>JASAUF010000630.1:3616875-4822500 GCA_030180095.1 Magnolia changhungtana | reverse complement strand
TGTGACATTGGATGCGTGTACAATGGTAAATGCTTTTCGAGTCGTTGGGCTTATTTGGGTCTTCTTGTTTGAATTTGGGTTTGGTGCCGTTTGATGGATCTATTTTGCCTAGTGTTTGGGATGCCATAGGAAGTGGAAATCCAATTGGCTTTTGAGTTTGATTTTTTTTCGCTTGCTCTCGAATTCTAATTTCATTGAAAGGGAACCCTTCTGTTGGGATCTCATTGTTTTTTCTGTTTTAAAATGCTAATATCTTTTGCCGCTATAATGTAGTTGGGTAGATCCCACTAGTTTTCCCCCATCCTGTGCTCCGTGCATCGAATGGGGATTTGGTTGACATCATCTGTTTAAACAGAAAGTCCATTGTTTTTCCTAAAAATCCAGAACATGTGCACGGACTGGGCACACTGATGAGCGGCTTCAATCCCGCATTCTTGCTTAGAGATATGCATGAGAGGAATGCAGAACCCAAACGAGTCAGCAGCAAGTAGGTTAATCACTGGGCATGCGGAAAATGCAGATGCAACCATTTCATAGTTGTTTGTATTGTCATCTGCTCCTATTTATTGGCTAAAATCACAATTCTCCCACAATGCTTGTGGATCCCAACCCAACAGAATCACGTGTCAAGATCCGACTCTTCAATCAGTTTGGCCAACACCGAGTAGATCTTATTCCTCCAAATCAGGCTCACTACAGTCTCACCTACCTTAAGTAGGTACTTAAGTCACTAGGTTGGGTTGCAGCAATGCTCAGAGAATATAGATACGGCAAACGTTCACATGTGTTGGGCTCCACCAAATGAGTGGCCCAAATCCCGGAATCTTCAATCACTATCCTGCGGTTGGAGAGTAACCCATTTTGAAGAGCAACGCATCTGACTAACCTTTCATGCAACTAGTCATCACTTGAAAAATCTATTACCATCTAAGAACACAATAAATATCCCAAACCAAATTGGGATTCCAAGAAAGTAGAAAAAAAACCCATTTCTATGAAACTATAAAAAAGTTATTACTGAGTCATCCGAGTTGTGACTTGACTCACGACCAAAAGACTCGGTAAAACCTTGGCTTGAACAGACTGGAGCCTTGTGATTATTTTACTGCCCTTCGAATGAGCTAAGCCATTTCTATTTCATACTTCCTCATGAGGGGTGTGGTATATTTGCTATCAATCTCTCCCGTCGAATTTGTATCGCTTTCTGTCCACGCAGTGACAGCCTCTTTGGAAGGCATCAGATGTTGGAACGGGTTTGGTGGAGCGATGATCTCCATTTCCCCTTCCAACATCTTCACCACATTGCTCATAGGAGGTCTAGTCTCCGGCTTACACTGAACACACCACAAAGCAATCACAGCCATTCGCTTGGCTGTCAGTCTATCCTTCTCCTCGATCCCGTAAAGCTCCATTGCTCCCACCAAATCTCCATTTTCAAACTTATCCCACACCCACCCTGGAAACCACTTCTGGCTCTCCGTTGCCTTATCGTCGAAGTTCCGCCTTCTCCCGACAATCTCAAACAAGAACATCCCGAAACTGTACACATCACATTTATATGTGATTGGATAAGGGGCCCACATCTCCGGTGCTGCATAACCAGGTGTCCCCTTAAATCCGATATTCGTCAACTGCGATCGGTTCCAGCTACATAGCTTCGCCAAGCCAAAATCCGCTACCTTGGGAGTGAAATTCTCATTGAGGAGAACATTCTCGGGCTTAATGTCGTAATGAATTATCCTCGGATTGCAACCCTCGTGAATGTACGTGATCCCCTTTGCTGTCCCTAGGGCGATCTTATGCAACACGTCCAACCCGATTGGACGGTCCTTGTTGAACAATAACTTGTCGACGGATCCCTTCCCCATGTACTCATAAACAAGTGCTATCTTTGCAGCATCGAAGCAGAATCCGTAGAGGTGGACTAGATTGATGTGGTGGGTCCTACCCATTGTGCCCACTTCTGCCATGAACTGCTCTTCCACGACTTCATTCGACCGCCCATTGAGGACCTTAATGGCGATTTGCACCCCGTTTGGGAATGCTCCTTTGTAGACTACTCCATAGCCGCCCGAACCCAATCTTGTTGTGTAATTACGTGTGAAATTCGCGAGCTGGTGGGGTGAGAAGCGGATCGGCTTCTCCCTTGCTATGCCATCGATGAATTTCTCCATCATGGCCATCTCGAGCTTCGAGTCTGGGATCACCTGCATGGCGACTCGCATCTGTTGCGCCCGAGTATTGTTAGGGGTCGGTGCGTTGTGGTTTATCGATATTGGCTTCCCTACCTTTCTCTGGCACCTGATGATTATGATCACCACTGCTACCGGCGTCACCAAACCGAATATAGAAAGAACTGCAAAATTCGTGAGAAGGTCAGAAAACTAACGAATGGGGGCACGTTTGGATGCTCAGTTCAACTGAATCGCAATCCAGTCCAGGAGAGAGACGCTTCAAGCCGGATCCAATTTTGGGGATCAAGACCGTCTATATTAAAGGCCACATCTTGGACAACCCCTGAAAGTCAATAACACCGCATCTTGAAATGGTGTTATTGAACTCCCACAATTGGAATGGAGGAGCGAAAAAAATAGGAGTGTCCTACCATGATGTTCATGAGAAATCCATCCTGACCACTATTTTTGTCCGCTCATTTTAAGTTGTGGGCCTAAATATAAGGCAGATCCAATACTCAACTGGGCCACAATACTTGAAACAGTGGTATTAAACCTCTACTATTGAAATAGTTATGAGGCCTATGGTTGATTTTTTGAAATATCCGCCTGTTCACTGGTTTCTTTATATGATCTTATGGGGGTGGGAATGACTTATGAACAGTTTTGAATGGTATATAATCAGCACAGTGGGCATGGAGAAGATTTCAATGGTGGTCATTCAATCCCCATTGTTTCTTTCAATATGGCCCACTTAAACTTTGAATCTCTACTTCAATTTTGGGCCCACTTCCTAACATATCTGGTAAAAATGGATGAAGTGGGTGGATTTCTAAGAAACATCACGTTAGCCTCAGGTACCAGGCTTTGGGTTCACGCCGCAGTTCGAGGCGAGTAGATTCCGTGGCCGTGGGCCCACCTTGATGTATGCGTTGTATATCCGTGCCGTCCATCTGCTTTTCCAGCTTATTTTAGGAATGAGCCTAGAGCTGAAGCAAATCCAAATCTTGGGTGGACCACACCATAGGAAACATGGTGATTGAACGCCCACCATTAAAAACTACTTGGGGACCACAAAAGTTTTAGATCAAGCTGAAATTTGTGCTTTCCCTTCATCCTGGTTTATATGACATTATCAATATGTTGGATGGCAAATAAACATTACGGTGGGTCTTAGGAAGTTTTTAATGGTGGGTGTTCAGTTATAACTGTTTCCTGTGGTGTGGTCCACCTGGGATTTGGATCTAGTTCATTTTTTGGGTCAATAGTCTAAAATGAGTTAAAAAAACGGGTGGACAGAGTAGATATAGAACACATATATCAAGGTGAGCCCCGCGGTTGATGACGAGGTGTTTTAAAACATACCTATAGGGTGATTAAGTAAAAATTAAGATAAGTTACTTGAGACATAAGTAACTTACCATCCAAATAGGATTTTACTAAGATATGGCAATTCAGTTGGATTGAACATCCAAACGTGACATAAGAGATTTTTTTTTTTTTTTTTTTTTTGTTTTTTGGGAAGATAAGCTTGGAATTTATTACTAACAATAGTCAAAAAGTTTAAAAAAACATAAAGGAGCTGCTGACACCAAGAAAAATAAGCAAAGCTTTCTCCTAAAACACCGGGAGAGCAAGAAAGAAAAAGCAAAAGCTCCGTATCCCGAGGAGGAGAACAACGCTAAGAAATGCAACATAATAGTTGCAAATCAAGTTTTTTAGTATCTTACGGACGAGTATGAAGGCCTCTTCCCCGGATCCGGACATCTTCTCGCAATCCAATTCGAATGGATGGGCAGCAACAATGGAGATTATGAAGAAGGAAAGAAGCTAATGAAGAGATGATTATGGCAAGTCGAAGTCTTCTATGAAAGGGATGGTCAGGGTCCACCCTTGTGGCTGCAATGGCCAGAAGTTACAAATCGTCTTATCTGATGGGACTCTACCGTGGTTTCCCTTATCTGAAAAAACCAATGTAAGATGGATATTCTAGCATATGAAGGCTGTTAATGGGCCGGGCTGGGACTAAAAGTTTAGACCCATAGGTGGGCCAGCTCGGTCTGTGTAGGAGGGCATGACTTGGTCCATCCTTACCCTACAAAAAAATTGGCTGGTCCGGCTTGGGCTCGAGCGGGACCAGAGTTGGGCATGTATAACTATTACGGGCCAGGTTGAGCACTATTTCTTTTGGTGCGTCATGGCTAGAGTTGGGCACGGGATGACTTGACTCGCCCAAAACTCGTTTGACTCGTTTAGACCCTACTCGACCAGAACCGAATGGGTGAGTTGGTCCAAACCGAGTAGGCTTTGCCCAATCCAAACTCAAATCGAATCGAGTCGGAGTTACCCAATAACTCAACCGACTCCGACTCGACTCGAAACTCAATCCGGTCAGACTTGACTCGATCTGAAACTGGACTCGACTAAGATTAGAGTGTACATATATATATAAAACCCTAATTTCTAAGTATTTCTAACCCTACTGGCGCACCCACACCCGACCCTGACCCCGACCTCAACCCGATCCCAAACTCCCTCCCTCCCTCCCTCCCTCCCTCATCCTCCTCTTCCGAGCCCGACAACCACCCACCACCATCACCTTGTGGAAAACTCAACTCCTTCAACTCATTAGGTGAGCCACACCATAGAAAATAATGACAACAATTGACAAATAATGCCATCCAATCCATTCAGAAAATGTATCCAGAGATGAATTGATACTGAAAAAGCAGACCATACGAAACTCAGGTGGGTCCATACCACACTATTTTAGAGGTTTTATGCATGTGTGGGCCCACCTGAGTTTTGTATCATCTTGACTTTTCGGTTCAAGAAGAACAAGAAGGGACTTGCATGATGGATGGATTAGATTTCATGCATGCAACCTTCTGTTGAAATTTATGTTTTTTTGAAAAATATTCAAAATTTCAAAATTTCAGGATTTTGCTGCCAAAAAGGTTTTCGAGAATTTCAAAAATCAAAAGTGCGGTGTGTGCTTTTAGTCCCACATCGGAAATGATAGAAAAGTTTTTGGAGTTTATATGTGGATTTGTGGGGAGTATTATTACTTGGATGTTTTGGAGATGGAAATGCTCGGGTTGCACCACTGGAACACACGCATGCACGCACGCGTTAACTCGAGCACAGGCAGTAAGGCAGTGTGGTTGTAGTGGCACTAGTTGACGCACTTTGCACTTCGTGTGGTGCAATAGGTCTGGTAAGAGCCTAAGTGCGGTAGGGTCTGAAATGGTCAAGGCTTTATAGGCAACTGAGAATGGTCGGATCATAAATCCGAAACGTTCAACAGTTTCTAAAAACAGCTAGCTACCTTGAAAGTCATAACAGTCCGAAAACAGATGGGGCATGATGATCCAACAGTCAGATCTTGTGATTTGACGACCAGAAATGTCTGAAATTAATGGTCAATGGTCAGAAACGTTTTCCAAACATTCTGAACCATTGATAGCCATCTAGCAATGGTCCACTATCTGGTGCCTATATAAACTGGACCATTCCGGTCCAAAATCTAATCATCTCAACACCATCTCTCCCATACTCCAGATTTCTTTTTAGAATACTGTGAACAATTTCTACTGTTTGATTCTGCCAGAACAGATCTACTATGTTAAACTGTTCCATAGTGGACCCATCGTGATTGCTGCACGCCAGATCCAGATAGACTTGTCTTATCTTGGAAGCAATTCGCCTGTAACCCATCAACAATTGATAAGGGAGCGAATCACGCTTTAAGGATAATGTATCGTTTTACGTGATTCAGCCTAGTAAGACAAATATTATTTATTTTATTTTTTCTATTTTCAGTGTATCCAACACCTTCCTAATCAGATCATTTTCCAACACCTTCCTGATCATATCTTCAAGAAAGGATATCTGGATACCGATTTGCAGTACATCCAAACGGCTCCCAGCCATTCGAATTCAAAGCATATATGTTCCAATCAAAAGCATGGAAGAGAGAAAATGGCTAACAAAAGGTTAAAAAGAGAAATATATAAGGCTAAAAGAATTTGCATGTTTGGACCCCACAAACACATTGCATGGAAATGTCAATCTTTTCTAAACTGCGACGTTGAAAAGCCTAATAAGATATTCCGCGTTGGACTTTTAAATGTCCAGTCCGGCAGTCCCTCACTTCTTTACCCGTACTACCAGTCATTCAAAGTGGGGGCCACCAGATGGACAGTTTAGATTATCTTGACGGCGACATGGGCCATTGAATAATACAAATGGGAAGAGACCATGAGTTAAGACGTGCAAACAAATCTCTGCGACTACGAGGAAGGGAGCAAGGCGTATGATGCTTGATACGGCAGGCACTTAGAAACTTCTCTGTACGGGTACAATTTGGGAGGGAACGTCCACCCTTGATTCGCACGGAAGGCTCACGTATTGTCCACCCTTGGAACGTCCACCCTTGATTCGCCGTTGTGACCCTTCATCTGGTATGGAAGAAAGGTCACCCAAAACTCTGGATGTTTTGAGGTGTGCCCTTGTTCCAATAAAGGGTGAGGGTGGGTGCCCTCTCTCGCATTGTTTCCTGTACCTGAGTGCTGGATCAGGCTGATTTTTGGCGCAAGATGTAACATGAGGTGATGTGCCGGTTAGGATCACCTGATGGGTGAGACTTTTGGGGTATCCTTGAATCTACTATGTGGTGGCTCACCAACATATGGATGAATTGAATCGTATAAAAGGTAGCCCCACATGTGCAGATTATTGGTCCCTTTAAAATGCATGATCAGACAATTGTAGATTCCCTCGTCGTAGAATTAGATATGCTAGAACTCATTTAGGCCTGGATTGATAGTAGATGTTGTTGTCTGAATGTCTTCAATCTGTATAGGAACATGAGTTTGATTGATCAACTAGATTGATCGATCAATCAAATGAACCCCAAATTAAGCAACTTGATATCTAGACAATTTTGGATAGGTTCGATCGACTAAACTTGGAAAGTCGATCAATCAACATAATTCAGAAAAATTATGAAAAAATTTTGGACACTTTTAGCCATGTTCAATTGATTAAACATGGGGCTCAATCAATCAATGCTTAGATCAGCGGCGCACACAATTTTGCATAATTGCGTGAATTGTTTTCTATTTCGGGTGTAATACTATGTGTGTGTGTGTGTGTGTGTGTGTGTGTGTGTGTGTGTGTGGATTTGTAGAGAAGCTAGGGTTTTTTAAAGGATTTCGCATAGGTAAGTTCATCTAATTAATTTCTTGTAATTCATTTTAATAGTGGATTTGATTGTCTTTTTATGCCATGGTTTTTTTCAGTAAAGATTTTTCATGTAAAATCATGTGTTCATATGTATGCTTTGTTGTGTTTATCATCAACTTGTTTGATTTAAATTCAGGATTTACTTCCGGGGCCCCCTAACAAATGTTCTGTATTTAGTTCAAGATCTCACCGACAGAGATGGAGTTGGATGATTTGATCAATCCTCCACTAATTTTGACCAATCTTCATAGATCGATTTAGTTTGCTTCTTGAATGATCTAGCAACGTCAAAAAACTCGTCATCGGACATGAGATGACCGGCTGGGAGACTTTGATTGACATCTCTGGATGGAGTGAGTTGAATCAGTTTCATTCACAAGGTTTGGGAAACTGGATTAGTGAAAAGCACTATACAAGTTGGAAGCCCGATCTACTGCAAAGCTGTGTAGGTTATCACATTGTGGGGCCATGGTGATGTTTTTCATTGCATCCAATCCGTCCATCTTGTGGACTCTCTCATGCTCTCCTTTGGGAACCAAAAATTAAGGGGATCCAAAACTTAGGTGGGCAATGCCACGTGAATCTGGGTTCAAGCAGAGTACTCAAATTTCCATTAACTTTTTTTTTTTTTCTTTTCTTTTCTTTTTATAAGTGAAAGTCTTCGCTGTATAGATTGCCTGTATACATGAACAATATACATGGGTTTTCAATTCTGACAAGTGGGCCCCACCATGGATGGACTATTATTCAAATATCTCCTTGATAGGACGATCTTGACCTTTCGACACGATACACCGTTAAGAGAAGCAATAAAACCATGGTCCACATTTAACTGAAACAACTGGTACAGGACCCCCAAATGTGTACCACTAAATGGATGGTGGGCCAGCCATCCCTAATAGAGTATCTAAGTGGGGAAGAAAGAGAGGTCAGCAAGGGTGGCAATGGGCTGGGTAGCCCGCCTGACCCATCATGCACAGCCCGGCTTTGGGCTGGGCTTGGACCACTAACTAAGCCTGTGGGTTGGCTGGGGCTCAAGTCATTTTAGCCGAATTGGCTAACAGTGAAGTGTGAACTGACAGTGGGTGTACCAACAACCTAACTAAAAAAAAGAAGAAGTCATTTTAGCCCGACCTGATCCAACCCTATATATACAAGTATTAGATCCTGACAATATGCCATTCCAATCATGAATGTAATTTGTGGTTTCATTTCTCTAACATCTCTATATATTTGTACAAGTGTGGCCCACTTGATAAACATATTGATTAAGAACATCGAAGAGGGAAATAGGGATATTTATCAATTTTCAGGCTAGGCCGGGTTAGGTCAGGACCCTGCCCAACCAAATTTTAAGCTTGGGCCGTGGGTTGGGTCTTAAGTGGGGCGTTGGGTGTAGCCCGGCCCGGTCAAACCCGGCTCATTGCACCCTGAAGGTTAGAGAAGTGAGCCAAAATAGATGAAATCATCATATATATGATGTGTTCATACGTCCACAAGTCAGTCTCGTTGAATTAAATATCATTCGTAAAAATCTACTCTTTGTTCCAATATCAACATCATGTTTTGAGCCTGTTCGGAAAGGGAAATTCCTTTTTGTTTATTATTCTGGAAACTTCAAGGAAACTTCATCCATTAATTAACGCTTACGTTTAACTGAGTGCACCATAAGTTGTCCTGCACCTAGTGGATAACTTACGAGCAATCATGTGTGTGTGACATCCACTCCATCCAATAGGTTAGCTCTACAATGAGGATCACCTTGTGCAAAAATCAGCTGGCTCCACGGATTAGGTGGACCACAACATAGAAATATGTAATGCTAAGCATTCGGATATTTGGACCCCACAGACACATTGCATGGAAATGTCATCTTTTCTAAACTGCGGCGTTAAAAAGCCTAACAAGATATTCGGCGTTGGACTTTTAAATGTCCAGTCCGGCAGTCCCTCACTTCTTTACCGGTACTGCCAGTCATTCAAAGTGGCGGCCATCAGATGAACAGTTTGGATTATCCTGATGGTGTGGCAACAAATCTCTGCAACAACGGGAAGGGAGCAAGGCGTATGACGTTTGATACGCAGGTACTTGGAAACTTCGCTGTCCGGGTACAATTGTACAGTTTGGGAGGGAACATCCACCCTTGATTAGCACAGAGGGCCCACATGTTGTGTATATAGAATCTAGGCCGTTCTGACCCTTCATCTGGCATGGATGAAAGGTCATCGAAAACTCTAGATGTTTTAAGGTGCGCCCTTGTTTCAATAAAGGGTAATGGTGGGTGCCCTCTCTCACATTGTTTCCTGTGTTGCAGTGCATCTGAGCACTGGATCAGACGGATTTTTGGCACATGAGGTGACGTGCCGGTTAGGATCACCTGATGGATGGGTGAGACTTTTGGGGTTTCCTTGAATTTAGTATGTGGTGGGTCACCAACATGTGAATGAATTGAATCGTATGAAAGGTAGCTAGGCCTACATGAGTAGATTATTGGTCCCTTTAAAATGCATGATCAGACAATTGTAATTCCATTGTCGTTGAATTAGATCCACTAGAACTTGTTTAGGCGCATAAGTTTTGATCAATATAATATTTGTGCTGTCCCATCATTCATGTCTGTGTTAACTTATGGACAGGTTGGATTTCAAATAAATATCACGGTGTGCCTTAGAAAGATTCAAACGGTGGGCATTACTCTTCTTACTGTTTTCTGCAGTGGGGTCCACTACAAAATTGTATTTGCCTCATTTTTTTTCGTGCCCTAAAATGATATCTCCAAATGGATGGACGGTGTGGATACAACACATACATTATAGTGGGCCCAGAGAACTTGGTGACGTCACTTCATAGCGTGTCTCTCGCTACTCAACCGGTCAGTAGTTAACCCGCGTCTGGGAGAAACTCCCGACTATAAATCCCACCTTTTACTCACCGTCTTTTTTAAGCACGTCCAAACTTTACTTTTCCAAACTAAACCAATTTGTACGGACATCCGCTTTTTAGACGAAAATAGTCTAGCAATCAGCACTGTTACACAAATTCTGTTGACATATGGCTACAGATTATAACAGTAGCCATTAGTAGCGTAGGTTATTTTGTGCAAAGGCTCGCCACTCCAATGGCTCTGCTATCACAAGCTACGGTTATAATCCACAGCCATAGGTCTACAGAATGGAAAGCGCAGCTGCCCTGAATACAAGGGTATTTTTGTCTGAAAATAGTGTGTCCAAACAAAATAGTTTAGTTTAAGAAAATAAACTTTAGGAGCGCTTGGAAAAGATGGTGAGTAAAAGGTGAAATTTACAGTTGGAAATTTCTGCCGCTCCTTGTCTTGGCACGACACGTACACGAAGGCACTTAGAAACTTCGCTGTCCAAGTTGGGAGGGAACGTCCACCCTTGATTGGCACGCAGGGCCAACATGTTGTGCATGTAGAATCTAGTTCGTTCCAACCCTTGGTATGGATGAAAGGTCATCCAAAGCTCCCAATGTTTTGAGGTGGGCCCTGTTCAAATAAAGGGTGGATGCCCTCTCCCACATTGTTCCCTGTTTTGTGGTGCTTCTGAGTGCTGGATCAAGCTGATTTTTGGAACCTATTGGTAATATTAGGTTATGCAATGGACGGACAGTTTGGATGGACTTCAAACATCACGCGGGCCCCACATCTTCCGGTATAGGAAACAGGTGGACAGTTGAGCCTACCGAACTTATTTTTGGCCCAAGAAATCTAATAAACATGCACATGTGGCATCCAACCCATCCAATAGGTTGGCCCTACCGTGAGGATCACCTTGTGGAAAAATCAGCTCATTTTACTCATTAGGTAAGCCACACCATAGAAAATAATGACAACAGCCGACAAATAATGCCATCCAATCCATTCAGAAAATGCATCCAGAGATGAATGGATACCGTAAAATCAGACCATAAAAAACTCAGGTGGATCCATACCACACGATTTTAGAGGTTTTATGCATGTGTGGGCCCACCTGAGTTTCGTGTCATCGTAACTTTAATTTGGGTTCAATAACAACAAGAAGGGACTGGCATGATGGATGGATTGGATTTCATGCATGCAACCAGCCTTCCTGATCATATCTCCAAGAAAGGATATCTGGATACCGATTTGGGGTCCATCCAAACGGCTCCCAGCCATTCGAATTCAAAGCATATATGATCCCATCAAAAGCATGGAAGAGAGAGTGGCTAACAAAAGGTTAAAAAAGAGAAATATGTAAGGCTAAAAGATTTTTGATATTTGGACCGCACAGACACATTGCATGGAACTGTCATCTTTCATAAATTGCCGCGTTGAAAAGCCTAACAAGATAGTGGAATCCGCGTTGGACTTTTGCATGTCCAGTCCCTCACTTCTGGGAACGGATTGGCCACTCCCCCTGCCACTAGCCAATGGCCAGTGGCTGGTGCTATGTGGGCCCCACCATGATGTATGTGTTTCATCCATGCTTTCCATCTATTTTTCTATATAATTTTATGATATGAGACCGAAAATGAGGTATATCCCATACTCAACTGGACCACATTACAAAAAATAGTGTTGATTGAACGTGGACCATAAAAAACTTTTTGAGGGCCATAAAAGTTTTGGATCAAGCTGATCTTTTTTCTTCCCTTCATCTAGGTCTGTATGACCTATTCAACAGATTGAATTTTAAATAAAAAGTACAGTGGGCCTTAGGAGGATTTTAATGGTTGGATAGGATATCCAATCACTATTGTTTTCCTGTGGTGTGGTCCACCTAAGATTTATATCCCTCTCGTTTTTTGTATCAGGCCCTAAAATGATATGTAAAAATGGAAGAACGGCATGTATAAAAGACATACATCATGGTGGGGCCCACAGAGCACCTACCACTAGCCACCGGCCTAGTGGCAGGGGGAGTAGCCAAACCGTTTCCCTCACTTCTTTACTCGTACTGACAGTCATTCAAAGTGGGGGTCCACCTGATGGACGGTTTGGATTATCCTGATGGTGTGGTGATATGGGCCATTCAACGATACAAATGGGAGGAGACCATGAGTTGAGACGTGTGCAAACAAATCTATGCAACAACGAGGAAGTGAGCAAGACGTATGACGCTTCATACGCAGGCACTTAGAAACTTAGCTGTCTGGGTACAATTTGGGAGGGAACGTCCACCCTCGATTAGCATGGAGGGCCCATGTGTTGTGTATATAGAATCTTGCCGTTCTGACCCTTCATCTAGTATGGATGAAGGGTCAGCCAAAACTCTGGATGTTTTGAGGTGCGCCCTTGTTCCAATAAAGGGTAAGGGTAGGTGCCCTCTCTCACATTGTTTCCTGTATCTGTACCTGAGTGCTGGATCAGGCTGATTTTTGGCACAAGAGGTAACATGAGGTGATGTGCCGGTTAGGATCACCTGAAGGGTGAGACTTTTGGGGTATCCTTGAATCTACTATGAGGTGGGTCACCAACATATGAATGAATTGAATAGTATAAAAGGTAGCCCCACATGTGCTGATTATTGGTCCCTTTAAAATGCATGATTAGACAATTGTAGATTCCCTAGTCGCAGGATTAGATATGCTAGAACTCATTTAGGCCTAGATTGATAGTAGATGGTGTTGTTTGAATGTCTTCAATCTGTATATGAATAGGAGTATGATTGATTAAACAGACTGATCGATCAATCAAGTGAACCCCAGATTAAACAGATCATATGTCTCTACATAGTTTTGGACAAGGTAGTCGATCGGTTAATATAATTCGGAAAAATTAAGAAAACTCTTTGGATACTTTTGACCATATTCGATTGATTGAATATGGGGGCTCGATCGTTCGAGTCGATGCTTAGATCGACGGTTTTCAGGCCGGCCGGGTCAGGTCGGGTCCTTGCCTAACTAAATTTTGGGCTTGGGCTAGCTGTGGGTCGGGTCTTAAGTGGGGCGTTGGTGTATCCCGGCCAGGTCAAACCCAGCTCATTGCCACCCTGGAGGTTAGAGAAGTGGGCCAAAATAGATAAAATCATCATATGACTTGTTCATACGTCTACAAGTCAGTCTTATTGAATTAAATGTCATTCCTGAAAGCTACTGTGTCAATTGCAACATCGTTGTCTTGAGCCGGTCGAGGAAGGGAAATTCCTTATTGTTTATTACTCTGGAAACTTTTAGGAAACTTCATCAAGAAATGATTATGTTTAACTGAGTGCACCATACATTGTCCTCTACCTAGCGGATAACTTCCTACTAATCATGTGTTCATGACATCCACTCCATCCAATAGGTTGGCCCCACCATGAGGATCATCTTGTGGAAAAATCAGCTCACTCCACTGATTAGGTGGACCACAACATAGAAAATAATATATAGCAGCTGATAAATAACAAAATACGGGTGTGGCCTGCCTGATGAGGGGACGGGTCAAATTTGGCTACTTCAGTTCATCCAAGAATCAAATCAAGCCAACAATTAGCTAACATGTGTTTGCTCAAGCCACTAGCAAGTCGGAATTGTGCTGGGCTTAGGCCCAAAGCCCAATTCAATAACAATGTAGGTCCACCGTATTATTTACGGTGCATTATTTTATTACATTTGGTGCAACCAAGCACAATGACTTGCTTAGTCTTGGATGGTAATTTACTTATGCCTCTAGCTTATCTTAGTTTCTACTCATTCAACATGCATGTTTGATAACTGACATATTTATTAGCTTATTGGATAGAAAATTATATTTGTTTTTCAGCATCACATAAGTATTTATTCCTCAAGTTTTACAGTTCATCATTAATATCCATGGTTTATCATATAAGGCCCACCATCGAAATAAATTATTTATCATGTGTGGCTCACCTTCAATGTCTATCGCTCATCATGTATAGTCCATCTTTGATGTCGACCATCCATTGTATGGGCCCCACCTTCAATGTGGGTCATCCATCATGTAGAGCCTGCTTTTGATGTGGGCAATTCATCATTAGGGGCTTACCTTTGATGTGGACAATCAATGGTCATCCATAAGATGTGGACTGCTCATCATGTGAGTCCTCTTTTAAACCATTCATCACATGGAGAGAGATAAGTAAAAAAGGAAGTCGAAAATTTAAAAACAAAAATATAAAAACTTGTAGGAAAAGTGACTTCCATCATATAAGTTACTCTTTGCAGTGCTTATCAAATTAACTTAACTAAAAAAGATAGCTTATTAACTTATGTAAGTTTTAAAAATTACTTGCTGGGATACCACCAAATAAGTTACCTTTTCTACTTACAACAATAGATAACTAACTTCTTTAAGATGAGGAAAGATGGGTTTAAGATAAATTATAAGTAACTTTTTTACTTGAAGTTAATCACTTTAGCCTAATAAGTAGAAACCAAGATAATCGACTTAAGGCATAAGTAGTGTTTACACCTATTTTTGATGTCATCCAATAGAAAACCACCATGTAGTGACATTACGTGTTTGACACATATGGAAGACATACTCACATCCGAAGAGATGTTTGCTTAGTTAGCTCGCTCGACTTGACTCGAAAAAACTCGACTTGCCTCGGCTCGAAATTGGATTCAGCTCGAGTCGAGCTGGTTTTTGGAGCTTGAAAAAATTTCGAGCTGAGTTCGAGCTCGCCCAAGCTCGACTCAACTCGGATTAAACCTCAACTCGAATCGACTCAGATCAAATGAGTTCGGTGACTTGGTTGTTTTGATAGTGATGCTGCTCGCCAAGTGTTTGATGGAATGACTCAACGAAATGTTGTTTTGGGTGCATACATTCTCCGCGGGATCAGCTAGTGGTGAGGAAGGAATGAATACGAAATTAATCATTACAAAAAAATAAAATAATAAATAAACTTCATATTTTATGACTACCCTCATATCTTGATTTTGATATTACTCGCCAAGTGTTTAATGAAATACTTATAAAGTGCCATTAATGTTTTGCATTCCATGAGAAATTGAAGATACGCTCTATGTGTTTGAGAAAATGTTGGATAGGCTCGAACTCAGCTCGAACTAGCCCGAGCTGCTGAACGAACTGAGCTAAACTTCCAGAACTAACTTTTTGGCCAAATGGTCTAGTTAAACTTCCATAACTAACTTTTTTGATTCCTCTTGCTCATCCTTATGGAATAAGGATCCTCCGTCAAATATGATGTCATGACTAATGATAAATTTTCATATGACCTGGTCATACAGTCTATACCCCTTTACACAACTACCATAACCAACAAAGATATATTTTTTAGCCATTTGGTATAGCTTATCTCTCAACTGATAGTACATGAGATTAAGTTTCACAACCAAACACATGCAATCCTAAGTAGTCTATCTCCTGACCACTTTATACTTTCTTTGAAATTTTACAATCAATGGACGTAGAAGGAGAATGATTCACCAAGTAACAAGTAATGGTCTCTGTCCACAATTCCTTACCTAACCTATGCTATTGCAAATAAAGGATGGCTAAAATTCGTTAGCAAATTCAATATGTAAGATTGCTAATTCTAAACAACAGGACGGTTTAGGCCCTGTTGCTAATTTCCAAGTATTTTCATAGTGGTGATAGCTTGCATGTGAAAACAATCAATAATTAATTTGTTGCATTTTAAATTTCTTATGCTTGAGAGAAAAATAGAAGAAGCAAAACATTACAATTTGTAATATTAAAAAATTGCTTGTAAATGGTAAAATTTGAAACTTGTACTTTTTTTTTTTCTTGTAAAAGGTTTCAATGTAGTTGCCCTGAAGTATAGCCAAAGCAATCCCAACCCACTGCTTTCTGTAGTGTCGTTTACCTAAGCTTTGAATCTACCTCATTTTTAACCCATGCCTTAAAATGATCACGAAAAATTGGATGGACAGTGTGGATATAATATGTATCATGATGGAGCCGAAGGAGCTTGGTGACTCCGACATACCATGGAGGCCAGTGGGGTGTGGCACACTGTGCAATCTCGTGTAATTGCGCGATTTGTTTTCCATTCTAATTGTGATAGTATATATATATATATATATATATATATATATATATATATATATATATATATATATATATATATATATATATATATATATATATATATATATATATATATTGGGTGTAATCAAAATTAGGGTGTGATTAAGGTGTATCAGGGCTTTTTAAAACGTTCATAAGAGTTCAAGGGAATAGCTAAGGTTTGAAGGAGATTCAAGGCTAGTTTGAATCGGTAAAATCATCTATCTCTTGTAATTATGCTTTTATAGTGCATTACTCGTCACATTGTGATGTGGTTTTTTTCCACAAGGGTTTTTTCATGTAAAAATCAGTTTGTTCTTGTTTGAGTTTGTTTGTGTGATTGTGTGTACTTTGCTTTTGCATTGCTTGATTCTACTTTGTCACGGGCTTCTGCAGCTCCCAAATGGTGCCTTTCCTTCTGCCCAGGTAAACCCTTGTCCCATGTTTAAATATAACATTTCAACGTTCATTTAAGCACATGTCCAAGAATTAAAATTCAGGGAAAAAGTACCAGTGGTAAACCCTACCCACACATCCATATGGGTCCTTACTCCTTAATAAATAGAAAAAATAAAAATAAATACATGACGTGATTCTGAATGGACCACTGTACAAAAACTAGACTAAGGAGATTGAATTATCCAAATTCTTCCTGCAAAATGTGGGCCATACCATGACGATCTCCTGGAACGAAAATTGGAGCAATCCACCCATCCATTGATGTTGATGATGTAGCCTGACCGATCGATTGGCCATCCTGGTTTTCGCCCTAGGTGAGCTATATCATGCGGCCCACCTTTGTAACGGGTTGGATGTTATATCAAAGAAATATGCTTGCGGGAAAGAAAACATTGCATATCAGTCAGGGTAAGGTCACCAGTTGAATCTCATACTTGCTCATGATTGGAATGGAAGAGCAGTTATCAGCACTACTTGAATTAATCTGCAACACTTGCAATTCCTTCTGTTGCTGTTTCCAAACTAGGATCCACTAGGATTGCAATTGTATCAGTTGCTGTTTGGAAACTTGAATCTACAGCAGTTGCATTTGTCTCGGTTTCCGTTGCATTACTTGAATCAGCTACACTTCCACTCCGACCAGATGAAATAAGATGCTGAAACGGATTCGGTGGCGTAGGAATTTCTGCTCTCCCTTCCAACATCTTCACCACGTCGCTCATGACCGGTCTTGCCTCAGGCTGGCGTTGAGCACACCACAGAGCCACCATCAACATTTTTTCTGCTCTCTCTCCATCACCGCCGCTAATTCCACAAACACCAAACAGCCCTGCCAATTCTCCATTTTCAAAACCCTTCCAAACCTGCACTGGAAACCACTCCTCATTTCCGCTCGGATCATTGCCGGCGTGCCGCCGCCTCCCCACAATCTCAAACAATAAAATACCAAAGCTATAGACATCACATTTATGGGTGATCGGATTCCGGCCCCAGATCTCTGGTGCTGCGTAACCTGGCGTCCCCTTAAATTTGTTGTGGGTTACCAGCGATCTGTTCCTGGTGCATAGCTTCGCCAGTCCGAAATCTGCGACCTTAGGAGTGAAATCTGCGCCGAGGAGAACATTCTCTGGCTTGATATCATAGTGAATTATCCTTGGATCGCACTCCTCGTGGAGATATGCGATCCCCTTCGCCGTCCCTACTGCGATCTTATGCAAGATGTCCCACCCGATCAGACGGTCCTTGTCGAACAATAACTTGTCGATTGACCCATTGCCCATGTACTCATAAACAAGTGCTATCTTCTCTGGGTTGAAGCAGAATCCGTAGAGCTTGACCAGATTGATATGGTGGGTCCTACCTACAGTACCCACTTCCGCCATGAACTGCTCTTCAACCTCTTTCTCCGACTGCCCTTTGATGACCTTAACGGCGATTTGCATCCCGTTCGGAAACTCTCCTTTGTAGACTACTCCATAGCCTCCGGAGCCCAACCTTGTGGTATAATTGTGAGTGAAAATCTCTAATTGCTGTGGTGAAAATTGGATGGGCCTCGCTCTTGCTATGTCGCTGAAAAATATATCGATCGCTGCCCTTTGGGCCTGCTGGTGTGGAATTGCCATGAATGTCGATGGTGCAGTTGCAGTGACATAGTTGTCTGTAACAACGGTTAGATCCGGTGATGGGATTTTTCGGACATTGCTGTTGGATTTGGCAAGATAGCTTGTTATCACCGTCATTCCAGCCCGTTTTAAACAAATGATGATGGTGAGGGCGATCGCGAGAATCACCAGTGAATTCAGTATTGCTGCCCCTGTGTATTTACAAACGATAGATTATTGACGCAGGGAAGGACCTGAGGTTGAGCACCTAACTGTAAACACCTAACTGTTCCGTGAACTTCTCTATATAAAACAAATACCCATTTTTCTTTATTTTGATGTTGCCTACAAGTTGTTTGATGAAATACCCGTAAAACTGACGTTGTTGTTATACCTACAGTGTGAATTTGAAAGTGCAGTCCATGTATTTGTGAAAATGCCGCACAAATGAACTCGACTTGATCTTGGCTCAAACTCGGCTCAAACTGGCCCGAGCTGCTGTCCAAACCGAGCCTTGGGATCAGCTAGTGGCCGAGCCGAGTTGAGCTGTGCCAAGTGCGACTCGGTTCAACTCATGTACACTTCTACTCGACTGGAAGACTCGTACCAGTTTTTCTCAGTTTTATTTTTCAATATTATTTGACAGTTAAAACCTTGCAAATGGTATATAAATAAAGTAGAGTTTCAGACTTTTTCTGAGTTTATTTTTTAGCGTGTTGAGACTTCACCCGATTGAGTTTTTCTCTGAGTCTTGGTGAAATCTGATCGAGTTGAGTCAACTTGATCGAGTCAAATTGGGTTTTTAGAGTTTTGAAACCTTAATTTGATTTAGTAGGGTCCACAGTGGGGCCGGCCTGCTGCACTCCCATACCACCGTTATCAGATGATCCTAGCGTTTGGGATGAAAATGGACAATTATAACCAATGGTCTGTATCTAGAGGTTAGCTAGCTCCTTCTGCAACATCCCAGCCGTTGATCACGTGGGTTGCCATGTAGATTATGGACAAACATTCTTGGATCTACCCGGCTGTTGAATTTTCAGGTGGACCATACATTCATGGAAAACTGGATGGTTGGCAGGTGGTTGTGCATATACATGAGTCCTAACTGATAAATCTCCAAATGAGATCTTGACCGAGTGATCTACCGATTGTACCATCTGATACATGGCTTGGATGCTCAGTTGGACGGTTAGGATCATCTGATAGGTGAGACTTTTGGGGGTATCCTTAGAATCTACTATGAAGTGGGGTATCATATGAATGATTTGAATCGCTAAAAACGCAGCCCCACATGTATAGTTCATTGTGTCCCTTTAAAATGCATGATTAGACAATTATAGATTCCCTCATCACAGAATCAGATCCGCTAGAACTCAGTCCCGCGCAGATCCACGGTGGATGTTGTGCATTCATCAGTTCAAGATCTTACCGACGGATGATTTGATCATTCTGTCTACTGAATTTGACCAATTTTCGAAGGGGTCGTCGAATGAACTGGGACGGTGTTTGTGAGACAGATAGCCATTGTCCAATTGATCCCCAAAGATTCTGAGAAAGTCTTCTGGAGGCTGTACACGGTTGCCGGATTGATCTTTAAATATCACTTTGTGGTTTCCATGGAATGATCCGCCAAGGTCAGAAAACCCATTGTCTGACATGAGATTGCCGGAGGGAAAGACATTGATTGACATCTCTGGATGGAGTGAGTTGGAATCAGTTTCACCTACAAGGTTTGAAAAAATGGATTAGTGAAAAGAACCATTTAAGTAGGAAGCCGGATCTACTACAAAGCTTTGTAGGTAAAGCTACCGTATCATTTGTGGGGTCTACCATGATGTTTTCATGACATCCAACCCGACCATCTTTAGCGCCCCCTCATGCTTTCTTTAGGATTCAAAAATGGATTTTGACCATATTATCACTGAGGTATAGTAAAAATCTCTAAATGGATGGTAAGTTTCAAATATTTCTAGGATAGTCATCTGACATACCTGTGGATCTTGGTTTTTGTACGGAGCGTTTTTTTTTTCTTTTTCTTTTCTACTTAAAATTTGAATTTATCTAATTTTTGGGCTCATGTTATAAAATGATTTGATAAAACATGTTAAGTAGTGTGGATTTCTCAACAAACACCGTAAGTGGACCTCATAGTATTTATCACAAACACCCAGATCCATAGCTCAACTTGCAGACGGAGTGGAGATACCTCGTTCCAACACTTGAGGTCTTGGTATCGACCCTAGTGGGGGTGGCTAACATGGAGTGTGTACTAACAAGCTAACAAAAAAAATAATAATAAATAAATATGTAACATGCTATGCGATTGTACCAGGGGTAATTTCATCCCAATCCTTTTTTTAAAAGTGTCAGGTGATTAGGTAAGACCTTATATAGGACATTTATTTAATCCTTCTTGTACACGAAGAATTTGGAAATACCATAATGCTTTTTAGTTAAAATCCCATGCAAAAGTTATAGTCAGAGTATTCAAATTTCCATTGACTTGTCTTTTATACTAGTGAAATTCTTCGCTATAAGATTAGCTGTATGCATGCATCACATGGGAGCAGACGGGCTGCTACCCGGGCAACACCTTAGTGGGTGTTATCCTTACTGTGTGGGTCCCGCCTTAATGAATGTATTGTATATCTAGGTCACCCATCCGTTTTCACTATTCGAAAACTAAAGCCATTTCAAATCTCAGGCCTCAGGGGTTTTCGATCAAACTGATATTTTGTATTTTTCTTTCATCCAGGTCTGTTTGACCTTATCAAGGGTTTGGATGGAAAATAAACATTACAGATTTTCTTACAGTGGCCTCAGTAAGTTTCTTAAACATTACAGATTTTCTTAAAGTGGCCCGGTAAGTTTCACCGCTGTTTCCTGTGGTGTGGTCTACTTGAGATTTAAAAACATCACGTAACTAGTTGAGAAAACGGATGGACAGCAGGGATATACAATACATCCATCAACGTGGGCCCACTCGGTGATGGTAATAATATTCATTAAGGTCTTACCCGGGTAAGACCTAATCCGCGGGAATGGACCCGATCGACTGGCACCCAAAAGGTTCCATGGGCCCCACCATGTTTTTATCCGCGCTGTCTGTCCATTTTACCGGCTCATTTTAGGACATGATCTAAAAAATAGGCAGATCCAAATCTCAGGTGGCCACATCATGTGAAACAGTGGTGATTGAACGCTTCTGGGATACAAAATTTCGGATCAAGCTGACACGTGTGTTTTCCTTTCATCCATGTCTCTGTGACCTCAGGTTGGATGACAAATAAACATTATAGTGGGCCTAGGAAGTTTTTAACGGTCAGTGTCAAATGACCAGTCTTTTTTGTGGTGTGGTCCACCTGAGATTTGGATCTGTCTCATTTTTTGGGTTGCTGTGATAAAATGAGCTGGAAAAATGGATGGACAGTGTGGATAAAACACATACTTCATGGTGAGACCCACAGAGCTTTCCAGTAGCACAATGCATCCACGTGGGTGATGTGTCTTACACTATACAATCAGAGTCTTCTGCAAATATCTCTTTGATTGGACGATCTTGACATTTCAACACGTCACCTAGATATTCACCGTGAAGAGCACTAGTGAAACAACCGTCCACATTCAACTGAATAGGGCCCTAGATTAAATGGATGGTGGGTAGCCCTCTGGAACCATTGGACATTACCTAGATTTGGGCCAGGCTTAGACCTACTAGCTTGGCCTGTGGGCTGGGCTTGGGTTGGCATGGATGGCCTTATCAGGGTTCGGTCAGGTCTGAGCCCAAACAATTTTTAGACTTGGGCCTGTGTAAAGGTCCATGCAGGACTTGGGTTGAGATGGGGCCTTGGGTTTTAACTGTTGGGCTGATCCGGCCCATTTCCACCCCCATAGTTCAGAGAAGTGGGCCAAAATAGATGAAATCATCATATGATGTCTTCATCGTGAAATCTACCCTTTATTTGAATTGAAACGTTGTTTTAAGAAATGAAAATTTCTCTTCGTTTATTATTCAGGAAATTTCATTGGGAAATGCTCCTATCCAACTGGTGGCACCACAGGTTGCTCTTCGCCCAGCAGATAATAACTTCTAACCAATCATGTGAGATTTGATTGGACCATGCGCTACAATTGATAAATACCAAAATATAAGTATGGTTGGATGTGAGGAGATTTGATTGGACAATGTGCTGCAATTAATAAATAAGAAAATATGGGTGTCTAGGTAGTAAGATTTGATTGGGCCATGAGGCACATGTAATAAATAACACAGTATAGGTGTGAGATATCAGGTGACTTGAGGTGATAAGATTTGTGACGTAGGAATGAACGTGATGAGGATAAATACTCCAAATCCAAAGAAAGTAGAAAATAGAAATAAATTCTAATAAATTCGAAACTGGTTAATTGATTAATAAAAACGAGTTCACAACCCTTTAAATAGGGATACCAAGCAATATGAAAGAAATCGGAATCAAACTACAACTAAAACTCCTAGAATTTGCGACTTACTATAAATAGTAAACTTACTATTTATAGATGGTCGTGATGTCTACTAGTGCGCAAGGTTTTCGGCCAAAAATAGTAAGTGTCCTATTTGGCTTCACCAAACCGTTCTCCTAATTATTCTAAGCTCTTTTCACGTTGGGCACAATTCCTAAAGCCCGACGGATGAAGAGTTATAATCAAACTAAAACTTACTATTTATAGTAAAAACGAAATTAAAGTAGGGAAACGACCATCGATCCAGGGGTTTTTTGCAATTCCGGGCGTGGGTTGGTTGGCTAAAGTAGCTCGTTCTACCCCAAAATCATATATTTTACGTCAGCTAACTCATTTCGGATTGTGAGATACGCCCGATTTAAGGTCCGATGGTCTGGATCACTTCTGTCGCAGACCGGGCCTTTTCTGATCCATCTTGGCCATGAAACTGTCTGCGATCTGCTTAACATCAATTTGATTAGGCTATGAGCAATTATTAAAGATGAGGTCAGGTCGAGCAACTCCACCAACTTTGAAACATGCTTTATGTAGGGCTTCATTTCTGACAGCGAAATATGGTCCAATCAAATCCCGCTATATTGGTTCACCAGGAGCCGAGGCCCAAAGCCCAGGTTCACTTCATCATTTTGAGCGCGTTTGCTTGCACCAAATATCATAAAGTTCCATCCATGGTATTTAGTGCAACCAAGCGCACCCTGGAATAGATTACTATGACCAGCTCGGTCTAAAATTTTGCTCATGGTAGATGATCTTGCACCTGCTGAGACGTCTTCCCTGATTGAAAGAGATTGCCTCTTGGACTCTTAGCCTCCAAAAGTAATTAACTTGAAAGATATTGAAGCTGACCATATCACTCAGAGGTCAACGTAAGCTGTTCAAGGAACTTGTTTGCTTTTCTTTGGCAAGCTGAACCTTTAGAAGAGAGAGAGAGAGAGAGAGAGAGAGAGAGAGAGAGAGGTTTAAAAGCATATTCAAACATTGAAGAAAGAAAAAATAATAAGGCAGAAAAAAAAATCTGTGCTTCTCATTTTGGAAAATTGGACATTATCAGTTAATAGAAATAAGAATTTCATGCATGGTTTATCTACGCTTACACCTATCTTCATCATCAATCTTTGAGTGATTTGTAATTTCAACGATCAGGATTGTGAGATGATCTGTGTATTCGATCCGGATGGACATCATGTGCACTTGTTTCAAACCGCACAACCTCATGGGATGTGATGCGCGCCGTTAAAATATTTCAGATTGTGGATGAATGGACATCGCAAAAATCAGAACATACGAAACTGAGGTGGGCAACACCACACGATTTTAGAGGTTATATGCATGTGTGGCCCACCTGAGTTTCGTATCATCCTAACTTTTGGGCTCAAGAAGGAGATGAAGGGATTCACATGATGGACGGGTTGGATGTCATGCATGAAACCAGCCTTCCTGATCATATCTCCAAGAAAGGATCTGTTGGGGGGGGGGAGAGAGAGAGAGAGAGAGAGAGAGAGAGAGAGAGAGAGAGAGAGCAGAACATAGGCAATATATTTAGTGCTGTACTGAATTATACCAGCTTACCTCAAGGAAAACTTCTCATCTGGCCATGGTCATCTTTGTACGGAGGAGAATTGGATCCTAAAAAGGATAGGAGAGAGTTAGAAAATGGATAGGATAAGGCAAAGAAGGGAAATATGTAAGGCAATAAGTGTTTGAAATTTTCTTTATTAAATTGCCGTGTGGAAAAAGTTTAACAATTAAAGACGTATTGGTGAATGTCATTAAAATGGATTAGTTGGATAGACTTTCTAGAATCCGCGCAGAACTTGGAGTCTATTCCTTAATTTCTTTATTTCATACTGATAGCCATTCAAAGCTAGATTGACGGTTTAGATTATCCTGATGGTGTGGCAACATGGGCTCATGAGTTGTGACGTGTGCAAACGAAATTTATTCATCCAGGTCTGTGTAATCTTATCAACATATTGGATGGAAAATAAATCGTTACCATAGGCACTTATGAATGTTTTAACTATAAAAATTATTGTCTTACTGCTATTTATGGTGTGGTCCACTTGAGCTTTAGATATGACTCATTTTTGAGTTCATGTCATAATTTGATCTCTCCAAATAGAGGAACGGTGTGGATCCAATAAATACATCATCTAGAGGTCATGTAACTTTGATCTCATTTGAACCGTTTGTGAAACTTGGAGACGGAGAGGAATGAGTCAAATCCAAAGCTCCAGCGGACCCTACCACTGAAAAGGGTGGGGAGAGTGATAGCCACCGTTAAAAACTTCTAAAGGCAGCAAAAGTTTCAATCAATATAATATTTGTGCTGTCCCATCATTCATGTTTGTGTTAACTCGTGAACAGGTTGGATTTTAAATAAACATCATGGTGGGCCTTAGGAAGGTTCCAACGGTGGGCATTACTCTTCTCACTGTTTTCTGTGGTGGGGTCCACTACAAAATTGTATCTGCCTTATGTTTTTTCATGCCCAAAAATGATATCTCCAGATGGATGGACTACATTATAGTGGGCCCAGAGAACTTGGTGGCGTTACTTTAGTAGCGTGTCTCGCTACTCAACCTGTTAGTAGCTAGCTCGCGTCTTGGAGAAATTTCCGACTGTAAGTCCTACCTTTTATTCACTGTCTTTTCCAAGCACCTCCAAACTTTACTTTTCCAAACTAAACCAATCTGCACGGATACACTATTTTCAGACAAAAATAATCTAACGATCAGGATAGTTACACCGTCCATTCTGTATACATATGGCTATGTTATTAGTAGCATAGGTTATATTTTGCAAAGGCTTATGACTCTAATGGCTCTCGTATCACAAGCTATGGTTATAATCCACAGCCATAAGTCTTCGTAATGGAAAGTGCAACCATCATGAATATAAAAGTATTTTCTTCTGAAAATAGTGTGTCCGTACAGTTCAGAAAAATAAAATTTGGGAGCGTTTGAAAAAGACGGTGAGTAAAAGGTGGAATGTACAGTTGTAAATTTCTCCCGCTTCTTGTCTTGGCACGACACGCACACGAAGTCTTAGAAACTAAGCTGTCTGGATACAAGGTTGTTTTTTTTTTATTATTATTTTTTTTTACGCACGCACACTCACACACCCTCACACACGCACACACTCACTCCCTTCACCTGGGGAATTTCACCCCTCTATGGATGCTCGAACCCTGGAACGGGAGTGGAACCTCCTGGGAGTCTACCATCCGTCCAAGAGTAAGGATCCCTGTCTGGATACAAGTTAGGAGGGAATGTCCACCCTTGATTCGCACGGAGGGCCAACATGTTGTGCATGTAGAATCTAGAATCTAGTCCGTTCTGACCCTTCATCTGGTATGGATGAAAGGTCATCCAAAGCTCCCGTTGTTTTGAGGTGGGCCCTGTTTAAATAAAGGGTGGATGCCCTCTCCCACATTGTTCCCTGTGTTGTGGTGCTTCTGAGTGCTGGATCAAGCTGATTTTTGGAACCTATTGGTAATATTAGGTGATGCAACGGACGGACAGTTTGGATGGACTTCAAACATCACGCGGGCCCACATCTTCAGGTACAGGAAACAGGTGGACAGTTGAGCCTACCGAGCTTATTTTTGGCCCAGGAAATCTAAATAGTGATAAACATGCACATGAGGCATCCAACCCATCCAATAGGTTAGCCCTACCATGAGGATCACATTGTGGAAAAATCAGCTCATTTTACTTATTAGGTGAGCCACACCATGGAAAATAATGACAACAGCTGACAAATAATGCCACCCAATCCATTCAGAAAATGCATCCAGAGATGAATGGATACCGTAAAATCAGACCATACGAAACTCAGGTGGATCCATACCACACGATTTTAGAGGTTTTATGCATGTGTGGGCCCACCTGAGTTTCGTATCATCCTAACTTTAATTTGGGTTCAAGAAGAACAAGAAGGGACTCTTGCATGATGGATGGATTGGATTTCATGCATGCAACCAGCCTTCCTGATCATATCTCCAAGAAAGGATATCTGGATACCGATTTGGGGTCCATCCAAACGGCTCCCAGCCATTCGAATTCAAAGCATATATGATCCAATCAAAAGCATGGAAGAGAGAAAATGGCTGACAGAAGGTTAAAAAAGAGAAATACGTATGGCTAAAAGATTTTTGATATTTTTACGCACAGAGACATTGCATGGAAATGTCATCTTTTCTAAATAGCCGCGTTGAAAAGCCAAACAAGATATTGGAATCCGCGTTGGACCTTTACATGCATGGCCAGTCCCTCACGTCTGGGAACGGATTGGCTACTCCCCCTGCCACTAGCCAATGGCTAGTGGTCAGTACTCTATGGGCCCCTCCATGATGTATGTGTTTCATCATGCTTTCCATCTATTTTTCTATATAATTTTATAATATGAGACCGAAAATGAGGTACACCACATTACAGGAAACAGTGTTGATTGAACGTGGACCATTAAAAACTTTTTCGGAGTCATAAAAGTTTTGGATCAAGCTGATCTTTTTTTTTTTCCTTCATCTAGGTTTGTATGACCTAATCAACACAGATTGAATTTTAAATAAAAATTCCAGTGGGCCTAAGGAGGATTTTAACGGTGGATATCCAATCACTATTGTTTTCCTGTGGAGTGGTCCACCTAAGATTTATATCCCTGTCGTTTTTTGTATCAGGCCCTAAAATGATAAGTAAAAATGGAAGAACGGCATGTATAAAAGACATACATCATGGTGGGGCCCACAGAGCACCAACCACTATCCACCGGGCTAGTGGCGGGGGGCGTAGCCAAACCGTTTCCCTCACTTCTTTACCGGTACTGCCAGTCATTCAAAGTGGAGGCCCACCTGATGGACGGTTTGGATTATCCTGACGGTGTGGCGACATGGGCCATTGAATAATACAAGTGGGAGGAGACCATGAGTTGAGACGTGTGCAAACAAATCTCTGCAACAACGAGGAAGGGAGCAAGGCGTATGACGCTTGATACGGCAGGCACTTAGAAACTTCGCTGTCCGGGTACAATTTGGGAGGGAACGTCCACCCTTGATTCGGACGGAGGGCCACGTGTTGTGTATAGAGAATCTAGGCCGTTCTGAACCTTCATCTGGCATGGATGAAAGGTCAGCCAAAACTCTGATTGTTTTGAGGTGCGCCCTTGTTCCAATAAAGGGTGGGTGCACTCTCTCACATTGTTTCCTGTGTTGCAGTGCATCCGAGTGCTCGATCAGGCTGATATTTTGGCACATGAGGTGTGCCTGTTAGGATCACCTCATGAGTGAGACTTTTGGGGTATCCTTGGATCTACTACGTGGTGGGTCACCAACATATGAATGACTTGAATAGTATAAAAGATAGCCCTACATGTGTAGATTATTGGTCCCTTTAAAATGCATGATCAGACAGTTGTAGATTCCCTCGTCCTTGAATTAGATCCGCTAGAACTCGTTTAGGTGCAGATAGATAGTAGATATTGTTGTTCGAATGTCTTCAATCTGAATAGGAATAGGAGTATGATTGATTAATTTAACTAATCAATCAATCAAGTGAAACTTAGATTAAACAAATAGATCTCTAGACAGTTTTGGACAACGTAGTCGATTGATCAACATAATTTGAAAAAACTAAGAAAACTCTTTGGATACTTTTGACCATGTTTGAGTGATCGAATATGGGGGCTCGATTGATTGAGGACCCGATCGATTGATCAATGTTTAGATTGACGGTACACGTAGTTTTGTATAATTACATGAATTGTTTCCTATTCCTGGTGTAACACCGTTTATATATGAGTTTGTTCTAAAGAGAAGTTAGGATTTTTTAAAGGATTTCGCATGCGTAAGTTCATCTAATTTCTTGTAATTCGTTTTAATAGTGGATTTGTTTATCGTTTTATGTCGTGATTTTTTTCATAAAAGGTTTTTCGTATAAAATTGTGTGTTCCTGTGTATACTTTATTATGTTTATCTTCAACTTGTTAGATTCAAATTCAGGATTTACTTCTGCGGCCTCCCAATAAATATTCTATATTCAGTTCAAGATCTTACCAACAAAGTTGGAGTTGGATGATTTGATCAATCCTCTACTAATTTTGACCAATCTTCAAAGATAGATTTAGTTTGCTCCTCCAATGATCTAGCAACGTCAGAAAACTCAGAGGGGAAGACTTTGATTGACATCTCTGGATGGAGTGAGTTGAATCAGTTTCATTTGTAAGGTTTCAGGCCGGGCCAGGTTAGGTCAGGACCCTGACCAACTATATAAATTTTGGGCTTGGGCTGTGGGTCGGGTCTTAAGTGGGGCGTTGGGTGTACCCGGCCCGGTTAGACCCAGCTCATTACCACCATGGAGGTTAGAGAAGTGGGCCAAAATAGATAAAATCATCATATGACTTCATACGTCTACAAGTCAGTCTTATTGGTTTAAATGTCATTCCTGAAATCTACTGTGTCAATTGCAACATCGTTGTCTTGAGCCCGTCCAGAAAGGGAAATTCCTTTTTGTTTATTACTCAGGAAACTTCTAGGAAACTTCATCCAGAAATGCTTACGTTTAGGTGAGTGCACCATAAGTTGTCATTCATCTACCCAGCGGATAACTTCCTACTAATCATGTATGTGTGACATCCACCCCATCCAATAGGTTAGCCCCACCATGATGATCATCTTATGCAAAAATCAGCTCCTTCCACTCATTAGGTGGACCACAACATAGAAAATAATTTATAGCAGCTGATAAATAACAAAATACGGGTGTGGCCTGCCTGATGAGGGGATGGGCCTAATTTACCTACTTCAGTGCATCCAAGAATCAAACCAAGCCAACAATTATCTAACATGTGTTGGCTCAAGCCAGTCGCAAGTCGGAATTGTGCTGGGCTTAGGCCCAAAGCCCAAGTTCAATAACAATGTAGGTCCACCGTATTATTTACAGTGCATCATTTTATTACATTTGGTACAACCAAACACAAGGTTAGGTAGATTTGTATGACTTGCATAGTCTTGGGATCTCAGGGGGCTTTTGGATGGTAATTTAATTATGCCTCTAGCTTATCTTAGTTTCTACTGGTTCAGCGAGAATGTTTGACAACTGACATATTTATTAGTCGTATGAGGTAGAAAATTATATTTGTTTTTCAGCTTCACATAAGTAATTATCCCTTAAGTTTATTCGGTTCATCCTTAATATCTATGGTTTATCATATAAGGCCCACCATTGAAATAAATTATTTATCATGTGCGGCTCACCTTCAATGTCCATTGCTCATCATGTAGAGTCCATCTTTGATGTCGACCATCCATTGTGTGGGCCATACCTTCAATGTGGGTCATCCATCATATAGAGTCAACTTTGATGTGGGAAATTCATCATTAGGGGCCTACCTTTGATGTGGACAATTAATGGGTCATCCATAAGATGTGGAGTGCTCATCACGTGAGTCCTCTTTTAAACCATCCATCACATAGAGAGAGATAAGTAAAAAAAAGAAGTTGAAAAAAAAAAAAAAAACTCATAGGAAAAGTGACTTCCATCATATAAGTTACTCTTTGCCGTGCTTATCAAATTAACTTAACTTAAAGAGATAGCTTATAAACTTATGTAAGTTTTAAAAATTAATTGTTGGGATACCATCAAATAAGTTACTTTTTTTTTTTTTTTTTTATACTTACAACAATAGATAAGTAACTTATTTGAGATGAGCAAAGTTGGGTTTAAGATAAATTAGAAGTAACTTTTTCCTTAAAGTTAATCACTTTACCTTAATAAGTAGAAATTAAGATAATCTACTTAAGGCATAAGTAGTGTTTACACCTATTTTTGATGCCGTCCAATAGAAAACCATCATGTAGTGACATTACGTGTTTGGCACATACGGAAGACATACTCACATCCGAAGAGATGTTCACTTGGTCAGCTCACTCGACTTGCTTCGGCTCGAAATTAGATTCAGCTCGAGTTGAGTTGGTTTTTGGAGCTTGAAAAAATTTCAAGCCGAGTTCAAGCTTGCCCAAGCTCGACTCAACTCGGATTGAACCTCAACTCGAATCGACTCAGATCGAATCAGCTCGGTGACTTGGTTGTTTTGATATTGATGCTGCTCACCGAGTGTTTGATGACATGACTCAACAAAATGTTGTTCTGCTTGTTGATGAGACTAACAAGTTTAGAGGAAAGCCCTAAAGTATCGACGTTTGAAAACTAGCAAAACCGAGATTATGCGAATGCAACTCTAGTAGGAATAGTAATACAAGTGAGGCTTTAGTTCAAAACAAAGGCCAAGAGATTCCTTTAAGTGACTTGTTTCTTTTAACTTCATCTATTGTTGAAAGACGGAGTGATCAATGAGGGTGTTTCCATTAATGTTGGGTGGATGAAGTGGAGGTTTGTCTGTGGAGTGTTGTGTGTTCACTGATGGCAATGAACTTAAGGGAAAAATTGTATGAGGTAGCTATTTGACTGGCTATGCTGTTTGGATAGTCTTTGGCAAATTGGATGCAAAATAAGCCAATGATGAGCATTACCAAGATGGCGATTTTGAGATGGATGCATGGAACACGAATTTGAACATCCAAAGCAGTGTAAGAGTAAGCTCCAATTGCTGATAAAATGATGGAGAGCCAATTCAAATAGTTCATCCACTAGATGTGGAAGTCAGAGGTTCCCTAATAAGGTGAACCTTGATTAATGCTGAAGGGGCCTGGAAAGGGGTTGAGTGGAGGATTGAAAGGGACTTGGATCATGGTTTAAAGTATTGGTATCAGTGTGTGCATTGGCAAGTTATAGACCAAGTTATATTGACGATAGTGATATGACTTGTTTGATATGTGGTGAGTAAAAAGAAAAACCCCAAAAATATTTCGAAAAATTAGGAAAGTAGAAGAACTAAAGAAACTAATGCAGGGGCATTTTCACACTGGGCTCGAGTGGGGTCGCTTGTGGGATGCAGGGGAACACTCGGGGTGGGTGCGGCCCACGGAGGAGGTCTCCTATTCGAGACTCCTCACCAGGGGTTATTAATGCGCATTTCACACCGGGCTCGAGTAGAGTAGCCCGTGGGATGCGGGGACACACTCGAGGTGGGTGGCCCATGTGTTTTGGGCCCACGAAGGGGGTTTGGACGAGGTCCTAAAATCTGTGAGATGTGGGGCCTGGGCTATGAGATAAAAAGATTAATTCGCCATACTTTAACAGTTCGAGCTTTTAGAGCAAGTGGTTAATTGTCCTGCATCAAATTGGTATCAGAGCAGGAGGTCTCGAGTTTGAGACTCCTCACCAGGGGTGATTAATGCAGGGGCATTTTCACACTGGGCTCGAGTGGGGTTGCTTATGGGATGCAGGGGCACACTCGGGGTGGGTGCGGCCCACGGAGGTCTTGTGTTCGAGACTCCTCACCAGGGGTGATTAATGCGCATTTCACACCGGGCTCGAGTGGAGTAGCCCGTGGGATGCGGGAACACACTCGGGGTGGGCGGCCCATGTGATTTGGGGCCCACGAAGGGGGTTTGGCCGAGGTCCTAAAACCCATGAGATGTGGAGCCTGGGCTATGAGATAAAAAGATTAATTCGCCATACTCTAACAGTTCGAGCTTTTAGAGCAAGTGGTTAATTGTCCTGCATCAGAAACTAGAAAATGATTAAAGATGTTCTTTTGTATCTTTTCCCTCTTGTGGTTGTTTGTCTTCTTCTTCTCTCTCCCACGTTAATTCTCTCTCTCTCTCTCTCTCTCTCTCTCTCTCTCTCTCTCTCACATCAACTCTCTCTTAGTCACTTTCACAAGTCACTTTTCTCTTCCTCTCAGTCACACACCATTTCAACTCCCTCTCTCTCTCTCTCTCTCTCTCTCCATAAATACAACACCTTAGTGAAAAGACTCCCCATAATTCATAAACACACCATCCCCTCATGACACAATATTTTAGGCAACAGACTCTCCCCCATCTCTTAGTCACTTTCACTAGTCAAATTTCTCTTCCTCTCAGTCACTTCACATCATTTCAACTCTCTCTCTCTCTCTCTCTCTCTCTCTCTCTCTCTCTCTCATAATTCATAAATGCACCATCCTCTCATGACACTCCTTTTTAGTCAATGACTTGCCTTGACTTGTCTGAGTTGACACCAAATCAGGGCGAGTCATCCCATTTATGTGTAGAGGAGGTTTGTTTTAGAGGTGCTATTTACTAATGGTTTGACAAAATTAGTTGATTAAAGGTTTTAGGAGGGTTTTGGATGTCTCTCACCTATAGTTTGTTGATGGTTTTTGTTGTATTGTTACCTTTTAATCACTTCATTAAATTTTTTTGTCAGATCATTTTGTAGTTTGCTGTTCAATAGCAAATGTACCTAAGCAGTTTCAAGGGGACTGTAGAAGCATGAAGGGAAATAACAACAGATTCGGTTGGGAGTGCAGGAAAGTGTTTGTTTCAAAATGTTGATGGATAAACAGTTAGGAGCTTCACATGGGTAGAAGGTTCATGCAACCTTTAAGAGTGCCGCTAGAGTTTAGTTTGATTGCATCTTTGAATGCGATCTTCTGAGGAATATTCTGATGCAGGACATGAAATTTAAATATGATATGCAAGATTTCAGGCTTAGATCATACTAATTCAGAATAATCACATAATAATTCCACATCCCACACAAAAGCTTAAACATTCAAGTAAAGGGGAATCCGCACGGGTCCAGGCTTATACGGGTTAGGACTGGATCAATAAAATTATGGACCAAACGATGCTCAAAGGGAGATAGAATTCAGCACAACAATTAGTCCCTAATCCAAGGGATTCCCCAATTTCAATTCAAGGAACCTTAGGGTAAGAAAAGGGGCAAATAAGTTAGGGATAACGCAATCTAGGGTTAGGGTTATGAAAACAGGTATGAAAAGGGGGAAAATAAGGAGGAAACCTGAACTTGGGATAGTCCGCGCTTGCGGACAGCTGGCCAGGGCCTGGCGCACGTGCGCGGGAGCCTGGCTGCACGTGCGAGCGTGGCCCGATTCCCGGAACCAACTCCTAGGGTCTGGTCGGCCAAGGGAAGACTCGAAAACCCTTGATTTTCAGCTTGATCTGAGATGTGGTCTGTACGTGGTGCTCCGCCGAAGTTTAGCCCTCCTGCAGGGTCAGATTCTGGAAACTGACTGTAGGGAGAAGAACTACTGCAAAAATTGGCGGATTCGAACTGAGGATGATTGTAGAAGGGGAGAAATATGGATGATAGAGGGTAGGGACGGATGGGGATAGATGTGGCTTCGCACCACGATAGTTAGCCCTTCAAAAAGTGAGGGATTCACACCCACTTGAAAATTTTCACAACTCAGAAACTCAGAGAGTAGAAAAAAACTTGTAGAAATTTTTTTATTAAACTTCAATGCCTTAAAAAAACTACAAGGGGCGCCTATTTATAAGAAAACCCTATACCCCAAAACTTACGCCATGTGCGCAACCTATTACTTGGCGATGAAGTAAACCAAAATAAAAAGCAATCAAAGAAATCTAAAGCGTTCATACTGTTCTAAATAACATAAATAGGCAAAACATAAAATATGAACTTAATTTGACTAGCGGGCCCCGATCATGAGATCCCATGATTGATTTTACTTGACTATCGGTCCCACTTCAATGAACCAAACTCCGTCTTCTAACTTGGAGGCCCTCCCTGGACGTCGTCATCGATCCAGATCGACGGTGGGGCCCTCCTGGTATACGTCCGTAGGGGGAAGCGTGCATGCGCGTGATGTCCCATCAATTTTCCACGGCTGCGAAGATTTCTCCATTGGCGAAATAAAACTCCCGAACCGCTTCAGGATGTCAAGATTAAGTCTCTGAAGCTCCTTAGTGAACCACGTGCTGTCTGAAGCTGATCGTGACTTCCATTTAATCGGGTACGATTGAAACCTGCCATCCGACGTTGAAATTATCTGATGGTCTAAGATATCCTCTATTTCTTCTTTGGGTGTGTGAAGGTTAGGTATGGTAGGTAGATGCTAGGAAGAAAGGTCGGGAAGAGTAAGTATGAGAGGAGAGGCTGGGAAAATGGGCCGGGATGGGTAGGTATGGGACGTAGAGGTTGGGAAAATGGGTCGGGAAGGATAGGTATGGGACGTAGAAGCTGGGAAGAAAGGTCGGGAGGGGGCCATGGATCAAGGGAAAGGTCTGAGAAATTAGGATGGTTAGGCGAAAGGCTAGACAATGCATCAATGACCCTTTGAAATGCAACTAGATCCTCCACATTGAATGCGGAACTAATTCCCATGGAGGGTGGAAGATTTACTACATATGCCTGGAGACCGTTTCATTTTATAATTTTGAAAGATCCAGCGCTACGCGCGAGTAACTTACGAACGGCCCCTGGAGGATACCGTTCAGGCCTGATGCGGACCATCACAGAGTCCCTTACATTGAATTCCTTGAAACATTTATGTTGGTCTGCAGAAATTTTATAATGTTCATTACTAGTAGTGATTTTCTACGTGATTTTTTGATTCCATGAATGAATGTGATGCGCAAAAGACTGTAGGCTCTGACGGCCTATGGGACAGTGACATAGGGACAAGATCAATAGGTGTCTCATGTTTATAACCAGTAACGACTTCATAAGGACTGAGACTTGTGGACCTATCGACAAACTATTAAACGCAAACTCGGTTGTAGGTATTATGGTGTCCCATGTTCTGGTGTGCTCTATATCCCTCTTAGGGGGAGACTCATCCGATAGATCATCAGGACAGACATCACGAAACTCATCCACTACCGGAATGGTCTTAGTGGGCAACTCTACACTAGCCTCTGGTGCACTCTCTTTAGCCACAAGACCGCACATGTTGTACCTCTCAAAATAGTGGTCTTGATGTCTCTCATGGGGTGGGTGCATGGGTGCACGCCCATAACTGATTCCTTGGCCAACTCCATTCATTAGTTTATCTTCTTGGCCACCTGCCTGAGATTGGACATCCACCCCAGTGGTGGGGTTTGTCCCGGCGGAGGCCTTTAGTTGGGTAATGCGCACATCAAATTGATCAAAGCATTGGTCTATATGTTGTTCCTAGCGCTTACCCAGAGACTCGATCTGCTTGGACAGTTTGTTTAATAATTCTAGCAGTTGTTGCATGTTTAGTGTGGGGTGCATGCCAAAACCATGACCCGTACGTGTGGGTATACACTTGCTAACTCCACCTAAGAACTTTTTGTGACGACTATATGCAACTAAATAGGACTAAATGATCCTATGAGACTTTATATGAAGGAAACTACGCAGTGCTACTAAAATCCAGCAACAGAGTTGTCAAAATAAAGGAATAACAGAAATTTACAGCAATGTGAATTGCTAACTTCCTGCTAACAGAAATTTCAACAACTAATATCAGGGACTACGGTCTTCTAACAACTATATGTGATGAACTGGATGCATGAAGGACTTAAATAAACTGACCCTGAACATGTAATGTATTCCCCTATAAGAACCCTAAGCTCTGATACCAAATTTGATGTAGGACATGAAATTTAAATATGATATGTAAGATTTCAGGCTTAGATCATACTAATTCAGAACAATCACATAATAATTCCACATCCCACACAAAAGCTCAAACATTCAAGTAAAGGGGAATCTGCACGGGTCCAGGCCTACACAGGTTAGGACTGAATCAATAAAATTATGGACCAAACGATGCTCAAAGGGAAATAGCATTCAGCCACACATGCATAGCAATCAGTCCTTAATCCAAGGGATTCCCCAATTTCAATTCAAGGAACCCTAGGGTGAGAAAAGGGGCAAATAAGTTAGGGATAATGCAATCTAAAGTTAGGGTTGTGAAAACAGGTATGAAAATGGAGAAAATAAAGAGGAAACCTGAACCTATGATAGTCCGCGCGTGTGGACAGCCGGCCAGGGCCTAGTGTAGGTGCGCGGGAGCTTGGCCGCACGTGTGAGTGTGGCCCGATTCTCCGAACAAACTCCTAGGGTCTGGTCGGCCAGGGGAGGACTCCGAAACCCTTGATTTTCAGCTCAATCTGAGATGCGGTCTGTGCGTGGTGCTCCGCCGAAGTTTCAGCCCTCCTGCAGGGTCAGATTCTGGAAACTGGGTGTAGGGAGAAGAACTGCTGTAAAAACTGGTGGATTCGAAGCGAGGATGATTGTAGAAGGGGGGAATATGAATGATAGAGGGTAGGGGCAGATGAGGATAAATGTGGCTTCGCACTACGGTAGTTAGCCCTTCGAAAAGGGAGGGCTTCGCACCCACTTGAATTTTTTCACAACTCAGAAACTCAGAGAGTAGAAAAAAAACTTGCAGGAATTTTTTTTATTAAACTTCAATGCCTCTAAAAAACTATAAGGGGTGCCTATTTATAAGAAAACCCTATACCACAAAACTCGCGCTATGTGCGCAACCTATTACTTGGCGATGAAGTAAACTAAAATAAAAACCAATCAAAAAAAATCTAAAGCGTTCATGATATTTTAAATAACACAAATAAGCAAAATCTAAAATATGAACTTAATCCGACTAGCGGACCCCGATCATGAGATCCCATGATGGGCTTTACTTGACTATCGGGCCCACTTCAATGAATTAAACTCTGTCTTCTAATTAGGAGGCCCTCCTTGGACGTTGTCATCGATTCAGATCGATGGTGGGGCCCTCCTTCTGGCGTACTTGCGTAGGGGGGCGGCGTGCGTGCGTGCGTGCGTATTTGCGCATGATGTCCCCATCATATTCTTGACAATTGGGGCTTTCAATTTCCAAAAGATGCAGTTCTATGTTATGTTGAAGAAGTGAAAATTGACCATCTTTTGATTTGTTGGTCATGCATCAAAGGAGTGGCAGTTTCTCTGTGGATTGTTTTAGGAAGGAGTTGGCAATGCTTTTTTACTGTCTAAGAGTTTCTGAGTGCTGGTCATTGTGCCCTTTATCATGGAAATGAGGCATCCTTTAGTGGGTTTGCTTCCTTGATATGCAAAATTTGAGTTTTTGTTGTAGTTTTAGGACATCTAGTGTTGATGTTGTGATTGATCATATTATGGGTGGAGGAATGATAAAATTTGCATTTGCGTGTATAATCAAATGATTTTGAAGTGGAGGTGCAGGCATTTTTGGAGAGCATTTGAATGTTTCTTCCCTCTTTGCCCACTTATTGCTGAAGAGGTTTCTTCAAATATTGCAAGAAGGGAAATTGAGTTACATTCTCCTTGAATACAAAAAAAAAAAATAATAATCCTGAGATGTTCTAAAGCAATGCCAGGCAGAAGCTCAAACCAACAAAAAAGGGCGCACTCTAGGAGGAAATTGTGCATTTCCAGAGGCAGCAGATGCTGCCCATTCTTTTCCTCGTATTCTAGTCGTGGGAGTGGGGGGGACTAGATGTCGCAATTTCTGCTGCTGGGGTCTTCAATTGGGTTTTGTTTTATATTAGGGACTAGGTCTCTTGAGGGTCTTTTTTTTTTTTTTTGGTTGGGACTGGACAGTCAGGGGACTGCTATGTATTTTTTTTTTTTTTTTTTTGTTATTGTTTTCCTTCTTTGCTGTTTTCTTCTGGCCCTGGCCTAAATAAATTGCTTCATCTTACAAAAAAAAAAAAGAAAAAGAAAAAAAAGAAGGTTAAAGCTTTTTAATGCACGCAGAAGTTGTTGAAGTACAGTTGCTTTGAATTTTCGTTGCTTTGCATTTTCGCCTTTGTAAGGACAATGGCTTGACACAACTGGCATGGAAAAATAACTTGATGTAACAACTGGTTGAGAGGCAGTTTACTAGTGGTTTTGTTTTTCTCTTCGATTTTTTTCCCCCGTTGATGTCTCAGCCAGTCTTTACACCCCAACTTCTTGATTTATGCATTGTTTTCCCCCCATTTGGTTTGTTATTTAATCCTCTGGCTGCGTATGATGCATTGATGCTTGATACTCAGGCACTTAGAAATGGTACTCATGGCGTATGGTAACTCAAATTAAACTGGCTAAATTGTGGAACCCACTGTAACTAAGTTACAGTATAAAAATCAGTTTGGTTGAGCAGCTCTAACCTTTTATAAGTGGAGTCTGTGGACACCCTTTTTTTTTTTTTTTTAATTTTTTAATTTTTTGAAATAAGACCATTGGATAACTGTCCAATAAATGTTCAGCAATCTAAATATTTGTGATCAAATAAGAGCAATCTTTTGTTCATGATACATCTAAACTGGTGCCCATACTTTGGATGGTTTAGTTTGAATTATTTGCATGCCACGTAAGCAATTTTGGAGTGATTACTAACTGCCCGTTTATCAACCATCGCACTCTGCGAGAGTTCTTAAAAAAATAAAAATAAATAAATAATATATCGATGTTAGAATAATCTATATTTTGTACATACTAGGAGGTTAGGACTAATAGTAGAAAAATGGATGGAAATTTACTGAAAATAGAGGGTGTAAGTATCAATTCTCTGTCATTTTGTTTATAAAATAGTGGTTTTTGTGGTGAATTTCTTTGCTGGTTACATAGAAGAAAGCATGCTTTAGGTTTTTGGATAAATTATTATGTTCCTGAAGTTTCTAGAAATTATATATTAATCAAACACATACTGAGGCTGTGGGGGCTTTTTCCAGCCGGTTCTTGCAATGCAGAGGGCCGTTTGCTCAAAGAAGGCATCCGTTGGTTGACTCTGCAGTAGTTTCTGAAATACGGAGGTGTCTTGAGGATGGTGTCGAGTTCCAAGGTGATTTGTTGAATTTTAGGAAAGATGGGTCTCCATTGATGAACAGCTTGCGGCTAACCCCAATATATGGGGATGATGATATAATTACTCATGTTATTGGCATCCAGTTCTTCAAGGAGGCAAATGTCGATTTGGGCCCGTTGCCTGGTTCTGTGGTGAAGGAATCTGCAAGGTCCTCCGATCGCTTTCTTTCTGATCTTACCTTCTACCGCCCCATTTCAGTGAGCCATGGAAATATTGGTCGTGAATATTGTGGCATGATGCAACTGAGCGATGAGGTGCTGTCTCAGAAGATCTTTTCAAGGCTGACACCGAGAGATATTGCATCCGTTGGATCTGTGTGCAAGAGACTATATCAAATAACGAAGAACGAGGACCTCTGGCGAATGGTTTGTCAAAATGCATGGGGCACTGAAACGACTCGTGTGTTGGAGACAGTGCCCGGGGCAAAAAGATTGGGGTGGGGCCGGCTGGCTAGGGAACTAACCACTCTCGAAGCTGCAGCATGGAGGAAGCTAACTGATGGTGGTGCTGTGGAGCCATCTCGTTGCAATTTCAGGGCCTGTGCTGTTGCGAATCGGGTTGTGCTCTTCGGCGGGGAAGGGGTCAATATGCAGCCGATGAATGACACATTTGTATTAGATCTGAGTGCCAGTAATCCCGAGTGGCAGCATGTCAAGGTCAGCTCTCCCCCTCTTGGTCGGTGGGGCCACACATTGTCCTGCTTGAATGGGTCTTGGCTTGTCGTCTTTGGAGGTTGTGGAAGGCAGGGCTTACTAAATGATGTTTTCATACTGGATTTGGATGCTCAGCATCCTGCATGGCGTGAAATCTCTAGGTTGGCCCCGCCGCTCCCCAGATCATGGCACAGCTCTTGTACTCTTGATGGCACAAAGCTGGTTGTTTCTGGTGGCTGTGCGGATTCCGGAGTACTTCTCAGTGACACCTTCCTGTTGGATGTCACGATGGAAAAGCCTGTTAATTTGGAGGGAGATACCGGTAACATGGACCCCGCCTTCTAGGTTGGGGCACACTCTCTCTGTCTATGGTGGCCGGAAGATACTGATGTTTGGTGGTCTTGCTAAGAGTGGGCCTCTTCGGCTGCGTTCGAGTGATGTGTTCACGATGGATCTAAGCGAAGATGAGCCCTGTTGGAGGTGCATCACTGGGAGTGGAATGCCTGGTGCTGGAAATCCTGCTGGAATAGCTCCGCCTCCCTGGCTTGATCACGTGGCTGTAAGTCTCCCAGGCGGCAGAATTCTGATATTTGGCGGGTCTGTGGCGGGCCTTCACTCTGCATCCCAGCTCTATCTCTTGTACCCAACGGAGGAAAAGCCAACATGGCGGATATTAAACGTACCTGGTCGGCCCCCAAGGTTCGCTTGGGGACACAGCACCTGTGTTGTGGGAGGAACAAGAACCATAGTTCTTGGGGGGCAAACTGGGGAGGAGTGGATGCTGAGCGAACTGCATGAGTTGTCACTTGCAAGCTCCGTCATATTATACAGAACAGAAAGCAAGCTGGTGTCCGTCGACTGTCTCTTATCTAGCGATGAAACAATGAATGCTTGATAAGCTTGAGTAGTCATGAAGTGGTTGTCTGTTAGATAATCAGTGCTGCTCTGTGGTATTGTTTGCTAGGTTTCCATTAACAGATTGCTGTAGATGGGGTTGATCTCTTTATGGTGGTCGTGGGTTCCGTTTATCTGACAACGGATGGTCATGACTGGGACCGATCTGTTTGTGGGTAACAGAGACTGATGGTCTGTATTTGCCAGGCATAGGTGAATTCTCCCTCCCTACCTCCCGTTTCTTTCTCTCTGTCTGTCTTTATATATATATATATATATATATATATATATATATATATATATATATATATATATATATATATATAAAAATACACACATACATGGAGATGCATACATATATATTAGTATGTGCTATGCTGTGGTCATTATTAGGTCAGTAGTATTTAGGGGTAATGTTATTTACATGGCAGAGTTTTTTAACTGTTAATTCCTTCTTAGCTTTATTGCGTTCGTTCTTGTTTGTATTTTCAAAGGAATGAAGGTGCCTGTATATATTAGTGAGTATTTTACAGTACACTGAGCTTTATATGGTTAGCTGACCTCTTCCTTTTTTTTCTTTTGTATCTCGTTGGTTGTGGTCTGCATCAAGTAGAACTGAACTGTGCGTTTGATCTTCTTTGGTAGTTTCTTTTTTTGGACATGCTCAGGCACAGCCGATTCAAAGAAAATATTACATGGGTCAGATTGTAATCCTTGTTTGGATGGATGGTTTTAAATGTTTATGCTGCATGATATAGTTAGGTCCTATGATGTTTCTTGTGACATTGGATGCGTGTACAATGGTAAATGCTTTTCGAGTCGTTGGGCTTATTTAGGGTCTTCTTGCATGAATTTGGGTTTGGTGCCGTTTGATGGATCGCTTTTGCCTAGTGTTTGGGATGCCATAGGAAGTGGAAATCCAATTGGCTTTTGATTTTGATTTTTTTCGCTTGCTCTCGAATTCTAATTTCATTGAAAGGGAACCCTTCTGTTGGGATCTCATTGTGTTTTCTGTTTTAAAATGCTAATATCTTTTGCCGCTATAATGTGGTTGGGTAGACCCCACTAGTTTTCCCCCATCCTGTGCTCCGTGCATCGAATGGGGATTTGGTTGACATCATCTGTTTAAACAGAAAGTCCATCGTTTTTCCTAAAAATCCAGAACATGTGCACGGACTGGGCACACTGATGAGCGGCTTCAATCCCGCATTCTTGCTTGGAGATCTGCATGAGAGGAATGCAGAACCCAAACGAGTCAGGCAGCAAGTAGGTTAATCACTGGGCATGCGGAAAATGCAGATGCAACCATTTCATAGTTGTTTGTATTGTCATCTGCTCCTATTTATTGGCTAAAATCACAATTCTCCCACAATGCTTGTGGATCCCAACCCAACAGAATCACGTGTCAAGATCCGACTCTTCAATCAGTTTGGCCAACACCGAGTAGATCTTATTCCTCCAAATCAGGCTCACTACAGTCTCACCTACCTTAAGTAGGTACTTAAGTCACTAGGTTGGGTTGCAGCAATGCTCAGAGAATATAGATACGGCAAACGTTCACATGTGTTGGGCTCCACCAAATGAGTGGCCCAAATCCCGGAATCTTCAATCACTATCCTGCGGTTGGAGAGTAACCCATTTTGAAGAGCAACGCATCTGACTAACCTTTCATGCAACTAGTCATCACTTGAAAAATCTATTACAATCTAAGAACACAATAAATATCCCGAACCAAATTGGGATTCCAAGAAAGTAGAAAAAAACCCATTTCTATGAAACTATAAAAAAGTTATTACTGAGTCATCCGAGTTGTGACTTGACTCGCGACCAAAAGACTTGGTAAAACCTTGGCTTGAACAGACTGGAGCCTTATGATTATTTTACTGCCCTTCGAATGAGCTAAGCCGTTTCTATTTCATACTTCCTCATGAGGGGTGTGGTATGTTTGCTATCAATCTCTCCTGTCGAATTTGTATCGCTTTCTGTCCACGCAGTGACAGCCTCTTTGGAAGGCATCAGATGTTGGAACGGGTTTGGTGGAGCGATGATCTCCATTTCCCCTTCCAACATCTTCACCACATTGCTTATAGGAGGTCTAGTCTCCGGCTTACACTGAACACACCACAAAGCAATCACAGCCATTCGCTTGGCTGTCAGTCTATCCTTCTCCTCGATCCCGTAAAGCTCCATTGCTCCCACCAAATCTCCATTTTCAAACTTATCCCACACCCACCTTGGAAACCACTTCTGGCTCTCCGTTGCCTTATCGTCGAAGTTCCGCCTTCTCCCGACAATCTCAAACAAGAACATCCCGAAACTGTACACATCACACTTATATGTGATTGGATAAGGGGCCCACATCTCCGGTGCTGCATAACCAGGTGTCCCCTTAAATCCGATATTCGTCAACTGCGATCGGTTCCAGCTACATAGCTTCGCCAAGCCAAAATCTGCTACCTTGGGAGTGAAATTCTCATCGAGGAGAACATTCTCGGGCTTAATGTCGTAATGAATTATCCTCGGATTGCAACCCTCGTGAATGTACGTGATCCCCTTGGCCGTCCCTAGGGCGATCTTATGCAACACGTCCAACTCGATTGGACGGTCCTTGTTGAACAATAACTTGTCTACCGATCCCTTCCCCATGTACTCATAAACAAGTGCTATCTTTGCAGCATCGAAGCAGAATCCGTAGAGGTGGACTAGATTGATGTGGTGGGTCCTACCCATTGTGCCCACTTCCGCCATGAACTGCTCTTCCACGACTTCATTCAACCGCCCATTGAGGACCTTAACGGCGATTTGTACCCCGTTTGGGAATGCTCCTTTGTAGACTACTCCATACGCGCCCGAACCCAATCTTGTGGTGTAATTACGTGTGAAATTCGCGAGCTGGTAGGGTGAGAAGCGAATCGGCTTCTCCCTTGCTATGCCATCGATGAATTTCTCCATCACGGCCATCTCGAGCTTTGAGTCTGGGATCACCTGCATGGCGACTTGCATCGGTGGCGCCGGAGTATTGTTAGGTGTCGGTGCGTTGTAGTTTATCGATATCGACTTCACTGCCTTTCTCAGGCACCTGACATTTAAGATCACCACTGCTAACAGCGCCACCAGACCGAGTATAGAAGAAACTGCAACATTCGTGAGAAGGTCAGAAAACTAACGAATGGGGGCACGTTTGGATGCTCAGTTTAACTGAATCGCAATCCTGTCCAGGAGAGAGAGACACAATTCCATTCAAGCCGGATCCAATTTTGGGGATCAAGACCGTCTATATCACAGGCCACATCTTGGATTGGGGTTGCCCCGAAAGTCAATAACACCACATCTTGAAATGGTGTTATTGAACTCCCACAATTGTAATAGAGGAGCTAAAAAATAGGAGTGTCCTAACATGATGTTTATGAGAAATCCATCCTGACCACTATTTTTGTCCGCTCATTTTAAGTTGTGGGCCTAAATATAAGGCAGATCCAATATTCAACTGGGCCACAATACTTGAAACAGTGGTATTAAACCTCTACTATTGAAATAGTTACGAGGCCTATGGTTGATTTTTTGAAATATCCGCCTGTTCACTGGTTTCTTTATATGATCTTATGGGGGTGGGAATGACTTATGAACAGTTTTGGATGGTATATAATCAGCACAGTGGGCATGGAGAAGATTTCAATGGTGGTCATTCAATCCCCATTGTTTCTTTCAATATGGCCCACTTAAACTTTGAATCTACTTCAATTTTGGGCCTACCTCCTAACATATCTGGTAAAAATGGATGAAGTGGGTAGATTTCTAAGAAACATCACGTTGGCCGCAGGTACCAGGCTTTGGGTTCACGCTGCAGTGCGAGGGGAGCAGATTCCGTGGCCGTGGCCCCACCTTGATGTATGCATTGTATATCCGTGCCGTCCATCTGCTTTTCCAGCTCATTTTAGGAAATGAGCCTAAAGCTGAAGCAAATCCAAATCTCAGGTGGACCACACCATAGGAAACATGGTGATTGAACGCCCACCATTAAAAAAATACTTGGGGACCACAAAAGTTTTAGATCCAGCTGAAATTTGTGTTTTCCCTTCATCCTGGTTTATATGACATTATCAATAGGTTGGATGGCAAATAAACATTACGGTGGGTCCGAGGAAGTTTTTAATGGTGGGTGTTCAGTTATAACTGTTTCCAGTGGTGTGGTCCACCTGGGATTTGGATCTAGTTCATTTTTTGGGTCAATAGTCTAAAATGAGTTAAAAAAACGGGTGGACAGAGTAGATATAGAGCACATATATCAAGGTGAGCCCCGCGGTTGATGACGAGGTGTTTTAAAACATACCTCTAGGCTGATTAAGTAAAAATTAAGATATGTTACTTGAGGCATAAGGAACTTACCATCCAAATAGGATTTTACTAAGATATGACAATTCAGTTGGATTGAACATCCAAACGTGACATAAGAGATTTTTTTTTTTTTTTTTTGTTTTTTGGGAAGATAAGCTTGGAATTTATTACTAACAATAGATAGTCAAAAAGTTTAATAAAACATAAAGGAGCTACTGACACCAAGAAAAAATAAGGCAAAGCTTTCTCCTAAAACACCGGGAGAGCAAGAAAGAAAAAGCAAAAGCCACGTATCCCGAGGAGGAGAACAACGCTAAGAAATGCGACATAATAGTTGCAAATCAAGTTTTTAGCATCTTACGGATGAATATGATGGCCACTTCCCCAGATCCGGACATCTTCTCGCAATCCAATTCGAATGGATGGACAGAAACAATGGAGATTATTAAGAATGAAAGAAGCTAATGAAGAGATGATTATGGCAAGTCGAAGTCTTCTATGAAAGGGATGGTCAGGGTCCACCCTTGTGGCTGCAATGGCCAGAAGTTACAAAGCATCTTATCTCATGGAACTCTACCGTGGTTACCCTTATCTGAAAAAACCAATGTAAGATGGATATTCTAGCATATGAAGGCTGTTAATGGGCCGGGCTGGGACTAAAATTTTAGACCCATAGGCGGGCCGGCTCGATCTGTGTAGGAGGGCATGACTTGGTCCATCCTTACCCTACAAAAAAATTGGGTGGTCTGGCTTGGGCTCGAGCGGGACCAGAGTTGGGCATGTATAACGATTACGGGCCAGGTTGAGCACTATTTCTTTTGGTGCGTTATGGCTAGAGTTGGGCACGGGATGACTTGACTCGCCCAAAACTCGTATCCTACTCGACTAGAGCCGAATGGGTGAGTCAGTCCAAACCGAGTAGGCTTTGCCCAATCCAAATTCAAATTGAATCGAGTCCAAGTTACCCAGTAACTCAACCGACTCGACCCGGAATTCAATCCTGTCAGACTTGACTCGATCTGAAACTGGACTCGACTAAGATTAGAGTGTATATATATAAAACCCTAATTTCTAAGTATTTCTAACCCTACCCGGCGCACTCGCACCCGACCCTGACCCCGACCTCAACCCGATCCCAAACTCCCTCCCTCCCTCATCCTCCTCTTCCGAGCCCGACAACCACCCACCACCATCACCTTGTGGAAAACTCAACTCCTTCCACTCATTAGGTGAGCCACACCATAGAAAATAATCACAACAACTGACAAATAATGCCATCCAATCCATTCAAAAAATTTATCCAGAGATGAATAGATACCGAAAAAGCTGACCATACGAAACTCAGGTGGGTCCATACCACACAATTTTAGAGGTTTTATGCATGTGTGGGCCCACTTGAGTTTCGTATCATCTTGACTTTTCGGTTCAAGAAGAACAAGAAGGGACTTGCATGATGGATGGATTGGATTTCATGCATGCAACCTTCTGTTGAAATTTATGTTTTTTTGAAAAATATTCAAAATTTCAAATTTTCAGGATTTTGCTGCCAAAAAGGTTTTAGAGAATTTCAAAAATCAAAAGTGTGGTGTGTGCTTTTAGTCCCACATTGAAAATGGTAGAAAAGTTTTTGGGGTTTATATGTAGATTTGTGGGAAGTATTATTACTTGGATGTTTTAGAGATGGAAATGCTAGGGTTGCACCACTGGAACACACGTACGCGCTCGCTCGGGCACGGGCACGGGTAGTGAGGCAGTGTGGTTGTAGTGGCACTTTAAACTTCGTGCGGTGCGATAGGTCTGGTAAGAGCCAAGGTGCGGTAGGGTCTGAAATGGTCAGGGCTTTATAGGCAACTAAGAACGGTTGGATCATAAATTCGAAGCATTCAACAGTTTCTAAAAATGGCTAGCTACCTTAAAAGCCATAACAGTCTGAAAACGGACGGGCCATGATGATTTAACGGTTAGATCTTGTGATTTGACGATCAGAAATGTCTGAAATTAATGGTCAATGGTCAGAAACGTTTTCCAAACGTTCTGAACCATTAATAGCCATCTAGCAACGGTCCACTATCTAGTGCCTATATAAACTGGACCATTTCGGTCCAAAATCTAATCATCTCAACACCATCTCTCCCATCAGATACTCCAGATCTCTTTTTTGAATACTGTGAACAATTTCCAATGTTTGATTTTGCCGGAACAGATTTACTGTGTTAAACTATTCCATGGTGGACCCATCGTGATTGCTGCACGCCAGATCCAGATAGACTTGTCTTATCCTAGAAGCAATTCGCCTGTGACCCATCAGCAATTGATAAGGGGGCGAATCACGCTTTAAGGACAATGTATCGTTTTACATGATTCAGCCTGGTGAAATGAATATTATTTATTTTATTTTTTCTATTTTCGATGTATCCAACATATCATTTTCCAACACCTTCCAGATCATATCTTCAAGAAAGGATATCTGGATACCGATTTGCAGTGCATCCAAACGGCTCCCAGCCATTCGAATTCAAAGCATATATGATCCAATCAAAAGCATGGCAGAGAGAAAATGGCTAACAAAAGGTTAAAAAGAGAAATATGTAAGGCTAAAAGAATTTGCATGTTTGGACCCCACAAACACATTGCATGGAAATGTCAATCTTTTCTAAACTGCGACGTTGAAAAGCCTAACAAGATATTTCGCGTTGGACTTTTAAATGTCCAGTCCGACAGTCCCTCACTTCTTTACCCGTACTACCAGTCATTCAAAGTGAGGGCCACCAGATGGACGGTTTGGATTATCCTGACGGTGCGGCGACATGGGCCATTGAATAATACAAATGGGAGGAGACCATGTGTTGAGAGGTGTGCAAACAAATCTCTGCAACAACGAGGAAGGGAGCAAGGCGTATGACGCTTGATACGACAGGCACTTAGAAACTTCTCTGTACGGGTACAATTTGGGAGGGAACGTCCACCCTTGATTCGTATGGAGGGCTCACGTATTGTCCACCCTTGGAACGTCCACCCTTGATTCGCCGTTCTGACCCTTCATCTGGTATGGAAGAAAGGTCAGCCAAAACTCTGGATGTTTTGAGGTGTGCCCTTGTTCCAATAAAGGGTAAGGGTGGGTGCCCTCTCTCACATTGTTTCCTGTACCTGAGTGCTGGATCAGGCCGATTTTAGGCTCGAGATGTAACATTTAGGCCTAGATTGATAGTAGCTGTTGCTGTCTGAATGTCTTCAATCTGTATAGGAACATGAGTTTGATGGATTAACCAGATTGATCGATCAATCAAATGAACCCCAAATTAAGCAGATTGATATCTAGACAATTTTGGACAGGTTCGATCGACTAAACTTGGAAAGTCGATCAATCAACATAATTCGGAAAAATTAAGAAAATTTTTTGAACACTTTTGGCCATGTTGGATTGATTAAACATGGGGCTTGATCGATCAATGTTTAGATCAACGGCACACGCAATTTTGCATAATTGCGTGAATTGTTTTCTATTTCGGGTGTAATACTATATATATGTGTGTGTGGGGATTTCTAGAGAAGCTAGGTTTTTTTAAAGGATTTCACATAGGTACGTTCATCTAATTTCTTGTAAATCATTTTAATAGTGGATTTGATTCTCTCTGTGCCATGGTTTTTTTCAGTAAAGATTTTTCATGTAAAATCATGTGTTCATATATATGCTTTGTTGTGTTTATCTTCAACTTGTTTGATTCAAATTCAGAATTCAGCCCCCTAACAAATGTTCTGTATTTAGTTCAAGATCTCACCGACAGAGATGGAGTTGGATGATTTGATCAAAGTTCCACTAATTTTGACCAATCTTCATAGATCGATTTAGTTTGCTCCTCGAATGATCTAGCAACGCCAGAAAACTCGTCATCGACATGAGATGACCAGCTTAGAAGACTTTGATTGACATCTCTGGATGGAGTGAGTTGAATCAGTTTCATTTACAAGGTTTGGGAAAATGGATTAGTGAAAAGCACTATATAAGTTGGAAGCCAGTTCTACTGCAAAGCTGTGTAGGTTATCACATTGTGGGGCCATGGTGATGTTTTCATTGCATCCAATCCGTCCATCTTGTGGACTCTCTCATGCTCTCCTTGGGAACCAAAAATTAGGCGGATCCAAAACTTAGGTGGGCAATGCCACGTGAATCTGGGTTCAAGCAGAGTACTCAAATTTCCATTGACTTTTTTTTTTTTTTTTTTTCTTTTCTTTTCTTTTTATAAGTGAAAGTCTTCCCTGTATAGATTGCCTGTATACATGAACAATATACATGGGTTTTCAATTCTGACAAGTGGGCCCCACCATGGATGGACTATTATTCAAATATCTCCTTGATAGGACGATCTTGACCTTTCGACATGTTACATACACCGTTAAGAGAAGCAATAAAACCATGGTCCACATTTAACTGAAACAACTGGTACAGGGCCCCCAAATGTGTACCACTAAATGGATGGTGGGCCAGCCATCCCTAATAGAGTATCTAAGTGGGGAAGAAAGAGAGGTCAGCAAGGGTGGCAATGGGCTGGGTAGCCCACCTGACCCATCATGCACAACCCGGCTTTGGGCTGGGCTTGGACCACTTATAACTAAGCCTGTGGGTTGGCTGGGGCTCAAGTCATTTTAGCCCCATTGGCTAACAGTGAAGTGTGAACTGACAGTGGGTGTACCAACAACCTAACTAAAAAAAGAAGAAGTCATTTTAGCCCGACCTGATCCAACCCTATATATACAAGTATTAGATCCTGACAATATGCCATTCCAATCATGAATGTAATTTGTGGTTTCATTTCTCTAACATCTCTATATATTTGTACAAGAGTGGCCCACTTGATAAACATATTGATTAAGAACATCGAAGAGGGAAATAGGGATATTTATCAATTTTCAGGCTAGGCCGGGTTAGGTCAGGACCTGCCCAACCAAATTTTAAGCTTGGGCCGTGGGTTGGGTCTTAAGTGGGGCGTTGGGTGTAGCCCGGCCCGGTCAAACCCAGCTCATTGCCACCCTGAAGGTTAGAGAAGTGAGCCAAAATAGATGAAATCATCATATATATGATGTGTTCATACGTCCACAAGTCAGTCTCGTTGAATTAAATATCATTAGTAAAAATCTACTCTTTGTTCCAATATCAACATCATGTTTTGAGCCTGTTCGGAAAGGGAAATTCCTTTTTGTTTATTATTCTGGAAACTTCAAGGAAACTTCATCCATTAATTAACGCTTACGTTTAACTGAGTGCACCATAAGTTGTCTTCCACTGCATTACATATTTCTGTGCTGTGGTCCACCTAATCAGTGGAGCCAGCTGATTTTTGCACAAGGTGATCCTCATGGTAGAGCTAACCTATTGGATGGAGTGGATGTCACACACATGATTGCTCGTAAGTTGTCCTGCACATATGACGTTTGATACGCAGGTACTTAGAAACTTCGCTGTCCGGGTACAATTGTACAATTTGGGAGGGAACATCCACCCTTGATTAGCACAGAGGGCCACATGTTGTGTATATAGAATCTAGGCCGTTCTGACCCTTCATCTGGCATGGATGAAAGGTCAGCGAAAACTCTAGATGTTTTAAGGTGCGCCCTTGTTTCAATAAAGGGTAATGGTGGGTGCCCTCTCTCACATTGTTTCCTGTGTTGCAGTGCATCTGAGTGCTGGATCAGACTGATTTTTGGCACATGAGGTGACGTGCCGGTTAGGATCACCTGATGGATGGGTGAGACATTTGGGGTATCCTTGAATCTAGTATGTGGTGTGACGCAGGGATGAATGTGATGAGGATAAATACTCCGAATCCACGGAGCTTCTCTGGACTCCTCACAGAGACTTCTCAAATCCACGAGGAAAGAAAGCAAAAAATAGAAATAGATTCTAATAAAATTCAAAACTGATAAATTGATGAATAAAAACGAGTTCACAACCCTTTAAATAGGGGTACCAAGCAATGGGAAAGAAATCAGAATCAAACTACAACTAAAACTCCTAGAATCCGCGACTTACTATAAATAGTAAACTTACTATTTATAGACGGTCGTGATGTCTACTAGTGCGCAAGGTTTTCAGCCAAAAATAGTAAGTGTCCTATTTGGCTTCACCAAACCGTTCTCCTAATTATTCTAAGCTCTTTTCACGTTGGGCGCAACTCCTAAAGCCCGACGGATGAAGAGTTATAATCAAACTAAAACTTACTATTTATGGTAAAAACAAAATTAAAGCAGGGAAACGACCATCGATCCAGGGGTTTTTCGCAATTCCGGGCGTCGCAACCCAGCATAGCAGGGTTGGTTGGCTAAAGTAGCTCGTTCTACCCCAAAATCATATATTTTACGTCAGCTAACTCATTCCGGATTGTGAGATACACCTGATCTAAGGTCCGACGGTCCGGATCACGGTCCGGATCACTTCTGTCGTCGACCGGGCCTTTTCTGATCCATCTTGGCCATGAAAGTATCTGCGACCCCCTCTACATCACATACGGTCAAAAGTCCCATTTAGTTTCATTTTTACTATAAATTATAGAAATCTTGCCCAATATGAAAAACGTTTAAAAAGGTTAAGAGAATAACATAATTGGGGAAATTAGAAGTAAGTTTACTATTTATAGTAAGTCAGGGTTTTAGGGTATTCAAGTTGGAGTCTAATTCTAAAACTACAACTTAAGTTTGAGTTTCTTATATAAAGAGTTGTAATTTCAATTTTTTTTTAAAAAATCATCAATCAAGTTATTTTTAATTTATTAAGCATCATTCGTACTTTTATCCCTCGTGTATTACATAAAGCTTTGTGATAGATCCGTGGATTCAGAGTAATTATCCCCTTAGGAAGACAGTGATTGACCTCATCATGTCCCTCCTATGCTAGTTAGGCCACAAGGTAAATGGGTGATGGTTTAGATTTAGGTACCCTTTAGTTAAGGGGTGGCCGGGGGCCCACTAATTGGACAGTTAAGATTGATGGATAACCCTTCCACGTGTAATATAGAAAGATGGGTCTACCATATTAAGTCCCATTCTTTCAGTTCTACCGGATCACCTCTCTCTGTTGATACCATTTGGGTTTCATCAAAACGGGCACCTGCAGAAAAGAATTCTATGGGCTTGTATGTGAAATAATCAGGTACTGCCATCAGTACCATAATCTAACTGTATTGTGCATTTTTTTCACTTTAAGAATCACATGGATAGAAATCCGAGCCATGAAAAGGTCATAGCCAGTATAAGTATCTTCTGGCCTGAAAATCAGGCCAATCCAGTCATCAGTTGGGACAAACCCAGATATTGGATCAGATCAACAGCCGTGCATTTATTTCAATAGCTTGCCCAATCTGATGAGTGATGTAGAGCGGGTCGCGGACAATTACATGGCAAAGATGGATCAGAAAAGGCCCGGTCGGCGACAGAAGTGATCTGGGCCATCAGACCTTAAATCAGGTGTATCTCGCAATCCGGGATGAGTTAGCCGAGGAAAAATATATGATTTTGGGGTAGAACGAGCTACTTTAGCCAACCAACCCGGCAATGCCGGGTTGCGATGCTCGGAATTGCGAGAAACCCCTGATTTGACGGTCGTTTCCCTCTTTCAATTTTGTTTTTACTATAAATAGTAAGTTTTAGTTTGCTTATAACTCTTCATCTGTCGGGCTTTAGGAGTTGTGCCCAACGTGAAAAGAGCTTAGAATAATTAGGAGAACGGGTTGGTGAAGCCAAATAGGACACTTACTATTTTTGGCCGAAAACCTTGCGCATCACGACCGTCTATAAATAGTAAGTTTACTATTTATAGTAAGTCGCAAATTCTAGGAGTCCTAGTTGTAGTTTGATTCTGATTTCTTTCCCATTGCTTAGTACCCTTATTTAAAGGGTTGTGAACTCGTTTTTATTCATTCATTAATCTATTTCAAATTTATTAGAATTTATTTCTATTTTCTGCTCTCTTTTCTCGTGGATTCGAGAAAGTCTCTGTGAGGAGTCCAGAGAAGTTCCGTGGATTCGGAATAGTTATCCTCTTGAGGAAGACGGTGCTCGACCTCACGTCCTCCCCCTCGCGCGCTTTGGTATCGAGCGAGGTTTCTCCTCGGATCGATGACTTCTAACGACGGGTCGGGCAACAATCCCATAGGCGGTGCTTCAGGGAATTTGCCTTTAACGGCGGCAACTTTCCAAGCAGCGCAGCAAGAGAATCAGCAAGCCATGCAAGGGCTGCAGGCTTCCATGGACCGCATAGCGAATCTCTTGGCAGAAACCCTAGGGCAACTCCGTGTTCCTGGTGGTAATCCTCCACCGCCAATTGCTGAGACTCGTAATCGGCTTGATCGCAGGATAGTACCGGCAGTGCATCCAAGGGTCATGCCTGATGACGGGGGCTCCAGTGAGGAGGAGATCAACGACATAATTTTTCAACACCCCAGACATGGCGGCGATCGAGTAGATCGAACGGATCGAGAATTAAAGATGCGGGTTGATATTCCTAGCTTCAATGGCCAACTACACATTGAGGATTTTCTCGATTGGCTTTCTGAAGTTGAGCGATTTTTCGACTATATGGACATCCCTGAAGCAAAGAAGGTCGAGCTTGTGGCCTACAAGCTGAAAGGAGGAGCTTCAGCTTGGTCGGAACAACTGCAACTCGCGCGAACCAGGCAGACAAAAGCACCAATCCGCACCTGGCAGCTGATGAAGCAGCTACTATGTGCCCGATTCCTCCCTAACGATTACGATCAGGTATTATTCCAGCAATACCAAAATTGTAGACAGAGTAGTCGGTCGGTGAGAGAATACGCAGAAGAATTTTACTGCCTGGTGGCGTGTAACGATTTAGTCGAGATTGAATCGCAGCAAGTCGCCCGATTCAATGGTGGGTTGCGTATGGCTATTCAGGATCGGGTCCAGATGCAGTCCGTCTGGACGATGAATGATGTGATCAAGCTGGCTACTCGGGCAGAAGCACAACTTGAACGCCCTAATACACGGACCTATCCTACTGCAAGGATCCCTGTGACAGGTCCACCCCAGGGAACTACACAACCCAAGGGGAAGGAGCCCGTAGGAGCACGTATTCAACCTCCTACGCCTGAGAACCGAGATCGGACTAGACCTCAAAGGGGCATATCGACTGCTGCTGGTCCAAGTAGAATCCCGAACCCCTATGCTCGGCTAAGGCCCGACAACTGCTATCGTTGTGGCCAACCGGGCCACCTATCAAATACTTGTCCCCAGCGAAAAGTGGCAAACCTCGCCATCAATGATGGTAGTGCTGATAACGCTTATGAAGATCCAGATATTGAAGAACAGGAGCATACCACCGAGGACGAGACAAATGATTCAGGTTGGGTTTAACAAGATCATGGCGAGTCGCTCGTCGTGAGGCGACTATTATATGCGCCAAGAAAAGAATTGCATCCACAGCGGCATAACATCTTTCGCACTAGGTGTACGGTGTTCACTCCCCAAGTATAGGGTTGTGATGTAGTAATAAACTCGGTAAGATCGAGGTCGAATCCCACGAGGACTGGTTGTCACAATTCAAATCTATGGTTCTTCTTAACTAATCCAATGAATAATGAACTAAATTATTAAGCACAATTTTAGGAAAAACAATTAAGAAACAGGGAATAAAATTCAATCAGAGAGAGAGAGCACTAGGACTTTCGAATCCACCCCTAATTATCCTAACCCTTGTTTTGTTTGTTGATTCACCTTGATCTTGATTGATACCACTTAAATAGAGAAAGCACAATCTGTGTCCTAAATCGGGCATACAGACTGTCTAATTCCTTTAAGCAATGCCATGAACAATACATCCCATGTCCTTGGTCGGGCACATGGTATGCAAAATTCATTAAAGCACCCTGTTCCTTCCTCTATAGGAAACCCGTTTTGATCGACCCAAGCACCTGTAATAAGCATCCAAACAACATCCATCTATACTTTGGTCAAGTTCATAGATGGAGAAGTATGGAATTTAAACCCATAAAGCCCACTCAGAGAAAGAAACAAATTAAATAAATTTCAAAGTAAATCAACCAATACAAGAGCTGATCAAATTAGGGGCTTCATCTCAGCCCTAGCTGAGAGATTAGTGACCCATAAAATCCATAAAAAAAATATTAAATAAAATTCATAAAATAAGACACCAAACCAAACAATCTCTCTCTCTTTCTCCTTCTCTTTCTTCTCTCCCTCTGCTCTCGATCTCCACCCTCTCCTCGATCTCAATGCCTCTCCCACGTCCAAAACTTTCCTTTTATAGGCTGCCGGATGGTGGAATCGGTGGCAGTCGTCGTAGACGGACTCGAAGTGCAGATTTTCGCAACCGTGATCGGTGGGCCCCACAGAGGTGTTTTCAGGAAAATCTACCCCGTCCATTGGATTCAGGACGAAATTTCAGTCAAGAATGGGTGGTTTTGAAGGTCCATTGGCGCGGCCCACAGAAGAAATCTCGAAAAGATCAGTTTTGAACGTCGCCGAGTAGCCTGTTTGTGGCCTCTGTACCTCACACGTGTGTACGCATGGGAGTGGAATATCAACATGGATTTGTAGTGCTCGCGGCTCTCTATAAGATGGACGGCTCGGATTGAACGTACAAGTGAAGGGTGGGGCCCACAATCCGCCGCAAAAGTCGCCAGCGAAGACGCCACGAGGACGCAAACCTCCGTCCGTTGATAATGGTGGGGCCCATTCCATTGATCACATGGAAAATCTGAAACGTACATTAGATTCCTCTCGGAAAACCGTTCGGGAAGGGAAAGTTTTAAGTGAAATCAGTGCGGCCCATTTGATCTGCTATTCCACCGTCCATCCTGCGATTTTCATCCATCAACGCCTGTACACGTGCATGGGACAAGACGGAAATCTAAGCGAGGGTAACACCCACCCTAGCGATGCAATGGACGGTTCAGATCATCTGAATCGATGATGAGTGGGACCCACAGCACCGACCGACGATCGGCAGCGAAAGACGCTGCCGCTTTCGACGAAGAAGCACGGGTCAGCGGTTCGCTGACCCGTCTGGCGGTGCCGTGCACAGCTAGTGCATGGTGCACTCGGTGTACACTCATCCTACATGGGGCCCACTATGATGTTTTTATGAAATCCAATCCGTCCATTCCCTTTCTCAAACCATATTAACCATCGAGACCAAAGTTGAGGCATATCCTGCTATCAGGTGGGCCTGAAATCAACGATTCGTGGGCTGAATTGTCAGTTGGAGCACTTCCTGAGATCATCAATGGCTGAAATTTAATATGTACGGTTAAATTATGGCCCTCATCCCATGTATGAAATTTTGAACTGATCTGATGGCGGGAACCATGTGATCTTGCATTCTGACCCTTTTCGGCCCCTTTGCTTGCTTTCCTCAAATCCCAGGCGTGTAAAATCTTCATTATTGGTCTTCTGGGGTTTCATCCCGTGCTCGGTGATTTTGAAGCATCAAATCCATGCCTTTAACATCAAATTCCAATTAACGTTCCTGATTTCGTCCTGTAACGAAAATATAATTAAAATCCGGCATTAAACATTATCATGTATGTAAAATCAAGTAATTTACTAGGGTCTGATATGCAATATTCGACCCTGATCACAACCCCCAACCAGCATTTTGCTAGTCCCGAGCAAAATATGTGAAAAATAATTTCAGAAATAAAAGACAATTCCTGTAAATTCAAGTGACTTGTGAACAGATAGCTGAGATCTGAAAATTCTAAGATTCATGAATAGTAAGTAGAATTTTCTCCTGGAACCAAGCTCTCGGCAGATTTCATAATTAATTTCAAATTATTAATCTATCAATTAGAACATTCCTAAACATTGAGTTCCACGAGTGTAAAGTATAATCTTCGACTTACAATCAGTAAGAGATCCAATTGTCAATTTCATGATATCATTAGTAATTCGTGACAATCAAAACTTGAAACCAACACTTATCTCGCAGATTAACTTTTCATTTTACCAGCTTTTAATTTTCTTTATGAGCAGTAATGCAAATGAGGGGAATCAAATTCTCACCTATAGGGAGCAAACCTATGGCGAAAACTTGTCGCTTAACTCTTTTTTTTTTTTTTTTTCATAGGTTAATAATGAGGAATCGAATCTTCATCTATAGGGAGCAAACCTATGATGACGATTATGTGACTTAGCCTTTTGATTTTTCTTTTTACCAAGTTAATCATTCAGTTATCGAACCGAAAAACTTAATGTGTAAGCGAGATGTGATATGTGAAATCATGGCTCAATCAATGTTTACAACTTCTAATCATGGATTAACAATTCAAAATGATCAGAAATCAAGCAGATGGCCGAATCCAAGAGTCATAAACTACCAACATCACATATCTTATAATGTTAAAATCACAACTATCCTTCAAAATCACTTTGAATTCAATAGAAATTCCAGAAAAAATTTTAAAATTTTCACAAATTTTGCTCAAGACCAAGAAAATACTGATTAGGTAACCTAATCTCCCACCCCCAACCTAAAATCTACATTGTCCTCAATGTAAAAGAAATAAGCATGCAATGCACATGAGACAACGAAAAGAAAAGAGGAGTAGGGAAAGATAGTACCTGGATGGAGAATCAAGAAGCTCTCAAAATATCAGCGTAAAAGCGAGTCGAACAAGAGAGAAATCGAAAATAAAAGATCCTACCTATACCACTTTCACAGTGCTCTCGATTGCATTTAGCATATGCAACAAGCCTTTAAACCCCTAGGTTACCCCTAGTGGACGAGTTGTAGTCTCGTGAGGGTTTGCAGTAATGTTACCCACAAACATTGAACTAACTAACTAGAAAAATGAAAAGGAATGAAATAAAATAAAAGGTGGGTTGCCTCCCAGGAGCGCTAAGTTTAACGTCTAATCTAAAATAGCATAAAGGAAACTACCCTAGTCCTAAGAAAGCAGGGAAAAACTACTCAATCATGCTGCAAGGTTCCTCTTCCGGCCAATATCTTGATAAGTTTCTCAGTAAATTTCTCAACAGGATCATCCAAAAGCCCTTTTTGCAATAGGCTTGGATGCCCTGGAGCATGACATTCCAGAGAAATTTATGTACCTTATAAGAAATTTTTCGTTGATTCGCCTGAGGTATCCAGAGTATATACGATTCACCTGTGACAGAAGAAGTTTGGAAGTTAGTATCCCATGGTGAATCAGAGACTACACATAGATGAAAGTCAGAAAAATTCTCAGAAAGTGACGTAGTCTCAAAACATTCAAGTAGCGACTTCGGTTCAATTTTAGCTCCTCCTCCCTTAATGGTAAATATTCAGGATTTATGGAAGGAGGGGCTTCAGAGTAAGGGTCCTCTCGGTCAGTGATGACTACCGAGATATTGTTTTGCAAGGCATTCACTATGTCTCTTATCATGGGATCATTTGAATCTGCAAAGTGTGCCAAGCAATCATCCAAAGAGTTGGGACATTCAGCTAGAGTGACTCGTTTTCCACATTAGAGCTTATGATGATCCGCCCAAGGAATCCATCGTTTTTTAAAGTAAACGGAGGTGTGCTCTCTTGCTCCAGCCCTGCACAGACAGATTGAAGATCAGTATACGAAGCATTGATGTATGGACTCTGTTCATTGATACTACTCAGAAGAGGCAATAAATCGTCATTATTCAAAAGTTCAGATGGTGGCCTCAACTGGGTGGTTTCAAATTCAAGAGTCATATCGAGTAGCTCGTCCATCTCCCGAATCATATCATCATGTAATTCAGAGGAGTGGCCCAAATACATTTCATAAGAGTTAGAAGGGTCAGTTGTAAGGGGCCCATCCTCTACCTTTAAATCAGACATGTTAGGTGAGGGGAGTGGCTCATTATGACCAACCACTTCGTGTACGTCTTGATCATTGACTTGGACCAAATTTGAGATTGATTCAAAGGGAATTGGGGCTGAACATCCATGATCATCATCCCAATACGCATCATTGTCTAATTCTGTGCAGTGCGCACTTGGGATGGGATCGTTTTCCTCACATTCTAAATTCGGTTGAGGTTCGAATAAACTAACCTCAACCTCATCATTGAGATCCTGTGTGTCATGTAAGGAAAGTGTGTCATCATCACTATATTTGAAAGACACCCAAGTATCTCCATCATTATTTTGAACAGTCATTGAGATCGACTCATCGGGGAATTGAACCGTATGCTCATGAATGGAATCCAACTCCTCATTCCAAATTCCAGATTTCGTTAAAAGCGAGTGAGGATTACTTTCCTCGCATTGTATTTCTGGATTGGATTGTAGTTGGGATGAGCGAGCTTCCTCTATCCTTTCAATGCGCGAATTGAGTGCTTCTAATGATTTCATCAATTTCACAACATGCTGGTTAAATTGTTCTGGATTAAAACATGAATCCTCTTGGATCGTTTCTGGTTGGATCATGGGATCCAAGAGAATAATTATTACAATATGTTGTTGGTTCAACTTCCCAGTTTTGATGGTTCCACTGGTTATAGTCATACTGATCATACATGGGAGAATATGATGGTTGATAATAGTCCTCATTCCCATAATTACGATCGTATACGGCCCTATTAACCGATGGAACATAACGTTCTAGTCGGTTCTCAATGTCTGTTTTCGATGGAGAGAAATCTTGAGGTATACGTTGAATTCCACAACCTTCAGGCATTTTCCAATAAAACCTATCCAACTCAGCATATGCATCTACCCACGATTCCATGGTAGAACCTTAACTCTGAGACTAATCCTAAAAGAAAGCAAAATCCTACAGCAATACAGAAGGTAAGGAAGAAGTTAGAAGGATGTTACCAGAGTAGAAGTTCCTATGTTAAAAACCTGCAAAACAAAACAAAACAAGTTAGTTTTTTTAAAAATAGTACATCTAAGGTTAGAAAATTTTCTAAAAACCCTAATTCTAGAAATTAAAAAAAAATTAAAAAAAATAGAGAAATTAGGAAGATATCACCAAATTAGAAGTTTCTATCTCAGAATCCTACAAAACAAGAAATATGTTAGTTTCTAAAAATAAAATAAAACTTTAACCTAAAGTTAGTAAAATCCTAAGACTATGAATTATAATAAGAGAGAATCCTAAATTCAATTTGGAGCAAATTCAACACTTTAAGAACGCGCCAAAAACTTGTTCACTCCCCAAGTATAGGGTTGTGATGTAGTAATAAACTCGGTAAGATCGAGGTCGAATCCCACGAGGACTGGTTGTCACAATTCAAATCTATGATTCTTCTTAACTAATCCAATGAATAATGAACTAAACTATTAAGCACAATTTTAGGAAAAACAATTAAGAAACAGGGAATAAAATTCAATCAGAGAGAGAGAGCACTAGGACTTTCAAATCCACCCCTAATTATCCTAACCCTTGTTTTGTTTGTTGATTCACCTTGATCTTGATTGATACCACTTAAATAGAGAAAGCACAATCTGTGTCCTAAATCGGGCATACAGACTGTCTAATTCCTTTAAGCAATGCCATGAACAATACATCCCATGTCCTTGGTCGGGCACATGGTATGCAAAATTCATTAAAGCACCCTGTTCCTTCCTCTATAGGAAACCTGTTCTTGATCGGACACCAAAGCACTGTAATAAGCATCCAAACAACATCCATCTATACTTTGGTCAAGTTCATAGATGGAGAAGTATGGAATTTAAACCCATAAAGCCCACTCGAGAGAAAGAAACAAATTAAATAAATTTCAAAGTAAATCAACCAATACAAGAGCTGATCAAATTAGGGGCTTCATCTCACCCTTAGCTGAGAGATTAGTGACCCATAAAATCCATAAAAAAAATATTAAATAAAATTCATAAAATAAGACACCAAACCAAACAATCTCTCTCTCTTTCTCCTTCTCTTTCTTCTCTCCCTGGCTCTGGATCTCCAATTCTCTGGATCTGAATGCCTCTCCCACGTCCAAAACTTTCCTTTTATAGCTGCTGGATGGCTGGAATCGGTGGCAGTCGTGACGGACTCAAGTGCGATTTTCGCAACCGTGATCGGTGGGCCCCACAGAGGTGTTTTCGGAAAATCTACCCCGTCCATTGGATTCGGGACGAAATTTCACCAAGAATGGGTGGTTTTGAAGGTCCATTGGTGCGGCCCACAGAAGAAATCTCGAAAAGATCAGTTTTGAACGTCGCCGAGTAGCCTGTTTGTGGCCTCTGTACCTCACACGTGTGTACGCATGGGAGTGGAATATCAACATGGATTTGTAGTGCTCGCGGCTCTCTACAAGATGGACGGCTCGGATTGAACGTACAAGTGAAGGGTGGGGCCCACAATCCGCCGCAAAAGTCGCCAGCGAAGACGCCACGCGGACGCAAACCTCCGTCCGTTGATAATGGTGGGGCCCATTCCATTGATCACATGGAAAATCTCGAAACGTACATTAGATTCCTCTCGGAAAACCGTTTTCGGGAAGGGACAGCTTTTAAGTGAAATCAGTGCGGCCCATTTGATCTGCTATTCCACCGTCCATCCTGCGATTTTCATCCATCAACGCCTGTACACGTGCATGGGACAAGACGGAAATCTAGGCGAGGGTAACACCCACCCTAGCGATGCAATGGACGGTTCAGATCATCTGAATCGATGATGAGTGGGACCCACAGCACCGACCGACGATCGGCAGCGAAAGACGCTGCCGCTTTCGACGAAGAAGCACGGGTCAGCGGGCCGGTTCGTTCCGATGCCGTCCGGCGTGCCGTGCACAAGTGCATGGTGCACTCGGTGTACACTCATCCCACATGGGGCCCACTATGATGTTTTTATGAAATCCAATCCGTCCATTCCCTTTCTCAAACCATATTAACCATCGAGACCAAAGTTGAGGCATATCCTGCTATCAGGTGGGCCTGAAATCAACGATTCGTGGGCTGAATTGTCAGTTGGAGCACTTCCTGAGATCATCAATGGCTGAAATTTAATATGTACGGTTAAATTATGGCCCTCATCCCATGTATGAAATTTTGAACTGATCTGATGGCGGGAACCATGTGATCTTGCATTCTGGACCCTTTTCGGGCCCCTTTGGCTTGCTTTCCTCAAATCCCAGGCGTGTAAAATCTTCATTATTGGTCTTCTGAGGTTCATCCCGTGCTCTGGTGATTTTGAAGCATCAAATCCATGCCTTTAACATCAAATTCCAATTAACGTTCCTGATTTCGTCCTGTAACGAAAATATAATTAAAATCCGGCATTAAACATTATCATGTATGTAAAATCAAGTAATTTACTAGGGTCTGATATGCAATATTCGACCCTGATCATACGGTGAATCGAAAGGTTTGTGATGTGATCATTGACAGTAGGAGCAGCGAGAATATCGTATCCAAGATCATGGTGGAAAAATTGCAATTGAAAACAGAGCGTCATCCCTCTCCATATACAATCGGTTGGATCAAGAAGGTCAGCAAGACAAAGGTAACTGAACGATGCACCATATCTTTTTCAATTGGCAAACATTATAAGGATGAAGTAGTATGCGATGTGGTTGACATGGAAGCATGTCACATACTACTCGGTCGACCCTGGCAATCTGACCGTGACGCCACTCATAAAGGGTGAGATAACATATATATCTTCGTCAAGGACGACCGGAAGACCATATTGGCTCCTATGGATTCAGAAGAACCACCTGAAACTTCTAAAGTGGAGGGTCGTTTTCTCTTAACCATTCGGGACTTCGTGGAAGAATCCAAAGAAACAGGACAGACTTATGCATTAATTGTAAAAGGGGAAGAACTCGAGCCTACCATCATCCCTGAAAGACTAAGGCCTTTGTTACATGAATTCCAAGAAATTTGGCCTGAGGACCTTCTCGATGGGTTACCCCCTATGCGAGATATCCAACACCACATTGACCTTGTCCCTGGGTCCAGTTTACCTAATCGTCCTCATTATCGAATGAACCCGAATGAGTGCGAGATTCTGCAGGGACAAGTGGAGGAACTGATCCGTAAGGGTCTTATTCAAGAAAGCATGAGCACATGTGCTGTACCAGCTCTGCTAACTCCAAAGAAAGATGGGAGTTGGCGCATGTGTGTTGACAGCCGGGCCATTAATAAAATCACCATAAAATACAGGTTTCCTATACCACGGTTGGATGATATGTTGGATATGCTAGAGGGCGTAAAAATATTCTCTAAATTGGACTTAAAGAGCGGCTACTATCAGATTCGAATACGGCCGGGTGATGAGTGGAAAACAGCTTTCAAGACCAAGGAAGGATTGTATGAATGGATGGTCATGCCTTTTGGTCTTTCTAATGCGTCTAGCACATTCATGAGGTTGATGAACCAAGTTCTGAAACCTTTCATTGGGCTGTTCGTTGTGGTTTATTTTGATGATATTTTGATATACAGTCAAGACGAAACCACCCATATGGAGCACCTCAAGAAGGTCCTTCAAGTGCTCACTGAAAATAAACTGTACCTCAATTTAAAAAAGTGTAGCTTCATGACTGATAACCTATTGTTTTTGGGTTTTGTGATTACATCCACGGGCATTCGAGTGGATGGGGAAAAGGTAAAGACAATCAGAGAATAGCCGGTTCATAAAAATATTCACGAAGTGCGAAGTTTCCATGGACTAGCGACATTCTATCGTCGGTTCGTGAAAAATTTCAGTACCATTGTGTCACCGATCACAGATTTCATGAAGAAAGGGCAGTCGGTGGACTGACGAAGCCGACAGGAGCTTTGCCGAAATCAAGCGCAGATTATCCACGACCCCGGTTCTTGTACTTCCTAACTTCGACAAACTGTTTGAAGTCGAATGTGATGCCTCATATGTCGGGATTGGGGGAGTTTTGTTTCAAGAAGGTAGGCCGGTAGCCTTCTACAGTGAGAAACTTAGTGATGCACGCAAGAAGTGGTGTACATATGAGATTGAGTTGTACGCGGTGGTCTAGGCACTGCGACACTAGCGACATTATTTGATTCAAAGGGAATTCATACTTTACACGGACCATCAAGCCTTTAAGTTTATTAATAGTCAAGCTAACATTAACCGTGTGCATGCTAGATGGATCTCATTTTTGCAGGAATTCACATTCGTGCTAAAGCATAAGTCAGGGCAACAGAACAAAGTAGCCGATGCGCTGAGTCGCCGTGCAACTTTGTTAGTCACTATGAGCAATAAAGTTGTCGGGTTCGATCGCCTCAAAGACATATATGCCGACGACGACGACTTCAAGGACGCATGGGTTAGATGTCAGGAAGGTCACCCCGGTGACTTACATATACAAGACGGGTTCCTTTTTAAGGAAAATCGACTATGTATCCCAAAGAGTTCGCTAAGGGAACAGATAATCCAAGAGCTACATGGAGGTGGCCTCAGTGGACACCTTGGGCGAGACAAGACGCGAGCTCTTGTGGAAGAACGGACATCGGCCGCAATTGGTACGTGATGTGGGAAAAGCAGTCCAACGCTGTTATATTTGTCAGACTTCCAAGGGGCAATCTCATAATACGAGCCTCTACACCCCGTTACCCGTGCCTGACGGCCCTTGGGATGATTTATCTATGGACTTTGTGCTTGGTCTCCCACGAACACAACGCGGCATGGATTCGGTGTTTGTGGTAGTAGATCATTTTTCCAAGATGGCGCACTTTATTCCATGCAAGAAGACTCTCGATGCAACACACGTAGCGAATTTATTCTTCAGAGAAATTGTGCGGCTACACGGGGTTCCCAAGGCTATTACTTCCGACCGTGACACGAAGTTCATAAGCCACTTTTGGCGGACTTTGTGGACTCGATTCGATACACGCCTTCAGTTCAGCATCGCGTACCACCCACAGACTGACGGTCAAACTGAGGTTGTGAATCGCACGTTGGGAAACCTCCTTTGATGTATTTCAGGAAAAAAACCGAAGCAGTGGGATTTGGCCTTGTCTCAAGCGGAGTTTGCATTCAACAACATGGTGAACCGCTCAACAGGAAAATCCCCATTCCAAGTTATCTACGGACGAGTACCTCGCCATATACTAGACTTGGTCCCTCTGCCCAAGCTCCCAGGCATGAGCATTGCAGCAGAACATATGGCAGACAAAATCATGGGCATTCATGCAGAGGTACAGAATAAGCTACATGCCTCGAACGAAAAGTACAAGGAGCAAGCGGACAAGCATCGGCGACAGAAAGTGTTCGAGGTGGGCGACCAAGTAATGGTCCATCTACGCAAAGAAAGATTTCCTACCGAAACGTACAACAAGTTAAAGAATAAAAAGATTGGGCCGGTACCAATCATCCAAAAGATCAATGACAACGCTTATGTTGTTGATCTTCCAGATGATATGGCGATCTCACGAACTTTCATGTCGCAGACCTGACTAAGTATCATGAACCAGCGCATAATGATAACTCGAGGACGAGATCTTTTGAAGTGGAGGAGACTAATATAGAGCGGGTCGCAGACAATTATATGGCAAAGATGGATCAGAAAAGGCCCGGTCGGTGACAGAAGTGATCTGGACCATCAGACCTTAAATCAGGTGTATCTTGCAATCCGGGATGAGTTAGCCGACGAAAAATATATGATTTTGGGGTAGAACGAGCTACTTTAGCCAACCAACCCAGCAATGTCGGGTTGCGATGCTCGGAATTGCGAGAAACCCCTGATTTGACGGTCGTTTCCCTCTTTCAATTTTGTTTTTACTATAAATAGTGAGTTTTAGTTTGCTTATAACTCTTCATCCGTCGGGCTTTAGGAGTTGTGCCCAACGTGAAAAGAACTTAGAATAATTAGGAGAACGGGTTGGTGAAGCCAAATAGGACACTTACTATTTTTGGCCGAAAACCTCACAAGACTAGTAGACATCACGACCGTCTATAAATAGTAAGTTTACTATTTATAGTAAGTCGCGAATTCTAGGATTCCTAGTTGTAGTTTGATTCTGATTTCTTTCCCATTGCTTAGTACCCTTATTTAAAGGGTTGTGAACTCGTTTTTATTCATTCTTTCCCATTGCTTAGTACCCTAGTTGTAGTTTGATTCTGATTTCTTTCCCATTTCTCGTGGATTCGAGAAAGTCTCTGTGAGGAGTCCAGAGAAGTTCCGTGGATTTGGAATAGTTATCCTCTCGAGGAAGACGGTGCTCGACCTCACGTCCTCCCTGCCTCAATGAGTAGATCCAATCTATTATTATTGCAGGTCATCTTCATGATGGGTTATACTAGGATCGGATGTTCTACACGTGTGATAAGTTGGCTGATACTGGGAATAGATGCTTACGGGCATAAACCACGTTCATGCTTCTGAGGTTGGAGACTCAAAAGAGCTTGAAACTGGTAATTATTCAACGGAAGATAGATGCTTAAATGAGAAGAGGAAGAATTGTACGGTCCTGCGCCATTAGGATCCGAATAGATGCGAGAGTATATACTAGTAGAACCTGAATGGTATCCTGACGCAAGAGTATGTGCAAATAGGCCAATAATTATTTGATCCAGGCGGTTGATATGATTGGTCCCACTGCCATTGGGAAGGCCTCCCCCTTAAAAAAAAAAAAAGTGTTGAAAGATTATAAAAGAGATAAATAAAGTAATGACCCTGAAAAAGGAAGATTAGGTGACTGTAGATATTAAATCATGAAGAGTTTAGGCAAATACCTTATCAACGGTGCATCCTCTAATTTCAACGGTCTGGATCAATGGGCCATGTTCTACATTTGTGTGAAATGGATTCATCAGTACACTATTAAATGTACTAATGCGTTGTAAACGAATAAAACAAAACAAAACAAAACAATTTATTATATTTCTGTGTGATTTTCCATTGAAGTTGTGCTCCATAAAGTTGATGTTATGTGTTGGTTTGAATGATTCATGCCGTTTATCTGACGGCCTTCACAGTAGATGGTGATGCTACAAGAGGTTCACAGAATGTAACATTTAAACCGTCAATTTTTTTTATTTATTTTTTTTTTTTCAATCTTAAGACAGGCACATTGCTGTGTGTCTCGTCAGATCGACGGTTTAGATCATCAAACATGACCTCAGGTCTGATGGTCCACTATTAAGAAAAAGGGACAAAGACTACAGATGAGTTGTGGCCTTTCAAGTTTTCCTCTTATGCCATAAATCAAACTTATGAAATAAAAAGGTGGGTCACAGCACAAGGAATAGTTGGGATGTGATGCACGCCATTAAAATCTTTCAGATTATGTCTGGGTTCAACCCTGTCTTATACATGCCATCCAATCCATTCAGAAATATGCATCCAAATTGGATGAATGGACATTGCAAAAATCAGAACATACGAAACTGAGGTGGGCTACACCAACATGATTTTGGAGGTTTTATGCACGTGTGGCCCACCTGAGTTTCGTATCATCCTAACTTTTGGGCTCAAGAAGAAGATGAAGGGAATCACATGACGGACGGGTTGGATGTCATGCATGCAACCAGCCCTCCTGATCATATCTCCAAGAATGGATCTCTTATGGAGAGAGAGAGCCGAACACATCGATTTGGGGTGTATCCAAACGGCCCCAGCCATTTGGATTCGAAGCACAGGCAATATATGTAGTGCTGTACTGAATTGTATAAGCTTACCTCAAGGAAAACTTCTCATCCGGCCATGGACATCTTTGTACGGAGGAGATTGAATCCTAAGAAGGATAGGAGAGAGTTAGACAATGAGTAGGATAAGGCAAAGAAGGGAAATATATAAGGCAATAAATGTTTGTAATTTTCCACCGACAACCACATTGCATAGAAATGCCTTCTTTATTAACTTGCCGCATGGAAAAATTCTAACATTCAGGACGTTTCTATATTAAATTGCCGCGTGGAAAAATTTCTAACATTCAAGGCGTGTTTGGTGAGGGCGCGGATTAGGTACTTCCCCAGCCTGTTCCGAGATCGGGGACAGGCAGAGGCTCTAAGTGCCACTGAGGGTCCACCCTGATGTTTTAATTTTATCCACACCGTTCTTCCATTTTTATATATCATTTTAAATTATTAAGGCAAAAATGGAGAATATCAAAGGCTTAAATGGACCACAAGGTGGTGATTATATCCCTACCGTTGAAAAGTTCTTGGGGACCATGAAAGTTTTGGATCAAGATGATATTTGTTTTTTCAATTTAACCAAGTGTACATGACCGTATCAACAGGCTGGATGGCAAATGAAAAACACGGTGGACCCTAAGAAAGTTTCAACGGTGGGCATCCTTAGAACCACTGCTTCCTGTGGTGTGGTCCAATTGACTTTTGGATCTGTCTTATTTTTAGTCAGTAAATCTAAAATGATATGGAAAAATGGATGGACAGTTCGGATAAAATTAAAACATCAGGGTGGGCCCTCAGTGGCCCTTAGAGCCTGACCTGAGCTCGGAACAGGTGAGGGAAGTACCTAATCCGCGCCCGTTGTTTGGTGAATGGCATTTTAGATGGAATTTACTTTTTAGAATCCGCGTAGAACTTAGAGTCTAGTCCTTAAATTATTTATTTAATAATGATAGCCATTCAAAGTGGGATCCAACCAGATCAACGGTTTAGATTATTGTGACAGTATGTCGACATGGTGTCATGATTTGTGACGTGTGTAAACGAAATCTATTCATCCAGGTGTGTGTAACCTTATTAACATATTAGATAGAAAATAAACGCTACCGTAGGCACTTAGGAATGTTTTTATGGTAAAAATCATTGTCTTACTGCTATTTATGGTGTGGTCAACTTGAGCCTTATATATGACTCATTTACTCATTTTTGGGCTCATACGATAAAATGATCTCTCGTTTATTAACTTGGATATACTTTGAACTGTTTGTACAACTCTCTAACTTTAATATACTTTGAACCGTTCGTAGAACTCGGTGCTCGAAAAGTGTCAGCCATTGTCGCATGACACGTACCCATAACAGTCAGGTCGGTCGTGAAGTGCTGCTTAAGTGTGACGCTTGACACGAAGGAACTTAGAAACGGGCGCGGATTAGATACTGACAAGGTCAGTAGCCAAATGGCTACCGAAGTGACGTCACCAAGTTCTGTGGACCCCACCATGATGCATGTGTTGTATCCATACCGTCCAACAATTTGTAGAGATCGTTTTATGGCATGAGGAAAATAATGGGATAGATCTAAAGTTCAAATGGACCCCACCATAAAAAAGTGGGGGACAGTTCAAAGCTTCTTAGAGTCACAAAAGTTTCTGATCAACCTTATATATATATATATATATATATATATATATATATTCCCTTCTTCCATCTCTATGTTAACTTACAAATAGGTTGGATCTAAAAAATACATCATGGTGGGCCTTATAAATGCTTCAACGGTGGGTGTGCCTGATCCCACAGTTTTCTGTGGTGGTTCCACTTGAACTTTAGATCTATCTCATTCTTTTTCTTATGCATTAAAACGATCTCCGCAAATGGTTGGACGGTATGGATGCAACACACGCATCATGGTGGGGTCCACAGAGCTTGGTGACGTCACTTCGATTGGCTACTAACCTTGTCGGTATCTAATCCGCGCCCGAAAGAAACTTTGCTGTCCGGATACAAGTTGAGAGGGAACGTCCACCAATTCGCACAGAGGGCCAACATATTGTGTCACGTCCCAAAATTCGGGTACCCGAATAGGGTGTCCAGGACCCGAATTCCAGACCCGTGACTTAAAAATAAATAAATAAATAAATAAATAAAGTATGCCAATTTCATATGCATTTCATTTTCTCCCACCATAGCCCAAAACTTTAAAATTCCAAACACAGACTAAGATAACTAATTGCATAATCTGTTATTACATCGATGCATGATTATTTAACTTAACTTGAAATAAGAAAATTAAGTCAAACATTGTTACATTTAGAGTTCTAAAATAAAATAAAATTCATCCTATGTAGAATGACATGCCACGTACATCAAATCACGTTCCATGCTCCACTACTAATAGAAGTACCCTGCATCTTCAAAATATTCATAACTTGAAACGGTTAAAACATAATGAGTTGACAACTTAATAGGATCACATCAATTCCGCTACCAAATTTAATCTCGACATATTAATCAAAATAAGACGAACACAGGATGTAAAATTATAGTTAATAATTTGACATTCATGAATATGAAATAAATGAATTGTTTAACATAGCTTTCTAAAAATGCTAAGATTTGGAGTAGCAAAACACTCATGTGTGCTGATCCTTTTAGGGGATGACCCATGGCAGAGCACCGGTGTTGATCCTTTCAGGGTATGACCCTCGGCAGAGCACCGATATAACCTTTTAGGGACAAAAGCCCAAGGCAGTGCGCCCGTGTATACTGATCATTTTAGGGAATCACCCAGGGCAGAGCACCCGTGCTGATCCTTTTGGGAATGACCCTAGGCAGAGCACCCGTGTCGTGCTGATCATTTCGGAAATGACCCTGGGCAGAGCACCCGTAAGAATCATTGCATAAAACAAATAATTATTCACATAAGATGCATCTAACTCACAAAGAAATATGCCAGATATAGTATCTATTTTCACATAATGAATATTAATTATCACCACTGGATAATATTAAATAAATTTTAAGAAAATAATGATATTTGCATTGGTTCAATCAAATAAAGAATATCTCACTGTCTAGATTAAATAAGGCTATTACTTATGAATTTTTCAATTAAGGAATGATCACCTACCTGTTATGGAAAAATTGTATGAGGAAAATAATCTGAAGCGATGCTGATTAGATTCAGTCAACTTGGTGGAATGGCTCGATATACGCTACCTCCACTCAGGATCTCTCACTCTAGAATAGTTGCAAAGGATACTGGAAAAAAAGACAACGCATCATTGGGGATTGAGTCAGTGAGGTATGAACTCGATGTTGAACCCTCACGGATACTCTCCCTTCACCTAATCTCTCTTTTTCTTCTCACAATCTTTTTTTATGATTTTCTCTATGGTTTTTCTCCAGATAGAATGAGAAAACGGGGTATAAAAATATTGTCATGTAAGTTAGTGGGTTGGGAGTTCATTGGACGATTTAGATTGAGGAATGGGTCCCACCATGATGATATCATGCATGGTGGATGAGTTCATGTGTGCAACTAACGCAGGGGAGGACATGAGGTCAAGCACCGTCTTCCTCAAGAGGATAACTATTCCGAATCCACGAAACTTCTCTAGACTTCTCACAGAAACTTTCTTGAATCCACGAGAAAAGAGAGCAGAAAATAGAAATAAATTCTAATAAATTCAAAATTGATTAATGAATGCATAAAAACGAGTTCACAACCCTTTTAAATAAGGGTACTAAGCAACGGGAAAGAAATCATAATCAAACTACAACTAATACTCTTAGAATTCGCGACTTACTATAAATAGTAAACTTACTATTTATAGACGGTCGTGATGTCTACTAGTGCGCAAGGTTTTCAGCCAAAAATAGTAAGTGTCCTATTTGGCTTCACCAAACCCTTCCCCTAATTATTCTAAGCTCTTTTCACGTTGGGCACAACTCCTAAAGCTCAACGGATGAAGAGTTATAGTCAAAATAAAACTTACAATTTATAGTAAAAACGAAATTGAAATAGGGAAACGACCGTCGAATCAGGGGTTTCTCGCAATTCCAAGCGTCGTAACCCTGCGTAGCTGCGTTGGTTGGCTAAAGTAGCTCGTTTTACCCCAAAATCATATATTTTACGTTGGCTAACTCATCCCGAATTGCGAGATACGCCTGATTGAAGGTCTGATGGTCCAAATCACTTCTGTCGCCGACCGGGCCTTTTCTGATCCATCTTTGCCATGTAATTATCTGCGACCCGCTCTACATCAGCAACTACACAACAAAGAACAAGGAAGGAGAGAGAGAGAGTCGTGGAGGAGAGGAGTGGATTGTTCACTTGCTTTAAAAAAAAAAAAATGGGCCCCACAGGAATAACATGATAAATCCACACCGTTCATCAGTCTTGCCCTTCAAAGTTAGGGCATGAGCCCAAAAATGAGGGCCAACCACAGCTCAGGTGAGCCATACCAAAGGCAACGGTGGAACCCACCGTTAAAAAAAAAAAAAAAACGAAGTATTGCATTCTACTCACCTTATTAAAATTTCGTCCTCGAAATTTATATACCTAAAAGTGGTTAGGATACTTTTCTCGAATTTCTTGTTCTCGCCCCACGATACTTCTTCCTCGCTGTGATGACTCCATTGTACCTTCACAAGTGGTATAACCTTCGTCCGAAGTACTTGTTCCTTACAATCGAGAATGTGCACAGGTTGCTCCTAATATGTGACATTTTCTTGAATCTCTAGCGGCTCCCATTCAATGACATGAGAATCGTCCGACTTATACTTTCGAAGCATGGAGACGTGAAATACATTATAGATATTGGATAACTGAGGCGGTATAGCTAGCTTGTATGCTACAGCTCCTACTTTTTGTAGGATCTCGAAGGGTCCGATAAAACGTGGCGCGAGCTTCCCTTTCTTTCCAAAACGCATAACTCCTCTCATTAGGTCCATACCACACGATCTTAGAGGTTTTATCCATGTGTGGGCCTACCTAAGTTTCCTACCATCCTGACTTTTGGGTTCAAGAAGAACAAGAGGGGACTCGCATGATGGATGGATTGGATTTCATGCATACAACCTTCCTGATCATATCTCCAAGAAAGGATATTTGGATACCCATTTGGGGTGCATCCAAACGGCTCCCAGCCATTCGAATTCAAAGCATACATGATCTAATCAAAAGCATGGAAGAGACAAAATGACTAACGAAAGGTTAAAGAAGAAAAATATGTAAGTCTAAAATAAATTTGATATTTGGACCCGACAAACACGGAAACGTCATCTTTTCTAAACTGCCGCGTTGAAAATCTAACAGGATATTGGAATCCGCGTTGGACTTTTAAATGTCCAGTGTGGAACGATTGGCAACTACCCCTGCCATTAGCCAGTGGCTAGTGGTCGGTGCTCTGTGGGCCCCACCATGATGTATATGTTTCATCCATGCCTTCCATTTATTTTTCTATATAATTTTATGATATGAGACCGAACATTAGGTATATCCCAATCTCAAATGGACCACATTACAGGAAACAGCGTTGATTGAACGTGGACCATTAAAAACTTTTTGGGGGCATAAAAGTTTACGATCTAGCTGATATTTGTTTTTTCCCTTCATATAGGTCTTTATGACCTAATCAACAGATTTGATTTCAAATAAAAAGTACAGTGGGCCTTAGGAGGATTTTAATGGTGGATATCCAATCACTATTGTTTTCCTGTGGTTTGGTCCACCTAAGATTTATATACCTCTCATTTTTTTCTATCAGGCACTAAAATGATATGTAAAAATGGATGAACGGCATGGATAAAAGACATACATCCTGGTGGGGCCAACAGAGCACCGACCGCTAGCCACTGGGCTAGTGGCAGGGGGAGTAGTCAATCCGTTTCTCTCCCTTCTTTACCCGTACTTCCAGTCATTCAAAGTGGGGGCCTACCAGATGGACGGTTTGGATTATCCTGATGGTGTGGCCACATGGGCTATTCAATAATACAAATGGGAGGAGACCATGAGTTGAGACGCGCGTGTGCTACAATTTGGGAGGGAATGTCCACCTTTGATTTACACCGACGGCCGACATGTTGTGTATATAGAATCTAGGCCGTTCTGACGCTTCATCTTTTTTTTTTAAATTTTTACACACGCACACACAACCCACACACTCACGCTTTAGTGGGATTTCACCACCTATGGATACTCAACCCTTCACCGGGTGTTGAAACTCCTGGGAGTCTACCACCGGAGCAGGAGTAAGGATCCTTCTGACCCTTCATCTGGTATGGATGAAAGGTGAGCCAAAACTCTGGATGTTTTGAGGTGTGCGGCGTGTGCCATTGTTCCAATAAAGGGTGGGTGCCTTCTCTCACATTGTTCCCTGTGTTGCAGTGCATCTGAGTGCTGGATCAGGCTGATTTTTGGCACATGAGGTGATGTGCCGGTTAGGATCACCTGATAGGTGAGACTTTTGGGGTATCCTTGAATCTACTATGTGGTGGGTCACCAACATATGAATGAATTGAATCATATAAAAGGTAGCCTTACATGTGTAGATTATTGGTCACTTTAAAATGCATGATCAGACAATTGTAGATTCCCTCGTTGTTGAATTAGATCCGCAGGAACTCGTTTAGGCGCAGATTGATAGTAAATGTTGTTGTCCAAATGTCTTTAATCTGAATAGGAATCGGAGTATGATCAATTAATCATATTCATCGATCAATCAAGTGAACTCTAGATTAAGAAGATGGGTCTCTGGACAGTTTTGGACAAGGCAGTCGATTCAAAAAACTAAGAAAACTCTTTGGATACTTTTGACCATATGTTTGATTGATCGAATATGGGGGCTTGATTGATTGAGGACCTACTCGATTGATCGATGGCACATATGGTTTTGTATAATTACATGAATTATTTCCTATTTTAGGTGTAACACCATGTATATATGAGTTTGTTTTAAAGATAAGATAAGATTTTCTAAAGGATTTCGCATGTGTAAGTTCATTTAATTTTTTGTAATTCATTTTAATAGTGGATATGTGGTCGTTTTGTGCCGTGATTTTTTCCATAAAGGTTTTCCGTGTAAAATTGTGTATATGTGTGTATGCTTTGTTATGTTTATCTTCAACTTGTTAGATTCAAATTCAAAATTTACTTCCGCGGCCTCCCAATAAATATTTTGTATTCAGTTCAAGATCTTACTGACAGAGATGGAATTGGATGATTTGATCAATCCTCCACTAATTTTGACCAATCTTCAACGATAGGCTTAGTTTGCTTCTTCTTCTTTTTTTGATACCCACGCGCACACACCACACACACTCATTCTGTAGTGGGTTTTCACCACCTATGGACTTAGTTTGCTCCTTGAATGATCTAGCATCCTCAGAAAACTCGTCATCGGACGTGAGATCACTGGAGGGGAAGACTTTGATTGACATCTCTGGATGGAGTGAGTTGAATTAGTTTCATTCACAAGGTTTCAGGCCGGGCCAGGTCAAGTCAGGACCCTGACCAACTAAATTTTGGGCTTGGGCTGTGGGTCAGGTCTTAAGTGGGGTGATGGGTGTCGAACCCAGCTCATATTGCCCCCCTGGAGGTTAGAGAAGTGGGCCAAAATAGATAAAACCATCATATGATTTGTTCATACGTCTACAAGTCAGTCTTATTCAATTAAATGTCATTCCTGAAATCTACTCTGTGTCAATTGCAACATCGTTGTCTTAAGCCGGTCCAGAAAGGGAAATTCCTTTTTGTTTATTACTCTGGAAACTTTTAGGAAACTTCATCCAGAAATGCTTACGTTTAACTGAGTGCACCATAAGTTGTCATCTACCTAGCGGATAACTTCTTACTAATCATGTGTGTGTGACATCCACCATCCAATAGGTTGGCCCAACCATGAGGATCATCTTATGCAAAAATCAGCTTGCTCCACTGATCAGGTAGACCACAACATAGAAAATAATATAGCAGCTGATAAATAACAAAATACGGGCGTGGCCTACCTGATGAGAGGATGGGTCTAATTTGGCTGCTTGAGTTCATCCAAGAATCAAACCAAGCTTACAATTATCTAACATCATGTGTTGGCTCAAGCCAGTAGCAAGTCAGAATCGTGCTGGGCTTTGGCCCAAAGCCCAAGTTCAATAACAATGTAGGTCCACCGTATTATTTACAGTGCATTATTTTATTACATTTGGTGCAACCAAACACAAGGTTAGGTAGATTTGTATGACTTCTTAGTCTTGGACTGTTAGGGGGCTTCTGGATGGTAATTTACTTATGCCTCTAGCTTATCTTAGTTTCTACTCATTCAACTGACATATTTATTAGGGTAAAAGGTTGAAAATTATATTTGCTTTTCATCATCGCATAAGTAATTATCCCTTAAGTTTATTTGGTTCACCCTTAATATCCATGGTTTATCATATAAGGACCACCATCGAAATAAGTTATTTATCATGTGCGACTCACCTTCAATGTTCATCGCTCATCATGTAGAGTCCATCTTTGATGTCGACCATCCATTGTGTGAGCCCCACCTTCAATGCAGGTCATCCATCATGCAGAGCCAGCTTTTGATGTGGGCAATTCATCATTAGGGGCCTACCTTTGATGTGGACAATCAATGGGTCATCCATAAGATGTGGACTGCTCATCACGTGAGTCCTCTTTTAAACCATCCATCACATGGAGAGAGATAAGTAAAAGAAGAAGTTGAAAATTTAGAAACAAAAAAAAATAAAACTTAGGGCTTGTTTGGATTCGCGTATAAGGGTGTATTGTATCGTATTAAAGGTGATTTTTTCCATTATCCCGTGTTTGAATGGGAGTTTGTGTCCAGCATTTTCCATGGGCGCGAATACACCACCGACTCAAAATTTTCAAAGGGCAGTAATGTAATTTCAGACAGCACTGCATCGTGTAGTGCAGTCTCTTCAATGCTCAGTATTCCCTGACGAAACGACATGATTTCTCTCTATCCCCTCTGCTTCTTGTCGTGTGGCCCACTTGAGTTTTGGATCTGCCTAATATTTTTATTCCTGTCCTATCATGAGTTTGAGAAACCGATGCACGGAGTGGATTTCTCACTGCAAGCCCAAAATAGCTTATGAGAAAAGGAACTTCTCGCGGCACACGGCAACAGGCGATCACATCCCTATCATAGCTGGGCCATTACATCGATGGTCTGCATCACCTAAAGCTAACCTATACATTCGATTAGGCATATGATCTCAAACCAGGCAAAACACAACAGCAAAGATGATGGCAGAAAGCAATGAGCATTTCGTACTAGTGCATGGAGGCTGCCATGGAGCTTGGAGTTGGTACAAACTCTCGACATTGCTCACGTCAGCCGGTCACCAAGTCACAGTCATTGATCTTGCCGCTTGTGGGGTCAACCCGAAGCGAATCAACAAGATCGGCCACGACTATACTCAACCGTTGATGGATTTGATGGCTTCTCTTCCACCCCACAAAAGGGTGATCCTAGTGCGCCACAACTTTGGTGGTGTTGTCCTTTCTCTAGCTATGGAGAGATTTCTAGAAAAGATCTTGGTGGCCGTTTTCGCCACCGCCATGATGACGAGTCTCGCATCTCCACCGTCCATTATCGTGAAAGAGGTATATGTAATCGTCTACACCTTGTTTTTTTATTTTATATATATATATATATATATATATATATATATATATATATATATATATATATATATATATTTAATCCTAAGAAAGAACAAGAGACATGTAATCTTCTCCACCGTTGTACAAGTGCTATAAATATTATACGTATATACAATACGCAGCCCTAATACGTCGTATCCAAACATTGATCGGAGGAATAATTTGTATACTTGCCCGAAAAATACCTCCTATCCAAACATCGATTTATGGCATGTTGATTTGGATGTATTCTGAAATTGATCGAATATATACATGAACAGTAGTTGGATACAATACAATACACCCTTATACGCGAATCCAAAAAGTGACTTCCATCATATAAGTTACTCTTTGCCGTGCTTATCAAATTAACTTAAAAAGATAGCTTATTAACTTATGTAAGCTTTAAAATTACTTGTTGGGATACCACCAAATAAGTTACTTTTTCTACTTACAACAATAGATAACTAACTTATTTGAGATGAGCAAAGTTGGGTTTAAGATAAATTATAAGTAACTTTTTTACTTAAAGTTAATCACTTTAGCTTAATAAGTAGAAACCAAGATAATCTACTAAAGGCACAAGTAGTGTTTACACCTATTTTTGATGTCGTCCAATAGGAAACCACCATGTAGTGACATTACGTGTTTGGCACATACGGAATACATACTCACATCCGAAGAGATGTTTGCTTGGTCAGCTCGCTTGAATTGACTCGAAAAAACTCAACTTAACTCGGCTCGAAATTGAATTCAGCTCGAGTTGAGCTAGTTTTTGGAGCTTGAAAAAATTTTGAGTCAAGCTCGAGGTTGCCCAAGCTCGACTCAACTTGGATTGAACCTCAACTCGAATTGACACAGATCAAATCAGTTCAGTGACTTAGTTGTTTTGATATTGATGGTGCTCGCCAAGTGTTGATGAAATGACTCAACGAAATATTGTTTTGGGTGCATACATTCTCGCGGGATCAGCTACTGGTGAGGAATGAATGAATACGAAATTAATCATTACAAAAAAAAAACTTCATATGTTATGACTACTCTCATATCTTGATTTTGATATTACTTGCCAAGTGTTTAATGAAATACTTATAAAGTGCCATTAATGTTTTGCATTCCGTGAGAAATTGAAGATACACGATCTATGTGTTTTTGAGAAAATGTTGCATGGGCTCAAACTCAGCTAAGCCGAGCCGATCCAGCTGTGCCAAGCTCAACTTGGTTCGACTCATGACAACTACTAAGAATAGAAGGTGATCCGGTTGAATTACCCTGTCTTAGTTGTGGATGAACACAAGACCAAATTAGTTAGTCTGAGTTAATGAGTCAATATTCCATTTATTTATTTATTATTATTTTTTAATTTTTTTTTTTTGAGAAAGTAGGATTACAATCATCACCTGTAACTTTATTGCTCATAAAAAGGATTTACATAAACCTTATACCCCGGTGTTGAGAAGTGGAGCCACATGCGCGGATTTCGTGTCACAAGTCCTTTCGCAACTGGGATGCGAAAGGAGTTTCGCAGATTTCGTGTCGCAAGTCCTTTCGCAACTGGGATGCAAAAGGGGAAGTTGCCAAAACTATAAATTGGGGTCCCTAGGGCTATTCCAGGGTTAAGGTGAATATTAGGAAATTATTCTAAGGTGTGGGCAAGGGATTTTCTCTGTACTTCCAAGGAAGAGATTAGTATATTGCCTTGTAATATTTGTTTCTCTTCATAGTGGAATTTTGCATCTGTGGTTTTTGACCCTAGTTTGGAGTTTTTCCACGTATATCTTGTCTTGTGGTTTGTTTGAATGCTTTTATTCCTTTCTATTTTATATTTCTTCCTGTTTATCATTTGTGGGTGAGGCCTGAGATTGAATCTAGGCTCACTGCGTTGTTAGCGTGATGCGCAACAACTGGTATCAAAGCTATTGATTTAGTTCTATTGGGAGCGATGGCGAAAGATGGAAAAACTAGAATTGATAAGTTTGATGGTTCAAACTTTACCTTCTGGAAGATGCAGATGGAGGATTATCTGTATCAGAAGAACCTCTATATTCCTCTAGGAGGAAAAGAGAAGAGACCAAAAAATATGACAGATGATGAATGGTTTTTACTGGATAGAAAGGCTTTAGGAACGATCCGACTCTCTGTCTAAGAGCGTCGCCTTCAATATATCCAAAGTAAAAATGATAAAAGAATTAATGGAAGCCCTAGCTAGCCACCATGTATGAAAAGCCCTCAGCATCCAACAAGGTTCATCTTATGAAATAGCTATTCAACATGAAGATGTCAGATGGTGGTAGCATCGCAGAACATCTAAACGAGTTCAATACAGTCACGAGCCAGTTGGAATCCGTTGACATTACTTTTGAGGATGAGGTTAGGGCATTATTGATCTTATCCAGTTTGCTAGACAGTTGGGATGGTTTGGTGATTGCTGTGAGCAATTCTTCAGGGTCGACAAAGTTGAAATTTGATGATGTGGCCGGTCTAATTCTCAGCGAGGAATCTAGAAGGAAGGCATCAGGAGTTTCAGGGGACTCAGGGAATGATCTAAACGTTGAAGGAAGAGAAAGATCGCTGAACAAAGGAGGCAATAAACACAGGCATTCTAAGTCGAGGAAAAAGTTCAAGGGACCGAAAGACAAAGACGGGTGTTGGCATTGCAGCAAGAAGGAGCACATGAAACGTGATTGCAGAGCACTTAAGAAACAAGAAGGAAGCTCTCAAGGCGGGAAAGATTCAGTGAATCTGTCTGAGGAGAGCGACACAGAGGCGTTGATCTTGTCTCTTAATGCGAGGAATGAGTATTAGGTTATAGGCTCGTTTTACGTGATTATGTGTCAGGTAACTTTGGGAGAGTCTACCTGGGTGATGATGAGCCGTGCAATATTGTTGAAAATGGGGATGTTCATGTAAATCAGAAAGACGGAACGATCTTGAAATTGAAGGATGTCAGACATGTACCGAGTTTGAAACGTAATCTGATCTCAGTGGGACAGTTGGCCGATACCGGTTATGTGACGACATTCACCAGTGACTTCGGAAAAATCACAAAAGGTGCCTTGGTAATATCTCGAGGCAAAAAGGAAGGTACTTTGTACGTGACTTCAGGATCGTATAGTTCACTTGCAGTCGCATCAACTGAAGTAAATGAGCAGTTATGGCATCAGAGGTTGGGATATATGAGTGAGAAAGAGATGAAAGTGCTATTGTCAAAAGGAAAACTGCCAGGGCTGAAGTCTATTGACTTGAAATTCTACGAGGACTGCGTGTATGGAAAGCAGAAGAGGGTAAGCTTCAAGAAGACAGGACGCGCTCCAAAGATACATCTGTTGGAGCTTGTACACACTGATGTGTGGGGACTAGCACAGGTATTATCTCTTGGTGGCTCACGTTATTTTGTTACCTTTATTGATGATGCTAGTAGAAAACTGTGGATCTACTTCTTAAAATATAAATCTGATGTATTTGATGTATTTAAGAAGTGAAAAGTTATGGTAGAAAATGAGACAGGTAAAACAGTAAAGTATCTCAGATCTAACAATGGGGGAGAGTATTGTGATAAGGGGTTTGAGGAGTATTGTGCAGCAAATGGAATCAAATATCAGAAAATGATTCCAGGGACACTACAACAGAATGGTGTGGCTGAGCACATTAACAGGACCATCCTTGAGCGCGCCAGGAGCATGAGGTTACATGCAGGGTTGCCCAAGACCTTTTGAGCAGATGCTGTGAATACTGCCGCATATCTCATCAATAGAAGTCCCTCAGCACTATTGGATGGTGGGCTATCAGAAGAAGCGTGGACTGGGAAGGAAGTGAACCTTACACATCTTAGAGTGTTCGGTTGCACTTCATATGTTCACATTGATGCAGAGCACAGAAATAAGCTGGATGCGAAGTCCAGGAGGTGCACGTTTATAGGCTATGGGCAGCATGATTTTGGCTACAGGTTCTGGGATGCAAAAAACAAAAAAATCATCAGAAGCAAGGACGTACTCTTCAATGAAAAAGTGATGTATAAGGACAGTGTGCAGGAAAATAAGGCCAAGAAAAAGGAATTCGTAGAGTTAGAAGAGTTACCGGACATGGGTGTTACAGTGCCACAGGATGAGGCAGAGCCGCATACACCGATTGTGAGGAGGTCTACTCGGGAGAGGAGACCCACGGTCCGATACTCACCCTCCTTACATTATCTACTACTGATGGATAATGGTAAGCCAGAGTATTTTGAAGAGGCGTTACAGTCAGATATACGGGTTAAGTGGGAGCAGGCCATGGATGATGAGATGGACTCTCTTGAGTCTAATCATACATGGGAGCTAGTCACTCTACCCAAGGGTAAGAAAGCTCTTCATAACAAGTGGGTTTACAGACTGAAGGAGGAGCACGATGGTTCGAAACGGTACAAGGCCAGATTGGTTGTGAAAGGGTTTCAACAAAAGGCAGGTATCGATTTCACTGAAATATTTTCACCGGTAGTGAAAATGTCTACGATTCGCATGGTCTTGAGTATAGTGGCTTCAGAGGACTTACATCTAGAACAGCTGGATGTTAAGACAGCCTTTCTTCATGGGAACCTTGAAGAAGAGATATATATGCATCAGCCAACAGGATACGTGGCACCAGGTAATGAGAACAAGGTGTGCAGACTGAAGAAGAGTCTATATGGCTTGAAGCAGGCCTCGAGGCAGTGGTATAAGAAATTTGACAGTTTCATGTCGGGAAACGGTTTTAGGAGATGTCATGCAGACCACTATTGTTACTTGAAGAAGTTTGATACGTCTTACATCATCCTTCTTTTGTACGTTGATGATATGCCTGTGGCCGGTTCAGCATGAAGGACATCTCAGATCTCAAAAGACAATTGTTTAGAGAATTTGCCATGAAGGATTTAGGAGCTGCAAAATAAATCCTAGGCATGAGGATAAAGCGTGACAGGAAAAACAAGAAATTAGTTTTGTCACAGGCAGAGTACATAGCCAAGGTACTTGATCGATTCAATATGGGAGGTGCTAAGCCGGTTAGCACTCCATTAACCAACCACTTCAAGCTATCTAAGGAGCAAGGTACAAAGACGTAGGATGAACAGGACTACATGACTAAAGTTCCATATGCGTCAGCTATTGGGAGTCTCATGTATGTTATGGTGAGCACGAGGCCAGACATTGCTTAAGCAGTGGAAGTTGTTAGTAGGTTCATGAACAACCCCGGGAAAGAACATTGGGAAGCTGTGAAGTGGATCTTTAGGTACTTGGTAGGTACTAAGGACGTAGGGCTGTGTTATGGTGGATCGAAAATCAAGTTACAAGGCTACGTGGATTCAGATTTGGCAAGAGATATCGACAGCAGAAGAAGCACTACAGGTTATGTTTTTACTCTGGGTAGTGTTACAGTCAGTTGGGTCTCTCAGTTACAAAAGATAGTATCTATCAGTACGACAGAAGTAGAATATGTTGCGGCTACAGAAGCATGCAAGGAGATGGTGTGGATGCAAGGTTTTATGGAAGAGTTGGGTAAGAAGCAAGCAGACGGTGCAAGTCATTTGTATAGTGATCGGTCAGTTGCAATACACTTGGCTAAGAATTCAGCCTTTCATTCAAGGACCAAGCATATTGCCATCAGATATCACTTCATACGTTCGTTACTGGAAGATGGATTGATTGCTTTGGAGAAGATTCATACAAGTGAGAATCTATGCTGACCAAGGCGGTCACAAGGGAGAAGCTGAAGCTCTGTTCAGCTTTGATTGGTCTTCACGCTTAAAGACGAGGAGGTGATGCACTCCGGATGAAGAAGACAAGGGTTTATGGGGATGTGTCTCCAAGTGAGAGATTGTTGAGAAGTGGAGCCACATGCGCGGATTTCATGTCGCAAGTCCTTTCGCAACTGGGATGCGAAAGGAGTTTCGCAGATTTCGTGTCACAAGTCCTTTCGCAACTGGGATGCGAAAGGGAAAGTTGCCAAAACTATAAATTGGGGTCACTACAAGAAAAACGGGCAAAGGCTACGGACTAGATCCGTAGCAAAAGCCCTTTTGCTACGGATCTGGTCCGTGGCACGTCCATCGCAATTGGTTGGGTAGCTAAAGGTCTAGCTACGGACAATATCCGTAGCAATAGATACAATTAGCTACGGATTGTGTCCGTAGCAATAGATACATTTAGCTACGGATATGATCCGTAGCAATAGATACAATTAGCTACCGATTTTATCCGTAGCAATATACACAAATCGCTACGGATATTATCCGTAGCTATAGACAGAAATAGCTACGGATTATATCCGTAGCCATATATAGAAATAGCTACGGATATAATCTGTAGCAATAGATACCAATATTTATGATATTTGCAGCATTACATACCAATAACTACGGATATAGTCCGTAGCTATAGATACCAATAGCTACGGATTATATCCGTAGCTATAGATAGTAATTGCTACCGCTAAGGATTATATTTCGTAGCTATTTTCCCTGTTTTCATTGCAAGAACCTGCTATGATTGATAACTCATCTAAGCTTAATGCAATTAAAGAAAAAAAATGATGCATTTGTTACAATAGCAATCAAATCTATAATGCATCCTACATTCACACTTCTAAATAAATAATACTTCACTTTACTCAACCTATCATAAGAATTACAACTAAGGCGTGCTCTCATGCATTAAATAATGCTCGCGCTTTTACAGAATTTTCTTTCTTCAGACGGTCAAGTAGAATATACAGCTTCTTCTTTCCTTGAAACTGCATAAGTAACTTCTGTAGACTTCGACACAATATCACTTTCAAGTTTAAAAACCCTTCCCTTGAGAAAATGAATTTCATCATCCACTAACTTCTTTAGCTTGTCAGCCTGTATAAAACAACAATTGTAGACACAATCAAACAAGCATGCCTTCGTACACATCTCAAAAGGAAGAAAGACCAAAAAAAAAAAAAAAGAGAGCTGGAAAAAAGCAATTATATATAAAGAAATAAAAAATGTACCTACAAATCTTCTAAACTATAGCAAAATCCATAGGTTAGGTTATCGGTTATAAGTTTAGGTTATAAGTTATAGGTTAAGGTTTAGTTTATAGGTTTAGGAAATCGGGTTCGGTTTCAGGATCGGGTTTAGGTTTGGGTTTTCAAGTTTAGGTTCAGGTTTAGGTTAGGAAGTTGAGATTAGGATTAGGTGTAGGTTTAGGTTTAGGAAATCGGGTTCGTGTTCAAGATCGGGTTTAGGTTTGGGTTTTCAAGTTTAGGTTTAGGTTTAGGTTAGAGAGTTGAGATTAGGATTAGGTGTAGGTTTAGATTTAGGGAATTGAGAATACATTTAGGTTAAGGTTTAGGAATTGAGAATAGGTTAAGGTTTAGGTTTAGGAAATCGGATTCGGGTTCGGGATCGGGTTTAGGTTTGGGTTTTCAAGTTTAGGTTTAGGTTTAGGTTAGAGAGTTGAGATTAGGATTAGGTGTAGATTTAGGTTTAGGATTTGAGAATACATTTAGGATAAGGTTTAGGTTAAAGGTTTTGGTTTAGGTTAAGGTTATATGTTTTGGTCTAGGTTTAGGTTTAAGTTTTAGGTTTAGGTTATAGATTTAGGAAATTGAGAATAGTTTAAGGTTTAGGTTTAGAAATCGGGTTCGGGTTCGGGATCGGCTTTAGGTTTGGGTTTTCAAGTTTAGGATCCGGTTTAGGTTAGCGAGTTGAGATTAGGATTAGGTGTAGGTTTAGGTTTAGTGATTTGAGAATACATTTAGGTTAAGGTTTAGGTTATAGTTTTTGTTTAAGTTAAGGTTATAGGTTTTGGTTTGGGTTTAGGTTATAGATTTAGGGAATTGAGAATAGTTTAAGGTTTAGGTTTAGAAATCGGGTTCGGGTTCTGGGATCGGCTTTAGGTTTGGGTTTTCAAGTTTAGGATCCGGTTTAGGTTAGGGAGTTGAGATTAGGATTAGGTGTAGGTTTAGGTTTAGAGATTTGAGAATACATTTAGGTTAAGGTTTAGGTTATAAGTTTTGGTTTAAGTTAAGTTTATAGGTTGGCTTTAGGTTTGGGTTTTCAAGTTTAGGATCCGGTTTAGGTTAGGGAGTTGAGATTAGGATTAGGTGTAGGTTTAGGTTTAAGGATTTGAGAAGACATTTAGGTTAGGTTTAGGTTATAGGTTTTGGTTTAAGTTAAGGTTATAGGTTTTGGTTTAGGTTTAGGTTATAGATTTAGGGAATTGAGAATAGTTTAAGGTTTAGGTTTAGGAAATCGGGTTCTGTTCGGGATCGGCTTTAGGTTTGGGTTTTCAAGTTTAGGATCCGGTTTAGGTTAGGGAGTTGAGATTAGGATTAGGTGTAGGTTTAGGTTTAGGGATTTGAGAATACATTTAGGTTAAGGTTTAGGTTATAGGTTTTGGTTTAAGTTAAGGTTATAGGTTTGGTTTAGGTTTAGGTTATAGATTTAGGGAATTGAGAATAGTTTAAGGTTTAGGTTTAGAAATGGGTTCGAGTTCTGGATCGGCTTTAGGTTTGGGTTTTCAAGTTTAGGATCCGGTTTAGGTTAGGGAGTTGAGATTAGGATTAGGTGTAGGTTTAGGTTTAAGGATTTGATAATACATTTAGGTTAAGGTTTAGGTTATAGGTTTTGGTTTAAGTTAAGGTTATAGGTTTTGGTTTAGGTTTAGGTTATAGATTTAGGGAATTGAGAATAGTTTAAGGTTTGGGTTTAGGAAATTGAGTTCGGGTTCGGGATCGGCTTTAGGTTTGGGTTTTCAAGTTTAGGATTCGGTTTAGGTTAGGGAGTTGAGATTAGGATTAGGTGTAGGTTTAGGTTTAGGGATTTGAGAATACATTTAGGTTAAGGTTTAGGTTATAGGTTTTGGTTTAAGTTAAGGTTATAGGTTTTGGTTTAAGTTTAGGTTATAGATTTAGGGAATTGAGAATAGTTTAAGGTTTAGGTTTAGGAAATTGGGTTCGGGTTCGGGATCGACTTTAGGTTTGGGTTTTCAAGTTTAGGTTTAGGTTAAGAGTGAGGTCCCTGCAAATACAGATATAAAAATGGTCTGTCCAAATGGCCAAGCCCTTCCAATGCTATCCATAGGAAATGGACAGCTTCATCATGGTCATAACAGCGGTTCTCACCTTCCAGGGACCCCTGCTCATCCGGATAGCTCCGACGCACATCCGGGTCTGCTCCATTAATTTCGAACAAATAAATAAACGCGGCTTGTCCAAATGGCCAGGCCCCTCCAATGCTGTCCATAGGAAATGGACAACTTCATCATGGTCATAACAGCGGTTCCCACCTTCCAGGGACCCCTGCTCATCCGGATAGCTCCGACGCACATCCGGGTCTGCTCCATTAATTTCGAGCAAATACATAAACACGGCCTGTCCTAATGGCCAGGCCCCTCCAATGCTGTCCATAGGAAATGGACAGCTTCATCATGGTCATAACAGCGGTTCCCACCTTCCAGGGACCCCCGCTCCACATCCGGATAGCTCCGACGCACATCCGGATCTACTTCATCAATTTCATGATAATATATAAACATGGGCCTGTCCAAATGGCCAGGCCACTTCTTCAATGAATCATATATATAGTATGAAGAAAAGAAGACTCACCAATTTAGCTAGCAAGGAGAGAAGTGTGAGTGCTTGGAATGTCGCCCTTTCTTTGAATAATGGATGCATATTCCACATTGCAATCTGAGAATGAGTAAATTTTTTAGTTTTTCCGACAATGCAAATGGGCACAAATTTACATATAAAGATTTTAAAGATTGTAAAACATTCCAAGACATTAGTTGCACAAATAATGGATGAGACATACCAAGACTATAGGTGCCCAGAGCAAGATAACTGCCTAAGGTCGTACCTAGCTGCATTGAAAGAGCAAAAAAATTATATGAATGAAAAAATAACAATTTCAAAGATAAAATAAATAGTTAAAAACTTTACCATTTCAATATGAACCTTGTAGTGGCAACATTGATCTGTGGGGCTAAAAATACATGAGCCTGCATATAAAAATCTCAAGTTAGTTGGGACTTTGAGGTCCTCAAATGATAAGAGAAGAAGACAGTAAACTAAAAATACATGAGCTTGCATACAACTCACCTTGATGCCCATTATCCCTCCTCCTTTACCCGGGCTTGGGACCGACAATGCAAGGTCATGCATTGGCGGAGTTAAAAAGGGGCTTAGCCTTCATTTGGTTTGTGACGACCAAATGGAGTCTAATACTTGTTGAAAATTGAATACGATTACGAAATCATTATGAAAAATTCTTAAAAAAAAGGTTCCCTTCTATCATTTTCACTTTTACTGATCAAATGCCTCTCCCCAAAGCAGTTAAAAAACCTTGGTAAAGCACTCTGTACTATTTGCAAAACAGTCCACGAGGACCTGTACGGTGAGCCTTAAGCAAAGCGGTTTTGGTAAACCGGTGAAACACACATAGCCAATTGTTGCTAGCGGTCGCTTTATTCAAGAAAAAGTCCTAAACATGAGTTTAAGTGACAATAAATAATCATGCACCAGTTGTAAATTCAGACTACCACTATGAGAACTATGGATTTGCTTTTCAACACTAAACAACTCCAAAACTTCTGCTTTCTTGCTAGAGACTATGGATAAAATATATGAACACAATCCCCATCAAAATCCGCACCTAGGGAGCACAAATAAGAGGATTGATCTTAATATGGTCGTCATGCACATAGACAAAATGCTTGTAATGAATGTTTATGAGTACTAGGTGGCCTATTAATGAAAACAATGTCTCCGTCCATAATACGCCTATTTATGATTTGACCAACTTTCAAATATGTATGACCTTTTGAACCTTCCCTAATTGCATAAGTGGTTGAGCCATCGAGTTGCCTCGACAACTCTCCAAGTCCAGGCTAAGTCAGGTCCATCTTGGGATTCTCGAAATCTCGCTGAGTCAGGTTGACTCAGCCGAATTTGAACGAGTTGACTAAGTTTTGAATCAAGTTGACTCAGCCTAGTTTCCAATGAAGTCAGCGAGAGTTGACTCAGCGTAGTTTCCAATGAAGTCAGCGAGTTTTAGAATTATGGCCTAAGGCACCGCTGAAGAAGATAATTTCTGCCAAACAGACAGAAATATGCATCTGTAGTGCATGATCCTACAAGCCATACTACATGCATATCATTAACATAGGACTCATCAAAAGAATACCATATCTAGTAAGAAGTATGAATAATGCAAAGAAAATAAATAGCAGAATCAATCACTAGGATAAGAAAATCCACATGGCAATGACTATGGACATCAAGTGACATCTACCTGAAACCTGGAAAAAAGAAATTGAAGATTGCATTACAAGCCCACATGCATACTCATGTGAGCAGAAAGAAAAAAACTCGAACTCAACTAAAACATGATTTTTTTTTTTCTGAAGTGTACTTAAACATGAAGGTATGACAGCTCCATCTTGGTTGGATCCCAATACTTATGACTCCATACTACACTGCGTCTTCTTCTTCTTCTATTCATTAGTTAAAGCCAAGGGGAATGCCACGTTGCATTTCCATGGTGAAACAATAGTGTCACTGAAATAACCAAGTTGCTTGTGACAATGTGTGCAGGAGAACCGGAAGTCTCAAGCATTCACCAACAATAACAAGCGATTCTGAAATCAAGACGATAAGACAGCTCTTTTTGAAGCACATGATGAAAACCAGCTAGCTTATATGCCATAAATGCAGATGGGAAGTACCTCTGAGATATTGTGAATTATAGAGAAAATATCTCTAAGGAGCTCTCCAGCAGAGAAGAGAATGAAAGAATTATTTTCCATGTTTGTGCTTTCACCAAGTGCCCTCTGGAAAATTCTTTTAAGCACATACAATCCAACGGTATGAACCTGATCTCATCCAATTCAACCTTCCTCTTGAGATTAGCCTTGTCCATCTATACAAAAGGTAGAAGTGATAGCAAACATCATTAAAGCAAGGTACGGTAGATGGTAATGAACTCGAACAATTCTCTTTTCATCTTTATAATCTCAGAACAAAGGAAGTCAAGGAATGATGAAACAAATATCATGGACCAATGGAAATACCTATGTTGTGGATACTGCATCCCACTTATTATATGTCCCACTGCTATTCTCTGTCCAATCCCCAAAATCCTCCTTGGAATTGATGAAACTCAAATCATTAAGAGCATGAAGATGAACACATTCGGGACACATAACCTTTTTTCTGTAGTGAAAACCAAAAGATTCTGATAAAATTCAGTTTATTTTACTTATTTTTAGCTGGTGAATCTCTGATTTTAGTTTTTCCAAAAACCCATTTTAGGATTCTTTTCCTTGTGCTTGGCTGATCAACTGGATTCCATGTTTTAATCCAATCAAAATTGCATGGCACACAACTGGAGTTGAAGAATGTTAACAACATAAGATTTTTACAAAAGTCTGCGAGAACCTGGTATCGCTCTCTCTCTCTCTCTCTCTATATATATATATATATATATATATATATATATATATATATATATATATATATATATATATATATATATTCCCTGTTGTTAATGGAATAAACATCTATTTTGGTTTCTACAATATAGTCTCTCGTGGTTAACATGACTTGACAAATGGGCCTAGGCATGCATAAAAAATAATAAAATAAAATCATGCTGTGTGGGCATGAAACAAAACTCCACTCTTTGTGCGTATGAGGCCCACTTTGTCAACGGGGATATTATCAAATTCGGCAAGGCCTGATTGGACCCATCCACCCAAACAATTTGTCGTAGCTTGAGCTTGAGGCTGACTATGCTAGGTCCACGCGGTGCTCAGGACGTGATGGCCAGGGCTAGTTGCCACCCCTACTACACATAAATCCACATCCTCCTTTTGCCTCTACCAAAAGGGGTTCACAAGCGGAGAACGTGCACAAGTGCGAGATATGGGTCATTTGTCAATTGGTCCCAATATAGAAATTCCAATGATGAAGGGGTGGTGGGCCACACTTGTAAATTGAACAAGTTTTGCTGAAAAGGAAAGCATCAACAAACCTAAATATGAATATGAAAAATCAATTGTCCCATCAGAGAAGATAATTTCATTAAAAAAACATTCCATATTAACCTGTTTGTTGTAGCAAAAGTGATTTCCATACAAATGTGAAAAGATCAAACGATTAACATGTTTTGCAAGCACAGAAACCTAGAATTAACAGTTCCATTTCCCATAGATATGGAAATAGATATCCATTTCACGTTTTTCCATTGTTTCCACCATTTTTCCATTGTTTCCACCAATGTTTTGCAACCACTTACCTTGCTCTTGATGATAAGAGGATTGAAGTCAGGTTTGAGATGATCGGAAAGCAATACCCCAAAGAAAGCTATGTCCTTAACCATTGCATTCGATTTTGCCTGCAAATTGATCCTTAATCCAGAAAGAGATGTATGAGTTTTAAAGATTACAAGGGGAAGGTATGTACACAAATGAAATCTTTTCATAGTAATTGAACCTGTCTAATGACACAAAATAGAAAGAGAAACAAATCATTTTTAGACAACAAAAACCACTTTGAGTGGTACCATACAAACAAGTAATCTATCTTGAAAAAAAAAAAAAAAAAAAAAAACTCAACATGGCAAAACCAAGAAACTTAAACACATGCATGGCAGACCTTGAAAAAAGGAGCTCTTAACTAACCCAAATGCCTCAGAAGGATAGTCAACACCATTAACAAAATACTTATTTTGGAAGTGGAAACTCATATCCTCAACCAAACGCCTTGAATAAAACTTCCCTCGATCATAAAGTTGAAGCCCCGAAAAGCCAAGTTGTTAAACAACCTTACTGATAGCTGAATCATTTTTAGAATCTATCAAATTACCCAAAGAAAATAACTTTAGAATACGAGTCACGATAGGCAGTTTTATAGTTTTCAGATAGCTTTCCACTTGCAACTCTACAAGTTCATAGTAATTTGATCTCAAGTGAAGCAGCAAAGGTGATATGTCCTGAATCTTCTTCTTTATATCTTCAGTAACAGCCTTGGGAATGTCAAAATCATTCAAGCCAACACTATATCCTTCTAAAAAAGAATCTCCATCAAAGAATGGCTGCAACATATTAAAAAACTTAATAACCTCTTCTCGTTTCCCTTCTTGTCAAGAAAAGAAGTAACAATCTCTGTGAATGATGACTGCATAAATCTCTATTGAAATCAATCCTCACCATTTCACTTTTACTGATCAAATGCCTCTCCCCAAAGCAGTCAAAAAATGCAGGTAAAGTACTCTGTACTATTTGCAAAACAGTCCACAGAGGACCTATACGGTGAGCCTTAAGCAAAGCAAGTTCTGTAAACCGGTGAAACACACATAGCCAATTGTTGCGCGGTCGCTTTGTTCAAGAAAAAGTCCTAAACATGAGTTTAAGTGACAATAAAGAATCATGCACCCGTTGTAAATTCAGACTACCACTATGAGAACTACGGATTTGCTTTTCAACACTAAAAAGCTCCAAAACTTCTGCCTTTGCTGCTAGAGACTGTGGATAAAATATATGAACACAATCCCCAATCAAAATCATATACCACTGGTTGGATAGAAACTTGGGGCGGTGATGAGTGATCTATAGGCTAATTTTGGTGCTGCATTGGATCTTACGGTGCATGGTATGATGTTCCCTGGCTTATCACTGTATTGGTGTGATCCTCATTGGAAGCAGATTCGCTAGTGCCCTTTGCTCTATTGGGCCTACTGATATATGTGTGTGTGTGCGTGTGTTTGTTTGTTTTGTCTCCATACCATCCATTTATTTTGTCAGCTCCTTTTAGATCGTGACCTAAAAAATGAAGCAAATCCAAAGCTTAATTCGACCACACCAAATGAAACATGGGTGATTAAATGTTCCACCAATAAAAATTTCTTAGGGGCCATAAAAGTTTTTGATCGAGCTGATATTTTTGTTTTCCCTTCATCCAGGTCTATGCAACCTAATCAATAGCTCAGATGGCAAATAAGCATCACAGTGGCCCCAGGAAGGTTTCGGTTGAGTGTCATTATCCCCATTGTTTCCTGTAGTGTGGTCCACTTGAGCTTCGAAGCTGCTTAGGGCCTATTTGGCCAGTTGCATTGGAAAGGATTAGGGGGAATGGGATTCAAAAAAACATAATTATTACCCATGGCAGGGGTTGTCCCCTGTTACCATGGGATAAGCTAAATTCCATGCTTTGTTTGTAATGAGGTGGTACATTGAATGGATATACTCACCATCATTTGAAACTATTGAGAATAACACACGTGTTACATCTAAACCGTTCATTTGTTTTGTAACCTCATTTTATGGCATTGGCCTAAAAATTAGGCAAATCCAAAAATTATGTGGCCCGAAAGAAGTTTTCAACGATAAGTATTCAATCCCCATTGCTTTCTATGGTGGGGTCCACTTGAGCTTTAGATCTACCTGATTTTTTGGCCCATGCTCTAAAATGATCGAAAAATGGGTGGACGGTGTGGATATAGCCCACACATCATGGTGGGACCTACACAACTTACTAGCATTGAGTGAAATTGGCACGAGGTCCATTGCGATTCCAGCTAATCTACTTCCAAGCTTTTCCATTATTCCCAAACATGGAGTGGAACTGGCACATGACGAGATGCAATTCCATCCCACCTAATCCTTTCCAATGCAACTGGCCAAACAGTGCCCTTAGTTTTTTTTTTTTTTTTTTTTTTTTTTTTTTTTTTGCATTGAAAAAAGTAAAAAAAAAAAAAAAAAAAGAGCACTTTTGCTCTAGTCGAGATAGACCTCACTAAACCACTCATCGTTCGAGGCAGACTTTAGTCATCATTTGTTACATTGAAAAGTTTTAAAAAAAAAAAAAAAAAAAAAAAGAAGCTTTCATCCTCAAGTACATATGCAAATGAACAAGACCCCATGCTTTTTATAAAAAAAAAGTGGTAAAGTATGTGGCTAATACAAACCTTCTTTTTTTTTTTTTTTTTTATGAAGTCATACCCATATCCTGCATAGACAAGAAGTAATTTGGAGCAATTTGAAAGCAATTACACAAAAGGAATAGAAAAAACATGGTGAAGTATGTGCCAATTATGCTACAACAATGCTCTCAATGTACACGTAGTGATGGTAAGGATCATGCATTCGGTGTAAACCGTGACAAGTTTCACTTATAACATAGGACCCAGAACATAGATGGTTTCGATCATCAGATCAGGACAAACATGTGGACCCACCAATGGCAGATTTTCAAATGCGGGTAAAGTCAGAATCAATTAATTACACGCATTTACAGAAATTTTCAAAGCATCCAAACAGGCCCCGTAATCCATTACTAAAATTGCTAATTAACCAAATAAGCAAAGACGTGAAATTTGTGAGTTGTATCCTGAATCAAAGATACCAAACACATCAATGAGTTGTATACTGTCACTATGGAGTAGCATTTTTCCATTTAAGCATGTGAAACTTTATTAGAATTTAATGCAAAATAGCAACTCAAAAGACCAAGCTGGAAATATTGCATACAAAAATTACAAAACAGGCATACACAGCAAAGTCTTTGGAGAGTAGAAAGGCTGCAACCAATGCTGATTTGATGACTAGACTATTGGCTTCCTAATGAATGTAAGAGGTCCTTCCAAATCTCCATAAATCCTAAAAAGAGCTAACAAGTGGAAGTTATTTCTCCTGTGAGCCACCTGATGTTGTTGCTCAAGGCTTTAAGCAAGACCAAAAGAGCTCTCACCCTCTAATCGTTGTTCCATCATGTTGCAGGTATGTGCAAATAAGAACCATCCATCTAGTGGCTCCCAAAGTGAGCGGTGAATGGTTAAAGAAACCAAATTGAATGATCCAACTCAACCAATCAACATTCTTCAAAATGGTAGTAGAAAACAAAATTGGTTAAGAACAAAGATATATTCAGCAATTAGAAGTTCAAAAGGAGATGGCTATGATTATTTGATAGGTGTCATTTTCAAAACCACATGCCATTGACAATAAGGTCCACTTGACAGACAGCCCCAAGATTCCATTGCATATAAGAACCTGTAATGATGAGGAGCAACAATTACAAGCATAATATTAGATTCAACCGCTAAATAATGTTCTTGTTGTAATATTCTGGAACATTAAAAAATGAACTTCCATTACTAAAATTTAACAGCAGATCTCAACAAAAGAGGCTATATGATTAACAACTGGCACAGTATGTACTAATGAAGTGAACTGAAATAATTAGTTCTTGAAGTGGAAGTGATTACGAGTAAAACAGTTGAAATGCCACTCACTGTTTATTAAGGCATTCTTGTAAGCTACTGCAATTAGTCAAGGAGTCAAGAAAACTCAAGTCATGAGCTTTCCCAAGTCCAAGTTCATTAGCGCCCATATCTAAGATTGAGAGATCCTTCAGTATGCCAATCTACATACAAGAACAATTTTCAAGTGACGTGTGAAAAACAACGAAGAAACATTTCATGAGACACTTTTCAAGACTTGCAAGTAGCTCGAGATGTACATAGTGAACAAATGCTGGTTCAAACATGCCTCCATATCCTATGTTCGTGATCTAAGAAGCCTTTCTTCTTTAATATGAAGAGATAATCTTACGCTTAGAAAAAGGAGAATTAAAAAGAAGAAGAAGAAAAAAAACCTCCTGTGTACTGAGTTTATCAGTTGATGTTGGTAACAGTTGTTCTATTGCTGCAAAAAATTTTGAGAAAACCTACAATATGAGAAGTTGGCATTTATAGAGGCCCCAACAAAACTAAATATTACGATGCACCGCTAATACATGTATTTTTTGTAGTGAACCCATCTCGCTACTGATTAAGATACCATCCAGCATGGCCCTAGCTTCAACAATAGTGTTGCCCATTAGATGGATTTATTTGATTCGGACAATTGACTATTTTTCATTCTAGTTGCCCATTAGATGCCCACCAGTTGGGTAGTTAGGACATCATTTCAATGTAAGTTTTAGTTTGCGGCCCATCCAAATGCACTCCAAGAAATTTCAGCAGCAGCTCATCCATGGTTCAAAAACTTAAAAACTCGAATCCATCTACAATCTTGCTTGAAGATTCTTGATGTCTCCTCACACTTTGCAAATGGCCACCATAGAATTCCATTAATTTCACCTTAATACTTGACCCAACGAACCTACCATGTTGCACACCGGTTCATTCTATGTTCTCAACAACAACTTGAATTTCAGGTTATTAGAATATGATATTTTGTGGCCCTCTAGGGACATCCTAAACCTGATTTTTTAAACTAGGTTTTGGCCAGCTGTTTGGTGAATTTGTCTCCCTATATAATTCAACTTATTCCATTTTTGGCCAACAACACGCCTTTTTTATATTGATGTTTTTTCATCAAATTTTCAAAAAAGATTTCTATACTGCAGGATTTTTCTTACTACTGAAATTTGTCTTTCAAAATCAAATTCTGAGTTGCTGGATGAATTTATCTTGTATGTAAAATTTATCTCCCAAATTCAAATTAGAGCTTGGTGAAATTTTCCCAACCTAGATCCTAAGTTGTCTAATTTTCTTGTGTATAAATTGCTAAATATGTCACCAAAAACCAGATTCTTCTTCTAGGTGATCAGATTTCTTCTCCCGAATGGTGTTGATTTTTGTGTCTTTCCCAACCTGATTCTATATGTGGATTTGTACGTATTTTTTGAAACCTGATTGTTTTTTCTACTGATCCATAGATAATACCATGTTGACTTTGAATCATCCAAGATCATATTTTTTTCCCATTGAATTGTTCTCTACACACGTGCTAAATTTTAATTGAATTGTGACCATCATTCACGGTAAACTTGCTGGCTTTGCTGAACTTTCAGTGCTCACATGTGTTGGATCACAAAGCTCCAACTAGTAGAAGTTTTTATCAATATCTGAACCATATATATAAATAACAAATGACAGAATACAGATATTAAAGGCAAGAGAAAGGGAAAGAAAGCTCAAGCAAAGTCATCTTGCAACAAGGAAATTTACCTGTGTAAAATATGTAATCAACTATAGCAATGAAATCTCTAGTGCAGTTTGTGAACTACAGTTCATTAGTCGTGGGGTCCATTCTCCTTCTTTGTTGCTCCAAACCAATTCCAACTCCCACCATCCTTGCAAAGGATGAGTATGCAACCGACCCGTAACAAACACATTGTCACGACCTATGCAAAATAATTGGGTGGTTCAAGGGAAGTGGCGATGGTCAAGTTTTTACCAATGGAAGTTGATAAGTTGATTTGTTTGCAGGAACCAAGATTCCAAGAGGGTCTACCGTCAAGTCATGATGCAACTCATCCACCTTCCCCATAGCCAGATGTTCATTCAACACTTGTGATGTAAAATTATACATTGGCAATTGCAAAGAATGCAAAGAAATCGACACTATGAATTGGAAAATTGAAAAACTGAAGATCATCTATTCTGAGATTCCACAGAGAAAGCACACACCTTCTCAGCAATTAATTTAATCCTCATAATGCTAATAGTTTTACATGTACTTCCATGAATGACTTTGGAACCTTTTGCATTCTTTGTCAAATGATGGAAAGCTATTTCACCCGAAGAACATTAAAATAATCTGAAAGAGATTGCTTGATCATGGTCAAATCCAACAGTAAATAAAATATGCCACCAAATTTCATAGAATGGAATCATATACCTACTTTACACACAACATCACCCCTATATGAAGTGTAACTAGAGCACATTCCCCACTTCAATGGATTCAACTTTTGAAACATAAGCAAGTAAAAATCAAGCCACGAGTCAAACTGAAAAGAGTGCTCAACTAAGTTACAATTTGGGTGTGGTTGTAAGGATTTTTTTTCTTTTTCTTTTTTACTTTTTATGGCATTGCTATGAGGGATTTACAAACTATTGCAGTAAATAAATGGAGATATGCTGTCTGTGACTCTGCATGCACATTAACATTAGAACAACATATGAACAACATTTGCAAGACAATTCATGAAGGTCTTGCAGGATACACTATGGTATTATTACCAACTCAATGATACCAACATGCACAAAAAATAACATAAACTATCTCAACCAAAAACAAAGTCACAATGCAATAACTTGCCAATCAGTATACGAAGCATTGTTACGTGATTAATCCTAAGAACACTAAGGAAGAAAATGTGAGGGACCAGCTGAACAAGGGCATTGTACCTGATGACATTGATGTTCATTGACTAGCAGGTCCAATTAAGGCCTGGTTCAGAGAACTTCTTGCAAGAGTACTTGATGGCCTTTCCCCCAAACAAGTTCTGCAATACAAAACAGAGGAAGAGAGTGTGGAACTTGTGAAACTGCTCCTCCCATGAGTCAAACTGAAAAGAGTGCTCAACTAAGTTACAAGTTGGATGGCCTTTTAGCTTGTTCATGGGTTTGTATCAAGCATATCATGCATGACTTAATGGAAAGAATTAAGAGATCAACATTTGGGACAAAGACTCCAAGGATCCTTACTACCTAAGGTCAAGAAGGCTATACAATTATCTTCAATTATAACCATGACACCACTACATGGCTAAAAGAGATTACTAACGCCCAACAATAACAAGATGCTTGAAGTACATGGCTGAGAAGACGCCGCAACATCTAACGATATCACTCAATGTGTGGCCCACACAATGAGTGGCCTGATCTCATTTTCATGCCAAGTGATCTTCATGGTGGTGCCCACCTTTTGCAAGGATCAGATTTCTTACACATGTGACATGTCGTTAGGAAAGTAAGGGGTGGATTTGAGTTGTCAACAGTGCAAAAAAGAAAGAAAAAAGAAAGAAAGAAAGAAAATATTCATGACAGAAAGCTCTCCTCATTGCAGAGTTCCCAGATTTTCTTTTTCTTTTGTTTGTTTGTTTGTTTGTTTTTTAGTTTTTTTTTTTTTGCCCCCTACTTGTTTTAAATGAAATACCCAAATAGTTCCAGATTCAACAATCACCAGAAATATTAATGAATAAAAAACATGCAAAATTATCAATACTCTGTAACTGAGAGGGTTTTCTTTAACATCGTCTCATTCCAAACATCAAGTAATCTCGACTGTCACACAAGTCCAACCACTACGATCAACTAAAATTGACCAAGAAAAAGAAAAGAAGAGAAAGAAAATACAAAATATTGCTTCTTCTTTTTAACTTTTTCTATCAAGATATTCCATTACCAAAATCACTCCAATCTATACCAGTTTCTTCTTCTTTTTTTTTTTTTTTTTTGGGAAAGAATCTGACCTCTATCAATCTAACCACCAAAAACAAATAAATTTTTTTTTTAAAGGCATTCACTACATAGAAATTTAAATAAATAAATAAAAACCCATATTCTACAACCATCACATATCTATACCAATCTTTTTATTTTTTCTTTTTCTTTCAAGATCTTTTCATTACCTAAACCCCTCAATCTATACCAATCTTTCTTTCCTTTTTTTTTTTTTTTTGTTTGGTGAGATATTCAAATTCTATCAATCTAAACAACATTAAAAAATAAAAATAAAAATAACCCACCGCATTCTACCAACATACATCTATATTTAATCTTTAAAGAACATCAGAGAACATGAATAATCTACAAAAACAAAACATGGGTTTCACAACAAATTTAAAAAACAGAGAGAGAGAGAGAGAGACTAACCGTTGTTTTTTTTCTCATCCTTCTCCTTCTCCTTCTCCTTCTTGCAGCGAAAGGGGGTTTTGAAAACCCTAGGGAGAGAGAGAGGGGTTGGGAAACAAAGAGGGGAATGCGGCCAACAGACAGGGAGAGGGCGAGGGAGAGCGGAAGATCGAGAGAGGGCGAGGGAAAGAGAGAAGCTGAGTGCGAGAGAGAGATGGAGGGAAGGGTTTTGGGAGGTCTGCTGCGCGCGCGGGAGAAAATGGCGGACAGATTCCGCGTTTTATTTGGGAGGGGCGTGACGGACGGCCCTTTGTCTGATGGGTTTTTGGACCGTGGGGCCCACCATGATGTATTTAATTTATCCACTCCGTCCATTAATTTTAAATTATTATTTTAAGTGTTGATGCAAAAAAAGAGTCATATCCAAGCTGTAAGAAGACCACACAATATATTAACAATAGAAATTTAATTTATATTATTTCTTATGGTGTGATCCAGTTAGATCTTTAAACAATAAAATTTTTAGGCCCATCCACTGAAATTATATATCAAAATTGATGGACGGCTTAGATCAAACAAATATATTCCAATGGGGCCCATGGAGCCCCTTAAGCACCATCAATATCTAATAATGTTACGGTGAGAAGGTAGGTTTTAGCTACAGATAAATAAGGTTCTTGCTACGGATTAAGTCTGTAGCAACTTCAGCTAAGGTTTATATCCGTAGCAAAAAAGTAATGTGGTCTGTATCCTTTGCCCCTTTTTTTTGGTAGTGGGTCCATAGGGCTATTCTAGGGTTAAGGTGAATATTAGGAAATTATTCTAAGGTGTAGGCAAAGGATTTTCTCTGTACTTCCAAGGAAGAGGTTAGTATATTGCCTTGTAATCTTCGTTTCTCTTCATAGTGAAATTTTGCATCCGTGGTTTTTTACCCTAGTTTGGAGTTTTTCCACGTATATCTTATCTTGTGGTTTGTTTGAATGCTTTTATTCCTTTCTAGTTTATATTTCTTCCTGTTTATCGTTTGTGGGTGAGGCCTGAGATTGGATCTAGGCTCACTGCGTTGTTGGCGTGCTGCAAAACACCCGGCACCACAAAAAGGGTTTAGTTGATCATTACATTTCATACACTTTATTCTTATTACATAAAATCATCCTACTTGGGACGAACTAGCGACTTGGCTTTCATACATAGCACCTCCAGTTACTGTTGAATAGCTGTCGGTTTCCTTAGAAACAACTGCATCCGCAGCTGCCGATAACAAATACAGAAACGGGTTTGGAGGCACGCCAATCTTCTCACCTCCCTCCATCATCTTCACCACACTACTCATGGAAGGCCTCGCTGCCGGAAGATACTGAACACACCACAATGCAACCATACACATTCTCTTTGCCTTTTCTCTATCCTCTCCTTCAATCCCACATACCGTCCCCAACTCTTCCAATTCTCCACTCTCATACTTCTCCCAAACCCATCTCGGAAACCATTCCTGCCTCTCAGTCTGGTTGAAGTTGAGGTTCCTCCGCTGCCCCACAATCTCAAACAACAACATACCAAAGCTGTATACATCGCATTTATGGGTTATCGGGAACGGCATCCACAGCTCCAGCGCCGCATATATAGCCCGGACTCCCTCTCCCACCTGTCATGGTTGCATGAGTAGTGACTCTATCGCAAAGCTTTGCCAATCCAAAATCTGGAATCTTGGGTGAGAAGTTCTTGTCGAGGAGGATGTTACTGGGCTTTATATCATAGTGGATGATCGTTTCTTCGCACTCCTCATGCAAGTACGCAATTCCCATTGCAGTTCCAATTGCAATACAGTGCAATTTCTCCCACTCGAGTTTCTCGTTGCTACCAAATAAGAAATTGTCCAGCGATCCATTCTCCTTTACTCATATACAAGCGCACTCAACCTGGGATGAGAGCAATATCAGTAAAGCTTGACAAGATTCGTATGGTAAGTTCTGCCGATGGTGTCGATTTCTGCCATGAATTGCTCTTCGATGCTCTTATCCAGATTGAGTACCTTCACTACCATTAGCCTGTTGGGGATGTATCCAAAGTAAACTACTCCGAAACTGCCAGAACCTATCCTCGTCATGTAATTTCTTTTGATGAGCTTCAGTTCTTGAGGTAAAAATCTGATGGGTTTTTCGCAGATGTTGTTGTCAAGAAATCGCTCCACCATCCGGCGATATTGATTTGTTAAATTGTGCATTTCGGTCGGATATTGGAAGAACAATATCAAAATGCAAAACACTACAAACGCGATTGCTCCCAACACTGCATGTTTCATAAGTTGGAATTCATAAGGGTGTGTTTGGTTGCAGAATCGAATTTTATTGAAGCTATTAGTCTAATGTAAGTGTAGGGGTGACAATGGGTCAGGACGGTCCGTAGGTCCAATTGGCCAATCTGCTTCTGAGGCAGATTCGGGCCGGTCCAAATGGGTATTGGGTTAGTCTCTGGTTGGAAAATCAACCCATTTAAGTAGATTGGTCGGGCTCAAGTAGAACCCTACCCAACCCACTTGCCCGTGTGGCTAATAAATAGGCAGCACCAGACTAGCTGACCCAATAGGCCTAAAGCCCAAAACAAATTAATCGATGACAATAGATATATGCATGTGATTTATGTTTGTATCATAGTTTAAAAACATAAAAACTCCACTCAGACTCGAAACCCTAGTTAAGTTGAGTTGACCCAAAAACTCAAGGGCAAATTTTAATTGAGTAATGACCAGGTGGAGGTTTTTTTTTTTTTTTTTTTTTTTCCATTTCTTTGTGAAATGTGGTTGAGTCGATCAACAAGGACGAGTCAAATCAAGTTTTTAAGCTATGGTTTGCATGCATCTCTTAAATAGGCAGGGTGCACATATATTTAGCCCCATGTTCCATTTTTAAACCCATTGCAGCTGTGCCGGGTGGGTTCTGCCCGACCCAATTACAAATAAATGGTTTTGGTTCGGGGTTGGGCTTGATGAAATTTTGATGTAGAGCAGGTTGCAGACACTTTCATGGTAAAGATGGACTAGAGAAGGCTTGATCGGAGGTGGAAATGATTTGGATTGTCTGAACCTTAAAACAGTTTTATCTCACAAATTGAGATGAATTTTTCAATATATTATATACGATTTTGGGGCAGGAGAGCTTACTTAAGCTGACCAACCCTACTATGCTGGGTTGCCATGACGGATTTAGGAGATTCCATCAGGTCAATGGTCAAAAGTCTTGTTTAATTTCATTTTTACTATAAATAATAAGTTGAGTTGTAAAAGTGATGTAGAGCGGGTTGTGGACACTTTCATGTCCAAGATGGATCAGAGAAGGCCCGACAAGAGATAGAAGTCATTAAGACTATCAAAACATTAAAACAAGCATATCTCGCAAACCGGAATGAGTTACTCGACGTACCATATATGATTTTGGGGTAGAACGAGCTACTATGCCGAGTTACCCATGCCAAATTTGCAAGATTCCATCATATTAAAGGCCGAATTTCATATTTAGTTTCGTTTTTACTATAAATAGTAAGTTTTAGTTTGATTATAACTCTTCATCCGTTGGGCCTTAGGAGTTGTGTCGAACATGAAAAATACTTAGAATAATTAGGAGAATAAAGTGGTTGAGCCACATAGGAAACTTACTTTTAAAAAAAAAGTAAATATGTAAGTTACGAATTTCTAGGAGTTTTAGTAATAGTTTGCTTCTGATTTCTCTCTTAATGCTTGGTATCCTTATTTAAAGAGTTGTGAACTCATTTATTTGGATGAATAAATTAAATTTCGAATTTATTAGAATTTATTTATATTTTCTTACTTTTTTTCCTCATGGATTCGAGAAATCTATTTGAGAAGTCTCTATGAGGAGTCCAGAGAAGTTCCATGGATTCAGAGTAGTTATTCCTTGAGAAAGAAGGTGATCGACGAGCTCACCACGTTCATCCCTGCGTCAAAAAGTCATGCCATGGGGTCTAATAAGTTACATGTTTAGGGTGTTGGAGTGTAGGTCAAAAACTCCATCCTAAGTTTGAGTAAGATGATGATGGAACTCGTCACAACTCTTCTTGCATCAATTTAGGGAGGGGGATTCCTACAACGGGATTCCTACAACGAAGCTAGGTGGGGCCATTGTGATGTTTATAGAAAATACGACCGTACATCCATTTTTACGGAAACGGATTGGCTAATCTCTCTGCCACCTGCCAGTGGCTTGGTGGTGGTGCTCTTTAGGCCCCGCTATGATGTATGTGTTTCATTCATGCCGTCCATATATTTTTCTATATCATTTGATGGTATAAAACCAAAAATGAGTTATATCGCAATCTCAAGTGGACCGCATTGCAAGAAAAAATGTTGAATGAACGTCGACTATTAAAAACTTTTTGAGGGCTATAAAAGTTTTGGATCAAGTTGATCTTTGTTTTTTCCCTTCATCTAGGTCTGTTTGACCTAATCAACAGATTGGATGTCAAATAAACAGTACAGTGGGTCTTAGGAGGATTTAAATGGTGGATATCCAATCACTATTGTTTTCCTGTGGTGTGATCCACCTGAGATTTATATCCGTCTCATTTTTTGGGATAAATCCCTAAAATGATCTGTAAAAATGGATGAACGGAACGGATGAAACACATACATCATGGTGGCGCCCACAAAGCACCGACCATCAGCTATTTGCAGGGGAGCAGCCAATTCATTTCCCATTTTTACATATCTTGTTAGGAGAAGGGCCCAAAAATTATGGAAATTCAAAACTCAGTGTGCCGTAACGACCAGACGGGTATGTAAATGCTAACCGTTGAAACCTTCCTTGGGTGCACCGTGATGTTTAAATGTCATCCATATATACCGTTCGCAAGGTCATTCCTACTGGGATGAACTGAAAGCATATATAGCCTTATCCAAAACTTTTGTGACCACACGAATGTTTCAACCGTGGAAGTTCAATCTTCTGTCGTGGGGCCCACTTGAGTTTTGGATTTGCCCTAACATGATATGTAAAAGCGGATGGACGGGGTGGTAAGTGCCTGCAGGCAATCGGTGTCCAATTTTGAGTGGGTTGAGTCAGGCCACAGGCTAATCGATCATGGACGGTTAGGATTGATAGATAACCCTTCCACGTGTTATATAGAAAGATGGGTTTACCATATTCCCATTCTTCCTTCTCTGCTGCATCATCAATCTCCATTGATATCATTTGGGTTTATGAAAACAGGCACCTAGACTCTGGAATTCCAACCGCAGAAACGAATTGTATGAAATTGTAGGTGAATTGATCAGGTACTGCCATCGGTACCATAATCTAACCGTACTATGCCTTTTTTCACTCCAACAATTACATGGATGGGACATCGGAGCCATGAAAAAGGTCAGTGTCAGCATAAGTATCATCTGGTGTGAAAATAAGGCCAATCCAGTCATTACTAATTGGGATAAACCTAGACATTGGATCAAACCAACAGCCGTCCATTTATTTCAATGGCTTGCCCCGCCTGATGAGTAGATCCAATCTATTATTATTCCAGGTCATCTTCAAGATGGGTCATACCATTTTCTCAGATCGGATGTTCTACACGTGTGACAAGTTGGCTGATACTGGGGGCTAGATGCTTACCGGTATAAAAGATGTGTAGCTTGTCCATGCTTCTGAGGTTGGAGACTCAAAACAAATAGAGAATGAAACGAGAGAGCTTGAAATAGGAAATAGGCAATCATTCAATGGAAGATAGAGGCTTAAATAAGAAGAGGAAGAATTGTAAGGTCCTGATTCATTAGGACCCGAATAGTATCTTAATGCGAGAGCATGGACGGATTGGGATGCGGCTTCGGTGGATACGATCCCTGACTTTGGGACCCTATGATGTATGTGTATTATATCCCGGCCGTCCATCCTTTTCATGGGATCATTTTAGTATATAAGCCCCAAAATGTAGCAGATCCAAATATCAGCTGGACCACACCAGAGTAAACAGTGGTGATTGACCATTAAAAACTTCTAGGGAACTATGTGGTCCTTTCATCCAGATCTTTGTGACCTTATAATCAACAGGTTGGATGGCAAATAAACATTCAAGTGGCCCACTTGAGATTTGGATATGCTCTATTTTGGGTCTCATAAGGAGTACCTTATCCATGGTGCATCCTCTAAATTCAACGGTCTGGATCAATGGGCCTTGTTCTCCGCTTGTGTGAAATAGATTAATTAGTACACTATTAATGTACAATTGCGTTGTAACCGAGTAAAATAAAATAAAATAAAGCAATTTATTATATTTCGTTGCAATTTTCCATAAAGTTGTGCTCCAATAAGTTGATGGTGGGTTTTGTTTGAATGATCCTGACCGTTTATATGATGGTCTTCACACTAGATGGTGATACTACAAGAAGCTAGCATAACGTAATATTTAAAACGTAATTATTTTTCCATTGATCCACAGTTTAGCATTTTCCAATCTTGTAAATTTTTGAGACAGGCACCATCAGCTACGTATCTCGTCAGATCAACGGTTTGGATAATCAAACATGACGCCAGATCCGATGGTTCTATTCCCAGACGTTGCTAACCGTATGAAGAGTCTTGCTAAGCCCACAAGCTATGTGACGATGAACCCGATAGGTGCAAGATCCAAGCCGTCCATCAGGTGAATCCCAACGTTAGATGCATCAGCTGACATCCTAGCCTCGTCCACTAATCTAGTGGGCCATAATTAAAATAGAAAACAAATGAAAGGGTAGAATAATCTCGGCTAATCTTTTCTCCGCTGCAATTTTTTTTTTTATATAACATTCTGGCCCACCCTATTTGTTCAGTCGCCTAATTTTTGTCTATTGCATCTTCACAGTAAGATCTGATGGACGGCATAGATCTTGTACCCATATGCCACGCTGGAACATGTAACAGCGCGTAGGGAACTGCCTCGTACACGCGCGTGGACTGGGTCAACCGGTGGCCAAAAGATAAGTCATTCAACCGGAATGAATAGAAAAGATAAACATAAAATGCATGATAAAAACATTTTTTGTCCATCGCATCTATTTTATCGTATCTCATGGCCATATTCGCAGCTGCGACGTCTGGAAAGGTTACATACAAAGGCTCCGTATATGCTACGTTGTACACGTGTGAAAGATTATGAAATTTCAACACCATATGGCTTAAAAATAAGATCGGCACAAGCAGTTGGGAATGTAAAATTGTAGAGAGTCCATGCAATAAAGTGATATATGGATACTATGTTGTGATCTGAGTATGACATTCACTCCCTCGAAGTTTTGGATAGTGCTGACATTTGTTTTTTTTCTTTTTCACCCTCTTTGTCGTCGCGGTGGGTCCCAAGAAAGTTTTAACGTTGGGTGTTTCAATCCCTACTTTTTTACTGTGGTGTGACCTACTTATGTTTTGAATGGACTTATTTCCTGTGCTCACGTCCACAAATGAGCCACTGCAAATGATGGACGGAATGAATTTCACACACACATTAGGGTAGGTCCCACTAGAGGTGAGCATTGAGTCGAGTCGGACTGGATTGGGTCCAACTCGGGCTCGAACCACTTGCAGTTTAATCCGAAAGTGCTGAGTTGACTCAACGATGAACTCAGTAATAAAAATGCTTAAAACCGTATCAGAGAGAGTATTTTCGTATCTTTAAAACTGGAATTGGTAGTTTTTATATAGAATCCGAAGTGGTGTATAAACACCCTTTATAAAAGGTTAAGTCCGTTGGGTTTAAACCCAACAGATGCAACCAACCGGAAGGGATGCATCTCTCTGGTTTAAAACGAAAAGGCGTAAGTGCGAGTACACTCTCGCAAATAAAGTCCCGCGAGTACCCATACGCACACACACCCACGCGAGTACACTCACACCGCACCCGCACTCGCACCAGCACCAGCGCCCGCGCCCAGCCCGGCCCGTCCAGTCCCGTCGCGTCGCGCACGCGCACACGCACACAGACTCGGACTCAGACTCTGCTCGGTACGGCACGGCACGGCTCGGATCGGCTCGGCGTGCGCGCGTGTGTGGTCAATGACATAGATTAGAGCTATCCACAGGACCAAATTCACATGCTTCCTGAAAGGGGCACAAGCCCTAGGCAAAAATACTATCTTATATACAAGATAGTTTACTTTGTCAAATCCAATGTGGGACAAAACCTACAACACAAAAGTACCAACACTTTTCAAATGTGGAGGAAAATTACCGAAAATTTGAAAATTCAAATTTTAATATTATTTTAAAACAAAATATAACAATCTCCCACATGTTTTAAAATAAAATTCTTTCGGATTAAAGCGTAATAGTTATGCAATGGTGCTGGTGTTACCATAGACTTGAGCACCGACATTAGAGTAAAAGCAAGCCAGTCTACGAGGAATCGGTGACACCATAGTCTTGAACACCGAATCCTTTTAATGTAGATCGCAAGTACATGCCACTCACACAAATCTTCCTCTGCAAGTGATTCTGCAGTTCGGTGCGTTTCGGCCATACACCATTACCTGGATTTCATGAGTGCTCTAGAGAATTCACCCAGATTCTCATAGAAAGCGGCCTCTACCTCCACACCCATATAGGTGAATTCCATCAAGTGTATGTAGCAACTGTATACATTACCAAATATATGGCTATGGATTCATTAAGAGTTCTAACAACTCATCCTTCTTCGTTGTTGCTCGCACTGTACCCCATAGAAGGGGCTCATACAACTCAGTGCAATCGTCTACCTCGTGTCTTATTGTTTACCCATTGAACCTATCTCATGGGATCTCCACTTATATAGGTTGGAGTTCCGACACTCGCGGCTCATATATTAGGCTCAGCCCCATTCCCTTCGATGTATCATTGACTAACCTTTTAGATAGTCCTTTAGTCAGAGGATCTGCTAGATTCTTTTCTGACCTCACAAAGTCAATAAATATGACTCCATCATGCAATATGTGTTTCACCATGTTGTGTCTGAGTCTAATATGCCTGCTCTTTCCATTATATATTTTACTATTTGCTTTCGCTATAGTTGCTTGACAGTCACAATGAATAGACACGGCCGATATAGGCTTTGGCCATAATGGTATATCAGCTAATAGATTTCTAAGCCACTCGGCTTCTGATCCAGGCTTTTTTAAGGCAATAAATTCAGATTCCATAGTAGATCGAGCGATACATATCTGCTTGGTAGATGTAACGCCCCGGAAAATCGGGGGTCATGCATAGTCTCGACTCCCGAGTTCCCGAGTGTCACTTATCATGCATTTATGGTTTTTTTATGATTAATCAAATTTAACTGCGCAATTTGGAATTACCTGAAGCATGAAGCACAGTCGCACCAGTCTACTGAAATGAAGGAAATCTACAGGTCCAAAAATAATAAAGGGTCACCCAAGGCGTTGCCCAACAGGATAATGAAAAAAAAGGCTATATCCAAAAGACTAAAGCGGAGCCCGCGGCTCAGCGAATCTAAATTCAGCCTGGTCAATCCGATGGAGAGCCGCCCATCAGCTGAAAGTAGGAGAACTCGTCCTCCTCATCAAAGCTCACCTCGCCAGGTTCCTCATGCACAGGGTCACCTGCATCTATGAATGGGTCTGATTGGTGTTTTAAAACACCATCCCAGAGTGGGAGTGAGTGATCAACTCAGTGTGAACTATTAGTCTCAAGTTATCACAAACATCAGTTATATTGCGGATTTAATGAAAAGCAATCATTCATAGTCACTAAACTAATCTTATTAATGTACATGCATGATGGATGAAATGATGCATGCCCTCGCCACAACTCTCCCTCAAGCGACTCCATCTTACGATCGCATATGACAACACTCCCTCAGAGCGACCTCGACTGCCGAGTCGCCAACCTAGCTAATGTGATGCAATGATATGTTAGCCAAGTTCTTAGTTAATTCCGTTCATCTAGCAGGTTTGGAAAACTGATTCACCCCATGTATCAATGCCCTCAACTAGTTGCGTCTGAGAGACCCTCAATGCGCGAGGCCGGGCACACGCGATCCGTGATCCGTCGGGTTCCCCATCCCGACTCCAAGCACATGGGGGTGCTTTGAGAGGAAGGGATCGCTCGCACACTACGGGAGGTGCGTCACCCTGGCGTAGGCGGCGGCTCGGACACAGTGTCCCATTCCACCATGCCCGGCTCACGAGACGGTGGATCAATGCTCAGTTCGCTATCAGTGGGCTAACAACGGTGGTAGGGTGTGCCAGGTTCCATACATGTGTGAGCAATCAAGGTTAACAGATAAGATTGGTCAGTATTAGGCTATACCGCACAAGTTCAGGCAAACACGCAATAAACAACATCGGGTACGGGCGACCCATGTAGTCTAACTACTGCCGCCCATCCGCACTCGCCCAAACCCATGGCCTAGCCCCAGGATAGTCCTACCAACGGGACCATCCTCACTCTCCTCATTTCCTAACCAACTCAAGGGTCGACAAACAGTCATGGCATGTTATTCATCATTGTTATCTACTAGCATAGCCGATATAATGCATACACATTCATCACACCCATCTGGAATTCTTCTACAAGCAAGCTAACAACGCATTTGAATAAGGTGCTTGTATGTAGTGTGTGTTTGTGTGGAAGTGAAGCACTTCCCGCATCTCATAGGACCAAAATGCGCAAACATGAACGAGTCATACATGTTATGAGGAATAACATACATGGATCACCAAGACATGAGCATGTAAGCATTTGATTTTCTACCTAACCATGTGAGAGGCAAACAACATGTTATAAAGAACATTACACACAACTCCATCAAGACATAAACATACAATATTCATTGTAACCAAGCATATGAGAGGCAAGATCAACATCAAAAGGGAACTAAACATGCAAAACCATACGATTTCAACGAACATGAAATTCTTAGGTTTCCTCTAGATCCTCCAAACAACATCCCATCCACACAAAATCATTAAACTCAAATTATAATTGATGCTAGACCACCTAAGGATAATAGTCCGCACCTTGGATTCGATGGAGGCTTGGAAACGACCTAGGAGATGAGAGTTTTGGAGGTTGGCCGACCGGAATCCCTAAAATAATTCAAACATGAGAGAAATCTATGCATTTTCTTCTTTAATACAAGGATTTCAAGAGAAAGGAGTGAGGGATCTTACCTAGATAGCCCACGGACGATTTTCGGTGGTTGTGGTGTAGGGTTTCCTCTTGGAGAAAGTGTAGGAGGTTGTGGGTTTGATCCTCTTGGGCCCCACCTTGATTGAGAGTCCACCTTGCTCACCTCCACTCTCACTACTCCCTTGCTCTCCCTTCTTTCTCCTCTTTCTCTTCTCTCTTTCCCCCTTTTCTCTTAGGGCAAAATCGTATGGGGAGAGGGGTGCCCAAATGAAACCCTTTATATAGTGCCAGTTTTGGTGCAATTGGCCCCAAGTGTTGGGTCTTTACTATACTAACCCTATGGGAGGGTTTTTCTAGCCTATGGGGTATACTAGTCGATATACACCGTAGGATAGTTAGTTCTAATGATGATCTACGTATGGACGCAATCGGCCCGCCATTTCGACGCGCCAATCGACAGATATGATTAGAAGTCTGTTCAACTGTCACCGATGGTCGATCGGGGCCGCAGCTATACTGATGTGAGCGGAGAAATATCCTTAATCCACGGGTAAAGTTTAATCGTAAACTAACGGTCCGAAATCCCCAACTTGGCATAAGAGTGGACGACTCAAATCACTTAAGTTCCCACAATTTCCCAAACTAGCCTTCTAGGGCTCCCTTTTAAAGTTGGGGTGACCCTAACACCTCCTAGGCCACCAAATTCGGCGGGTAGGTGTCTCATGGCCCGATTAGGGTCCATGTAAAATTTAGGGACAAACGGATGAACGGATATAAGTCTGAGTAAGCGATTCCGTCCCTTAAGTGGCCCTGCGAGGGCCATTTTGGTGATTGAAGCAGTTCTGGCGGCCTTCTGGCCATGAAACTTATAGGATAGGATCTCCATGGCCCGATGAGGGGCCACATAAAATTTGGGGACGATCGGCTATGGGGTTTGGTCGTACGGGTCCGATTCGCGATCAACGGTCATCGTGTCACGATCGGGGCCCAGATTTGGTGGGCAGGCGTTGAAAAATACATTAAACCTTCACCGTAAGTTTGGAAGAAATTCGATGGCTGGAAGGCCCGAAGTCTCAGTTTCTTTTGTCAGTACCAGATTTTAATCTGGCATTGGTGGGGCGCATTGGGCAAGCGCCAGATGGTACTTCTGGGTGTCCACTGGGTCCGCAGTCCGTGATGGACTACAAGCCCAGTGAGATATATGATTTTCTAAAGTTTTAGATTTTTTTCGAACCTCCACGGTCACTGGGTGGCCCACACGAGCTGATGCTAGGTGTAAACAGACTATCCGGCTTGACGGCCCGTACTCGTCCCATCACAACTAGACTGGTCGACCCCAGTATGAACTAACATTGAGTGCTAATGGTCATTAAGCGATATTATAAGTTAATAAAAAAAGAATAAATTTCAAGGATTTTTGGAAATCTAAAACAGTGAAAATTCGGGATGTTACAGTAGACTTTCAAGAGACTGCTCCTCTACCCAAAGTGAAGACATATCCACTTGTAGATTTTGTCTCATCTGAATCACTGATCCAGTTAGCATCACTATATCCTTCTAATACAGTAGGATAACCATTATAATGTAAACCATAGGTTATACTGCTTTTTAAGTATCTCAAAATCCTAGACAAGGCATTCCAATACTCTTTTCCAGGGTTATGTGTATATCTACTTAGCCTTCCTACTGCAAAAGCTATGTCTGGTCTAGTGCAGTTTGTTAAATACATGAGGCTACCAATTATTTTGGAATACTCCAATTGAGACACACTATTTTCTTTATTCTTCATGAGAGTCACACTATAATCATAAGGAGTATTGACAGGTAAACAGTCAAAATGGTTAAATTTTTTCAATATAATGAGATTGTGATAATATAATAACACCATTTTTTCTGGTTACTTCAATACCCAAGATTACACTAGCCTCTCCTAAGTCTTTCATGTCAAACTTAGATGACAAGAATTTCTTAGTTGCATTAACTAATTTAATATTAGTTCCAAAAATAAGCATGTCATCAACATAAAGGCATACAATAACATAATCATTTCCAGAACTTTTATTATATGCACATCTATATACATCATTTATATAATAACCATTTGATTTTAAAACACTATCAAACTTTTCATGCCATTGTTTAGGAGCTTGTTTTAAACCATATAGTGATTTAACTAGTCTACATACTTTATTTTCTTTACCTGATATCTTATAACCCTCAGGTTGCTCTATATATATTTCTTCTTCTGGGTCTCCATTTAGGAAAGCCGTCTTAACGTCCATCTGGTGTACCACCAGCTTATATATGGAGGCTATCGCTATTAAGACCCTAATTGATGTAATTCTAGTTACAGGAGAATATGTATCAAAGCAATCTATTCCTTCCTTTTGTTTAAAGCCTTTTGCTACCAACCTAGCCTTAAACTTATCAATAGTTCCATCTGGTTTTAGTTTTCTTTTTCTAAACACCCATTTCTGACACTTATTGGTTTATTTCCAGGAGTGGTAGGTCTACAAGTTTCCAAGTATTATTAGATATTATAGATTCCAACTCATCATTTATTGCTTCCTTCCAAAAGGTTGCATCTGGAGAATTAATAGCTTCTATATAGGTTGTAGGATCATCTTCTACTAAGAATGTGAAAAAACCATCTCCTAGGTTAGTTTCTCTTCTAACCCTACTACTTTTTCTTGGTTGTATCTCTTCTACTACTTTCTCGTAAATATTTTTACTAGTAGACGCAATATCTGATTAATTGATTTCCTCTATTCTTATATATTTAGATTTCATAGGGAATACGTTCTCAAAGAACTCTGCATCCCTAGCTTCTATAATTGTATTAGGATTTAGAATATTGTTCTTAGTTTTTAAAACTAGAAACTTGTAGGCTGCACTATTTTGTGCGTAACCTATAAATACATAGTCAGTCGTTTTAGGACCTAATTTTCTTTTCTTAGTTTCAGGCAATCCTACTTTAGCAAGACACCCCCACACTTTAATATATTTGTAACTAGGAACATGATTCTTCCAAAGTTCATAAGGTGTTTGTTCAGAAGATTTAGAAGGAATCTTATTTAAGATATAACAAGCAGATAAAATTGCTTCTCCCCACATATTTGAGGGTAAACCCGAACTGTTTAACATAGCATTCATCATCTCTTTTAAGGTTCTATTCTTACGTTCTGCTATTCTATTCTGTTCTGGTATATAAGGAGCTATAGTTTCATGAATTATTCCATTCTTTTCACATAATTCTCTAAATTGAGAAGATTCATATTCTCCTCCTCTATCTGTTCTAAGTCTTTTAATTTTTATATTTAACTGATTTTCAACTTCAATTTTGTATTTAGAGAAAGCATCTAAAGCTTCTTCTTTATTTCTTAATAGATAGACTCTAATGAACCTAGAGTAATCATCTACAAAAGTTATGTAATATCTTTTTCCACCTCTAGACATGTGATTTCTAAAATCACCTAAGTTACTGTGTATTAACTCTAATAGAACAGATGATCTTTCTATTTGTTTAAAAGGTTTTCTAATGAATTTTGATTCTACACATGTTTCACATTTTTCGAATTCTTCATTAGATATATTAGGTAATAAACCTAATCTTTTCATTTTCTTCAAAGATACTTTATTCACATGACCTAATCTACTATGCCATAGATAAAAAAGTTCAACGATATAAACAGAACTAGATGCCTTCTTATTATTATCATTGGATATATTTATAATGAATAAACCATCATAACAGTATCATTTACCAACAAAAGTTCCATTCTTGGTCATTACAAGCATATCTGAATCAAATACTAACTTAACACCAGCCTTATTGAGGAGCGAACCAGAGACCAAGTTTCATCTAATGTCGGGCACATGTAGGACATCATTCAACATCAGAGTCTTTCTAGAAGTGAGTTTCAGAAGTACTTTCCCTTTCCCTACAACTGGAGACGTTCTAGCATTACCCATGAATACCTGTTCATCATCTCCTGATACTTTGTAGGAGGTAAACATGCTATGATCCTTGCATACGTGCCTAGTTGCACCAGTGTCTAGTACCCACTTCAAGTTGTTTATCAGGAAGACTTCTGACACCACAGCTACTACCATGTCAGACTCATTGCACTGTTCTCATAAGATTAGCTATGGCTTATCTTTGTTTTTCTTAAGCTCGAGTTTTAGCATGATGTCCGTGTTTTCCACGCTTGTAGTAGTTTCCTTTTCTTGAATTGATTATTTGCATTCTTCTTTTTGAGCCTCGCATTCATTTGCGTAATGTCCGGAGTTTGCCACAGTTATGACAGTTGCCCTTTTTCTTATTATTTGCCGACTTGATTCCACAAGATTCGCCTTTGAATCTATCTCATTTCCATTTTCTTTTTGGTCCCTAATTCTATTGGCCTCCTCTATTCGTATATGTACGATAGTGGTTTTCAAAGAAGCACCGTTCTTTTTATATTTTATTCTATTCTTATATTCTTTCCAGGAGGGCGGTAGTTTTTCTATTAGCGCTCCTGACAGAAATACTTCATCCAACTTAATTCCTTCTGTCGATAGTTCGTGAATTAGACTTTGAAAATCATGAATTTGATTTATGACAGGTTTATCGTCTGTCATTTCATAATGAAAGAAATTAGTAATTACATGTTTCTTAGCGCCTGCATCTTCCAATATGTATTTCTTTTCCAAAGCAGTCCATATGTCTTTAGCAGACACGTAAAAAGCATACACATCATATAATTCGTTGGATAAAGAATTTAGAATATAGTTTTTACAATTATTTTCATCTGTTACTTTAGTTTGATTTGCTGGATCTATAGTAAATGATTCAGATAAAATGTATGAAACTTTCAAGGTGGTTAAAGCAAGCATCAGTTTTTGTTTCCACCGTTTAAAGCATTGTCCAGCGAACTGTTCGATTTTGGCTAACTCAGTAGAAGCATTTACTGTTACTGTAGCCATAGTCTATGTAATTCAACAATTCGATTTCAAGATTATTGGAATATTTGGTTGAATTAAATAGACTATTAAAATCGAGAACCAAAAAAGAAAATAAGATTTTGAGAAAGAAGAACTTATTAAATTGAGTCGACGCGTGACTGAGTCACTCGGCTTGAAATCGAATTTGCTCCCCTTGGACAATGTCCCAAGTGCAACAGGACACACACACCCATGCGAGTACACTCACACCCGCACTCGCGCCGTGCAGCGCCCACGCCCGGCCGGCGTCACGCTTGGCGTCGTCGCGCCGCACGACACCAGGACACGGACTCGGACTCGGCTCGGCACGGCACGGCAAACGGCTTAGCTTCGGCCTTGGCTCGGCGTGACGCACGCAGTGTGGTCAATGGCATGATTAGAGCTATTGCATAGCCCCCCACGGACCAAATTCACATGCCCCCTGAAAGGGGCACAAGCCCTAGGCAAAAATACTATCTTATATACAAGATAGTTTACTTTGTCAAATCTGATGTGGGACAAACCTACAACACAAAAGTATCAACACTTTTCAAATGTGGAGGAAAATTACCGAAAATTTGAAAATTTAAATTTTAATATTATTTTAAAACAAAATATAACACTCGACTCGGTCCAAAACTTTCAATGCCCAGACCCGAACTCGATCTGATCTGAGACCGAGTCCGGGTCCTCTGACTCGATCCAATCCGTCACACTGCTAGCCTGACTCGTAACCCCTCTCAATGTTTGTACGTGAAGCGGACTGACAAGCACAGGCCAGTTGGTGTATTGACATTAGCAAGTTCTGTGGGTCCCATCATGTTATATCCAAACCGTCCATCCATTTGGCGGGCTCGTCTTAAGGCTTAAGCCAAAAAATAAGACAGATCTAATGGACAGATCGAATCGAGTCAGAGGACCCGATGGCTACTCCCCTGCCACTGGCCAGTGGCTGATGGTCGGTGCACTGTGGACCCACCATGATGTATTTATTTCATCCATGCTGTCCATAAATTTTTCTAGATCATTTTATGGTATTAAACCAAAAATGAGGTATATCCCAATCTTAAGTGGACAACATTACAGGAAATAGTGTTGAATGAACATTGTGTAGACCGGATTTGATCGGATTGGATCCCGGATCAGATCAATCCGGATTGGCCACTGATCCGAACTCGACTCGATGTACGGTCAGATCTAAGTGGACCTACTCGATTTGACCTGATTCTGGCCTTCGATTCGGATCGAATCAGATTGGGTTGGATTCTGCCCAGCTCTAGGTCCCACGGAGCTTTTATTTGCAGTCTCCTTATAGGAAATTCATGTCTAGGGGTGGGGTTATTTACCGTGAGGTAATATAGTGAAATGATGCATCAGGACAGGATTAATTATGCGAAATATTGCAACTGTTCATGTAAGCCTTAGATGGAGAATTTCATAAAAATATCTCATATTAGAAGATCCTGCTCCTTCATGCATGACTCATATCTTGATTTTGATGTTGCTCGTGGAATGTTTAATGAAATGCATACGAAGTGTTCTTACTGATTTGCATGCCCAGTGTGGGATATTAAATATATAATTTATGTGTTTGAGAAAATGTCGGACATGCTCAAACTCGGCTTGAGTAGTCCTGAGCTGCTAATTGAACCGAGCTGAGCTAGCCAATCAAGCTCGAGGACCAAGATGAGCCGAGTTCAAGTTGGGGTTGGTTGCTGCCTGAGCCAAGCTGAATTCTACCAAATTCGACTCGGTTTGACTCGTATACAACTCTACCCACAGAGTAGCACTAAAAATGCAATCAAATTCCTTTCAAGACAAACTTCAAAATAACATGTTTGGATGCCCTATTCACTAAATTGCAATTATTAATTTAACAAGGTGGAAATGATCAAATTGTAATTACCTTCACTGCCATTATTGGATATGAGGAAGTTGAGCTCCAAATTATTGCTACATTAGTAGATAAAGTGACTAACCAAGTCAATACCACATCATCACAAGCCAACGACATGGTCAACACATCATTTGCGCTCCTTTGTAACAGTTGTATTGAGGCAGTTTGGCTTGAGAAGTAGACTGGAGGTCATTTAGTTGTCGAGAAAATAGCCTGCGTGGAAATGAAATCTAAGACTCCATGCAAATTCGTGTTTGGGCTCTTAGAAATACTTGGAATTGGTTTTCCTGATGCGATTAGTTTCCACCAAAAGAGAAGTTTTGAAATTCCTTGGCATGAGCTAGCTTGCAGATTCCAATGGAGCCCGTCTGTTGAAAATATAATTTGAAAATAAAAATATTTGAGAAATGTCTAGAAAGCTTCTAGAAAGTATTTAAAATGTGTTTAGGAAATATCTAGAAAGTGTATTAGATTAGTCTAGAAAGTATATTTTGAGTTTCCTAGGTAATTAACGCTTACTGTAGAAAGCTGCGACGCATTTACTCTTGTACGTAGATCCTTCCTCGAGAGTCTATAAAAAGGATCTTCGTATACATGAAAATAATAATAACAATAACAACAAAAATAAGAAAGAAATTCCTCCCTTCCAACAATTCAAAGCATTGTAATATCCACTTTCATAATACAAAATATACAAAAGCATTATACTTGCAATACTCCCAGTTTAAGAAAATCTCTTCTTCCTCTCCTCTTCTCCAACACCACCAACGTTCATATTTTTGAATTCCCTCTCTTATGAATATGTATAATATAATTGCTGGCGATCCTTGCCAAAACCCAAATACAGCTTTTGGATTCCACGGAATTTCCCCACAACCCAAACATGAGATACAAAATTTCTCTCTTATGGATTTTACTACTAAGCAGAAAAGTGTTGGCTATATTAGCCAGAGTTTATCTTGGCTTTACAAAGCCTTGGGTTTGAGCTCACTGGACTCGTAGAGGAGAAGAAGAAACTTTGTTATTTTATATTGCTTACAAGCTTGCTTACTTGACTTGATTCCAAACGGATTACATGAGCTTCCTTATATTGACTTTTCCATCAAGGTGAAAAGACACAAATGCCCATCTAAAATACACTACAAGGGCATAGAATTAATTGCTATTACAAATATCAAAAGAAACATTTAAATAGTTGCTTGGAGAAGCTGAGCAGACGCATGGGGAAGACGTCCTGGACGCTGGAAGTTTCCTCCTCCATTTAATGTCCTTGAGAATCAGACGGTTTGGTTTGGACTTCCAACACTCCCCTTCAAACCAAAACCGGCTTCATTCTGAGCATTGTTCTTAGTCGTTTGAATGCATCTGTCGGTAATGCCTTTGTGAAAATATCCGCCACCTGTTCCGTAGTATGACAATACTCTAATTTTATCGTTTTCTGCTTCACATGATCTCTTAGAAAATGATAACGGGTATCAATGTGTTTGCTTCTTCCATGCTGCACTAGATTTTTGGCTAGTTCGATTGCCGACTTGTTATCCACATAAATGACTGTGGATCCTTCCTACGGATGCTTCAGCTCCTTTAGTAGGTTTCTCAACCAAATTCCTTCACAAACAGTGGACGATGCTGACACGTACTCTGCTTCACATGTGGATAGGGCAACCACACTCTGCTTCTTCGAATTCCATGTGAAAGCAGTCGTTCCGAGATAGAATACATAGCCAGTGGTGCTTTTTCTTTCATCTTGGTCACCTCCCCAATCACTATCTGAGTATCCATACGCATTGCTTCATCATTGTATGGATAGAAATGCACCAAATTCCATTGTTCCTTTGATGTACCTGAGGATTCTTTTTGCGGCTAGCCAATGTGATTCTTTTGGTGCTTCCATGTACCTACTTAGAAGCCCAACACTGTAGACGATATCCGGCCTTGTGATTGTGAGATATCTTAGGCTTCCAATCAGACTCTTGAACATAGTCGAATCAACGCTTCTTCCTTCTCCGTCTTTTGTCGCTTTAAGCCCGTTGCTACACGTGCGTGTTTACGATTCATTGCAATTGGCCATCTTGAACTTTTCAAGCAATTCCTTGGCATACTTCTTCTGAGATATATAGATGCCACCATGTTGTTGCTTCACTTCAATGCCCAGAAAAAAGGACATGAGACCTCCGTCGGTCATATCGAACTCCTTAAACATAGCCTTCTTGAATTCATCAAACATTGATCGGCTGTTTCCTGTAAATAACAAATCATCAACATATAGGCATGCTATAAGTATATCGTCATGAGCATTCTTCTTGATGTAAACTGCATGCTCATATGGACATTGGGCGAAGCCGTTCTCTTGAAGATAGTTGTCGATGCGTGTATTCCAAGCACGTGGAGCTTGCTTCAACCCATAGAGGGCTTTCTTCAATCGATACACCTTGTGTTCCTCCCCTCGCATAACAAAGCCTTCAGGTTGGTCAACATACACCTCTTATTCCAGTGATTCCATTCAGAATGCAGATTTCACATCCAAGGGCTAGTAGATCATCCAACCGTGATGGGCAAGTAAGGAGATAATCATCCTCACAGTGTCAAGGCGAGCAACCGGAGCGAAGACTTCTTCATAGTCCACCCCATACTTTTGTTTATAGCCCTTTGCTACGAGCCTTGCCTTGTAGCAATCAATCTCCCCATCAGCATTTCGCTTGATCTTGTACACCCATTTGACGCCAATAGTTTTCTGGCCATTAGGAAGTGTAGTCAGCTCCCAAGTGTCATTTTTCTCAATGGCATGAATTTCTTCTTTCATAGCAATTCTCCAACATTCTTCTTTTATGGCCTCTTGAAATGTTAGAGGCTCATGATCTGCATACAGGCAGAAAAGATTGATCTCTTCAGTTTGCTCATAGATGTCGCTTAAGCTTTTCATTTTTATAGGTGCCATGGATGAGGATGAGCTGGCTGAATTTTGACTTGGAGTGCTTTCAGGAGTGATGGACTGTAGTCCTGGACTTCTGCGAACTGATGATAAGCCCGAAGAAGGTGTTGCGGGCGTTTGCTCTTGACGGTCATGCCTTTCTTCATGTTCTTCTGTTTCGACTAGAATATCTTTGGTCGATTCTTCATTGTTCCATTTCCAAGCTTCTTCCTCACTAAAGACCACATCTCTACTCACCACTACTTTATTAGTTAGTGGATTGTAGAGCTTGTAGGCTTTAGATGCTTCACTGTAGCCGATGAAGATACATTTTTCGCCACAATCATCAAGCTTCCTTCTTCTTGCTTCTGGAACTTGAGCGTAGGTGACACACCCAAAGATCCTTAGGTGCGCCACGCTCGGTTTGTAGCCACTCCATGCTTCCTGTGGTGTCATGTTTCTGACGCTCTTGGTTGGACACCGATTGAGCAAGTAGGCGCACATGTAACCGCACCGCCCGAAGCTCTTTCTGTGCCTTTTCCTTCAAGATGGTCCTCGTCATGTCGAGGATGGTGCGTTCTTCCGTTCCGCAATTCCATTCTCATTGTGGCTTGTAAGTCGCAAAGAGCGCATGTTGTTGCTTAATGCCATGTTCCCGCAAAAATCTCGAAATGCATTTGAGGTGTACTCTCCACCTCCTCGTCGATCCGAGTACTTTAATTTTGTGACCACTTTCATCTTCAACACGAGCTTTGAACATTTTAAAGATAGTGAAAGCGGAAGATTTTTCTTTCGATGCAATACACCCAAAGTCTTCTCTTGAATCATCAATGAAGGTAATAAAATATTTATTACCTCCAAGAGAGGGTGTTTCAAGTGGTCCGCAAATATCAGGTGAACCAACCGGTGGTTCCTTTGCTCTTCCTCTGACACTCCACTTGGGAAGGAGTTCCTTTGTTGCTTGCCGAGTGTGCACGCCTCACACACATGTTCTGGAACTTCAATAACCGGCAAGCCATGCACCATGCTTGATGAGGATAAGAGTTTAAGGCCACTGAAATGGAGATGCCCAAAACGAAGATGCCATCTCCATGAATCATTCTTCACGAGTCCATAAAGACACTTCTCAGCCTTTGTGTTGATATGGAGCGGAAACATGCGATTCTTTGCCATTTGGACTTGAGTCACAAGTCTCTTGTGAGCATCTCTTATGGAGAGAGAATGATTCTCCTTGTGTATGACATACCCCTTCTCAAGGAGTTGGCCGATACTAAGAATGTTATTTTTCATATTTGGTACGTAATACACATTAGGGATATAATTTGGCTCACCATTCTTCTGATAGATTTTAACTTTTCCTTTGCCAATCACGGGTACCTTTGATGAGTCGTCAAAACTCACGTCACCACGAACTCCTTCTGTGAGTTCCACAAACAGTTCTTTGTTACCACTCATGTGGTTGCTTGCACCCGTGTCAAGATACCACACATCTGGCTGTTCACATGCCTTTTCTTGTGCGAGGAGGAGTGTGGAGACTTCTTGTTCATGGTGTGATGCTTCAAAGATAGTTGGATCGTTCATCTTGATCCACTTTGCTCCAACACTGAGAGGCATAATGACCGAATTTCTTGCAATTGTGGCATTGAACATTCTTTCAGTGTTTCCACGACCACGTGTGAATCGGCCTCTACCATTTCCTCTTCCACGGAAACTGGTAAACTTTTGTTGATTTTGTTGATGGCTTGGATGATATCCACGCCCTCGCCTCTTGCACGATTGCTAGTGCCACGGCCGCCTCATTGTGTATGACCATTCTTTTGTTCATTTAGAGTCAACTTAGACTCTAAGGCATGTTCAAGCGTTGACCAAAGATTCTTTGCATTCTGCTCATGTACTTACAATGATCCCATCGGGCTTCTTCAATGGACAAGCTTTTCAAGGTCCTTGATTCTTCGACGCCACAACCACATGCTCAAACTTGGTTGTGAGAGATCGCAAGCCTTTCAATGACACGTATGTCTTCAACTTTTTCACCATTTCTTTTAAATTGTTAATAATAACAATTAGACGTGAGAAGTAGTCAGAGATGCTTTCACCTTCCTTCATGTGCGCCGCTTTAAACTCGGCTCTTAGTGTTTGAAGACGAACCCGCTTCACTCGATCAACACCCTTGAAGATAGTGCCAAGAGTATCCCAAGCTTGCTTGCTTGATGTCGCTTCGACAATCTTTTCAAAGGTTGATTCATCCAACCCTTGATAGAGGAGGAATAAAGCCTTATTATCTTTCTTCCTTTGATTTTTTAGAGCCGTTTTTTCTTCATTGGTGAAGGCGACTTCTTCCTCCATAGTGGGTTCTACATACCCATCAGTGACGATCTCCCATAATTCTTGTGACCCGAATAATGCTTTCATTTGGATGCACCACCTTTCATAGTTGTCCTTGGACAACGTAGGAACCTGTGGCTGGATTGAACTGGCCATCTTTTCTATTTTTTAAGGAATAACCGATTTTTAATGAAGGAAGAGAAGGATGGATTAGAAGATCTGTTTTTTTTTTTTTTTTTTTTTTTTTTTTGTGAAAAATCACTGAATCTGAATTTTTTTTCTCTAAAATCACGACAACTCCAACCAGGAACGAACAAAAACTTTTCTTAAATGATTTTTTTTTAAACAGATTTTTTAAAAATTTTGGTCAAAAATAAACTAATCATTGAATAGTTTTTTTTTTTTTTCTTCGGCTGGAAAAAAATAATAAACCGGCAAACTTTTCGCAAAAGACTTGGCTTTGCAAATAGATTTTTCTTCTTTGGCTGGGAAAAAAATGAAAACTTCTCCAAATCGTATTAGGCTCGCGACTTGGCTTTGCAACCGATTTTTTTAATGATTTTTTTTTTCTTCGTAAAAGAAATTTGTACTTGGCTGAAAAAAACTCACGGAAACTTCTTCCGGAAAAAACAACTAGGCTCTCTGCAATCTGAATTTTTCTCGACCGAAAAACTACTTAATCTGATTTTTTAATCAAAAATCAGCTGAAAACTTCTGTAGGAGAAGAACCAAGCTCGATACCAGTTTGTTGGCTATATTAGCCAGAGTTTATCTTGGCTTTACAAAGCCTTGGGTTTGAGCTCACTGGACTCGTAGAGGAGAAGAAGAAACTTTGTAATTTTACTGTATGTTGCTTACAAGCTTGCTGACTTAACTTGATTCCAAACGGATTACATGAGCTTCCTTATATAGACTTTTCCATCAAGGTGAAAAGACACAAATGCCCATCTAAAATACACTACAAGGGCATAAAATTAACTGCTATTACAAATATCAAAAGAAACATTTAAATAGTTGCTTGGAGAAGCTGAACAGACGCATGGGGAAGACGTCCTGGACGCTGGAAGCTTCCTCCTCCATTTAATGTCCTTGAGAATCAGACGGTTTGGTTTGGACTTCCAACAAAAAGAAAGAAAGATAGAAAGAAAGAGAAAAAATCTTCAGACCCTTCTAAATTTCTCGCATCCAAACGACCCCTTGAGTTTTTTCCGTGATAATCATCAGGGAATCAGATATTCGTCGGTTGAGGTCGAAGAGAACCAAGTCGAGATAGCAGATAACCAAATAGTAGGGTTTGAACTAACCGATGAGGTTGAGATCCTAGCATTTCGACAAACATGAGATGGCATTTGAGGGAACGGATTCGGCGGCCCATGCAATGTCATTTCCCCTTCCAATATCTTCACAACAGTACTCATCGAAGGCCGGAGCTCTGGTTGATGTTGGACACACCATAATGCTACTATGGCCATTCTCTTCGCCATCTCTTTATCTTTCTCATTGATCCCCAAACAGCTCACCATCTCCTCCATTGTTCCTTCATCGAACTTATTCCAGACATACCTCGGCAGCCAGTGCAAGCTCCCAGAGTTTTTAGAATCCAAATTCCGCCGCCTCCCAAGAATCTCAAACAACAATTTCCCAAAACTATAAACATCGCATTTTGAAGTGACCAGAAACTCTGACCACATTTCCGGGGCGGCGTAACCAAAGGTTCCCTTGAACCCTGAAATGGGAACATGCGTCGCGTCCCGGCTATAAAGCTTGGCCAGCCCAAAATCAGAAACCTTGGGTTTCAACTCCATATCAAGTAATATATTCTCGGGCTTCACATCGTAGTGAATTATTTTATCTGGGCAATCCTCATGCAAGTAGGCAATGCCCTTTGCGGTTCCAATCGCAATGCTATAGAGCATCTCCCATTCAATCTTATTCTTCTTCTCTTCGTCGAATAAGAAGCCGTCAAGTGAGCCATTCTCCATGAACTCGTAGACTAGTGCTTTCAATCGCTTGTCGAAGCAAAACCCGTAAAGCTTTATTAGATTGGGATGGTCTGTTCTCCTGATCAAACGCACTTCCGCCTCAAACTGGCGTCTGATTAGCTTATTTGACCAATCGCCATGAAGGACCTTAACAGCGACTGACACGCCATCATCCAGTGTTCCTTTGTACACTACCCCGAATCCGCCTTGCCCCAGCTTGTTCTTGAAATTGTTGGTGATGATATTGAGCTGGCGTGAAGAGTACATGACCAGCTTCTCTTTGATGATGTCGATGGTCGTGGCATCGTCTGGAGGAGCTGACGAGTTGCGTTTGATGTCTGCATTTTCTCGGATGCACAGATAGAATATCCAGCCGACGACGATCACTGCAGCGATGATCAAAAGCAATTGACAACATGAGAATCTATTGCTAGTTGGAATGATGATTAATGGGCATGATCATGTATTAGAACCATGCCAAAGCTCAGTTTCTAGAGCGTTTCTACACAAAGCCCATCAATTTGGACCGTCCAATCAGTGGACCACTTCTTGGGTAGGTTGGTGGACGATCCTGTGCTTAAATGATACATACAATCTCAGTTTATGAACCATCTCTACTATCCAATTTGTGAACATTCATCAATCTGGGAGTCCACCCGATTGACTCGTACTCTGAGGAAGTGTGATGGATGATACGCAGGACTTACAAATCACTTAGATATTGTCTACGAGGCATACAAGTAATTCAAATTAAACTGCCAGAGGATCACAGTTTAGATGTATCATGAATTAAAAAACACAACTACTGAATTATTTTCAAGAATGGCCAATAGCTGGCTTATCAATTGCAATTAGAAACGATTCACTCGGTATGTTTTATATAAAGGACATGGGTAGAATCATTTTAAGGGAAAATTTTTTTTCTTTTCTCTTCGATCCTGGGCATAAGATCAAATACTCTAAAGTGATAATGGATTTATTCTTGATGTAGTCAGGAAATATCACGCTAGGCGCCGTTGTAATCTAGAGGTAGCATATCATGGGATTCGGTTGCACTAGCCAAATCAATCAAGGGACACGAAATATTTCAAAGAAAGTAATATTATCCATGCCACATCCCAACATTAATCTATATTTGGCGATTTTGATTCTTCCAAACAAGTTTGGGGTTCCAATTATTTTTTTATTAATTCTAATTCCTGCTTATAAATGCACAACATATCAAGCATTAATTTGTGCTAGATCACCATAAAATCTCTTGAAAAAAATCATAAATTGGGTTCAGAGATTGTAGTTAGTTTATGAGCCATGGTGTATGGACCATGGGACTCCAATGAGTCTGGTGTGACTTGTCTGAGTTGACTTGAACTAGGTCAAACCTGATTCGATTCAATGCCATGAGTCACCCCTGACTTGGGTGAATCACGACTCAGGTCGGGGAGAAAGTCAGGTGGAGTCCCCCATCTTAAATTATGGATTGGGCACTAGAATGGTTTATATACCAAGTTTCAATATAAAATTTTTGTATATAGCGACTTATTTCTCCTTATTGCTATTAATGTTTATACACCAAGATCAATGTATATTAACTCTTGGCCCATACCAGAGCTTTCTTTTGGCCTGCCCGGAGCCAGATCTTGGTTTGAGCCTAGCTAGGTTTTTTCCATACGGCTACACCAAACTTGGACATACCTTGACCTGCCATAAACCTATCCCCATTGACCGTCCAAGTTATTGGGCTAGTTGGCTAGAATTGACTTGGATTCAAATGTTTCTCTAGTAGGTTGGAACGAGCCTGGGTTAGTATCTAGCTTACTAACCCAGCTTGTGGTTGATGGATGTTTTAATTCTGTTAATATATAACAGGGTTTGTCGATGCCATCGATATACCACTCAATGCCATCGGAAAGTTTTGAAATTTTCATATTAGTTGCTGGAATGTTTTGGTGTTGATAATCGATGTTATTGAAATAAGTTCAATGACATCGAGGGTCTTCGATAACAATGAAGGTCCCATAAAAAACATGCGCAGAATTGTGTAAGTGCTGAATTTGTTTCCTATTCTGGTTGTGATAGTATATATATCAGGTGTAATTGGAATTATGGTATAAAGATGGCTTTCTAATTCATTCCCAAGGGTTTCACGTGCATAGCTAGGGCTTATGAAGTGAATTCGATGGTTGTTCGAATCAGTAATACTCTACCTCTTGTAATTTCTGCTTCATAGTGCATACTCATCGCTCTGTATTATGATTTTTTCTCGCAATGATTTTTTCACTTAAAATTCAGATTATTCTTGTTTGGAATTGGTTATGCGATTGTGAGTATTTTGCTTGATTCATCTCTCGATGTTTCCGCAGTTCCTCAACATAGCTTAACCTCACTCATTTCCAGTAAAGGGAGCAATGGACCAGGTAAGCCTATGGATTAATTAGTCCCACCGGCTTCTAAGTTAGGTTTAGGCCAAGCTAAATGAGTAGTGGGTTACTTTGGGTTAGAAAACGTGGTCCTTTTTAAGTAAAAAGGTCGGCCTTCGGCTGAACCCTACCCAACCTATTCACCCATATAGTTATAAATGAGTCGGGTGAAATGATCCCCCAAAGCGAGATGTAAAATAAAAAAAGAATAACTTAATATTTGCATATAATCCACGTATGCTTCTTTGCTTTTGATTTATAAATAAATTATTTAAAAAAAAAAAAAAAAAAAGAAGAAGAAGAAGAAGAAGAAGAAGAAGAACATCTCTCGTATAGTTCTTTCACACCAACTATAATTTGGTATCACGGTTTTCTACTTATTGCTTCAACTATAACTAGAGTTTCAAGTTCTATTCTTAAAATCTCCTATAGCATGGAGTTTTGGGTCAAACCCAACCCAATTATAACTAAATGGGTTGAGCCCGGGTTTGATGAATTTTAAGTGGGTCAGTTGGGGCTATATGTTTATGGGTCAAGGGTCGATCAGGCTGGAATTCTTGGCCTGTATAATAAACGGATCGGTCATGGGCTGACCTAGATTTAGCTTGAACTCGACAGACTGCTAAGGGTCAACTACTGTGTCATATCCCATTAATGGTGCGGCCTACCGTACAAACAACAGGGTAGGTCGGGGTGAATTTCTCGGCCTGTCTACTAAACGGTTCGGACATGGGCTGACCTCGACTCGTCCTGAACTCAACATACTGCCACCCCTGATTTACGGTCGGGGCGGAGAGAGAGAGAGAGAGAGAGAGAGAGAGAGAGAGAGAGAGAGAGAGAGAGAGAGAGTACCAATTGCGATGAACGTTAAGGTTACATATAGGATCTGTACAGTGTCGGACATCTGTGGCTGCGGGCTGGGAGAAGGAGAGAGAAATGTTTTGGAGAGAAATGTTTTGGACATTGAAGCCTGTGGCTGCCGGCCGAGAGAGGTGTGATTTCGTGTGATTTTGTTCTTACCGATAATTTCTAGGATGATCCGGTATCCTCTGTAATACCTGGTGTAAGAAACAGCTGTGGCGGAAGATTACCTTGTGTAGAGTGGGGGCAACATTTCACAGGTCAGCAACCCACGGCTGCTAAAATCCGGAGTACCGCATCATTGTAACATGCAGGAGCTTGTTATCACCGTTGGATGACACTCATGTAACCATCCGGACCATTCATCAGGTTCTGTACACTGTAAAGTTTTTCTTGACTGAAAAAAAATATATATATATTAGTCCACTTCTCAGGCATATCAAACCTGTAAGAGAAAAATGAACGGTTGGAAAAACATGTGTAGCACTCGGAGTTAAACGGACACGTGGGCTCACTTGATGACTGTACTACTATTTTGGGTTCAAAGCTTCCACCGCCTAATGAATGACCCAGATCGATCACGTGCTTGACATTGGATGGTGAGGACATGCTCCCACATGGAACTGTGATGCAGACCCGTTATCTAACAAAACCCGACAAGGTTTATGTTATATTTGACCATTTCCTTCCGGTAGTCGGAAGCGGTTCATCTACAAGCCCGAGAACAGACTTATTTGCAAGTGCTGCTCGTGGGTCCTACCGGGGTGTTTTCATCCCATCCAAACCGATCATCAGCATCAAACCATCATAAAATTTGAACAGTGAAAAATGATCCTATCCAACCATGATGGGCCACCACTTGAATATGGAGGTTTTTGAATAATTGTCCAATGTTTTTTATGATGTTTGTAGACATTTTCGTGAGATCTCATCATCGTCATCGTTACCATGTGATGCACGGATTGGATGGAATATGCACGACTCGGGTGGCTCCACAATAGACAACCATGGACAACCATCCAAACATTTCCAAATTCAAGCAGTGCCCACATGATGGTTGGATCGTCCTCATTTTTTGGCCATTCAAATTTCACGCTAAAGAAAGCTGATAGATAGGTTGGATTCCATACACGCACCCCCCGGTGGCCTCAAAACAGGCACTTGAATAACTTCATTGTACAGCGGCTTGCAGAAGAATGGGCCTCTTTGGAGTCACTGTCAATGGCGTTGCATGTTGGAAAGTTTTGCCAATCTGATTTAAAATAATTGAGAGAGAGAGAGAGAGAGAGAGAGAGAGAGAGAGAGTCACGCTCGCCTGCATACCCTTTTTTTTAAAAAAAATTAATTAATTAATTTTTTTTATGTGCGCATCTTTGCACACTTGTCCTGAGCATAAAGTCCAAACGGTCCACTTAATGTGGTACCCCGTGCAATTTTCACCCTTATATAAAACTCTGGTGGACCATAGCAAAGGGAGAAGATAAATCAAGAGAGAACTATTTTCTTTTTCCACGGCCCACTAGAGTTTCAGTTCAGGGTAAAAGTTAGGCTTTGAAGGTTTCATGTGGTTCAACATCATATGAACGATTCAGATTTTTTGTTCATATAATGTGCGATGAGTTTTCAAAAAATTTTTACGAATTCTCACGAGAATAAATCGATGCAACTTTCAAATTTTGAACCAAATGCAACATCCATGAAACCCTTGGCCTAATTTTATCTTATCCAAAACTTTTGCGTGCCATGACAAAAGAGAAATACAAATAAGAGAACATTTTCTCTTACCATGGCGCACCAGAGTTTTAAATGAGAGAGAGCTTATGAGAACTTCTACGCAGCGCAGCATATCTCTCTCTCTCTCTCTCTCTCTCTCTCTCTCTCTCTCTCTCTCTCTCTATATATATATATATATATATATATATATGTACACACACGGGGAAATGGTACAACGCACCCGAGCTGATTTTAACGCCCCATGAGGTAGAGCTGTGTGGGCCCCATCATGATGCGTTTCAAACATCTACCCCATCAGTCAGATGCACCATTCCATCATGATCCTAGGTCTCAAAAATCAAGTCAATCCGTGACTTGTGTGGACCACACTACATACAGAAGTGGGGAGGGGCCGTACACCATTAAAACATTCATAACCAATTTTGAGGCCCAACGAGATGTATTTTTGAAAATCCAGCCCATCCATTATGTGTGTCCCACTCTGAATGAGGGTTCGACCAAGTTTCAGAGCATGCAAAACTCGTATGGGCCCCAAAGTGCTTTTATATAAAACTTTTAACGGTGTCTTCACATAATTTTAGATGGTATGGCCCACCTGAGTTCCGTATACGGCTGATTTTTAGGATATCCCATAAATTAAAGGGTACCCATCAAATGCATGGTGTTGATGGTCGAAACACATCACGGCGGGGCCATCACATGATGTCGACTTCACGGGAGCTTATCTTCGGTTCGAGCGCATTGCATTAACCCCCCCCCCCCCCCACACACACACACACACACATATATATATATATATATATATGCTCACCTATGCATTTCTTATGTGAGCACGTGTCATAGGCACATAATTTGAACAGTTCACTTTATGCGGCATCCCTTGAAACCTCACAAGCTAAATTTCCTGTCGCATACACAATTCTAAGTAGGCCATAGAAAAAGAGAATGTAAATTGAGGGAGGAAATTATTTCCTTTTGCTATGGCCCACTAGAGTTATGTATCAGGATGAAAGTTGGGTTTGTGAGGTTTCAAGGGATGCCACATCATATGGACCGTTCAGAATTTGTAAAAGTGCGCACGGGTGCTCACCTAAAAAGGTGTAAAGGTGAACATTCTTCTACACACGTATATACATATGTAGCGGACCACATAGTGAGGATTGAATGCCCACCATAAAAATCTTTTGGGGTGCCACTGATCATCTAATCAGTGCAAACATAGTCTATATTTCACGGGACCACAGTAGTATATTTGTTCCATTGATCTTTCAAGGACCCAACACATCAATACTTATCTATATGAGAATTGTAAAATTGAATTTCAAATGTTTGCACCTCTAGGAAGTGTTTGGACGAACAAGTGAACAGAATTGCAATGTTCATGACGAGAAAGGAGGCAAATTGTGGTAATGTTTCTTTCAAGTCCAACTTAAAGAAGAAATGTAATTGCAATTTGGAGTCGAGATTGCCATAATGAATGCGAGGGAAGGAAATTACAATTTGGATTTATTTATTTATTTATTTAGCACACTAAAATTAGATTAATGCTGCAGAAAAGCTTTAATACTCGGACAGAGTGTGTGATGGATGATATGCAGGCACTTGAAAATTTCTTACAAATTGAAGACATGGCAAAAAAATAAATAAAATAAAGCTTTTCAAATTATGGGTATAAGTGTGTATGTGTGTGTGTCTATATATATATATATATATATATATATATATATATATATATATATATGGATGCACGGTGATCCAAAAACTGCTCTTGTTCAATCATATAATCTGATTAATATATGCATATTGGACGGTTAAAATGAAAAATATCCAATTTTTCTGTTACAACAAACTAGTATCCAAGAATCAGAACTGATAATTATTCAGAGATTTTCAAGCGTCCTGAAATTATACAGACGATGAATGATATGCAGTCAGTCACTTGGAAATTACTTACAAATGTCTTACATAGCATAAAGTAATTAATATATATATATATATATATATATATATATATATATATATATATATATATATATATATATATATATATATATATATATTCAATTTACGGGTACCAGGTGTATCATGAACCAAAATTGTGAGTTAAGCTTAACCCACAATCCGACGTGTGGGGCCCAGCATGATGTGTGCATGGCATCCTATCCACCTATCATGTGTGCACCCTCATTTATCCTTGCCGCCCAAAAATCATGTGATCTAAAACTCAAGTAGGCCACATCACAGAGAACAGTTGCGATGACGCCATGGACCATTAAAAACCTTCCAGGTTGTGTGTGGGACGCACCTTGTCTTTTATATGCAACGCAATATATTCGAAAAGATGTGAACCACCTGGAATTCCAAAATTCAGGTGGCATGATTTTACATGTTGTTGCCCACCTGAATTTTGAATCTTCCTAATTTTTGGACGGCAAGGAGAACCTAAGGGGGATCACTTGATGGATGGATTGGATGTCATGTGCACATCATGGTGGCTAAGGTTTGTAGTGGAACTAGCCGAGGGTAAGAACCTACCAAATAAAGAGCATCATCTTTTTTCTTTAGCTGGCCATCATAGACAGACGGTCTTGATCAAACCAGATTGTATCTAGCCGTTGGATCTTAGTCAATGAGAATGCTAGGGAAGGAAATTACACATTCAATTATTCAGATATTTTCAAACATGCTTAGGGCCCGCATGGATACCACCAAATAAGTTACTTTTTCTACTTATATATAACAGTAGATAAGTAACTTATTTGATTCATGATCATATATATAAGTTACTTATTCACTTTAGTTTTTTACTTTAATAAGTAGAAATCAAAATAAGCTACTTAAGGCATAACGCGAGTTCATTGGTTGAGTACTCATTGTGTCTGAGCGTGTTTAGGGGGTGAGTGCATGTGTTAAAAGTAAATAATGAAAAGGAAGAAGCTGAGCTTAAGTAACTTAAGATCCAAACGCCCCCTTGAATTAGATTAATATCTCTTGATTCCGACTGCACACAATCTCAGGATCTTCTATTCGCAATGTTTGACCCATCATTGATGAGGGTGGGGCCTACATTCGGGTAACCTGGATGACGATTATATATCTCCGCTAGATTGTTGGGACAATTTACCTGTTGTAGAGGCTTGATGCTCACTTTACCCCAATTGCTAACATGGAACCTAGACCTAAGTTGTGCTTGGATGCATTATTGAATTGAATTGCAATAATTTATTTACCAATGTGAAATAATTAAATTGCAGCTACCTTTGGTAGTATTGGCACCAAGAAAGTAGCCTTCAAAATGCAATCACATTCCTTTCAAGTCCAAATTCACAGTAGCGTGTTTGGATGAGCTATTCACTAATTAAATTATAATTATCAATATAATAAAGTGGAAATAATCAAATTGTAATTTCTTTTGCTGGGGGCCTTGAATAAGTACAGCTTCAAATTACATTTACATTACTTTCACGTTGGAGTTAAAAGGAAAATTGAGGCAGTTCAACTCAAGAATTAAGCTATACATGTCATTTGGATGTTTGAAAAATAGCCTTTGTGGAAATTGAATCCATGACTGATAAATTCTTGTGTTAATTTGGGCTCCCGAAATACTTGGAATTGGTTTAATGATGTGATCCGTTTCCACCAAAAGAGACATTTTGAAATTCCTAAGAATGAGCTAGCTTGCAAATTCCTAGGTACTGAATTCCCCACCACTGGTCATATTGAATCCGAATCCTCCACTGAGACAAGCAGGAAAATTCTGCTTGTTGCAATCTAATTGAGTCACATCCTTGCAGAGTGCATTTAGTGCGGCAGTGCTGACAATGTTAATGATGATGTGGACCAATTATAATGTAATAAAGTAAGATTTCTCAGCTTGTGACAAGCAGAAAATCCGAATTCATTTTAGAATTCCCTGTCTCATGAATATGTGTACTATAATTGTTCGCGATCCTTCCCACCACCCAACTACCGCTTTTGGATTCCAAGGAATTTATCCACTACCCAAAAATAAGAAACAGAATATCTTTCTCATGGATTTTACATACCAGTAAAAACGAAATAAAAATCTTTAGACCCATCTAAATTTCTGGCATCCAAACCACCCCTTAAGTATTTTCTCTGATAATCATCAAGGAGTCAGATATTCCTCCGTCGAGGTCTCAGAGTCCAAAGTTAAGGCCGGAGAGAACCAAAGAGTAGTGTCTGGACTCACCGCTGGAGTTGGGATCCTAGCATTTCGAGAATCATCAGACGGCATTTGAGGGAAAGGATTTGGTGGATCCTTCAACATCACATCTCCTTCCAAAATCTTCACAACAGTACTCATCGGAGGCCGGAGCTCCGGCCGATGTTGAACACACCACAAAGCAACCACAGCCATTCTCTTTGCCGTCTCTTTATCTTTCCCACTCATCCTCAAATAGCTCACCATCTCCTCCATTGCTCCTTCCTCGAACTTAATCCACACATGCCTCGGCAGCCACTGCAAGATCCCAGACTTCCTAGAATCGAAATTCTGCCCCCTCCCAAGAATCTGAAACAACAACATCCCGAAACTATAAACATCGCATTTCGGAGTGACTGGAAAAGGCAACGACATTTCTGGAGCAGCATAATCCGGAGTTCCCTTGAACCCTGAAATGGGCACATGGGTCGAGTCACGGCTATAAAGGTTAGCCAGCCCAAAATCTGACACCTTAGGTGAGAAATCCACATTGAGCAATACATTCTCCGGCTTTATATCGTAGTGAATTATTCTATCTGGGCAATCATCGTGCAAGTAGGCAATGCCCTTAGCGGTTCCAATCGCAATGCTATAGAGCTTCTCCAAATCAATCTTATTCTTCTTCTCTCTTTCGAATAAGAACTCGTCGAGTGATCCGTTCTCCATGAACTCATAAACTAACGCCTTCAATTGCTTGTTGAAGCAAAACCCATAAAGCTTTACTAGATTGGGATGTTGTGTTCTTCTGATCAAACGCACTTCCGCCTCGAACTGGCGTCTGATTAGCTTATTCGACCAATCGCCATGAAGGACCTTAACAGCGACCGTTGTGCCATCTTCTAACGTTCCTTTGTACACTCTGCCGGATCCACCTTTGCCCAGCTCGTGCTTGAAATTTTCGGTGATATTCTTGAGGTGGCCTGATGAGTACATGACCAGCTTCTCTTTGATGATGTTAACGTTCGTGCCAACATTTGGAGGGGCAGATGAGTCGCGTTTGATGTCTTCATTTTCTAGGATGGAGAGATACAATATCCAGCTGACGACAATCACTGCATGCAGCGATGATCAAAAGAAATTGACAATATGATAATATACGGATTATTGGAATGATGATTAATGGGCATGATCATGTATTAGAAGTTAGAACCATGACAAAGCTCAGTTTGTAGACCGTTTCTACACAGCTCATCAATTTGGTCCGTCCAATCTGTAGGCCACTTGTTGTGTAGGTTGGTGGACAATCCTATGCCTAAATGATACATGAAATATGAGTTTATGAACCATCTCTACCATTCAATTTGTGCACATCATCATCAATCTTGGTGTTTACCTGATAGACTCATACGATCTGTGGAAGTGTGATGAATGATACACACGACTTACAAATCACTTAGTGTAAGCGGCATACAAGTAATTCAAATTAAACTGCCCAGGGCCACAGTTTAGATGCATCGTGAGACCAAAAAAAAAAAAACACTCTTATTATCTATACTCAGTAACCGTAGGTGTTACAACTTGGTTTAATGTATGCCCCATATATATATATATATATATATATATATATATATATATATATATATATATATATATATATATATATATAGGAGAATATATTTTGGTTGGTGATATATATATTTGCTAATTTCGGGACTCTAAGACTTAATCTTTCACTCTGATACATGTCAAACAACCGTTGCGCTAAAAGCTCGAGCCATTAGAGGATGATATATCAATGTATATCAAGGGACTTTAACACTCAACGGTTAGCAAAAAGTGTATAGCATGTAATTAAACTCGTGGTAAATTGCATGGGGAAATTTACTAGATTTTTCACATAATTATTTTTATTCATTTTCATTTCTAATTTATGACATTAAATTGTTTAATATTGCTGAAAATATTATACTTATTATTGATTTTAATAAGTTTTCATCAAATATTAATCTTTATAAGAAATTTTAAACATTATTTTAAAAGTAACAAAAAGTGTGTAGCATATATATATATATATATATATATATATATATATATATATATATATATATATATATATATATATATATATATATATATATATATGGGAAAAGGTACTATGCGCTCGAGCCGATGGGAACGTCCCATGAGGTCGAGTCGTGTGGGCCCCACTTAATGCGTTCGAACATCTACCCCATCGGTCGATGACATTCCATCATGGGCCTAGGTCTCAAAATCAAGTCAATCAGTGTGACTTGTATGGGCCACACCACATACGAAGTTGAGAGGGGCCATGCACCATTAAAACATTAATAATCATTTTTGGGCCCACCGAGATGTGGTTTGCAAATCCAGCCCATCCATTATGTGTGTCCCACTTGGATGAGGGTTCGGACCAAGTTTCAAAGACATTCAAAACTCGGTGGGCCCTACCAAGTGCTTTTATATTTTTTGGCATGTCTTCACATGATTTTAGATGGTATGGCCCATTTGAGTTCAGTATATGGCTGATTTTTGGGATATCCCATAATTTAAAGGGGACCCATCAAATGCACGGTGTTGATGGTTGACACGCATCACGGTGGGGCCCACACATTTCGACCTCATGGGAGCTAATCGTGAGCTCGAGCGCATAGTACCTTTTCCATTTATATATATATATATATATATATATATATATATATATATATATATATATATATATATAGGGTTAATAATTATAATATGATGATTCATATAAAATGTATGTTCATTATTTATTGAGAATTGAGATTTAAATGTGGTGCAATGTCCTGAATTATCCTTAAAGGTACATGCATGTGCTTTGCCTTAAGAATGTCCCTGTAAGTATAAGCAATTGCAATATCCTGTAGATGTCAATAAAAGTATAAGAAAGTAGGTTGATCGTGTCTCTTGGGTGAAAATTCTTAAAACCAGCAAGTTAAGGTGTTCGTGTCCCTTGGGTGAAAGACGCTAAAACTCACTAGATATTTTGATGTCTTATTTCTATATGGCATATGAGTGCAAGTGTACATGCAGACATACGCTAAAGGTACAACTTGAGTAGTAGTCTGACCAACTAAAGTATGAGTGGGTTCCTCATTACAAAGTACCGGTGTATGAACATTAATGCAACATGGACATCTACTGTGTATGGTGCTATATTCATGAAAAACATCACATTTATTGCATTTTTATGTTTCCGGCATTTTAATTCATGTTTCTCTATTCTTTTTACTCTAATTCAAGTATTTCTTTTATTTATGTATATTGATATAATCTGAAAATTTTTAATTTGAATAAGGAAGTGATCCCACTGAATATATGTAAACTCACCCCATCTTTGATAATGTTTCAGGTGCAGAGTTTGAGTATTATGAAAATGTGGGTCTCCATTATTAGAATTTTTTTTTTCAATCATTAATATTTAGTTGAAAATTTTAAGTTCATAGTATAATTGAATAATTATTTAAGGAGTGGTGATTTGAGTAGTATATATTATAGTTCGAGTGTTTATTTGGAACGTTATATTTAATTTAATTATAGTTTCATGGTGATTTCTCCTTTAGTTTCGTGCGAATGTTTATTTCAGGTGAATAAACGTATGTGATGTAATGAAAAGAGAAAAAAAAAAATTTTAGATCATGTTGTCAAAATTCAAATCTTAAGTAACTCTACTGAGGTTACCCAGATTTCGAGGCATGATGACCAGAGATTTCTTTCGGCCTTTCACAAGCCATATCTTAGCTTGAACCCAGGTTTTCCCTTACGGGTCGGGCTAGACTTGGATAGACCTCAGCTGCCATAAACATAGCCTAATTGACAGTCCTAGTTACGGGGTCGGTTGGTTAGAACCGACTTAAACCTAGATGCTTCTCTAGTAGGCTAGAACTGGCCTTCGCTAGTATCTACCTCACTAATTGATCTTTGCCTCCTCATGTATGGTGGGGGTGGTAATGAGCTGGATTAGCCCGTGGGTTAATAGTCTAACAGGCTTTTGAGCTAGGTTTTTTTTTTAAAAAAAATTAGGAAAGCAAAATTGTATTGATATCCAGGCAAAAGATTGTACAGAGCTTCAGGTGATCTCCGACAAAAAGGAAAGGAGCCTGCCTATCGTGTACCAAACAAAAACCGGAGAGAAAGGACTAAAAGACAAAGAGCTAGAGCCGGACCGGCTTACCCAAGCCAAAGAAGCGGCCAACGCCGACGGGGATCAGACTCGCAGGTTCCCCAGGCCTGCCTTATTCAAGACCAGGGAACCTTGGAAGCGCCTAGGCAAGCCCAGAGGAGAGCGGAAGGAGTTAGCACAACCTTCACTTGCCGCTCTCGCAAGGGCATCAGCCACTGCATTACCCTCGCAAAAAATGTGCCTGAAGGAGAGGTTGAGAGAGCGGCTGATATGGTGGATGGTCCCCATCCTATACCGTATGTTCTAAGGGCAATGACGAGAAGGGTCAACAGCTTCATCCACCACTATCTTCGAGTCGGATTCAACAATAATGTGCGAAAAACCCAACTTGCTACAAAGGACAATGCCATTAAGCATAGCTTGCACCTCCCCTATCGTGTTTATAGCAGGACCATAATACCAGTGAAAGGTAAAAATAAATCGACCCTAGGAGTCCCTGCAGACACCTCCTCCACCACTCTCTCCCAGGTTTCCCCGAGAGGAGCTGTCTACATTCAACTTGACCCACCCGGGGGGAGGGCAATTCCAAAAAATAATCTGGGGCTTGACTCCGAGCTTCCCCTACCAAGATAGGTGCATTGAGACTTGGCCGAGTCGATTAGGGGAGGGTGGGTGCTGACTGCCAAGGGATTGCCGAGCTCCTGCAGCCATCTAGAGACCCCAGAGATGACAGAATGAGCAGACATCTAAATCCCATCAAACCTGGACGTATTTCTGCTCAACCATAACTCCCAAGATAATAGAGCAGGAATCAGGCCCAATAAAAGCTTATGGTGAGTTGTGGAGGCAGCCCTGGTAAACCAGAAATTAATCCGCTGCTGAATAGAGTAGGAGGGGATATAGGGGACATCAAAAGTGCGGTGGAAATGGGACCAAGTAACAGAGGTTGTGTGCTTGAAATAGAGAAGATGATCCATATTCTCCTCGCGGAAGGCAGAGGGCCTGATCACTTGAGAAAGCACAGCAGGCGAGGGTTGAGAAGGAGGCAGAGGGCCGGCAATTGATTACACAAGAGAAGGGGTTGAGGCAGGCCGCTGAGGCGAAGACCTTGGCCCGGTGGAAGGAGAAGACTGAAGGAAGGGAGGCAATGCAAACATGACCGAGGCAGGGCCATTCAGCTGGTCGATATGCGATCCCACACTACCCAAATTAAAGGGGCCCTAAATCCCCTGATCAGAACTGAGAACCCCGGAGTAGGTACCCGCCGATGGCCCAATTACACCATAGCAACACTCATAGCGAGAAGCCAGAAACACACCAGATTTTTGAACAGCCGCATCCATCGAAGTGGCGTGGTACATAAAAATTCCAATCTTAGGCGGAAGAACCTTATTCCAAGCCCAACGCGTCCACCACGGAATCTGTCGGTGCTGTCGGACTTCATTCCAAGCTGAAGACAGAGTGAAATTGCCAGACGTTGAAAGGTCCCATGCCAGGATGTCCTCTCTGCACGACAGAGGGATAGGGCTATTCATCAAAAGCTGGAAGATGGCTGAAGGGAGGATATCCTAGACGTCGTGCCAGCAGGATTGGCCAAAAGGGGAGAAAAAGTCCCTTACCGTCATTTCCCTGAGATGGACTGTAATGGGGGCCTTCCACAAAATTGGCCAAGAATCCCTCCCCCAGTCCAGTTGTGGTTCCAGAAACTAACATCACCCTTGCCAAGGAGCCATTTGGAATGAAGGATGGCGAACGGTAGAGTTTTCTGCAAGTCCTTCCAAATGGTCGAGTTAACTGCTGAGGTCATTCCCCTGGGTTTAACGAATTTGCTGAAGTATTTCTTCCTCATTAGTCTTGCCCAAAGAGATCTCCTCTCCAAGAAGTTCCTGCTCATTTTAATTCTGAACAATGTCATTATATCCTCCATAGTCTTGAAGCTCAGGCCTCTCTCTAACGTTAGGAAACATAGCTTAGACCACTTAATCCAGTGCTTCTTTTTCTGGCCGTTCGCGTTCCCCCAGAAAAAATTAGAGAGGAAAAATTCCATCAACCTACAAGTTGCTTTAGGGATATTCACCGCCAACAATACATGGATAGGGATGCTAGACAAAACGTGCTTGATCAGGATCATTCTGGCTGCCGAATTGAGAATTCTTGCTTTCCAACCCTCTAGCTTGTGGAGAATTTTCTAGACGAGCGGGAGCAAGAGATGGGCTTGAATTTTTCCTTTCATCAGGGAAATGCCCAGGTAAGTGCAAGGAAGGTTGGCTTGCTTAAACCCTGTCGTATTCCTGATTTAGTGAGTTTTGGCAGGAGACGCTTTTGATGGCAGAATAAAGGATTGTTAACAATCACCTTTTAGCCTGACACCTCCTCATAATCAGCTATGAACCTGAGGAGAGCTCGCACCGACCCTATCTTGCCATTCAAAAATAAGATTGCATTATCTGCAAAAAAAAAAAAAAAAAAAAAAAAAAAATGGGTTAGAATAGGACAGTTTGGAGGGAGCTTAAATGGCTGGCACATTCCCGACAAAAAGAGGTTTTGAATACCCCGGCTTTTATCCTCAGCGGCCAGAATAAAGAGGGAAGGAGATAGGGGATCCCCTTGCTGTAAGCCTCTGGACGAGGGAAAAAAACCAAAGGCTCGACCGTTAATGAGGATAAAAAACCAGCTGCCCATATCCAACAACACTGAGCTTGGAGGATCCAACGATGGTCGAAACCAAACTTCTCAAGCACTTGAGCGAGGAAAGGCCATTTAACCCTGTCATAAGCTTTTTCCATATCAATCTTGACTATCATATTCCCACCAAACACTTTACGGTCTAGCTCATGGGTCATTTCCCTCGCGATGGAGATATTTTCTACTATGGATCTACCCTTGACAAAAGCCTCTTGGTCTTCAGAGATGATGGAGGGAAGGATGGAAGCCAGCCTAGAGGCAATAACCTTAGAAAAGATTTTCATGATGATGTTGCAAAGGTTGATAGGCCGAAAATCCATCATGGTTTCCGGGTTTCTCTTCTTTGGGATGAGGCAAATGAGGGTGCATTGGAATGATCTAGGAATAGGTCCGCCATGAAGGAAGTCCCTTGCTGCTTCAAAAATATCATTGCCAATGAGATCCCAAGAAGAGGAGAAGAATGCACCACCAAATCCATCCGGCCTGGGAGCACTGTCAATCAGGATTGAGGATACCACAACCTTGACTTCTTCAATTGTAATCGGGGCCACCAGATCAGAGTTCATCTGATGGGTGACTAATGTAAGGATACATGAGAAGATGGCTTCATTCTCAGCCCTCTCCTGTGAAGAAAACAGGTCCTTAAAGAAGTCCACGGCCATCCTACCAATGTCTTCAATATTGTCAATGATTTCCCCTGAAGAGAGCTTGATTTTGTCAATAGCCATCCTTCTACGCTTGTCCAACACAGAATCATGGAAAAACTTGGTGTTTCTGTCCCCTTCTTGAAGCCATTTAATTCGGGATTTCTGTCTCCAAAACAGTTCCTGTTGTAGCTGGGCCAGCTTGAGACTTTCCTTAGCTGCATTCAGTCTCTCAACACCTACTTCCAAGGTAGAGGAGAGGAGGGCGGATTCAGCTCGAGCAATTTCATCCTCAGCCTGCTGCACCTTGCTGTGCACATCTCCAAAGGTGGTGCGATTCCACTCTCTAAGGACCCTTTCCAGGTGTTTCATCTTGATAAGGACCTTGTACATGAGAGCTGCAGTAACATCAATCTCCCAGGCTACCTTTACAACCCTCTTGAAATCCTCATGGGTGGTCCACATGCGTTGGAAGCGGAAAGGGCGAGGGAAATCAGTAGTGACGTCGTGGAAGGTCATGAGCAGTGGGGAGTGATCTGAATAGGCCCGCGTTAGGTGATCGACTTTAAAGGTTGGGAGGGAGCTGATCCAACTTGTGTTTACAAGCATCCTGTCCAGTCTAGCCCATCTCTGCCCTCTACCTGATCTATTATTGCACCACGTGAAAATAGACCCATTGAACCCCGCATCAAGCAGACACAAGTCGTTAATGGTTCCAAGGAAGTCGCTCATTGATGCTGAAAAGGAAAGGACTCCACCCATTCTTTCATTAGTACTCACAGTGGCGTTGAAATCCCCACAGGCTAGCCATGGCCCGTTGTTCAGGTGAGAAATCAGACAAAGTTCTTCCCACAGCTCCTTCTTACACAATCATGTCCCTGACTTTAGCATCGGAGGGTCCCCGGCTCTAACCAGGGTCTTCCTTATCTCTTTCTTGTGCAGGTGATAGGACCGAGGAGGGCGCACCAATTTTTTGCATCAACAGATTGACGCCATCTGTGGGAAGCGATACGAAAAGTCATTTTTCAGGCTCTATCCAGAAGCTTCAAACGGGCTCCAATGGCGAGAATTAGAAGAATTACTCAAGATGAACCGAATGAGGTTGGTGTCACCGAGGCCCCCGCAACCGAATGACTGCTGGGGACGAACGGAGCCCAGGGAGCCCAGAACTGACCCGATAACCGACAAAGTTCTGCGGCCCGTCCGACAACCTCCGCTTCGACCAGGCATACCCAGCGGAATTAAGGGAATGGCCGGTTAGACAAAGAAGTCTAGGAGCTTAGAACCGATATAAACTTCATGAAGCAAATGTTAGAACAGATTCATCATCACCAAGTTCAGCTACCTCAGTGCGACGATGGTCAGGCGACGAACGCCCCACAACAATTCACTGACCCTTAGCCTGTCACTTCGCGATCTGTCCCTCAGCAAAGTCAGTACCAGGGTCTGGCCGAGCCAACACCCACTCATTCCGTGACTGCCCTGTTGCCCGCCACCGATCTTCAACACGAAATAGATCGGAGAAGGCGCGGTAGGCCTCCGGTTGAAAGGATGGCAGATAGCGACGAACCCTAGAAAGCCAACCTCTAAGACTTCAGGAGAGAAGTGCAGGAAGAAATTGCAGATATGAAGCAGGGTCGTGATGTACATCAGACAAGGCCTGAGGCAAAAGCATCTCCTTTCATAGGAGAGATAATGCAAGCTCGGCTACCGGAACGATTCCGTCTTTCATAGATTACACCTTTTACTGATAAAACTGATCCAACCGAACACATTGAATCATTTCGAACCTATATGGAACTGCACGATGCCTCAAACGCTATGATGTGCCAAGCTTTCTCCCTCACTTTAGCCGACGTAGCTCGACTTTGGTTCAAACAGTTGAAACCAAAGTCCATCAGCTCATTCACAGAGCTCAACGATGCCTTCCTCACCAATTTCATTAGTGGGAAGAAGAAGCTGAAGGCACCTGCGCACCTGAACAACATAGTGCAAAGGGAGAGAAAGTTGTTAAAAGATTATATCAAATGCTTCAATTTCGAATTGCTCTAAGTTCAGAAATATTCAAACGAAACAAAACTCAACTCAATCATGCAAGGCGTTAGGGATAAACCGTTTTTGGCATATTTGGACAAAAACACGCCTATTACTCTGGCTGAATTCATGACTTGGTCAGATAAATATGCGGACGCCAAAGAAACTCAAATCATGCACGAAGTCGCCCAGAACGCAAAAGTCAAGTCCAAAGAGTCAGCAAAAAAAAAGAAGAAATTGACTCGGCTGGTGGAAAGAAGTATAAAGATAACCGGACACGTGATGAACGCAGGTTAGGTAAGTAGCCTGATCGCAAGTTTACAACGTATACCTCACTCAATAAACCACAAGAGCAAGTTCTGCTGGAGATTAAGAGCGAAGGGTACGTCAACGGGCCAGACAGGCTTTGAAACAACTCGAACTGATGGAGCAAGGACAAATACTGTCACTATCATCGTGATCACGGGCACAATACAGGTGATTATTATTACTTGAAAGAAGAAATCGAGACTCATCCGAGAAGGTCGTCTAAGAGAGCACGTCAAAAGAACCGGGACAATGGAAGAACGTCCGGGTGACAACCAACCCACAGAAGAAATCCGAACTATTATTGGTGGTCCGAGAGGGGGGGGTGACTCAAATAATCCTCGAAAAAACCACACCTGTAGCATCAGTCGGCCTGAGTCCAAAATCCTTATTGTAGCTCGGCCTTCGAAATTGAAGAAGAGGGCGAAGTATTGCATATCATTTACCAATGAAGACACTCGGGGCATTTATCATCCGCACGATAACGCACTAGTCATCACCCTCACTATAGAAAATCGCAAAGTATTCCACATTCTGGTTGATACAGGGTCGTCCACAGATGTATTGTTCACTCAAGCATTCAACAAAATGGGTGTTGAATGGTCGGTTTTACTACCAGTTCACACCCCACTAATCGGATTCTCTAGTGGACGAATTCTCCCCGAAGGAGTTGTCTCATTGCCACTCACTGCTAGAAACTCTCCGCATCAGGCGATTGTAATGGTCAACTTCTGATAGTCGAATAACCATCGGTCTACAACGCTATACTCGGTGGACCTTCTCTATGCTTTCTCCAAGCTATGGTGTTGGCGTACCATCTCTTCATGAAATTCTCGACCGAGTCGGGAATAGGAGTCGTCAAAGGTGACCAATAGGATGCAAGACGCTGTTACGCAATGGCCGTAAAAGCTCGAGCCGAGGTAACCACGATTGAATCGCTGGATCCTCAGGCCGAGACCCACGAGCGAGGACAACCAGTAGAGGATCTCATCTTGGTACCCTTGGTCGAGGCAAGCGAATCCAAGACAGTTCAGATTGGCTCGTCCCTGCAGTGGCCCTGAAAGATAAGCTGGTATCCCTACTCCGACGATACGCTAATGTATTCGCGTTGAGCCATGAAGATATGCCAGGAATCGACCATTCAATGATGACCCACCGACTCAATATCGATCCGACCTACCGACCGATCTGACAGAAGAGAAGGCCCCTCGGCCCCGAAAGGTACGCCATCATTGAAGAAGAGGTTAGCAAGCTCCTCAAGGCTAAATTCATCGAGGAGATATACTATCCAGAATGGATAGTTAATGTCGTACTTGTTAAAAAAGTCAATGGGAAGTAGTAAGTTTGTATTGACTATACCGACTTAAATAAAGCCTATCCAAAAGATAGCTTCCCTCTTCCAAGGATCGATCAGCTAGTGGATAGCACAGCAGGGCACGAACTTCTTAGTTTTATGGATGCTTATTCTGGATATAATCAAATTGTAATGCATCAATCAGATAAATCTAAGACTACCTTTGTCACTGACAAAAGACTTTATTGTTACCGTGTGATGCCATTTGGGATAAAAAATGCAGGAGCAACCTACCAGTGATTAGTAAACAAAATGTTTGCTCGGCAGATCGGCCGAACCATGGAAGTATACATTGATGACATGCTCATTAAAAGCAAACACGCAGCCAATCGTATGAAGCCTTAGTAATTGTAAGCTCGACTTTGATACGCGAGATGAAGGAAAGCAACTGCCGGTGTATTACGTCAGCAAGGCATTACTACCGAAAGAAACAAGATATCTGCCTCTAGAGAAAGTGGCCTTAGTCCTAGTCGTCTCCTCGCGATGACTTCGGCCATACTTTCAAGCTCACATGATCGTCGTCATAACCGACCTTCCACTCCGTCAAATCTTTCAAAAACTAGAAGCATCTGATTGACTAACGAAGTGGGCGATCGAAGTCAATGAGTTTGACATTCAATACAAACCGAGAGTAGCAGTTAAAGGACAAGCTGTGGCCTACTTTATAGTTGAAGTTACACTGCGAGCCGGTCCATCTGCCGAACCAAACAATGAGTCGACGATCGCTTCTACCGAGTCATCACCCGACCCAATCCCTTGGAAGCATTATGTCGATGGTTCATCCAGCTCTAAGGTAAGCATGGCAGGAGTCGTCCTGGAAACTCCCAATCGAACTTACATGCAATATGCCTTAAGACTTAGATTTTAAGCCTCGAACAATAGAGTATAATATGAAGCCTTGTTGTTCGGCCTCCAACTGGTAGCCAACCTGGGTGTGACCCATCTCAACGTATCCAACGACTCGTAGTTGGTCGTCAATCAAGTCACTAGCATATATCAAACACGTAAAGAGTAACTAAAAGTATACATGAAGAAAGCTAAAGAATTAAGCAATGGTTTTCAACTATGTATCGTCACTCGGATCCCTCGAACAGAAAACACTAAGGCCGACCTTTTAGCGAAACTTGCCTCTGCCGACGAAGACGATATACCCAGGTCCATTCCCATCGAGTATGTCACTGAGCCAAGCATCGACGACCCGCTTAGCTCAGTCGTGCAATCAATTGACTCGAAACCTACTTGACTCGACCTGATTATTCAATATTTTGACAATGGAAAGTTGCCCGAGGATCGTGCCAAGGCCTGACGATTGAAGATCTGAGCCTCTCGCTACACCATACTTAACAGGGTATCATACAAAAAATGATTCTTCACTCCTTTGTTACGCTGCCTAAATCCTGATGAGGTTGATTATATGATGCGGGAGATCCACGAAGGGATTTGTGGAAATCATTCGGGAGGACGATCATTAGCACATAAAGTTTTATGACAAGGGTATTACTGGCCGACCATTCAGCATGACGCACACAAGCTCATTCAGATTTGCGACAAATGCCAACAATTTGCAACTGTTCGAAACAACCTCCTGAGGAATTGACCCCTATGGCCGGTCCATGGCCATTCGCACAGTGGGGAATCGACATCATCGGACCGCTCCCTTTGGGGAAAGGTCAAACTAAATTCGCCGTCGTTGCGGTAGATTACTTCACAAAGTGGGCCAAAACTGAGCCATTGGCAATGATAACTGAACAAAAGATCACGAACTTTGTTTGGAAAAACATTATCTGTTGATTTGGGATACTTCAGACCATTATCACCGACAACGAGAAGCAGTTCGACAATAGGCAATACCGAGAGATGTGTGACAATCTCGGAATAAGAAACGTCTACTCGTCCCCCCATCATCCTCAGATAAATGGACAGGTCGAAGCAGTCAAAACCGCTCGAACAGCCACGGGAGAAACTCCTTTCTCCTTTGCGTATGGCTCGGAAGCTGTCACTTCAGTAGAGATCGGACTACCTTTGGCTCGGATTAGTTTGTTTAACGAACAAGATAACAAGGAACTGCTAGCTCTCAGACTCGACCTCTTGGAAGAACAAAGGGAAGGGGCTCAACTACGGACGATGGCTCGACAACGATAAGTAGCTCGGTTCTACAATGCCCGAGTTAAGATTAGACGCTTCTGAGTAGGAGACATGGTCCTCCGAAAAATGTTCATAAGTAACAAGAAAGTTGGTGCGGGCACATTAGGACCCAATTGGGAAGGACCCTATGTAGTCTCGAGTACCATCCGACCTGGTACATATCGGTTGGAAGATCTAACTGGGCAATTGCTTCCTCATCCTTGGAATGCCGAGCATCTAAAAATCTATTATCCCTAGGTCGGCCGTTGAGTAATTGAAAAGATTCGATCGAGTAAAGAATGAGAAATATGTAAGCTAAGTCAAATGAATAAGAAAACTGAGTATATTCATTCATCAGTAAGTGTTTTACATCATTTTACATCAGTTCCTATTTTAAAATTACATTGATGGGATAGTAAAGACAAAGGTAAAGAGACTCAGCCATGACACATGATACCCTCTCTCGGTTGCAAATGCACTCGAGCCCACCCTAAAGTTTGGTGTGCTTGAAGTGCCTGAAGCTTAGTGTGCTTAAAGTGCTTGACACCCAAAATGAAGCTCCAAGGTTCATCAGGAGCCAACTCAGGAGATGGTTCCGACTCAACTGTTGCCTTCACTCGGAGCAACCTCTGGCGTCGCCTCAGGAGCAACCTCAGAAGCAACCTCAGGCTCGACCGCTGCATCAGCAGGTCCGGCTGCCTCGGCCTCCAGACCTTCAGACCCAGAGTCATCTTCATCAAATCCCGAGAGATGAAGGTTGGGAAAGGATTGCTTCATCAGGTCCATGCACTTGATATAACCGTCCTTATTAAACTATCTCGTTCCTCCAGATACTCTCGGGATTCAAGGAAGTCCTTTATGACTTGGACCTTGGCTTGCTCAATGGCAGCCTTAGTATCGGCCCTGAGCCAAGACAACTTCTCTTTTGAAGAAGATAGGGCCTGACGACTCAACCAACTATCCTCCCAGGCCTCTTGCAATTGCGAGGCCAGACAAGCACTCTCGGCCCTGACTTCATCAATGGCCTTCCTGGCAAGCCCCAAGTCACCGACCATTATGTTGATCCGAGCCACGGCAGCTTCAAGTTGTCCTTTCGCCTTCGCTGCACGCTTTTGAATATCGATAAGCTCCAAGCTAGCCTTGAGCAGACAAGGAGCGAACTACAAAAGGAAAATATATGATCAGATTAAAGGCTTGAGCAAATTGACAAGACAAAGCCCGAAGTTCAAGTTTTACCTCGAGGAGTATCTTCACCACGTGAGAGAGAGTTCGTCTCGGGGGAGCGTCGAAGAGGGCAGCGAACTCTTTTTTACTCCCAGGGGACCATGTCTGACACGGTCCGTTGGAAGAACGACGCCTCTTGTTGAGTCGTCTCCCCTCCTGAGGACTCCTCCCTCTGCTCCGGAACCTGCTCAACAATAGGTCCTGGCTCAGGAGCCGCCTGAGACTCGGGAGCCACTACATCCGCCGCTTCCATCCCTTCTTCTGGGTTGGGGATTATCATGGTCGGAATGGCTAGGGCAGATTTTCCCTTAGCCTTCGAGACTGTCTTTGGCTTCTTCAAAGACCGAGTCTATGACCTCGGAGAGGTCTTCATCTCAAAAGACGGAAGGAGAACAGGCTAAGCCTCAGCCATCTCTGCATCAAAAGTATGACGGGTCAAATAAAATTCGAAGGAAATGCACTAGACATCCAAAAGTTACCTGTTAAGGCCGAATCCAAACCCAAATCAAGAAGACACTTTGGCTGGAGAAGTATCTTCCAAGACCGCTCCTCCGGACTCAGCGCCTTCAGGTCCTTGATCCGAGCTAAGGCACCGGCTCTGAGTTTTGGCCTTCACACAGGAATATCTGCGAAACGCATTCAGTCAGACTTAAAGACACAACAGTGCGAGGAGATAAAGGAAAAAGTGCATGCAGAGCCACTTGCTTGGGAGAACGCCCAAGGAACACGAGGTTCAATGAGTCCTGGCTCGGCAGTCTCCCATCGGCCACATGCCCAGAACCATCTATCTCTCCAATGCTTATTGGAGGTAGGAGGGTCGATTATCAAAGACCCGCCCTTGTTCTGCCAAGCACACAAAAAGTACCAGCCAGGCTGCATACGAATTCGACCATACTTGATACAGATGGAGAAACTTATCAATAGTCAGTGGGGGTTGTTCTGTCTTAGCTCACAATACCAAGCATCAAAACAAGTTCCTCCACCCATTTGGAACTATCTACCCAGGCACTGTCTGGAGTCGGGAAAACAAATCCCGAGCAATGCCTTAGAGGGGCAGACGCAAGCCGCATTGTAAAGCGACTTGAAAAATTGTGACCTTCTCAGCAGGAGGACGGTCAGGTAACTCACTCGGTAGGGGAAGGCGAAGGATGAACGAGTCCGGGACATGATACCCGGCGCTAATCCTGTCTAGATCCGCCTCTGTTAAAACCAAGGGAACCGGCCACTTCTGCTCGTCTCCTGCCTCCCCTCCCTCGACCGCCAACTTAACGACCTTCGCTAATCTCCAGGTAGAGACCGACTCATTGGCCCTTTCGACTTCCTCATCATCTTCCTCTTCTTCCGTTTCCTCTCCAGGAGAATTAGGTCTGTCAGGGGAAGTTACCAACGATGCCCCTCTGTGAGAAGGACCTGCCGAAGCAGGATGCTCCGCTGAAGACCCAGCTACTCTTTCAGAATACTAAAAGGCTACATTGGTGCCTATGGCCATCTCCGTCAGCAGCGAGGGCGATTCTGAAACATTCCAGAAGAGTCTCACTTCGCCCTCGTCACCGGAAGCTCCCTCTCGGGGGCTCTGGGAACCTTTCATTACTATGAGAATTAAAAGTGAAATGGAGGGAGATAACTAAAACTCACTAGAGATGGCGAAAAAGATGCAGACGTGGGAGCAAAAATAAAAACGAAAGCGAAAATGGCAGAAGGCGGGAGAATAGTGAAAATGAAAATGGGAAGAGAAGAAGGTGCGCGAAAATGGAAGAGGAGCATCCCGCTCCTCCTTATATAACTCTGCCACGTGGCAAGAGTATTTAAGGAGGACTTGAATCGACAGCCGCTTCGACTCCCCCGCCTGACACGTGGCGCACGCTGACTAACGTAAACGTCGCCCTCGCCACACGTCCGAAGTTCATAAGCTGAAAGGACGCTCCGACGGTTTCCCGCACGTGCGGTCTCGATCAACGAACCGACGCATGACACTGGACGACGCACGACTTCTGCAAGCATTAAATGTTCCATTATAACGTCGGCCTCAGTCTAAGCCGACCCAAAAAAACTCTTTACTCCGTAGCATCAACATGGTTGATACAAGGAGTAAGGGAGCTTACTATTAGGGAAAAACTAGTATAAGTCCGAAGGCTCGGCTATGGAATGGACCAACTCTACTGACACCGCCCAGGAATATGAGGCAACAAGCCCGACCGAGGCGGATAAGCTAAATGCTTAAAGGAGAGACTTAACTCAAATATTCGGGAAATGAATCCCGAATGAGATTTACAAAGTCATGAGCCTCAAGGTAAAACATATAAGATGCATGAAGTTGACTCGGTTAACAAGGCAGCAACATCCAAAAAGGCCGATTAAGGCCCTAAGCTTAGAAGTCATCCGACCGACCATAAAACCGACCCACATTTAGGTCGGTTATGGGGTCGGCTATCGAAATAAGAGAGGATATCGATTACGGATCGGATATTTCATCCGACAGAAGGCAAACAACTTTATCCTTGCAACTAGCCAAGACTCACTCATCATTAGAGTCGGTTAAGACCGAGCCAAGCAAAGAAAATATGATTACACCGTCCTGAAAATCTTGTAAAAGGATTTTCAATCCCGAAGATCTTGGGATCGGATAGAATCCATAAATGGATTAAAATCAATCTCTGAGATACTAGGAGAAGAATCCCTGCACACCGGGACTCTCTCATTCCTATAAATATAAGAAATCTCCACGTTGAAAGGTACGCAGAAAACTCTCCTAAAAACCCTTTTTACACAATCTTGTCCCTAGCTTTAACATCGAAGGGTCCCCGGCTCTAGCCAGGGTCTTTCTTATCTCCTTCTTGTACAAGTGATAGGACCGAGGAAGGCGCACCAGTTTTTTGCATCAACAATAATCAAACCTCACATTCCATTTTTTAAATCCACTGGTTGTGTAGGGTTGGGTATAGCCCAACTTAATTATAATTAAATGGGTCAGATTTGGGTTCGATGAATTTGAAGTAGGTCGGATAGGACCACAGGTTAATGGGTCAAGTGCGGTCGGGCTGAAATTCTTGGCTGGTCTAATAAACGGGTCAGGCATGGGAGACTCACCTAAACTCGACAGACTACGGGCCTTAATTTAGGATAAGGGGCTATGAAAAACAGGGTTGGTCGGGGTGGAATCCTTAGCCTGTCTAATAAACGAGTCGGGCATGGGCTGACCTAGACTCGGCCTCAACACGACATACTGCCAACCCAGACCATGAAAACCCTGCGATCCGAAACATTTTATGATTTACACGTCTCTTTGCATGCACGCGTGAGTGAGAGAGAGAGAGAGTACCAATTGTGGCGAACGTTATGGTTACATATAGGTTCTGTACAGTGTCGGAGATTGAATCCTGTGGCTGCAGCGGGCAGAGATGAGCGAGAGATGTTTCGTACATTGAAGCCTGTAGCTGCCGGCAGAGAGAGAGAGAGAGAGAGAGAGAGAGAGAGAGAGAGAGAGAGAGAGAGAGAGAGAGAGAGAGAGAGAGAGAGAGAGAGAGAGAGAGAGAGAGAGAGGTAGGTGAGTTTGCGCTGTGGTCGTTCTTACAGACAATTAGTAGGATGAACCGGTTCTCTATAATATAATACCTGTAGTAGGCAGTAGGTACAACACCTGAGGTCCGTGGGGCCATTATGTTGTTTGTGTGTACATCTAATCTATCCATCAGGTGAGACCCTCGACGTTGGGCCCAACGGACAGAAATCAGCTCGATCTGCTGTCAGGTGGGCCGCACCATAGGGAACAATGAGTAGTTCGTTTTTCTATTCCATCCAACCCGTTTATCAGGTGCGACTCACCAGTATAAAGGAACACTCCAAATTTGAGCATGACCCAAAACTTCTGCCAGCTACACGACGGGGGAAAATGAACAATCCACACTTGATATTGGGTGTGGCCCACCTGAGTAATGGATCTAGACGAATTTTGAGCTTTACGGTGAACATAATGGATTTCATATGATGAACGGAATAGATGTCACACGAGGGTGTTGTACACCGCCTCGTAGAACAGATGTCGCAGAAGATTAGGTTCCGTGTAGAGTGGGGCAACATTTTACAGGTCAGCAACCCACGCTTGCCAAAATGCCGAGCCCCGCGTCACAGTACCATGTATGGGCTCGTTCTCACCGTTGGATGGCACTCATGTACACATCCAGACCATTCATCAGGTTGTGAACACTGTAAAGATGTCCTGGACCGAACAATATAATATCGGTCCACTGATCGGACATATCGAGCTTGTAAGAGAAAAATGAACGGTTGGAAAAACATGTCTAACACTCGGAGTTAAACGTACACGCGGGCTCACTTGATGGGTGTACTACTATTTTCGTTCTCAGCATGTTCAGAGCTTCCATTGCCTAATGAATGGCCCAGATCCATCGCATGTGTGATATTTGATGGTGAGAACGAGCCCCCACAGGGTACAGTGTTGCGGACCGAGGGCGTTTTCATCTCATCCAATCCGACCGTCAGCATAAAACCATCATAAAATTTGGACGGCCAAAAAATAATTGGATCCAACCATGACAGGCCACCACGTGAATCTGGAGGTTTTTGAACGGTTGTTCTTTTTTTTTTTTTTATGACGTGGCTTATGTATTGATTTTATAGGTCTCATTTTCATGGCATCTCATCATCGTCGTCGTGATCACGTGATGCACGGATTGGATAGAATATGCACACAACTCGGTTGGCTCTACCATAGACAGCCATGGACAATCATCCAAAAAATTTCAAATTCAAGTGGTGCTCACATGATACCTGGATTTGCCTGATTTTTAGGAAGTCCGAATTTCATGGTAGTGGCACCTAATAGACAGGTTGGATTCCATACACTCACCCAGGTGGGCCTCATAAGAGACACTTGTAGAATAACCTCATTATACAGCAACTTGTAGAGAAACATGCTTCTTTGGAGTCACCGTAGACTTTGTGCATGTTTCATTTGGAAACGGATTGGCTACTCCACCTGCAACCAGCCCCGTGGCTGGTGGTCGGTGCTCTGTGAGCCCCACCATGATGTATGTGTTTAATCCATTCCGTTCATCCATTTTTAAAGATCATTTTAGGCATGATCACAAAGATGAGAGGATATTAAACTCAGGTGGACCACACCACAGGAAAACAATCACAGATATCCACAATTAAAATCCTCCTGAGGCCCAATGTACTGTTTATTTGAAATTCAATCTGTTGATTAGGTCATACAGGTCCAGATGAATGGAAAGAACAAAGATCAGATTGATCCAAAACTTTTATGCCCCCAAAATGTTTTTAATTGTCGACGCTCATTCAACACTGTTTCCTGTAATGTGTTTCAATTGAGATTTGGATGTACTTAATTTTTTGTCTAATACTATAAAATTATCTATAAAAATAGATGGACGGCGTGGGTGAAATACATACATCATGTTGGCGCCCATAGAGCACCGACCACCAGCCATTGGCGGTGGCAGGGGGGTTCCGTTTCATTTGCTGTGAATTTGATGACGTACGTTGGAGTATTTGCTGTAAATTTGACGACGTTGAAATGGACAACCTATAATGGTAGCGACAGCTACAACTTCTTGGAATGTCCTGACTCTCGAAAATGAGGCCAACTTGTTTACCCCCATCATGATGTACGTGTATGTGTTTGTTTTATCCAAACTTTCCTTTCATTTGGTGAATCATTTTTTAGCATCAACTCCCAAATGAAGCAGATCCAAACCTAAAGTGGGCCACAATACCGGAAGCATTAGAAAATTTGAAGGCCATCATTGAAAGCTATGTAGGGGCTGCCATGATGTTTATTTGAGATCCAATTTGTTCATAAGTATTAATTGGATGTCTTTAGTCTCTGCAGAAATAGGAGCTTTTAGTCGATCGATCGAACAAATTGATCAATTGATTAAGAAAACCCCATATTAAATGATTGGTCTCTAAATAGATTTGAACAAGTTAGTTCGATTAAACTTGAAGGCTCGGTCAATCGTGATAATTCATAAAAATCAAGTTAGCTCTCTATATGATTTTGGGCATATTTGATGGCTTGAATATATAGTTATCGATTGATTGATGGTTGCTTGATCGGTATCAATTGACAACACAAGTGGTTCTGCATAATTGTGTGATTTGTTTTCTAATTCGGGTGTAACACTATAAAAGTGTTAATTTATTAACATGAGATTAGGGTATTAAAACTTATTCTAAAGAGAAAGTTAGGATTTTGAAGGGAGATTTGTCCAAAGAGACAAGGGTTTTTACACGTAAGTTATTTTCATTTCTTATAATTCATTTTCACAATGGATTTATTTGTTACTTTGTGCCGTAATTTTTTTCACAAGAGCTTTTCATATAAAATTATGTGTTTCATGTGGTTACTTGTATTCTTTCTTTCCTATTACTTTGTTTAATCTTATTTGATGTTGCCTTCATGCGGATGAGTTGTGTAAGGGTTTAATTTACTTGATTTTCTAACAATAAGGTCACACACATATGAATGGTAGGAAAACACAAATATCGGTTTGATCCAAAATTTATGTAGCTCTCATCAAATTAATTTTCGATGGTGATAATCGAAAGCTGCTATCTTGTATTGTGTGCTCCACTTGAGCTTTGTCTTTGCCTCATATTTTAGCTAATACCTAAAATTATCTATAAAAAAAAATAAAAAATTTTAATGAACTGCATGTAGATAACACATACATCATGGTGGGGCTTTCGGAGTTTTGGCTTGAAAACAAGTTATGGTATTGAGTTTCATGATTTTCAAGGTCAAATTACACCATCCAAATGAGTGAATTAAACAAAATAATTGTGTTTCTAGTTCTACTTCACATCAATTACGGCAAACCAAACATGTCCTATTATTTTGTTTCACTTGCGTATAAAAGGCTATTTATATGCGCGCGTGTCAAACTTAGTTTCTCATTCACCTATTCATTCACTTGCTTCTACGTTATTGGCCTGTGGGGCCTAAAATACACATGCATTAGGTGATCCCCACCATTGTTAGTGATCTCCAACAATCGCTATGAGATTTTGTAAAAATTAGATATATCCATTCATCATTAGTGCCACCAGATCATAAAAAAAAATAATATAAAAAAAAAAACTAAAAACTAATAGGTGGTGAAATTCCACCTATTAATGGTAGACTCTGAGGAGTTTCAACTCCTGGTCAAGGGTTTGAGTACTCATAGGTAGTGAATTTCCACCAGCGTGAGTGTGTGGGTTGTGTTTGCGTGTGTTAAAAACAAAAAACTTCCAAATCAATATTCACGTATGGTTCAGTGATCCAGACGGCCATGTCATGGATTTGAATGTGGTAGGATAGCCCCCCCGAAAAATCTTCTTAACAGGAAAATGCTAACCCTTCGATTGTTGTTTTGCAAAAGGATAAGGGTAGAAGTAAAGCAACGGTCCACATTTATCAGAATAACGGCTTAAGATTGGACGGATAGGATCTTCCAATCTTGGAGATTTTTGGGAAATGGTCCATCTTGGGTGGAGCCCTTCATATTAATGGTAGGGATCATCCAACTTGTTCATAAGGTCACACAAATATCCATGAAGGGAAAACACAAATATCAGATTGATCAAGATTTTTGGGACATGGTCCATTTTGGGTGTAGCCCTTCATATTAATGGTAGGGATCATCCAACTTGTTCATAAGGTCACACAAATATCCATGAAGGGAAAACACAAATATCATATTGATACAACCTCTATGGCCCTCAAGAAGTTTTCAATTGTGGGTGTTCAATTCCCATCCTTTCTTGTAACGTAGTCCACTAGAGCTTTGGATATTCAATTCCCATTGTTTCATGTAACGTGGTCCATAGGTTATTCTATAAGTTATTATTCGCTTGTGTACAAAAGGCTTCTCATATGCATGTCAAACTTAGTTTCTTATTCACCTATTCATTCACCTGCTTCTATGCTATTTGTCCGTGGGGCCTAAAATACACATGCATTAGGTGATCCTCACCATTGTAATTGATTCCGACAATCCCCACCGAGCCAAATTGGCCAGACAAACTTGAGGACTAAGCCGAGCTGAGTTCAAGCTGAGGTTAGTTATTGGCCGAGCTAAGTTGTACAAAACTCGACTCGATTTGACTCATGTGCAGTCAGCCCACTTGGCTCTGCCAGTAACCACCTTGAAACTGGCAGAGTAAGTGGACAATCTCGTGCTGGCTCCTGGGTCACAGCCAAGTCGTGTGTTACCTTGTAACACCTTAGGGGGTGTTTGGTCCGTGGAATTGAAGGGTAATGAATTGTATTAGATAGGATTAACATTATTATTGCACAATGATTGCATGTCCTGAAATACCATGGTATTGCAGTTATCCAATCTCATATTTGGGATAAAATTTTTGTTACAGGAAAACACTGGATTAAGCAAAATCATATTTAGTAGACCACGGAATTGTAATCAACGAACCAAATTCACAATGGATGTCATTTACTTGTACACATATATAACTAGAATGTCACATATAAACGGTGTATATGAATGGACAGCATGGATAAACACATACATCAATGCGGGGCCCACATGTGTTGTGAATTTTAAAATCCATGGAAATCCTACATGGGACCACATGCAATTCCACGACACTAAATGCAATTCCATCCCACCTAATCCTAACCTTTCTCATCATCTCCAAATGTTGGATGGAATTGAATAGGACCAAATACGATTCTATCCCAACTAAACCCATATAATACTCTGGCTAAACACCCCCTTAGCGTGTATTATCCTCACCGTGGGGCTAAACTTGATGATGTGGTGTATATCCACGCGGTTCATCAGTTTCTTCAGGCTATTTTAGGGTAGGATCCCAAAAATTACAAAGATTCAAATATCAGGTGGGCTACACTATAGGAAACAATATTCATTTGAGGTTTTTTTTTTTTTCTATAATGAGGAAACAATATTAATTGAGCATCTAGACATTAAAAATTATAAAGGGAACGTCATAGGGTTTTCATAGTGTTTATCTGCAGACCAAACTCTTGATAATGTCAAGAAGATCCGCATAAAGGAATATCCAAAGGAAATCTTCATTCAAAATGTTTATAGCCCAATAAATTTTTAATGATCACTGTTTCTAGTTTAATGGCGTTTGGGATCGCACCTGAAATCTGATGTTAAAACAGATACACACCGTGGATATATATATATATATATATATATATATATATATATATATATATATATATATATATATATATACACACACACACACATGAAGGTAAGCCCCACACCGTTGGGGTAACAGGAAACGGATTGGCTACTTGGTACTCTGTGGGCCCACTGTGATTTATGTGTTTCATCCATTTTTACAGATGTTTTTAGGCTTGATCCCAAAGATGAGAGGGATAAAAATCTATGTGGACCACACGATAGGAAAACAATAGTGATTGGATATCCACCATTGAAATCCTCATAAGGCCTACTGTACTGTTTATTTGACATCCAATTTGTTGATTAAGTCATACAGAACCAGATGAAGGGTGAAAAAAAAAAAAAAAAAAAAACAAAAATCAGCTTGATCCAAAACTTTTATGGCTCCTAAAAGTTTTTAATAGTGAACATTCATTCGACACTATTTCCCTTCATGTGGTCCACATGAGATTGGAATATAATTCATTTTTGGTCCCATACTATAAAAGGATCCAAAAATATAAATGGACGGCACGGATGAAACACATACATCATGGTGGAGCCCATATACATTAGGGGGAGTAGCCAATCCGTTTCAAGGGTAGCAACCACTAAACTGTTATCCGGATAATAGATGTATGTGGGTTGGCTGGTGTACCACACATCAGCTATATAGCTGCTGTAGATACGTGTCGTGCGAAGACAAGCACGGACGCTCCTCGCGCTCCGAGTTGTACGAACGGTTCAAAGGAGATCAAAGTTACATGGGCCCCACAGTGATGTATTTATTATATCTACACCGCTCATCTGATTTTAGAGATCATTTTAGAGCATTATACAAAAATGATGAACCATATCCAAACATCATCTGTACCACACAACAAATAGCAGCGGAGATAGTGATTTTCACCGTTAAAAAATTTGTAGGGCCCACCATAACGTTTATTTTCCATCCAATCTGTTCATAAGGTCAAAAAGACCTGAATGAAGAGGAAAAACAAATTTAATATTGATCCAAAACTTTCGAGACCCCAAAAAGGTTTCAATTGGTAGACGTTCAATCCCCTACTGCTTTTTGAAGTGTGGTCCACTTGATAGTTAGATCTGTCTTATTTTTCCTCTCAAGCCTTAAGAGGATCTCTCCAAATTGATGGACGGTTTGGATATAACACATACCTCGTAACTTAGTGGCGTCAAGACAGCAGCTATATAGCTGGTGTGAGGTACACCTGGATGATCCGCTCCCGTCAACATCAATGTGCATCAATCAATGTCCCACTTGAGTTTAATTTAGATTAGACTCATTAATCATCCCATGTGTAAAATGATGCGGAAAAACGGATTAACATGTCGTTTTTTTCACAAACATCGTGGTGGGTCTCACCTAGCTTCATCAATTCTTCCGCAGGAAATTCCCATGTCAGGGGCGTGTAGGAGTTGACCAGTAGAACCCACTCGAGTTTTTTTTTTTTTTTTTTTTTTTTTTTTTTTTTTTTTTTAGGCCAAAACGCCAAGCTAAAGACTAAAAGAGGGTGGGTAAGGGCATGTTTGGCCGGGCTGAAAAGCGATGGAGTAGGGTGGAGTAGGTGGGATAGGGTTTTGAAATCACAGCCCATCTGTATGGGTCTCTGTTTGGGCGGCGAGGGATTAAAGATCTGCTGCAAATCATGCCGGATTCGAACGGCTTTCTTTGGAATTGCGAAATCCCACGCTGGAGAGATTAGTGGATTATTACAATCCCTTCTCAATCCCGTCCCACTCCCGTCAACAATCCATCGTATAGCTGAAGATGGGATTTCTCAGGGTATGCATTTGTGGCGGGAGATGTGGTAGATGGAGAGATTTTTTTTTTTTTTTGGCACGAAATCGCCTTATAAAGGCTGCCTTCAGGTCTTGATGGCTGTTTTCAGATGATCGGGTCTGCCATCGCGAGCTGAAAGGAGTGGTCGGGCTGAGGTAGGTTGTCTTCCTCACCCTGGAGCATGAAACGCCCTTGTGTCATGTGCATATGTCTTGCATGTTCCAGGAATTGTTGATTTCTCTAACATTTGAGAGGGGCATGAATGATTTTCATTTTTTGTGATATATCCCTCTCATCAACCGGCGAAATAGGCCCAAATGTCATGCATTTGAGCCTGTCAAGCTAGCTGCCATGGCATTGTTTGAAGTTCGGATATGTATGTGTTGTTGGATTTCTTCTTCATAGGTCTTAGAATGATGTTCTGTTAATCGTAATGCTTTAATTTGATGTATACACATGTGATGTATTTCCCTGTATCGTTTCATTTTTCTTGAAGTTCTTAGAACTCGGACGGTGGATTTGTTGTTGGAGTATGGCCGTCTAAGTTTTCTTCTATATCGCTTCTCAGGTTTTGGCCTTTTAGGTTCTGATTGTAGAAGTCTTTGCAATATCATGATCCGGGGGGGTTTTGGGTTCTCTGTATATATTTCTTGGATTTTGATTTTATATGGTTTTCTTTAGTTTAGTAGATCGCATATGTTAGACAATGTGGTCTTTTCTCTGACTTGGCGCCAATCCGTTGTTCTTCATGAATTTCTCTTTACTTACTTGTAGTGTTACATTGGTAGATCTCATATGTCTATCCATTTGACTTGAAAATCAATTTCTAAATTTCTTCTTACCAGTGATCTCAGATGGATTTACTGTTGTTGGTTTTCCTTGGAATCCAGTTATATTATCTTTATTTAAACTAACTATATTAATCATTGTTTGACCACTGCTATCTTCATTTGCTAAGAAGGTCATGTGTATTTTGTATTAAGTCAATTGAGATGAAATCTTTTTTTTTTTGGTGGAATGTATTCTCATAAAATTTTCTGTCTTCACTTTCCCACCCTTGAAAACTTATGACATGGCAAGATGCTTGCAAATTCATTTACTTGCATCTGTTAAGTGGTGTGTTTGTGCAAAGATTATTAAGTATCCAGTTTTGTCACATTCAGTTAAATCCAGGGAATTTCTTTGAATATCTTTGTATATTTTGTCATTTGTTATTAAGTATCTTATTTTTTCACATCTGTCTATTTTGCTTTAATGTTTCTCAGTTATTATTTGAGCATATGGATTCTGTTTTCTATATTATGTGAATTTCATTTAATATCAACTTCACAGCATCTGACTATCTTAGCATATTTTGTCATATTGGTTTTCTTCAATATGCATAAAGTTGAAATTTGTCTTATACTCTACTAATTTTATTCCAATTGATGTTGATTGTTCTTCATGAATTGTTGTTTACTCAAAGTGGGCAATTAGTTCGATTAAATCTCAATGTGGAATAAGATAGCCTGTCAAGTTCAATCTGTTTTCCTTGTTACTACTTATCAAATCGTAGATTGACTATTGTTGGATTTCCTTGGAATCCAGTTCTAAGATTTGATTTACACTACCAATAATAATCATTGTTTGAATCACTTCCATTTTCATTTCCTGAAAGGAGTCCATGTGTATTTTCTGTCCAGTTCCGGTGAGATGAAATCTTTGTTAACAGTAGCATGTATTCTCAAAAAAAAGATGCTTGAACTTGACAGGCTGGAATTCTTGGCCTGTATAATAAACGGGTCGGTCATGGGCTGACCTAGATTTAGCTTGAACTCGACAGACTGCTAAGGATCGACTACTGTGTCATATCCCATAAATGGTGTGGCCTACCGTACAAACAACAGGGTCGGTCGGGGTGAATTTCTTGGCCTGTCTACTAAACGGTTCGGACATGGGCTGACCTCGACTCGCACTGAACTCAACATATCTTTTTGCTACCCACGATTTACGGTCGGGGGCGAAGAGAGAGAGAGAGAGAGAGAGAGAGAGAGAGAGAGAGAGAGAGAGAGAGAGAGAGAGAGTACCAATTGCAATGAACGTTAAGGTTACATATAGGATCTGTACAGTGTCGGACATCTGTGGCTGCGGGCCGGGAGAAGGGGAGAGAAATGTTTTGGACATTGAAGCCTGTGGCTGCCGGCCGAGAGAGATGTGATTTCGTGTGATTTTGTTCTTACCGATAATTTCTAGGATGATCCGGTATCCTCTGTAATACCTGGTGTAAGAAACAGATACAATACCCGACGTCTGTGGGGCCCATTACGTTGCTTGTGTTACATCTAACCTCTCCATTAAGTTAACCTCTCGACGTTAGCCCTACTAAACTGAAATTAGCCCGCAGGTGGGCCACACCATAGGGAACAATGGGGAGTGGATGCCAACAATAGCTTTCTTTCTTCTTTTTTCTATTCGATCCAACCCGTTCACCAGGTGCGATTCACCGGGATATAGGGACACTCCAAACATGAGCAGAACCCAAAAGTTCGGCCAGCTATACGAGGGGAAAATGAACAATTCACACCTGAGATTTCGGTATGGCCCACTTGAGTAATGGATCGGGACGGTTTTTTAGAATTACGGTGAACACATGAGATTTCATATGATGGACAGAATAGATGTCACACACGGGTGTTGTACACCGCTGCGTACAACAGATGTGGCAGAAGATTACCTTGCGTAGAGTGGGGGCAACATTTCACAGGTCAGCAACCCACGGTTTCTAAAATCCGGAGTGCTGCATCATTGTAACATGCAGGAGCTTGTTATCACCGTTGGATGACACTCATGTAACCATCCAGACCATTCATCAGGTTCTGTACACTTTAAAGATTTTCTTGACTGAAAAAAAAAATAATATTGGTCCACTTCTCAGGCATATCAAGCTTGTAAGAGAAAAATGAACGGTTGAAAAAACATGTGTAGCACTCGGAATTAAACGGACACGTGGGCTCACTTGATGACTGTACTACTATTTTGGGTTCAAAGCTTCCACCGCCTAATGAATGGCCCAGATCGATCACGTGCTTGACATTGGATGGTAAGGACGAGCTCCCACATGGAACTGTGATGCAGACCCGTTATCTAACAAAACCCGACAAGGTTTATGTTATATTTGACCATTTCCTTCCGGTAGTCGGAAGCGGTTCATCTACAAGCCCGAGAACAGACTTATTTGCAAGTGCTGCTCGTGGGTCCTACCGGGGTGTTTTTATCCCATCCAAACCGATCATCAGCATCAAACCATCATAAAATTTGAACAGTGAGAAATGATCCTATCCAACCATGATGGGCCACCACGTGAATCTGGAGGTTTTTGAATAGTTGTCCACTGTTTTTTTATGATGTGGCTTATCTAGTGATTTTATAGATCCCATTTTCGTAGGATCTCATCATCGTCATCGTTACCATGTGATGCACGGATTGGATGGAATATGCACGACTCGGGTGGCTCCACAATAGACAACCATGGATAACCATCCAAACATTTCCAAATTCAAGTAGTGCCCACATGATGTTTGGATCTTCCTATTTTTTGGCCATTCAAATTTCACGCTAAAGATAGCTGATAGATAGGTTGGATTCCATACACGCACCTTGGTGGCCTCAAAGCAGGCACTTGAATAACTTCATCGTACAGCGGCTTGCAGAAGACTGGGCCTCACTGTCAATGGCGTTGCATGTTGGAAAGTTTTGCCAATCTGATTTAAAATAATTGAGAGATTGAGAGAGTCACGCTCGCTTGCATACCCTTTTTTTTTTTTTTTTAAATTAATTAAATTGTTTTTTTTATGTGCGCATCTTTGCACACTTGTCCTGAGCATAAAATCCAAACAGTCCACTTAATGTGGTACCCCGTGAAACCTCGCGGTGCAATTTTCACCCTTATACAAAACTCTGGTGGACCATAGCAAAGGGAGAAGATAAATTAAGAGAGAAAACTATTTTCTTTTTCCACGGCCCACTATCAGGGTAAAAGTTAGGCTTTGAAGGTTTCATGTGGTTCAGCATCATATGAATGATTCAGATTTTTTATTCATATAATGTGCGATGAGTTTTCAAGAAGTTTTTACGAATTCTCACGAGAACAAATCGATGCAACTTTCAAATTTTGAAGCAAATGCAACATCTATGAAACCCTCGGCCTAATTTTATCTGATCCAAAACTTTTGCATACCATGACAAAAGAGAAATACAAATAAGAGAGACCATTTTCTCTTACCATGGCGCACCGGAGTTTTAAATAGGAGAGAGCTTATGAGAACTTCTATGCAGCTCTCTCTCTCTCTCTCTCTCTCTCTCTCTCTCTCTCTCTCTCTCTCTCTCTCTCTCTATATATATATATATATATATATATATATATATATATATATATATATATGCTCACCTTTGCACTTCTTATGTGAGCACACGTGTCATAAGCATATAATGTGAACAGTTCACTTGATGCGGCATCCCTTGAAACCTCACAAGCCTAATTCCCCGCCGCATACACAATTCTAGTAGGCCATAGAAAAGAGAAATGCAAATCAAGGGAGAAAACTATTTCCTTTTGCTATGGCCCACTAGAGTTATGTATCAGGATAAAAGTTGGGCTTGTAAGGTTTCAAGGGATGCCACATCATGTGGACCGTTCAGATTCTGTACCCATGACATGTGTGTAAAAGTGCGCACGGTGCTCACGTAAAAAGGTGTAAAGGTGAGCATTCTTCTACATACGTATATACATATGTAGTGGACCACATGGTGTATTGACACAATCAAATCTGCTCATTTTCAGAATTCTAAATTGCACGAAATCAGCCATGGAATCATCACCATAACTCTAGGAATAACCATTAATTTGTAAATATCAATTATTTCCTTATCTTTGCTTATTTACATACTTAGTCTAGCCTCTTGTATCTATTTAAACAAGAATATATCATTGTATTAAAAAAGTCAATAGAAATAAAAAAAAATTATTCTCTCTTCTTTATTTTTTTTACATAGTGAGGATTGAATGCCCACCATAAAAATCTTTTGGGGTGCCACTGATCATCTAATCAGTGCAAACATAGTCTATATTTCATGGGGCCACAGTAGTACATTTGTTCCATTGATCTTTCAAGGACCCAACACATCAATACTTTTCTGTATGAGAATTGTAAAATTGAATTTCAAATGTTTGCACCGCTAGGAAGTGTTTGGACGAACAAGTGAATGGAATTGCAATTCATGACGAGAAAGGAGGCAAATTGTGGTAATGTTTCTTTCAAGTCCAGCGTAAAAAAGAAATGTAATTGCAATATGGAGTCGAGATTGTCAGAATGAATTCGAGGGAAGGAAATTACAAATTGGATTTATTTATATATATTTTTAGCACACTAAAATTAGATTAATGCTGCAGAAAAGCTTTAATACTCTGACAGAGTGTGTGATGGATGATATTCAGGCACTTGAAAGTTTCTTACAAATTGCATACATGGCAAAAAAATAATTAAAATAAAGCTTTTCAAATTATGGGTACAAGTATGTGTGTGTGTGTATATATATATATATATATATATATATATATATATATATATATATATATGGGAAAAGGTACTATGCGCTCGAGCGTAAAGCGGTCGTCCAAGAGGTCGAGCTGGGGTGGGCCCCACCGTGATTCCTTTCAAAGATCCACACCGTCCACCAGATGCACTGCTCCAAGTGGGACCCACACGGCTGGAAATCGACCGTCCACGGAACTCAGGTGGGCCATACCTTCTGAAAACATAAGTATACACATGAAAACATGTAAAAGCACTTGGTGGGCCCCACCTAAGATGTGGATACCACCTGAAAAGTAGTCTAAAATTACATTCAAGTGGGACACACATAATGGACGGTTTTGATCATGAAAAAACCTCTCGAAAGGCCCCAAAATGGTTTTGAATGTTTCAATGGTACACGGCCCCTCTCCATACGTACGTGGTGTGGCCCACAAAAGTCATGGATTGAGGTGATTTTCGGCCGTGTGGGCCCGTCCGAGATGGTGCATCGGCCCGACGGGGTAGATGTTCGAACGGCATCACGGTGGTGCCCACCCGGCTCGACCTCATGGAGACAAGCTTTACGCTTCGGCGCATAGTACCTTTTCCCTATATATATATATATATATATATATATATATATATATATATATATATATATATATAGGGAAAAGGTACTATGCGCTCGAGCGTAAAGCGGTCGTCCGTGAGGTCGAGCTGTGTGGGCCCCACCGTGATCTCGTTCGAAGATCCACACCGTCCACCAGATGCGCGATCCTAAGGTGGGCCCACACGGCCCAAAATCAGCCGTCCATGTAACTCAGGTGGGCCATACCATCCGTAAACATAAGTATACACGCAAAAACATGTAAATGCACTTGGTGGGCCCCACCTGAGTTGTGGATACCACCTGAAACTTGGTCTAAAATTATATTCAAGTGGGACACACATGATGGACGGTGTTGATCATCAAAAAATGTCTCAAAAGGTCCCCAAAAATGGTTTTGAATGTTTCAATGGTGCACGGCCCCTCTCAACTTTTGTACATGGTGTGGCCCACAAAAGTCACGGATTGACTTGATTTTCAGCCGTGTGGGCCCCCTCTGGAATGGTGCATCTAGTGGACCGTGTGGATTTTCGAACGGCATCACGGTGGGGCCCACACTAGCTCGACCTCACGGACTACCGCTTTACGCTCGAGCGCATAGTACCTTTTCCCATATATATATATATATATATATATATATATATATATATATATATATATATATATATATATATAGATGCACGGTGATCCAAAAAGTGCTCTTGTTCAATCATATAATCCGATTAATATATGCATATTGGACGGTTAAAATGAAAAATATCCAATTTTTCTCTTTCAACAAACTAGTATCCAAGATTCAGAACTAATAATTATTTAGAGATTTTCAAGCGTCCTGAAATTATGCAGAGTACGATGAATGATATGCAGTCACTTGGAAATTACTTACAAATGTCTTACATAGCATAAAGTAATTAAAATAATATTTTTTTTCAAATTACGGCCGGTACCAGGTGTATCATGAACCAAAATTGTGAGTTAAGCTTAACCCACAATCCGATGTGTGGGGCCCAGCATGATGTGTGCATGGCATCCTATCCACCTATCATGTGTGCACCCTCATTTATCCTTGCCGCCCAAAAATCATGTGATCTAAAACCCAAAAGAACCCATTAAGCCACCACTAACCCCCATCAATCCATCCATAAATAAGCCCTCACCACCTACCCCTTCATCATTTATATTGGACCCACCAACATTCTCATCATGGCCAGCCACAATAAAGACAAAGAGAGATAAAGACAGAGAGAAGAAGACAAAGGACAAGGAACAAAAAGGGAGAAGAAAAGGGACAAAGAGAATGATCAGAGGATTAGGGTGAGAAGGGAATAACCAGAAAAGAGTCTGAGAAACGGACATAGAAGAAGGGCATTCGTTGGAAGAAAAGACGGTTGGGGGCGGTACTCCGATTACCGCTAGCGGTAGTCCAAGTATCTCCACAGAATCTGACACCCCTGCATCGTTGCCGCATCTGACAAGACAGAACGAGCAAAAAAAGTTAGCGGTGGTAGTTCGACTACCGCCCGGGCTCACAACTCCGTGATATCTAAGGTGGGGTCCACATCTGGTATCCTGGAACATTATCCACCCCTAAAAGGCTCACTTGAGATCCCAAAAATGCTCAAAAGACAATTCAAGAAGTGACATCAAGCAACTAAAAGCTCAATATATATAGAAGATTATACAACTAGTGAGACATGGTCACATGATATAGCGGAGCTAATCATCATCGGGTACATATTCATCTGTGTCCTTCTGACAAACATGTGGCCCCAGAAGTCCCCCTTCGGCAAAATGAGCACCACCACCTGGAGCGTAAGCAGGCTGCAAAATAGGGCCGATACCATACTGCTTACACCATGAGCTGGACTCTCGCGCTGGATCAGCAAAGGCGCTTACATCAAAACCTTCTAGTGCAGCAGTTAACTCCCACTCGGGAACCGACCTCCAATTGGATGGACCAGACAGTAAACTATGTGGAACTAGCAGATGGCCAGTTAACTGTCAGAAGAGCCTCTCCCTGAGATACCACTTCGTTACACAAGGATCTTCCAAAATACGGCACCGTCGTGAAGCTTGAATAACCTCCTGGGCTGTAGGAGTAAGTGTCGCGTTCGACTGAAAATACGGTCTAGTATGGAACTGTAAAGAACAAAGAAATCAGGGGCAAAAAATGGGCGAAAAGCAGAAGACAATACAGGGCAATTACTCACATCATCAGGGACCAAGGCATCAATGTTCGACCTCCAGGCAAGATCAGAAAAAATGTGCGTGTGACTGCGGTTATCTTTGTACCACAACATTATGCGCGGACAAGGAGACGAAAGGTCGATTAGGGTAGGCGCCAGGTGGGGAAAATGGTCGAAAAAGCAAACCTGTATGAGGCTGGAATCAGAAATTGTAATCAATCACCACAAGGAGAAGAGTGTAATATTTGAAGGATACCTCAACAACCGGATAGAAATCAGTTAAAGACCTGCTGACACAGTGGCTAGCTTTGTCTAGCCCTTCATACAAATGAGTAAGAAGGGCCGCATTCTAATTGTATGGCATGGGAAAGGTGAAATCGACCACAAGCGATAACAGACGGGAACTCACCAGCTCGTTCCCGTGACAGAAGATCATCGCCCCCACAGTGTACAAAATCAGGGCACGGGCTTTTACCACGACCGCAACCTCAGTCTCAAGGACGCGCTTAGCGAAGTTTGAGGACAGCCAAAGCAGCCTGAACTGATGGCCGAAAAAATCTGAAGCATCCGGCATCATCCCCAGTAGCTCCATCCAGTCATCATCAGAGGGCACATGAAGATCCTCCTCAAAAGGAACAGATCCTCCGTCATATCGAAGACCCAACTGCATATATATGTCATAGGGAGTAATCCCCCACTCCCCAAAGGGTAAATGGAAGGTATGGGTCTCAGCATGCCATCGCTCCATCAGAGCAGATAAAAGAGACATGTTCGTCTTGCTCAGATGAACCTGTAATAGACTGGCAAAAGGAGTGCGCTCCAACACATTAAATAAAAGACGTTGAGGATCCTTAAAACAATTAGGCTAATAGGTCCTGACTCCACGCCCCCTCAAGATTGCAGGGGTGCCACCTTCTCGGGCCACGTTAGACAGATGTCAACCCTCTCGGGGGATGGAACATGGATCAACTGACTAACTAGAAGGGCCGACCGCATTCCTACCGCGGCGAGGCATTCTGCACAAAAAAGATCCTCAGGTAAGTATTCTTCTCACCAAGTCAAAGTCAAAAGTCAAAAAGCCCAAGTCAATGGTCAAAGTCAAAGGCCAAAGTCAATGGTCAAAATCCAAAGACAAAAGGGCCCAGTCAACGGTCAAGGCCCAAATGTTCAAAGCCCATCAAGGCCCATTGTCAAAATTCATGTCTCCAAGGCCCAAGCCCACTTTCAAGAACCCACTTTTAAGAGCCCACTCCCTCAAAGCCCATCAAAGCCTAAATGCTCAAAGCCCATCAAGGCCCATTTTCAAAGACCCATATTTTCCAAGGCTCAAGCCTACTTCTCCAAGGCCCACTCTTTCGGCCCACTTGTCCATAATTCAGGCCCACTTTCATAAGCCCATATTCTCACAAGATTGTCTCCTGGGACCACATATCCAAATCAAGGTACATTCCAATTTAACCAAATCAAGATCATGATTTGAGGCCCATTTGAAAGACTTCATCCATGGAATCAAAAAAATCAAGCTAGAATGTGCGACCTACTCCACAAGTGGTGGCCCGCCATCAAAATGCTCAAGTGGGCCCTAAATCATCCATCCTATGGTCCAGATCATCACAAAAAACAAAATAAAAAATAAAAAACAAAAAAACAACAAGAAAAGACTAAAAACCAAATAAAAGAGTGGGGCTCCCTTTCTTATCATACACCACTCTAACAAAACAAAAAGAAATATATAAAAATAATAAACAAAAAAATCAAGCCAACTCTTTGGCCCGAAATAAAAAATCCAGCAAGATCCAACGGTTGAGATCTGGCCAAAATGATTAACGGTCTCGATCATGGTTCTCCTGGGCCCAAAAGAAAGATCCAAAGTCACAAATGGTCCCTCCATACACCCCACACAAATGATCCAGCAAAGGTCCAACAAACATAGCAGAAAAACACCCATTAAGGCACTAGAGAAAAGGAAGGAAGAAACAGAGCAAGTGGGGACCACAGGGGTAGCAAGATCATAACTCAAGCTTTGCAGGGAGCTACAATGGCGTCCCTGGAATGAATGGAGAAGAGGATGATATAGAAAGAAGGAACCCACGATTGGACCGGTGTTTAGCTCGAACCAGCAGACAAACGCACGGACCGGCGGTATTCGGACCGCCGCCCCTGACCAGAATTGCATGGGATAGCGGGCTTGTCCCCCATGATGAGATAGGACGTGCAGATCTCTCCTTGGTCCATTACACAATAGCTCAAGAAAAGATAAAAAGAGAAAAAGAGAAGATTCCCTATGAAAAGTGGTTTCTCATCTCAAAATCCCGCAAGAAATTCAAAATCTCGCGAGAAATTGGGAATCTTGATAAAATGCAAAGATATATTGCTGGAAAATCCAAAGAAAAAGAGAAAAGAAGAAAATCTCAAGAAATCCAATAAATGATGATTGGATATCCCATTATTCAATTAGTGGAGGCCATCTGACTATTTGATCTGAACCGTATAATAAATACTGGACGATTGCGCTCACCGGCAAGATCGGACGGATCTTTCAAAAAATCTAAAAATATTTCAAACTATTAGCCCCATTAATTTATTAGTGGAGGCCATCTAATTATTTTTTACAAATAAAAACCGAATGACGACGCCCACCCGTGAAATCGAACGAATTTTTCTAAAAAATAAAATAAAAATATTTTCATATAAAATCCCCAAAGAGGCTAGTTCCAAAGGGAATAATTTTCAAACAAAGTTTTCAGAAACGCACACGGCGCGCAGTATACTGAAGAATCTTCCATATTCTCCAGTTGCGATCAATGCAAACAACTAAATATGATTCGTTCTCCCCGGAGGATAATTGAATCCATACACGATACATGTACGATTGGCCCGATTTCTATATCTAGACAATCGTATGAATGCTAGTAGAAATGAGTGGATCTATCTTTAGAGAGAATAATCAAACTCAAAGTGACAATAATCCATTGTAACAAAAGTATCATAATCGGCAGACTGTATGGCAAAAGATTACCTGCACATACTTAGTCCGGGATGTTCACAAAATTTGATCGAGTCCAAGTCGGCGTAGTGAGTTCCCTATAAGGCCGCACCAATGCGTAGAGCAGCTAACCACTTTGACGATCAAACAGAATGAATACTCCCAAGGTGATTTCGTAGCAAAGGAACGACAGACCAAATAGTATGAGAATCGTCGTAAAGCCGCACCAATGCATAGAGGCCCTACTTTTCAAACTTACCCTCCAATGCTATTAACAATCTGACATGAAAGGGTTGTGACCGGTGACCCTTAATACTGCACCAACGCACAGGGACAGTCACAATGTTTTCCTCAACCCTCATGATATGTGCAAGTCATCTCTTTTCCAAACAGTTAGCTGACAATGATACAATGACAGACAACAGATTCGAATCACTATCTTTTCTAACCAGAAGGGTGGGGTGTCCACTCACTTTGAACTTCGGTTGCTTGCAACCTCAGCCAAAGAGGGGCATCTGTAGACACCCCACCCAGGGTAACATCTTGAAAAGGTAAGGACAATCTGGACCATGATCAAATAATCTGAACCCTTAGGACCTTACGACCCAACCCAAAATTCCAAACCTAAAATCTCAGCATGAGAATTTACCCATCTGAGCCAAAAATGCAAAAAAAAGGACCATCGTATGAACTAGAGAGCCACAAGAGGCCCACACGCTCGAGCCCGGCTCGGGCGGTAGTTTGACTACTGCCAGTGGTACTTTAGTTACCGCCGCTCGCGAGAGGCATGTCCTTCGAGCAACAACTGTCCCAACGTTCAAAAATCAGCTTTAACCTCCTATCCGACCTTGTTTACTATTTTACCAACCCCAAGAGCCAATAGGAATACACCATGTGGCGTTTGTCTCCCCTTACCACTCACAACTTGCCACGTCAGCTTTTACCCCTCCTAAACCCCACATTCACCATAAGACCATTGGAGAAGGCTATAAATAGCCCTCTCCTCTTTATATTTTAAAAACAACACATCCACATCTAAGAGGGAAAGAGAGAGAGAGAGAGAGGGAAGAAAAGGGAAGGAGCTCCCAAACCTCCAAGTTATGATCTTTTAGCCACCCCCTAACCCTTTCTCTTAACCTTTTCAATCCTTAAGCTTAGCCCAGATTGGTCATGGTTCGGTCCATGTTTTAGCCTATTCAAGTTTAAGCCAAAAATCAAATTATCTCATACAATCATTCATCATCATGACATCTATTCTTTTCTCAACCCCCTGCTTTTCTAGATCTCTAGTGAACGTATGCTCTGTGATTTATCGTACTACGGATCCTTTCACATCAGAAATTTTTAGTGACCTAGTCCACTTTTCTTTACCTTTTTCACATAAGCATCATTTCATCCACTTTCTAGACACGCTGTTGGACGTATGGTCTGTGGCTTGCCGAAATCTCGGATATTGCCGCATCAGAAATCTGCGTGTGTGCTTAGTCCTACCTCGCCCCCCAGCATTCATCATCCCTTGAGATTATTTTACCACACTAAGTAGAGACTATACATTTATATGAGCAGAGAGGGTGCCTAACACCTTCCCTATTTGTAAACGAAGTCCCTTACCCGAAATCCCGAATCGTAGATCAGAAGTCAATCTAAGGCAGGAGAGTCTTCGAATTTCTCCAACCTTACGCATTTCGCGGGTTCTAGCCAACTGCGGGATTCTGAGATTTATTAGCTAGTCGCAACTCCGACATCCACGAATCAACTTAATCACCCCCACAAAATCAAAACCCAAAACACACCAATTAGCGTGGGTGTCGATTTCCAACATTCACAATTACCTTATGGAGTTGTTTGATTTAAACTATCCAATACCTTGAAGTTGGAAAGGTGGGCCATCGACACAGATGTTGACTGTGTTGGGATGCCTTACACAAACCTTAGGATCTAGCCTCCCGAAACAAACCAGAATTATGGATAATAAAGCAATGAAATAAATCAAAGCATCAATCACACACCACACAAGAGATTTTTACGTGGAAAACCCTCAAAGAGGTAAAAACCACGGGACCTCGTCCAGATCAACAATCCACTATGAAGTAGAACGTTTACAACCTTCTTCACTCACGCAGGAGTGGATGAACAATAAGAGAAATAGAGAAAACGAAGAGATCTAACCGATTATGAGGACATAGAAGCGCTGAGATATAAATTGCAAAGTAGAAAAACCTCCCCGAGCAGAACCTCCCTTCTATAAGCTTCCTCTCTCTCTTCACCCTCTCTCTCACCTTTGATAGCCCTCTTGTATTTTTCTCATCAACACAATATATATATATATATATAAAAATCCTAGGGACCCCTTTTTATAGTTTTAGGAAACTCTTTTCCGCATCCTAGTTGCAAAAGGACTTGCGCATCTTAGTTGCGAAAGGACTTGCGCATCCTAGTTGCGAAAGGACTTTGCGCATCCCAGTTGCGAAAGGACAACGGGTCAAAAAAACCCATCAAATCTCCCCCTTTTTTACCCAGGAGGGATTCACCTTCTTTAAGCCACCAGGTTTCTACAAACCTCAAACTTGCCCTTAAGCAAGGCCTTGGTCATCATATCTGATCCATTATCGTCCGTGTGGACCTTCTCAAGTGTAACACCTTCATTCCAAAGTATCCATGATCCAGTGATACCGAATCTCTATGTGCTTCGACTTGGAATGCTGACTTGGATTCTTGCTCAAGTGTATAGCACTCTGACTATCGTAATAGACCACGTGCTCCTCCTGCTTTAGGCTAAGTTCCTGTAGGAACCTTTTCATCCAAAGCATCTCTTTACATGCTTCTGTGACTGCGATGTATTCAGCCTCTATCGTCGACAATGCTATGACCTTCTGTAGCTTACTCTGCCAAGAAACCGCTCCCTCTGCAAATGTGAACATGAACCCCGATGTAGACTTCCAGGAGTCTATGTTACTTGCCATATCTGCATCTGTGTAGCCCTCTAACACAGGTTTACCGTCACCATAGCATAGGCTCAACCTGGATGAGCCTTTAGATACCTTAGTATCCATTTCACCACTGCCTAATGCTCTTTGCCAGGATTGGCAAGATACCGGCTGACAACACTAACCGCATATGCTATGTCTGGGTGTGTACACACCATAGCATACATCAAACTTTCTACCACTGACGCGTAGGGTATCTTCTGCATCTCTTCCACTTCTGCCTTCGTCTTGGGACACTGTCTGTCGCTCAATCTAAAGTGACCATCTAGTGGAGTCTTGGCCACCCTTCATTTGCATTCATATTGAACCGCTCTAGGACTTTCTCATATACCGCTCTTGTGACGACCCGAGCTTCTCTGCTATACATCACGGGTTATCTCCATTCCTAGGATCTGTGCATAGGGGCCCAAGTCTTTCATCGCAAAGACTTGCCCAACTCTGTTTCACTGTCGATCTTCTTGATGTCTTTTCCCATGATGAGCATGTCATCAACGTATAATAGCGTAAACTAAGAAATCACCATCGAGAACTTGCGCGTGAACACACAGTGGTCCGACTCCGTTCTGTCATACCCATGTTTCAACATAAACGAGTCGAACTTCTTGTACCATTGCCGTGGAGCTTGTTTTAGCCCATACAAGCTCTTCCTAAGCCTACACACCATATGCTCCTTGCCCTTGACTTGAACCCCTCTGGTTGGTGCATGTAGATCTCTTCTTCCAGGTCACCATGGAGAAAGCGGTTTTAACATCTAACTGCTCTATCTCCAGGATCCATGCTAGCCTTGCCAACCCAAGCAACACCGTATGGATGTCATCTTCACCACTGGTGAGAATATCTCCTCGAAGTCTATACCTTTTCTCTGACCAAAACCTTTCACCACAAGTCTGGCCTTGAACCTCATCTGTGAATTCTTCTGCTCAATCTTCTTTCTGAACACCCACTTGTTGCTCAGAGCTTTCTTGCCCTTAGGCAATTTTACCATGTCATAGGTGTGGTTCTTATGCAAGGATTCCATCTCCTCTTGCATAGCTTTCAACCACTCCCCCTTATGCTCGTCGGCTAGGGCCTCAGAATAATCTTCTGGCTCTCCCCCATCGGTTAGTATAATGTACTCATGTGGAGAGTACCTCTTGACGGTACAGTATCTGTCCTAGATGACCTCCTCACACCGTGGCTCAACAGGTGGATCAAGTGGGGGCTGCTCCCCTGGTCCATCTTCTGAAGGAACTCTCTCGTCCTCTGCACCTTGCTGTACTCTCCCGTCATCAGGCACTACGGGAGGAGTAATCGGATCCATGTCCTCTAGCTCACCTGAACTAGGCTGGTTCTTCTCTGGCTTACCAATGTCTTCGATACACTGATCTTCAAAGAAAACCATATCTCTGCTCCTGACGAGCTTCTTCTCGGTCGGATCCCATAACCTGTAACCGAATTTTTCATCACCGTACCCTAAGAACACACACTGCCTGATCTTCATATCGAGCTTGGACCTCTGGTCCTTTGGTACGTGAACGGATGCCCTGCATCCAAACACCCTGAGATGACTGTACGATGAATCCTGTCCAGTTCACACCTTCTCAGGTACTTCTCCATTTAACGGGGCTGATGGAGACCTGTTTATCAAATACACCGCTGTGCGCATTGCTTCTCCCAAGAACGTCTTGGGCAACTTTGCATGGGATAACATGCATCTGATTCTCTCAACAAGTGTGTGATTCATTCGCTCAGCTACACCATTATGCTGGGGGGTCTTGGGAACCGTCTGTTCATGCCGTATACCCTGGGACTTGCAGTACTCGTGAAAGTCGCCAATGTATTCACCACCATTGTCAGTGCGGATGCACTTCAATAGTCTACCTGTCTCTCTCTCGACCATAGCATGAAACAATTTAAACACACCAAAGACCTCGTTCTTGGTTTTCAAAGCATAAACCCAAACCCTCCTAGATGCATCATCTATAAAAGTAACAAAATACAATGCCCCACCCAAGGTTTTTGTCCTCATAGGACCACAAACATCAGAATAAACTAAATCTAATGCATGCACTTTATTAACATGAGAAACAGTTTTAATAAATGAAACTCTATGCTGTTTCCCTGATAAACAATTAAGACAGGTTTTGAGAGGTGTACCTGTCACGTCTGGAAGGAACTGCTTCCTCACTAGTAGCTGAAGCCCTTTTTCACTCATGTGGCCTAGATGCCTGTGTCATATGTCAATACCTGAATCTTCCGCTGCATTCAACCCACCCTTGCACATACTGACACTTGCCTTGTACAGGGTGCAACACTTCTTTCCTCTCCCCACGATCAACGAACCCTTGATGAGCTTCCATTGCCCACCAGCAAACTGGCTTTCATAGCCATCATCATCCAGCTTTCCCGTTGACATCAAGTTGAGGCGAAGGTCTGGGATATGCCTCACTTCCTTGAGAACCAATGTGCAGCCCACATCGGTCTTCACACAAATATCACCGACTCCCACGATTTTTGATACGCCAGAATTTCCCATCTTCACAGTCCCATAGTCACCTGACTTGTAGCTTGTAAAGAAGTCCATGCGTGGAGTCGCATGAAAAGAAGCTCCCAAGTCTATCACCCAGTCGGTGCCCTGACTCGTAGCCGTGAGACATACGTCATGATCTGTAGAAAGAATAACTACCATGTCGCCATCGAAGCGACCGCAGTGGAATCGATTCATCTTCCTTCCCTTTTCCTTTCTTGTCGTTTTCTTACCACGACATTCATGCTTGTAGTGGCCCTTCTTGCCACAATTCCAAAGATTCAATATCTTTTACGTTACTCGACTTGCCTCTTGATTTATCTCGGGCCTTCCCGCCCTTCCTGTTCTTTCCTCTCCCCCGTTCCTGCGTCACAAGAGCCTCTTGCTCAGTAGACCCCTGAGACTTCCTCATTGTCTCCTCATTGAAGAGACAACTGATTACCTGTTCCATGAATATCTTTCCGTCTGGCGCGGAGCTACTTAGAGACACCACCAATGTCTCCCAACTGTCAGGCAATGAACTAAGCAATAGTAAACCCTGCAATTCATCATCCAGGACCATCTTCATAGAGGTGAGTTGGTTCACTATATTGCTGACCTCATTCATGTGCTCGGCCACAAAACCACCATCCTTGAACTTGAGATTTACAAGTCGCCTTATCAGAAATATCTTATTACCGGCTGTCTTCCTCTCATATAGCCCTTGTAATTTCAGCCATAGGCTTGCGGCTGAGGTTTTTGTAGACACATGGTGAAACACGGAATCATCCAATCATTGTCTAATAAACCCCACCGCCTTTCGGTCCATCTTCTTCCAATCATCATCAGTCATATCCTTGGATTTTGCTGATATGCCTGAGATTGGAGAATATAGGTCCTTGTAATAAAGCAAGTCCTCCATCTTAGCCTTCCATATGGTCCAGTTAGAACCATTGAGGCTGATCATCCTTGAGCCACCTTCCATAATTCAAAACCGATCCTACCCGTTCAATGAACTTAGTTCTGATACCACTTTGTTGGGATGCCTTGCACAAACCTTAGGATCTAGCCTCCCGAAACAAACCAGAATTATGGATAATAAAGCAATGAAATAAATCAAAGCATCAATCACACACCACACACGAGATTTTTACGTGGAAAACCCTCAAAGAGGTAAAAACCACGGGACCTCGTCTAGATCAACAATCCACTATGAAGTAGAACGTTTATAACCTTCTTCACTCACGCAGGAGTGGATGAACAATAAGAGAAATAGAGAAAACGAAGAGATCTAACTGATTATGAGGACATAGAAGCGCTGAGATATAAATTGCAAAGTAGAAAAACCTCCCCGAGCAGAACCTCCCTTCTATAAGCTTCCTCTCTCTCTTTCTCCCTCTCTCTCACCTTTGATAGCCCTCTTGTATTTTTCTCATCAACATAATATATATAGAAAAATCCTAGGGACCCCTTTTTATAGTTTTAGGAAACTCCTTTCCGCATCCTAGTTGCAAAAGGACTTGCGCATCCTAGTTGGGAAAGGACTTGCGCATCCTAGTTGCGAAAGGACTTTGCGCATCCCAGTTGCGAAAGGACAACGGGTCAAAAAAACCCATCAGACTGGTCATGGTCAGTATAAGTTTAACCCTTGAGGTTTGTGAATCTTGGTCCGGTTGTCTTAATCAGTGAAACTTTGGTGGTTTTTAATCTAATTTTTAGTTAGCCATGAACATCTTCGCAACAAATCACTTACGAGAAGAAGATCCAAGAAACCAGTGAGTCTAGGTCTAACTGGAGTCTTCTTTTTTTTCTTTTTTCTTTTTTTTTTTTCTAATACAAGTTGTTAGTCTGCAACAATTAAGGGGATTCCCCATATCCAAAATTTCGATGTAAGCACGAATTAAGGATTCAAAAGCAACAAAGAAGCCCAGTGAGAGATTTCACTGCCTTGACAAGCTATAAAAGGAGTACATGAAGAAGAGCTCGCATTTATTTACTTTTCATTTATCTTTCTTTAGTTTAGTGTATCATAGATAGTTACTGTATAGTGGCTCCCACTATAGTACTTAGGAATATAAGTAAATATCCTCAATCTTATTGTAATAGATGTCTTAAATCGAGTTTGTTACTGGGTTTGTTGATGCCATTAACAGTCTGTTCGATGTCACCTTCGATGGCATCAAACAATTCTCAATCTGATCGATATTTTTTAGATTTTCTTCAGTTAGTCGTTGGACTAACTGAGCACTTTTTCAATGTCATCGATGAGTGTTCAATGCTATCGAGAATTTTCAGAAAATCATGTTTTGCCTCTAGACAATTGAGGTGTTAGTTTGATGTCATCGACAAGATTTCGATGCCATCTATGAGTGTTCAATGCCATTGGCAGATTTTGTGCAGATTTTTCGCAAAGCTGCGAATTTTCAGGATTTATTTTCGATTTCATTTGGGATTCTTTCCATGGCTATATATATGGGTGTAAACGGGATTTGGAAGTATTCTAAGTGTTTCTAAATTATCCTAGGGTTTCAAAGGGTGTAGCAATGGTGAGATTCGAGGTTGTTCAAATTGGGTAAGCTCTTTTTCTCTTTGTAATTTCTACTTTCATAGTGTTTTTATGTCGCTTTGTACTATGGTTTTATCCCGAAAGGGTTTTTCTACGTTAAAATCTCTGCGTTCTCTTTGTGTTTGCTTGGTGCCATTGGATTTCTATCCTAGATTCATCTCTGTGTGCTTCTGTAGTCCCTCAATAAGTGGTAACAAAGTTAACATTGGGGCGCAGGCTTGAATCTGAAGGATTAGTATCAATGAGAAATACTAAGTATGATATTGAGAAGTACTCAGGAAAAAATAATTTTGAGTTATGGAAGGTTAAAATGATTAGCCTATTAACTAAGTAAGGCAAAGATGAGGCTCTTGAGGAGTGACGACCGTTTATGAGTGATGATGATTGGAATACTCTTGATAAAAAGGCCAAATCCTTTATCCGATTGTGTCTCACGGATGAGGTTCTCTACAATCTTTTGAGGGAGAAAACCGTAACGAGTTTATGGGCGAAGTTAGAGGACATTTATGCGAAAATGTTTCTTAAGAATAACCTACACTTGAAGCTACAATTGTTGAACTTCGAGATAGCAGGGGTTGAAGATGTGGAAGCCCACATCAGTAATTTTAATAGTTGATTTGCAAATTATTAGATATGGAGGAAGTGGTTAAAGATAAAGATCGGCATGTATTTTGTTGAATTCTTTTCCAACATCGTATGAGTCATTCAAGGACTCATTGTACACCGGTAAATCATCCCTGAGTGTGGACACCATTATCTCATCCCTTCAGGGGAAGGCTATGAGAAAGATATATTGTAACACCCAGTACCTTTCAGTAGGCAGGTGCTACTGTATAACTAACCTAGTATGAATACTAACTTGGCTTAATTGAACACTCACCATTATTCTAGCCAAATTCTATTCATTATGGGTAATTCCCATCTATAGACCAAGACACCCAATCATCAACCTCATGCATTGAGCCACAAGATCTACTATTTAATTGACTCACATCATAACCATCAATAACCTACTTAAAATTATACAAAACTAACCATACAATTATCGAATCAATTGTTCAATTTCACCTGATTGCTTCTGAGAAGTCCTATGCCACTTAATCAACCATTTAGGACAAGTCAACTGTTGTAATCTAAAATTGTCCATTAGTTTAGATTATGAACCTATTAAATGGCAAAATCAACCATCTAACCGTCCATTGTGGGCCATGAACTGCCCAGATCATCTGAACAAACTCCTAAGACTCTTTATTCCTTTGGGATTTGGATTGAAATCAATCCAACTATTGGATTAGTAAGGGTCAATAGAATAATACAAGATCAAGTTTTTATGGCCCACCTAACCTTTTGAACATACGAATTCTTAATCAAGAGTGATTAGTGGACCTTCCAAAACAAACTAATGGGGTGGATTACGCCGATGATAGATGTACCCCACTTTTTAAACCGCCGCGTGTCTACAGATCCATGTGCACCCGCTGTACATGGGACTGGCTATCGGGTCTAATGAAGTTTGACCCGATACACAAGCAGAAAAGCGAAATTTCTTCCTTTCTCCCTGCCAGTTACATATTCAAATAGACCACATCTGTTCGTTGATATGAAACAACCAACTATTAGGTATCATCATAAAAATCCAAACCGTTCATCAAGATCGAGGTGGCCCATCGACCGTAACCACGTCCGAACTATTCGTGGTAATGCCCGCGCACGTGCACAATCGTCCACCCTGATCGGCAATGCAAATACTCTCGCTGCGTGCTGAAATCCACGTCACTCAGATCCATGTCAGCGACACCTCATTGGCAAGTCTGTTTGCTCAGGATACTCGGAGCTCTCCCACGCATCACGCCATAGTCCTCATCACACCTACGGTTTTCGAAATAAGCTACCTATCCAGCAAAAGGCGGAAGGAATAAATGCCATTTTTAGCAAAATCCGATCTCAGCCACTCCTCAACTCCTAGAAGGTTTGCTCGAGTGATCTGAGGCGTAAAAAATAAGGCAACTAGATATTCCTCCTAACGGTCGAGATAATGATGAGAAATTAAAACGGCACAATGGTTTTCGGCTGCAGCAAGTCTTCCTAATCAACGACTCTCCTTTCACCTTAAGATGGACCCCACGCACCTTTTGGGAAGAATCTGAGACATCTAAATGGACTAGATCATTAGATCGTCCATTCGTCAGAAAACTGCGATGACCAAGGTCTCATCTTCTCCTTGTCAGCAGAGAACCCACCTTATTTGAAGATGACCCATCCACTAATCCGAGCCATCCATAGCATTGCTTATCAATCCTAAACGTATGCCAAACTGTCCATACCATGCAATAAGCAAACCGATCGATCTTAAAAGCCTCTTAACAAGGATTCTCAATCTTTCCTTCTCTAATGATGTAACTAATCATGTGATTAGTAACAGAAGCCTCTCGAAACATTGAGAAGCCTATTTAAAGCCTGGAAGTTTAGGGCAACTCCCGAGGCAAATCGACAAGAAAGGAAAGAGATAAAAGAGAGAGCAGCTTGAGCGAGTTGCAGGCCTCTTTAGCAACTCGCCTCAGCCCTCTAGTGAGTTAGGGTCGTGTTTGACCCGTTCATTTGCTTAGGAGATAGAAAGAAAAGAAGACAAAGAGAAAGAGAAGGGAAGTAGGTAGGAAAGAAGAAAAAGGAATGAATAGGGAGAGGGTGGCCGAGTTCACCACCTGATGCCGCACCGAGTTAGGTCAGCGTCCATTCTTGGGCTTGCCATAAGAAGAAAAGAAAGAAAGAGGTTGTAGAAAGAAGAAGAGAGCAAGGGAGAAAGAGGAGAAAGAAGAAGAAGGCGGAAGATAGAGAAGGAAGAGAGGGTGTGTGACTAGCCGCACTAGCTCGAACTGAACGAGTCGAGGAACTGAGTCAGATTTGGGTTTGGCTGGGTTATTACGTGAAATTCAGTAGAGAGATAGGGAGAGAAGAAGGAAAAGAGGAGAGAGAAAATGGAGAAGGAAGAAGAAGATCAGATAGAAGAAGGAAAGATGGGGCGAGTTTCTGAGTCAACTAGGTTCAAAACCGAGTTAGGACTTTGATTCAATGTCTGGTTGGGTCTAGACCTTGCTGGAACCCCACAGCACAGGGAGAAAAGAAGAAAAGGAAAAGGGAAAGAAAGGAAGAAGAATGGGAGAAAGAGTAGAAGGGGGTAGTAATCGGGTTGGTATTAAGTTAACTCAGATTGAATTCAAGCCGAGTTTGGGATACATTCAAGTAAGTTAGTTTTACAATCTTTGTTTGGATTTTAATCAAGTTATTATTATATCATTTTAAGTCTTATGATAAAAACTGAAATCATCTCTCATCTAGGTTCAATACGTCGAATTGAGTCAATTCAAGCTAGTGAGGGTAGATCGAGTGCATTGAACTCCTTTGTGATCCCTAGTCTAGCAAGAAGAAAAATCCTCACTTCAAGGTGAGGAATATCCCACATTGCTTCCTTCATGTCATTGAATTCCAAATTGGTTTTAAGCCTAAAGAGTAGAGAATTTTATAATAGTGTAAATATTGATTTTCACTCCATTTGACCTCTAGATGATATTGATAATCATGAATTAATGTTAAAACCATATTGATCTAATTTAATTTATAGGAATTTGCATTATACTCCTTATGCCTCATTTGTAAATATTTGATTACATGTACTAGTTACAACATGAGGTAAGAATCTCGTTTCCAACCATCTTATAAATAGTATAATTGCCCCGTCACTTCTTATATATGCTAGGCCCATTTTAGTTTCGAATTTAATGCGTATGAAAGTTTGAAATAATGTGAATAGTGATCTACTCCTTTTATTCCTATTTCATAGCGATGAACATAAATTAATATTAAATTCTTATTACTCTAATTCTATATGAATTAACCATGTGTATAGAACTTAGCCTTGTATTCTCTATGACACATTTGTGATTGTTTAAATATAGGTACACTTCTAGTAGTTATGACTTGAGCCTCCAACTTACATTTTATTTTATACTACGAACTGTATAATGAGGAATATATGGTGAATGTCATCTTTTGTAAGAAATGTTGAATGAACTTTTAAACATTTCACGTTTTTTTTAACCATACTCAGATTGACATACTGCATTTGTGGGCCTTTACTTGAGCCTAGAGGAATTATTAGGATTTATGATTGAGCTTATGTTTGATGTTTGATAACTGATTAAAAGACTTCAAGCTTTGATGATGTTTAAGAGAGCAATCTTGTTAAATCTAAGAAATGTACATGGGTATCATGGTGTATAACATTCACGCATGATATATGAGCTTTTTCGAGTGCTCAATATAAGCCACACTCTGTTCGATTTACTGAAAGTTCCAACACTTCAGTTAAACTCACAGAGCATGTGCAATTGTGCCACTTTGGGCGCTCTTTCTTTACATAAGGCTTTTCCGGGATTAGAAACTCTTCGGGCGTACCCCGTGTATTTTTTCAAGAGATATCCTTGGGCAAACTCACCTACATGGTCTTTTCTGAGTGGCTAGTTCTCCTTGGGCGTACCTATGAGTATTTTTTCAGGTGACTAGTTCGCCGTGGGCGACCATTTATTTTGACAGCTAGATGTGCATCCCCAGATCTGTGATTTGAGCATACATTCATACATCCATACATTTACATTTAAATTCACATTATCCTCGTTATGATTGATTATGTTTGGTTTAAATTGTTTTGGAATGACATGGTATGCACGAATCCTTGTGGAAAATTCTCACTGAGTTTTCACTCACCCAATAGTGCGGTTGCACCAAATAGATATAAAGATGATGACAGGTGGAGACCCTTATAACAGGATTCCAGGGATGACTGAGTAGGAGTTCGGCAAGGAGGACCTTTATGCTGATGTGGTTAAGCCGTTGGAGCTCTACTGGTATTTTACGATTTATTTGCTTTCATATCTTAGACTTTAAGTTTTGTTGAGTTGTAATAACAATTCCCCTGCTGAAGGATTTCATGTTGGTTTCATTTACCTGTATTAAACATCATTTTTGTTACTCTTGATATCCCTGGCTTATTTAGTGATTGCTTTACTTCATGCTTCGAAATTTACCCTTAATTAGATGTATGATGGTCCACCTCATAACATAATACTTGGGTTCTCAATGAGGAGCGACTATCCTGAGGTTTTGAGAACCAGGGTGTTACATATATGGTAGCGTAGGGATCTCTTCTGATGCACTACTTACGAGAGGCAGGAATACTGAGCGAGGTACAGGATTTTTAAGGTCTAGATCCAAATCCGAGGGCGAGGGCAAGGGAAAAGGCAAATTAAAGTGCTGGAACTGTGGGATGATTGGACACATGAAAAATGATTGTACAAATCCTAAGTTGAGGAAATAAAACTCAAAGGCTTCTTCTAGGGAGGCCAATGTTGCCACATCTGATAAAGAGACAAGCACATATGATGTGTTTTCTGTGTCTATGATCGGACACTTGTACGATGATCGTAGAGACGAGTGGATCCTTAACACAGTGGCTTCATATCACATTACTCCTCATTGGAGTTAGTACGCTAGTTACAGAGAGTGTGATAGTGGACAAGTGTTTATGAGCAATGATAATGCATGTAACGTCGTGGTTGTTGGTATGGTGCACATTAATATGTTTGATGGGATGGAGCGTACCTTGACTAAGCTCAGACATGTTCTTGACATGAAGAAGAACTTGTTTTCTCTCGGTGCACTCGAGACAATAGGGTGCAAGTTTACCGGTGTCAATGATGTCCTTAAAGTATATATCAAACGAGGCACTCGTAATTATGAGAGTGCAGAGGTACAAAAACCTTTATAGGTTGATCGAAAGCACTTCAGTAGGTGGAGCGACAACGGTTGTTGCAGATTCCACATCTACATGTATGTGGCATGCTCGTCTGGGCCACATGAGCGAGAGGGACATGAAAGTATTTTTTTTATATTGTTATTTGATTCTAGCTTTTAAGAATTTTGATTTATATATATATATATACATATACATACATATATATATATATATATATATATATATATATATATATATATATATATATATATATATATATACGAGCATTGTATATATGGTAAACAGTTTAGATTATCTTTTAAATTTGAACATGTATGCAACAGAGTACTTGATTATGTGCACTCTGACGTACGGGGGCCATTACCGGAGGTTTACATTGAAGGGTCGTCATGGTTTGTCTCATTCATTGGCTACTACTCTCGGAAAGTTTGAGTTTATGTCATGAAACGTAAATTCAAAGTTTTCACCATATTTAGACAATGGAAGGCAACGGTGGAAAAATAGTTAGGGTGAAAAGTAAATATTTTAAGGACTGACAATGGTGGTGAGTTTACTTCCACTGAGTTTAATAAATATTATAAAGATGAAACGATTATTAGGCACAACATGGTATGCCACACGCCCGAACAAAATGGTGTGACTGAGCAGATGAAATTGGTTTAATAAATTATCAAATTGTGATATCATGTAGGGATAAGTCTACAAGAAAATTGATGGTTAGAAAAGGATAACCAACCATATACATTCAATGTAAACGTCCTACAATAGGGGCGCCTCTATTTCACCTCAGAACCCTTTCATCGAGGGCTCAATTTCAATTGAACATCCCGGATCTTTATGTGCCCAATTGGCAAGTTCTGATCCGATTCAGCATCCCGACGTGGGATTGAGATGTGAGAATAGAAAGTGATTCAGCTAAGTCACTCCCAATTGGCTCAGTTGAATCTGGATCAACGTGGAACCAAACGAGCTGGTCTGAATCACTATGTCAACATTTCATTGTTTTTGTTTTTTAAAAAAAAGTGAGAGCACACTATCAATAACTTTGTTAATCATCAAAGAAATTATATAAACTTTAGTGACACCACAAAAAGGGTTCTAATCAATCTTGCTTGTACAATAGAAAGAGCCACTATTCCATCCCTATATATCAAGTCAAAATAGCTCAAGCTGTTATCATTCATAAGCCTATAATAAAGTTTCAATCAATTCTTGCTAATATCCACGTTAGTAAATTAATAACATAAATTCAGTAATCCAAACAAAATTCCCAAATAGAATACAAAAAGGTTTATATTCATTGATTTTAGTTAATCATACATTGTTATTCTTATTACATAAAATCATCCCACTTAGGAAGAACTAACAACTTGGATTTCATACTTAGTTCCTTCAGTCCCAGTTGAATCGCTGTCGGTTTCCTTCCAAACAACTGTATCGACGGCTGCAGATAACAAATACAGAAACGGGTTGGGAGGCACGCCAATGTCCTCGCCTCCCTCCAACATCTTCACCACACTACTCATGGGAGGCCTCGCTGCTGGAAGATACTGAACACACCACAATGCAACCATAGACATTCTCTTCGCCTTCTCTCTATCCTCTCCTTCAATCCCACAGAGCGTCACTAACTCTTCCAACTCTCCGTTCTCGTACTTCTCCCAAACCCATCTTGGAAACCATTCCTGGCTCTCAGTCTGGTTGACGTTGAGGTTCCTCCGCTGCCCAACAATCTCAAACAACAACATCCCAAAGCTGTATACATCGCATTTATGGGTTACTGGAAATGGCATCCACAGCTCCGGTGCTGCATAGCCTGGAGTCCCCCTCCCACCTGTCATGCTCACATGAGTATTCTCTCTATTGCAAAGCTTTGCCAATCCAAAATCTGCGACCTTTGGTGAGAAGTTCTTGTCTAGGAGGATGTTACCAGGTTTTATATCATAGTGGATTATTCTTTGTTCGCACTCCTCGTGCAAGTATGCAATTCCCTTTGCAGTCCCAATTGCAATCTGGTGCAACTTCTCCCACTCGAGTTTCTTGTTACTACCAAAAAAGAAATTATCTAGTGATCCGTTCTCCATGTATTCATAGACCAGCGCTTTCGACATGGCATCAAAGCAGAATCCGTAAAGCTTTACTAAATTCATATGATAAGTTCTACCGATTGTGCCGACTTCCGCCATGAATTGCTCTTGGACACTCTTGTCCAAATTATGGTTGAGGACCTTCACCGCTACCGGCCCGTTGGGGATATATCCTAAGTAAACTACTCCAAAACCACCTGAACCTAACTTGTTCATGTAATTTCGAGTGATGATCTTCAGTTCTTGAGGTGAAAATCTGATGGGTTTTTCACCGGTCATGTTGTGGAGAAACCGCTCCACTGTCTTGCAATATTGATTTGTTACATTCTGCATTCCTCTTGGATATTGGAAGTACATCACGCAAATGCAAAACGCCACAAACGCGATTCCTCCCAACACTGCATGTTTCATAAGTTCGAATTCATAAGGGTGTGTTTGGTTGCACAACGGAATTTTATTGAAGCTATTAGTCTAATGAAGTGTATGGTTGACAATGCGTACGGTAGGAAGTCCTTGTTTATACCACCTGTGCTGGCTAGATTTATATGATAGCTAAGTCCTGTGAATGGTTGTATAGCCAGTTTTATCCAGTATCAATAAATTTTCAGGAAAAAAAAAAAAAGAAGTTTGGCTAGGTTAAATGGGTCCGGCTGGGTTTAGAAAATCGACCCATTTAAGTAGATGGGCCGGGTCAGGTAGCTCACCAATGCTCAAGATTAGACTAGTTGACTCAATAGGCTGAGAAGCCAAAACAAATTAATAAATGATAAGTATAGATTCATACATGTGATATATGTTTGTGTGTTTATATCATAGTTTAAAAATACAAAACTCGACTACGACTCGAATCTAATCTAGTTGAGTTGAGTCAACACAAAAACTCAGGCGAGTTTCTCCAAAACTCATAACAGCTTTTCTGAATATTTTCAGTGTTATTAATTATTAAATATTAAATGTGCAAGTAATATGTAAACAACATCTAGTTGTGCGAGAGTTCTGTATTTATTTATTTATTTATTTTTTGCAGTTTTGCCAGTTTTCCTGGGTTTTCTCGTGTTCTAACCGAGTAATGACTGGATGGGTTGAGTCGAGTCAGCTCGGGTGAGTCAAATATAGTTTTCAAGTTTATAAACTATGGTTTGCTTCTATCCCTAATTAGGGAGGGTGGGCATATACTTAGCTCCATGTTCCATTTTAAAACCCCAGTGCAGCTGTAAAGGGTGGGTCCAGTCAGACCAAATTACAGCTTAGTCTTGGGTGTGATGATGTAGAGTGGGTTGCAGACACTTTCACGGCAAAGATAGACTAGAGAAGGCCTTATTAGAGGTGAAAATGATCCGGACTGTCACAACCTTAAATTAGTGGTATCTTGCAAACCGGGATGAGTTTTCGACATATTGTATATTATTTTGGGTAGAAGTACCTACTTAAGCCAACCAGTCCTGCTACGCCCGGTTGACTATGTCAAATTTGCCAGATTCTATCAAATACACAGTCAAAAGTCCCGTTTAGTTTCATTTTTACTATAAATAATAAGTTTTAGCAGGAGTATAACTTTTGATTATTTGAGTTGTAGAAATCTTACCCAATATGAAAAAGATTAAGAGAATAACATAATTATGCAAATTAGAAGCATGTTTACTATTTGTAGTAAGTCAGGGTTTTAGGGTATTTGAGTTGGAGTCTAATTCTAAAACTACATCTTTAAGTTTGAGTTCCTTATATAAAGAGTTGTAATTTCAATCTTAAGTTCTGAGTTAATTATATAAAGAGTTGTAATTTCAATTTTTTTTCAAAAAAAATCATCAATTGGAATTTATTAAGCATTATTCGTACTTTTATTCCTCGTGTATTACATAAAGCTTTGTGATAGCTCCGTGGATTCAAAGTAGTTATCCCATAGGGAAGACAGTGATTGCCCTACGCTAGTTAGGCCACAAGGTAAATGGGTGATGGTTTGGATTTGGGCACCCTTTAGTTAAGGGGTGGGGCCCACTAATTGGACAGTTAAGATTGATGGATAACCCTTCCACGTGTAATATAGAAAGATGGGTCTACCATATTCGCATTCTTTCAGTTCTACCGGATCACCTCTCTCCGTTGATATCATTTGGGTTTCATCAAAACGGCCGGCACCTGCAGAAAAGAATTCTGTGGGCTTGTATGTGAAATTATCAGGTACTGCCATCAGTACCATAACCTAATCGTATTGTGCCTTTTTTTCACTTTAACAATCACATCGATAGGAAATCCGAGCCATGAAAAAGGTCATAGTCAGTATAAATATAATCTGGCCTGAAAATCAGGCCAATCCAGTCATCAGTTGGGACAAACCTAGATATTGGATCAGATCAACAGCCGTGCATTTATTTCAATAACTTGCCCCATCTGATGAGTAGATCCGATCTATTATTATTCCAGGTCATCTTAACGATGGGTTATACTAGGATCGGATGTTCTACACGTGTGACAAGCTGGCTGATACTGGGGATAGATGCTTACCGGCATAAACGAGCACATCCATGCTTCTGAGGTTGGAGACTCAAAAGAGCTTGAAACTGATAATCATTCAACGGAAGATAGAGGCTTAAATAAGAAGAGGAAGAAATGTACGGTCCTGCGCCATTAGGATCCGAATACTATCCTGATGCGAGAGTATATACTGGTAGAACCTGAATAGTATCCTGACGCAAGATTATGAGCAAATGGGCAAATAATTATTTGATCCACGCGGTTGATATGATTGGGCCCACTGCCATTGGGAAGGCCTCCAACCCGCCCCCCCCCCCCCCCCCCCAAAAAAAAAAAAAGTACTGAAAGATTATAAAAGAGATAAATAAAGTAATGACCCTGAAAAAGGAAGATGGTTAGATGACTGTAGATATTAAATCATGAAGAGTTTAGGCAAATACCTTATCAACGGTGCATCCTCTAATTTCAACGGTCTGGATCAATTTTTTTTATATAACATTCTGGCCTACCTTATTTGTTCAGTCGCCTAATTTTTGTCTATTGCATCTTCACAGTAAGATCTGATGGACGGCATGGATCTTGTACCCATATGCCACGTTGGAACATGTAACAGCGTGTAGAGAGCTGCCTCGTAAACGCGCGTTGACTGGGTCAACCTGTGGTCAAAAAATAAGTCATTCAACCGGAACGAATAGAAAAGAAAAAGATAATGATGAAAACATTTTTTGTCCATCCCATCTATTTTATCGTTATCTCATGTCCATATTTGCAGCTGCGACGTCTGGAAGGGTTACGTAAAGGCTCCGTATATGCTACGTTGTACACGTGTGAAAGATTTTGAAATTTCATCACCATATGGCTTAAAAATAAGATCGGCACAAGCAGCTGGGAATGTAAAATTGTAGAGATCGAGTCCATGCAATAAAGAGATATATGGAGCCTACTATGATGTGATGTGAGTATGACATTCACTCTCTCATCGTGTGATGAGACTTAAACCCAAAAATCAGGCCAATGCAATACTTAAGCGGGCCACACCATAGGAAACAGTGGTCACACCGTTGGAACCTTTTTGAAGCATGGAAGTTTTGGATACTACTGACATTTGTTTTTTTTTTTCTTTTGTTTTTCCTTTTTAACCCACCTTGTCATTGCGGTGGGTCGCAGGGAGGTTTTAACGTTGGGTGTTTCAATCCCTACTTATTCCTGTGGTGTGCCTACGACTTACGTTTTGAATCGACTTCTTTCCTGCGCTCACGTCCACGAATGAGCCACTGTAAATGATGGACGGAATGAATTTCACACACGCATTAGGGTAGGTCCAAAGGAGCTTTTATTTGCAGTCTCCTTGTAGGAAATTCATGTCCACAGGCGGGGTTATTTAGTGTGAGGTAATATAGTGAAATGATGCATCAGGACAGGATTAATTATGCAAAATGATGCAACTGTCCATGTAAGCCTTAGATGGAGAATTTCATAAAAATATCTCATATTAGAAGATTCTGCTCCTTCATGCACGGCTCGTATCTTTTTTTTTTTTTCTCCCAAATAACTTGGAAGCATCTCAACTTTCTAATAGTTTCAAGGAATCTGATGTAGCAACACAAAGTCGCAGACATCATTGATCAGAATTACATGAACAAATTAGGCCTTGATGCCTTGAATGTTGTCTTAAGCTTCCTAGTTGGTGGCCTAACCTTCTTGAACACCAATGGGAACTTGGTTTTGGAATCATGAAATTGCTTAGTATTCTCTCTCATGCAAAGCGTGTCAGGTATGGTAGATGTCTTGATGATTTGAATGCAAGGAGACCTTACCCTATGGCGAGAAGCCATCTTGTCATACATCTGCTCAACGGCACCATTAAGAGAGGTGTCCCGGTATTCCTTGTACATATTGTGGTAACCAGTTCTGCTCTGGTACCGCAACCAAATTCCATAGTTCTCGACAGTGGTGGGATTCCTCTCAAAAATCTCATTGATGGCAAGCACTTGCCCATTACTCTTTTTAACCTTCTTGAGTTTCCTCAGAAAGTACCAGAACTTTGATTTCGCACGAACCTCATTCGTGGCCCACAGTTTTATTTGGTAAATCTTCGGATGCTCATCGATCGCCGAAGGGAGAGCTCTCCCAACCACCTGATACTGATGGAACCTAAAGGACACCATTTCTATAGTTGGGAGGATGATAGATCTCAGAAACCGTAGAAATCTTTCCCCTCCATGACTTATATCTTGCTTTTGATGTTACTTGTGGAATGTTTAATGAAATGCATACAAAGTATTCTTACTGATTTGCATTCCCAGTGTGAGATATTAAATATATAATTTATGTGTTTGAGAAAATGTCGGATATGCTTGAACTCAGCTCGAGTAAGCCTAAGCTGCTGATCAAACCGAGCTGAGCTAGCCAATCAAGCTTGAGGACCAAGACAAGCCGAGTTCGAGCAGAGGTTGGTTGTTGGCCGAGCCGAACCGAATTGTGCCAAATTCAACTCAGCTCGACTCATATACAACTCTACCCACAAAGTAGCCCTAAAAATGCAATCAAATTCCTTTCAAGACAAACTTCAAAATAGCATGTTCGGATGCCCTATTCACTAAATTGCAATTATTAATTTAACAAGGTGGAAATGATCGAATTGTAATTACCTTCACCGCCATTGGATATGAGGAAGTTGAGCTCCAAATTATTGCTACATTAGGAGATAAAGTGACTAACCAAGTCAATACCACATCATCACAAGCCAACGACATGGTCAACACATCATTTGCCTTTGTAACAATTGTATTGAGGCTGTTTGGCTTGAGAAGTAGACTGGAGGTCATTTGGATGTCTAGAAAATAGCCCATGTGGAAATGAAATCTAAGACTCCATGCAAATTCTTGTGTTTGGGCTCTTAGAAATACTTGGAACTGGTTTTCCTGATGTGATCAGTTTCCACCAAAAGAGAAGTTTTGAAATTCCTTGGCATGAGCTAGCTTGCAGATTCCAAGGGAGTGAATTTCCCGTCAGTTGAAAATATAATTTGAAAATAAAAATATTTGAGAATGTCTAGAAAGCTTCTAGAAAGTATTTAAAATGTGTTTAGAAAATATCTAGAAAGTGTACTAGATTAGTCTAGAAAGTGTCATTTGGGTTTCCTAGGTAATTAATGCTTAGTGTAGAATGCGGATCCTCTGCCTCCTGGAGGCAGGAGCTCCTTGCCTCCAGCATTTTCATTGGTCCACGTCATTACAAGTGCCACCTCGTTTGAGTTTTTAAATATAAAAAAAAAGTACATTTAATAAGAGGTATAACAGAGACGTTAACGGAAGCGGTTTGCGTGTTGAATAACTCGGCAGGGTAAGTGTACTGAGTAAAGTCTATGGAGCCCACCGGCATCATTCCTGGATTGTATCAACGCCATCTAGCTCTTTTATCATCTAATTTTAGGGCTTTACAACAAAAATTAATCATATTCAAAGATCAAGTGGACCACACCACCTGAAATAGTGTGAATTGAATTCTACCGTTGAAAAGTTGTTGGGGGCCCACAGAAGTTTTATATCAAGATGATATTTGTTTTTTCCATTCATCCATGTCTTTGTGATCTTATGAACAATTTGGATGAAAAATAAACATCATTGGGGGCTTAGAAACATTTCAATGGTGAAAATCAATACTTCCACTGTTTCATTTGGTATGGTCTACTTGAGCTTTTGTTATACTTCAATTTTGGGCTCAACCCCTAAAATGGTCTGAAAAAATGGATGGACGGCATGGATAAACCACATGAATTCACAGTGGGCCCAACAGAGTTTACTCATTATGATAAGACTAGTACACAATCCGAACGGGGGACGCGGATTTCCTGCCAAAGCCTTTTACAGTAAGATCCTAGGCAAGGATTTCGAATGGGCCCATTGCGATGTTTGTGATAAATCCAACCCGTTCATCCATTTTTAGATATCATTTTAGGATATTATACTAAAACTAAGGTGTATACAAAACTCAAATGGGCCACACGAGAGGAAACAGTGGGGATTTAGCGTCCACCGTTGAAATATTTATATGGCCACAAAAGTTTTGCATCGGTCTAATATTTTGGTATTTTCACTTCATCCTAGTAAAAATGACCTTATAAACTATTTGGATGGCATATAAACATCAAGACACCTAGGAAGGCTTCAACCGTATGAATTTCTTTCTTCACTGTTTCATCTTGTATGGCCCAGTTTAGCTTTTGATCATCCTAATTTTTGGTTACATGTCTTAAAATGAGCTCTAAAAATGGATGAATGGATTGAAATTCTTATAAACATCATGGTGGACCCCACCATACATCCCAGTGCTAGAACTTCATGCAAAAAGGCTTTCCCCGGTGAATTCGCGTCCACGGTTTCCATTGGAAACAGGCTAGCTACTCCCATGCCACTCGGTATTATGTGGGCCCACCATGATGTATGTGTTTCATCCATGCTGTCCATTTATTTTTCTAGATCATTTTATGGTCTGAAACCAAAAATGAGGTATAACCCAATCTCAAGTGGACCACATTACATGAAATAGTGTTGAATGAACGTTGACCATTAAAAACTTTTTGGGGGCCACTGTGATGTTCTTTTACCATCCAACCTATTCATTAGGTCATGTATACATGGATGAACTGTAAACACAAATATCATCTTGATCTGAAACTTCTCTAGCTCTCAAGACGTTTTTTACGATGGACATTCAATCCCCACCTTATGGTCCAATTAATCATTGGACGTGCTTCTTTTATTGGATCACACCTTAAATTATCTGAAAAAGTTGATGGACGGTGTGGATCAAATACATAAATCATGGTGAGGCGTAAAGAAGTTTCACAGGTTAAAGGTTGATTTTGTATTACGCAAACAATTTGAAAGAAAAACATTTCATAGTAACTTGAAAAGGGGTACTAAGCAAAAAAAATTTGTTTAATGAAAAATCACGGAGTGCATTCCGCCTTCACCATTAAGCCAGACTCCTATCACGAAAAGAATTCAGTGAAAAACCACTTAGCACTTTCCGTCTTCCGCGTTAATAACACATTAACAAACACCACTAAACACAAAAAAATTTTCTTCATTCTGTGTTAAGTGCAAAAGTTCAGCGTTAACAAACATGGCCTTAGTGTTGCAACTTCGTCACTTTGTCTAGTGAACCCCATCACTTTGTACTGCAACCCCGTCACTTTGTCTACTAAACCCCGTCACTTTGTACTGCAACCCCATTACTTTGTCTACTGAACTCCGTCACTTTGTACTGCAACATCGTCACTTTGTCTCATCAGTATCCCATCACTTTGTCTACAACCTCATCACTTTGTCTACTATACCCGTCACTTTGTCTTTGCAACTCACTTTGTCTAGTGAACCCGTCACTTTGTCTTGCAATCCGTCACTTTGTCTTTTGAACCCTATCACTTTGTCTACTTGAACTTCGTCACTTTGTACTGCAACTCCGTCACTTTGTCTCATGTACCGTCACTTTGTCTTATGACCCAGTCCACTTTGTCTCTCGAACCCCATCACTTTGTACTTCAACCCCGTCACTTTGTCTACTGAATCTCGTCACTTTGTCTACTGAACCCCATCACTTTGTACTGGAATAGACAAAGTGAAGTTCTGATTACAAAGACAAAGTGACGGTTCGATAGAGACAAAGTGACAGTTATGTAGTACAAAGTGACGGAGTACAATAGACAAAGTGATGATGTTGCGTGACAAAGTGATGGGATTCGATGAGGACAAAGTGACAATTCGATGAGACAAAGTGATGGGATTGCAAAGACAAAGTGACGGGGTTCAAGAGACAAAGTGATAGGGTCGTGACAAAGTGACGGGCACAAGAGACAAAGTGATGGGTTGCAGACAAAGTGACGGGGTTCACTAGACAAAGTGATGAGGTCATGCACACAAAGTGATGGGGTATAGTAGATAAAGTGACGATGTTGTAGCACAAAGTGATATACTTCAGTTTTGGGCTCAACCCCTAAAATGATCCGAAAAAATGGATGGATGGAGTGGATAAACCACATGAATTCACAGTGGGCCCAACATAGTTTACTCAGTACGATAAGATTCGGTAAGCAATCCGATTTCCTGCCAAAGCCTTTTGTAGTAAGATCCTGTGAAAGGATTCCGAATGGGCCCACTACGACGTTTGTGATAAATCCAACCTGTTCATCCATTTTTAGATATCATTTTAAGACATAATACCAAAACTAAGGTGTATACAAAACTCAAATGGGCCACATGAGAGGAAACAGTGGGGATTTAGTGTTCACTGTTGAAATATTTATATGGCCACAAACGTTTTGCATCGGTCTAATATTTTGGTGTTTCCACTTCATCCTAGTAAAAATGACCTAATAAACAGTTTGGATGGCATATAAACATCAAGACGCTGGGAAGGTTTCAATTTGTAGAATTTCTTTCTCCACTGTTTCATCTTAAATGGCCCAGTTTTTTATCATCCTAATTTTTGGTTACATGTCTTAAAATGAGCTCTAAAAATGGATGAATGGATTAAAATTTTTATAAACATCATGGTGGACCCCACCATACATCCCAGTGCTGGAACTTCATGCAAAAGGCTTTTCCTGGTGAATTCGCATCCACGGTTTCCATTGGAAACGGACGGGCTACTCCCCTACCACTCGGTGCTATGTGGGCCCACCATGATGTATGTGTTTCATCCATGCCGTCCATTTATTTTTCTAGATCATTTTATGGACTGAGACCAAAAATGAGGTATAACCCAATCTCAAGTGGACCACATTACATGAAACAGTGTTGAATGAACGTTGACCCTTAAAAACTTTTTGGGGGCCATAAAAGTTTTGGATCAAGCTGATCTTTGTTTTTTCCCTTCATCTGGGTCTTTATGACTAAACCAACAGATTGGATGTCAAATAAACAGTACAGTGGGCCTTAGGAGGACTTTAATGATGGATATCCAATCACCATTGTTTTCCTGTGGTGTGGTCCATATGAGATTTATATCCCTCTCATTTTTGGGATCAACCCCTAAAATTATATGTAAAAATAGATTAGCAGAATAGATGAAACACATACATCGTGGTGGGGCCCACAAAGTACCGACCACCACCACCACCGGGCTAGTGGTGGGGGGAGTAGCCAATCCGCTTTCATTTCCATTTAGGATTCAGTGCCACATTGAGCAGTGAGACTCGCTATTGAAGTGATGTCACCTATTTATATGGGTCCCACTATGATATATGTTTTGTATCCACACCATCCATCCATTTGGAGAGATCATTTTAGGGCATGAGCCAATGAATGAATCAGATCCAAAACTCGAGTGGACCCCGCCACAGAAAATAGTGGAGAGAGTCACGCTCACCATTTATTACGACTGAATCCAATCCAAACCTCGTCACTTTGTCTACTGAACTCCGTCACTTTGTACTTCAACCCCGTCACTTTATCTCTTTGAACCCTGTCACTTTGTTTTGCAACCTCGTCACTTTGTCTAGTGAGCCCCGTCGCTTTGTACTACAACCCCGTCACTTTGTCTACTGAACCCTGTCACTTTGTACTACAACCCCGTTACTTTGTCTACTGAATTCCGTCATTTTATACTGCAACATCGTCACATTATCTACTATACCCCGCCACTTTGTACTACAACCTCGTCACTTTATCTACTGTACCCCCGTTACTTTGTGCTGCAACCTCGTCACTTTGTTTAGTGAACCCCGTCACTTTGTCTTGTAACCCAGATCACTTTGTCTTTAACCCCGTCACTTTGTTTACGAACCCCGAGTCACTTTGTACCGCAACCTCGTCACTTTGTCTCACTGTACCCGAATCCTTGTGTCTTTCTTGCATCTCGTTACTTTGTCGAGTGAACCCGCCACTTTGTCTTTCTGACCTTGTCACTTTTTCTATTGAACCACATTACTTTGTCTTTGCACACTCGTCACTTTGTCTACTTGTCCAGACGTCACTTTGTCTTTAATTACCCCATCACTTTGTCTCATCAACCTCGTCACTTTGTACTACAACCTCGTCACTTTGTCTAGTGAACCCCATCACTTTGTACTATAACCTCGTCACTTTGTCTGGTGAACCCCGTCACTTTGTACTACAATCCCGTCACTTTGTCTAGTGAACTCCATCACTTTGTACTGCAACCCCAGCTCGTCACTTTGTCTACTGAACCCCATCACTTTGTATTGCAACATTATCACTTTGTTTACTATACCCGTCACTTTGTTTACTGAACCCCATCACTTTGTACTATAACATCATCACTTTGTCTACTGTACCTAGTCACTTTGTACTGCAACCTCGTCACTTTATGAAGTACCCCTCACTTTGTGATGGGGATTTATTAGACAAAGTGATGGGGTTAAGTAGGGTTACTGGACAAAGTGATGGGGTTAAGTATGGTTATTGGATAAAGTGACGGGGTACAGTAGACAAAGTGACGAGGTTGCAGCACAAAGTAACTGGGTACAATAGACAAAGTGACGATGTTGCAGCACAAAGTGATGGGGTTCAGTAGACAAAGTGACGAGGTTGCAGTAAAAAGTGACGGGGTTCACTAGAAGTGACGGGGTTGCAATATAAAGTGATAGGGTTCACTAGACAAAGTGACGGAGTTCAGTATACAAAGTGACAGGGGTTTCAGTGTAAAGTGATGGGGTATAGTAGACAAAGTGACGAGGTTGCAGTATAAAGTAACGGGGCTCAATAGACAAAGTGACAGGGTTCACTAGACAAAGTGACGAGATTGCAGCGTAAAGTGACGGGGTACAGTAGACAAAGTGACAAGGTTGTAACATAAAGTGACGGGGTACAATAGATAAAGTGATGATGTTGCAGTACAAAGTGACGGAGTTCAATAGACAAAGTGACGGGGTTGCAGTACAAAATGACAGGGTTTACTAGACAAAGTGACAAGGTTGCAGTACAAAGTGATGGAGTTTAGTTGACAAAGTGACATGGTTGCAGTTCAAAGTGATGGGGTTCAGTAGACAAAGTGACGAGGTTTGGATTGGATTCAGTTGTAATAAATGGTGGGCGTGACTCTCTCCACTATTTTCTGTGGTGGGGTCCACTCGAGTTTTGGATCTGATTCATTCTTTGGCTCATGCCCTAAAATGATCTCTCCAAATGGATGGACGGTGTGGATACAAAACATACATCATAGTGGGACCCATATAAATGGGTGACATCACTTCCCTACCATGATGTATGTGTTTCATCCATTCCGTTAATCTATTTTTATATATAATTTTAGGAGTTGATCCCAAAAGTGAGAGGGATATAAATCTCATATGGACCACACCACAGGAAAACAATGGTGATTGGATATCCATCATTAAAGTCCTCCTAAGGCCCACCGTACTGTTTATTTGACATCCAATCCGTTGGTTTAGTCATAAAGACCCAGGTGAAGGGAAAAATCAAAGATCAGCTTAATCCAAAACTTTTATGGTCCCCAAAAAGTTTTTAATGGTCAACGTTCATTCAACACTGTTTCATGTAATGTGGTCCACTTGAGATTGGGTTATACCTCATTTTTGGTCTCAGACCATAAAATGATTTAGAAAAATAAATGGACGGCATGGATGAAACACATACATCATGGTGGGCCCACATAGTACCGAGTGGCACGGGAGTAGCTAGTCTGTTTCCAATGGAAACCGTGGACGCGGATTCACCGGGGAAAGCCTTTTGCATGAAGTTCCAAAGATCGGGATGTATGGTGGGGTCCACCATGATGTTTATAAAATTTCAATCCATTCATCCATTTTTAGAGCTCATTTTAAGACATGTAACCAAAAATTAGGATGATCAAAAACTCAACTGGGCCATACAAGATGAAACAGTGGAGAAAGAAATTCCTATAGTTGAAGCCTTCCTAAGCGTCTTGATGTTTATATGCCATCCAAATAGTTTATAAGGTCATTTTTACTAGGATGAAGTGAAAACACCAAAATATTAGACCAATGCAAAACTTTTGTGGCCATATAAATATTTCAACAGTGGACGCTAAATCCCCACTGTTTCCTCTCGTGTGGCCCATTTGAGTTTTGTATACACCTTAGTTTTAGTATAATGTCCTAAAATGATATCTAAAAATGGATGAACGGGTTGGATTTATCACAAACATCGCAATGGGCCCATCCGAAATCCTTGCCCAGGATCTTACTGTAAAAGGCTTTGGCAGGAAATCCGCGTCCCCCTTTCGGATTGTGTACTAGTCTTATCGTACTAAGTAAACTTTGTTGGGCCCACAATGAATTCATGTGGTTTATCCATGCCGTCCATCCATTTTTTCAGATCATTTTAGGGGTTGAGCCCAAAAGTGAAGTATAACAAAAGCTCAAGTAGACCATACCAAATGAAACGGTGGAAGTATTGATTTTCACCATTGAAATGTTTCTAAGCCCCCAATAATGTTTATTTTTCATCTAAATTATTCATAAGATCACAAAGACATGGATGAATGGAAAAAAATAAATATTATCTTGATATAAAACTTCTGTGGGCCTCAACAACTTTCCAACGGTAGAATTCAATTCACACTATTTCAGGTGGTGTGGTCACTTGATCTTTGAATATGATTAATTTTTGTTGTAAAGCCCTAAAATTAGATGATAAAAGAGCTGGATGGCATTGATACAATGCAAGAATAACAATAACGGTGGGCTCCACAGACTTTACCCATTACGTTTACTGTATTGAGGTACTCTGTGCACAAACCGCTTCTGTTTAGTCTCCCTTATAGTTCTTATTAAATGTACTTTTTTAAATATATTTAAAAAATTAATGACATGGCACTTACAGTGACGTGGACCAATGAAAACGCTGGAGGCAGGGAGTTCCTGCCTCTGGGAGGCAGAGGATCCGCACTCAAAGTTGTGACGCATTTACTCTTGTATGTAGATCCTTCCTCAAGAGTCTATAAAAAGGATCTTCACGCGCATGAAAAAAAATTAATAATAACAATAAAAATAAGAAGGAAATTCCTCCCTTCCAATAATTCAAAGCATTGTAATATCCACTTTCATAATACAAAATATACGAAAGTATTATACTTGCAATACTCCAAGTCTAAGAAAATCTCTTCTTCCTCTCTTCTCCAACACCACCAACGTTCATATTTTTGAATTCCCTCTCTTATGAATATGTATAATATAATTGCTGGCGATCCTTCGCAAAACCCAAATACAGCTTTTGGATTCTACGGAATTTCCCCACTACCCAAACATGAGATACAGAATTTCTTTCTTATGGATTTTACTACTAAGCAGAAAAGAAAGAAAGAAAGAAAGAAAGAGAAAAATCTTCAGATCCTTCTAAATTTCTTGCATCCAAACGACCCCTTGAGTGTTTTCCGTGATAATCATCAGGGAATCAGATATTCGTCTGTTGAGGTCTGAGAGAACCAAGTCGAGATAGCAGATAACCAAATAGTAGTGTTCGAACTAACCGATGAGGTTGAGATCCTAGCATTTCGACAAACATGAGATGACATTTGAGGGAAAGGATTCGGCGGCCCATGCAATGTCATTTCCCCTTCCAATATCTTCACAACAGTACTCATTGAAGGCCGGAGCTCTGGTTGATGTTGGACACACCATAATGCTACTATGGCCATTCTCTTCGCCATCTCTTTATCTTTCTCATTGATCCCCAAACAGCTCACCATCTCCTCCATTGTTCCTTCATCGAACTTATTCCAGACATACCTTGGCAGCCAGTGCAAGCTCCCAGAGTTTTTAGAATCCAAAATCCGCCTCCTCCCAAGAATCTCAAACAACAATTTCCCAAAACTATAAACATCGCATTTTGAAGTGACCAGAAACTCTGACCACATTTCCGGGGCGGCGTAACCAAAGGTTCCCTTGAACCCTGAAATGGGAACATGCGTCGCGTCCCGGCTATAAAGCTTGGCCAGACCAAAATCAGAAACCTTGGGTTTCAACTCCATATCAAGTAATATATTCTCGGGCTTCACATCGTAGTGAATTATTTTATCTGGGCAATCCTCATGCAAGTAGGCAATGCCCTTTCAGTTCCAATCGCAATGCTATAGAGCATCTCCCATTCAATCTTATTCTTCTTCTCTTCGTCGAATAAGAAGCCGTCAAGTGAGCCATTCTCCATGAACTCGTGCACTAGTGCTTTCAATCGCTTGTCGAAGCAAAACCCGTAAAGCTTTATTAGATTGGGATGGTCTGTTCTCCTGATCAAACGCACTTCCGCCTCAAACTGGCATCTGATTAGCTTATTTGACCAATCGCCATGAAGGACCTTAACAGCGACTGACACGCCATCATCCAGTGTTCCTTTGTACACTACCCCGAATCCGCCTTGCCCCAGCTTGTTCTTGAAATTGTTGGTGACGATATTGAGCTGGCGTGAAGAGTACATGACCAGCTTCTCTTTGATGATGTCGATGGTCGTGGCATCGTCTGGAGGAGCCGACGAGTTGCGTTTGATGTCTGCATTTTCTCGGATGCAGAGATATAATATCCAGCCGACGACGATCACTGCAGCGATGATCAAAAGCAATTGACAACATGAGAATCTATTGGTAGTTGGAATGATGATTAATGGGCATGATCATGTATTAGAACCATGCCAAAGCTCAGTTTCTAGAGCGTTTCTACACAAAGCCCATCAATTTGGACCGTCCAATCAGTGGACCACTTCTTGGGTAGGTTGGTGGACGATCCTGTGCTTAAATGATACATACAATCTCAGTTTATGAACCATCTCCACCATCCAATTTGTGAACATTCATCAATCTGGGAGTCCACCTGATTGACTCGTACTCTGAGGAAATGTGATGGATGATACGCAGGACTTACAAATCACTTAGATATTGTCTACGTGGCATACAAGTAATTCAAATTATACTGCCAGAGGATCACAGTTTAGATATATCATGAATAAAAAACACAATGACTGAATTATTTTCAAGAATGGCCCAATAAGATCAAATAACTCTGAAGTGATAATGGATTTATTCTTGATGTAGTCAGGAAAAATCAGGCTAGGCGCTGTAATCTAGAGGTAGCTTGTAACAACCCAAAATTTTGGGTTCGAGTTTACCTGTAAGTCAGAATGTACGATTACACTTTTACACTTGTTCAAGATCCATTAATATTTATGTAGTTTAACTTGAATCTCAACTAGAGAAAATAATTTTCGCCCCTAGATTACGTCAACCGACTATTGATTAGTATGATAAACCCCTGAATACCCTAGTATTCTCACCCGTTCATCAAACCGACCGTTAAATTAACTATTTACCACTAGATGAGGATATTTAACCGACCACTTTGAATTTGGACCACTTGACCAAAGTAAAGTAACTACTAGATTTTCATATCCACTCGTATACACGTCAAATTAACATTCTGATCCGTTCACCTTATTTGTCAATTATGAAATGCTTAATTTACCGTCAAAATCATGATCTACGTATTTTACACCTGTGAACTATCAATAACTTGAATCTAACGGTATACATTTCTAACATAGATCGCATTCAAAAACTACTTTATACATATCCATTTACAAAAATAACCGTACAATAACTCATAAATATGATTAACATTTTAACCATCTAATTATTTAAAATTTAGACCATCAATTGATCATCCATCACAGTCAGATCTGTCAACTGGGCCATCTAAATATTTAAATGAACCATTCATTAGGTAGATCATAAGGTATACATCAAAACTACTGGTTAATATTTACATAGGATGTTGATAGACATTGTTTTGAGTTATAAATAGACGTAGGCCGTTAAATAGGCATCTTGGTCATCTCTGAGAGATCAAAGCCCAAACTTGGTCTGTTTGTAGAGCACGCAAAATGGTAATCTTTGATAAAGTTTCACTCTAAATAAATGGTCTGAATAGAAAATATTTAAGTTTGAAAATATTTATTAGAAATGTGAGATATGACTTATCCGTCTCCACTAGCTCACGTTTCTTCAAGGCTACACTAATAATACTCTGTAGCTATCGTCCACTTAGTCCAATATCAATCCATCCTTCACCATCTACCATCTGTTAAGCCAACATATGTATGATCTGGGCCATTCACCTACTAGCCAAGAAGTCATCAACAATCCATATTAAATCTTGAGAGTTTCCTGTCCTATCATATAGATCACCGAAATATTATATTTGTCTCATCCTTCAGCCCATAACGTAACATGATATAATCAAGTGGATGGGCGGAGTAGATTTCTCATAAGCAATATGATGAACCTCACATATCAATGGAAATTAAAATTATAACAACTCCAATTTGTGCGTTCCTTACGTTTTGAAATTTGAAAATTTAGTTTTTTGAAAAAAAAGAGATCAAACCGGTTGCAACCTCCTTTCTCGTTATCTTATCCATCTTATCCGAGCAAGTCTCTTTTCTTTATAAAGATGGACATTTCTCACCGATCAAAAATAGTAAAAAAAGAATAAGAAGAAGAAAAAAATATAAAATGAGAGAAATTAGTGAAAGAACGGCTTGCACGGGTTAGTATTTATTTTATTTTAATTTAGATTTTTATTTTAATATGTTATTATGCTTTGGGTTTATGTGATGGACGGCGTAGATCTACAATGGGTGCAATGCATGTGCACATATATCAATATGTGCGCATATGCACGATGCACTATGGAACGCCTTACCCATGAAACAAGAAATCAAAGGAAACACGTAAGTTCTCTTTGTCTATTTTACTTGAATTACATATTTGACTTATTTTGCTTACATGGTCCGATCAATTCAGTCCATTAGGTTCTAAGGACCAAAACATGGAAAACCTCCAAAAATTAGCCTTAATTAACATTTTGGTAGGCCATAATATGTAAACTAGAATTCATTAGGCACTCACCGTTGGAATATCCATCGGGGCCGCAGGGAGTTCCGATGGAGATACCAATGATTTTGACCATTAAAATATAATTGGGTGGACCAATGAACAAATTGGATCTTACGTAGAAAGTTAGGAGGGTTTGAAATAAGAAATGCATATGTTTTAATAGTGGAAGAACGGTCAGTGTTAATTCATGGCAGTATGATCCATCAGAATAATGAATCTACCTCATTTTTCTACCAATGCCCTAAAACTATGTTAGTAAAGTGGTGAATGGAATAGATCTTATGTATGGGTCATCATGACAAAAGTGTAGCAATATAGAGTGGGTGTAAAAAAAAATACTCCATCCTGCAAAAGTGAAATTGGGCTATTTACGTTACCGTAATTAGTCTGGATTTATGGACCTTATATGCGGGGCTTTCTTAATGTATGTATCAAATCCGTACCATCTAATAATCTTATCACTAATTAAAAGTCTTGGGGTTGAAAAATTTATTCGAAAGAAAACTCATGTGGATCACATCGCCTTAAACAATGAAAATTAAATGGGCACCTTCGAATATTCTTGTGGGCCACAAAAGTGTTATTTCGAGTAGATTTTTAGACTCGTCCTTTATGAGGAGATTACCTATCTTATTCATGGTTTAGATTTTTATGGGACCTATCAAAAAAAATTAATTAAATAAATAAGTACAAAAAATAAAGTTTGATTGTCAGCGTTCAAACCAAGTGCGGCTTTTAACCTTAGATGGTAACGTTAGAAACCATGCATCTTCGGTCATCAGATTGTGGACTCACAGTGATGTATACATTGTATCCAATCCATCCATTTGATTTGGAAGATTATTATAGGTTAAGAGTATAAATTTAAGACATATCTAAAATGTGTGTGACCCATAAATAAAGAAAATAATAGTAGTTGTACAATAATCGTTTACATTATTACAGGTCCCACATATTTCAGATTAGTTTGAAAATTTTTCTCAAAGGTCAAATTAGTAATGGTAACCATATAATCAATCCAAATCCCTATAAGTAGGACCCATATAAAAAAAATGTGTGTTAGATATATATAATATAATGTAACTCCACCTTCTGATGTACGGTAAAACTTATATAAGTTACATGCATGTCTAAGACAAAATATACATAAGCTAAATTATGTATCATTATGACATGCTATTAGAAGATCTAAGCCATCCATGTGGTGGGTCATCTTATAAGATATCTAGTGTATCTTTTGGGCCGAGATAGATAAGATGAACCTTATTTATTACGTATGTTACTTGAGTATCACTCTCATGTAATACCTTAATTAGTAATAAAAACAAATCAAATACTTTATGAGTTTAATATTTTTAATATTATGGTGTACTGTATATGGATTATTTATAGGTATTTTCTGATCCGCTTCATCGGATTCCTCTCTAAATCATCAGGTGAGTAATCCCAACATGTTTCCTCTCCATATGATTAAAATAATTTGTTGTTGTGAATGACTTGATTAAATTATTTATAAACTGATTTGTGCTGAAATATTCTTGGATTATGAACATGTTAAAGGCCTCTCATAAGGAGAGATGTATTTGACTGTTGATATGATTACTACTGCATCAAACATTCATGCCTGACATCATTAATACTCTTGTGCGATTACCTAAGGGACAACCCATTGTACCCACTAGAAGCCCACTATATGTGGAAGCCTGCCCAATGGGGGGGATGCGGGCCTTGCCCATGCCTACCAACGGTAAAAGCCTGCCAAGTGCAGATGCGGGTTGTCGATATCCAACTCAAGCAAGTGGACGGTTTCTATTTATACCAACTTGATGCATCATCAGTATCATTCATAGCATACGCTTTAATTATTTACATTGTATTTCTGATTTTTATGCTTTACTTATATGTATTATTTTAATTGTACTGTGCACGAACCATGATGGGTTCACTCATTGGGCCTGACCAGCTGACGGTTTATTGATGGAAAAACCTTACAGATGGAATTGAAGCAGATAGAACAACTTAAGAGCAAGAATGTGAAGCTAAACCAGTGGATGATCCACAGGATCAGTGATCGTATTTAACTGAAGATGAGCTTACGTCGTTGGACCAGTATAACAATTAAATTGGACATCTGTTTCCTATTATTATTTTATTTCTGTTTTAGAATGACTTTAAATTTAAATTTTGTTTTATTTTTGTTGAATGAAATTTCAAATGAGTGGACTCGATGACTCCTGATGTGGTTTTGAATAGATGATGATGGAAATTATAGGAAAATAATACAAACATAGATGAATGGATGTTAAAATTGGATGTGAACTTAGGATTCATTAAATTATGCCTCTAAATAATTGTACAGAGAATGAATTAAGTACACTCGGTGTACGTGTCATGGGCCGAAACTCGGGTCTGAGGGTGCACACTCTGTATCCGAATTTTGGGGCGTGACATAGCCTATCATGGGATTCAGTTGCACTAGCCAAATCAATCAAGGGACACGAAATATTTCAAAGAAAGTAATATTATCCATGCCAGATCCCAACATTAATCTATATTTGGCGATTTTGATTCTTCCAAACAAGTTTGGGGTTCCAATTATTTTTTATTAATTCTAATTCCTGCTTATAAATGCACAACATATCAAGCATTAATTTGTGCCAGATCACCATAAAATCTCTTGAAAAAAAATCATCAATTGGGTTCAAGAGATTTTATGGTGATCTGGCACAAATTTATGATTTTTTTTCAAGAGATTCAATGCCATGAGACACCCCTGGCACAACTAGTTAGTTTATGAGCCATGGCGTATGGACCATGGGACTCCAATGAGTCTGGTGTGACTTGTCTGAGTTGACTTGAACTAGGTCAAACCTGATTCGATTCAATGCCATGAGTCACCCCTGACTTGGGTGAATCATGACTCAGGTCGGGGACAAAGTCAGGTGGAGTCCCCCAAATCTTAAATCATGGATTGGGCACTAGAATGGTTTATATACCAAGTTTCAATATAAAATTTTTGTATATAGCGACTTATTTCTCCTTATTGCTATTAATGTTTATACACCAAGATCAATGTATATTAATTCTTGGCCCATACCAGAGCTTTCTTTTGGCCTGCCCGGAGCCAGATCTTTGTTTGAGCCTAGCTAGGTTTTTTCCATACGGCTACACCAAACTTGGACATACCTCGACCTGCCATAAGCCTATCCCCATTGACCGTCCAAGTTATTGGGCTAGTTGGCTAGAATTGACTTGGACTCAGATGTTTCTCTAGTAGGCTGGAACGAGCCTGGGTTAGTATCTAGCTTACTAACCTAGCTTGTGGTTGATGGATTTTTTAATTCTGTTAATATATAACAGGGTTTGTCGATGCCATCGATATACCACTCAATGCCATCGGAAAATTTTGAAAATTTTATATTAGTTGCTGGAATGTTTTGGTGTTGATAATCGATGTTATCGAAGTAAGTTCAATGACATCAAGGGTCTTCGATAACAATGAAGGCCCCATCAAAAACATGCACAGAATTGTGTAAGTGCTGAATTTATTTCCTATATTCTGGTTGTGATAGTATATATATCAGGTGTAATTGGGATTATGGTATAAAGATGGCTTTCTAATTCATTCCCAAGGATTTCACATGCATATCTAGGGCTTATAAAGTGGATTCGATGGTTGTTCAAATCAATAATACTCTACCTCTTGTAATTTCTGCTTTCTTTTTTTTTTTTAGAAAAGTGGACTGATACCACTGAATTCATTAATCACAGCAAAATACAACCTTTCGGGTGAGTCCGAACAAAAGGAGAACAGACCACACCTATCCTATATAAATGGACATAGACAGACCAGATTTACAACCTACGAGGCGGGCCCCAACAAAAAGACGTGGGCCACCAGAAGAAGCGCAGGAGCTGCACAAAAGGAAAGAACAAAACACCAAAAATAGAAAACAGAGCGAAGCTAATCCACCCAACTCAATGGCTGCGTCTGATGGCCCCGAGCCCAGCTCTATCAAGGAGGACCGAACCCCTCACGGATTGAGGGAGAGCAGCGGTCGAGGCGAAGATCGTTTGGGCCTGAGTGGAGCTCGCCAGTTTAGCCAGACCATCCGCTGCACCATTCGCTTCCCTGAAAACGTGAGAGAATGAGACCTGGGCACCCCTACATAAATCGTGGATCCACTTCAGCCAATAGTTCCACCTGGCACTCGGCTGGCTAAAACCATTCAGCATGCCCACGATGAGCTTCGAGTCGGACTCCACTTGAAGTATAAGAAGCCCCCGCTGCCGACACAACAGCAGGCCATCCCAAATGGCTCTGAGTTCAGCCACATTGTTGGAGCCGTGGCCATACCCGAAAGCAAATGCGAAGTGGAAAATAGCTTTACGCCCACGCGGAATACCACCACCCCCTGCAGGCTGCCGGGTTACCCCTGCTTGCTCCATCCACATTGAGTTTGAAACAATCCCCCACAGGGAAGATCCATTTAACCAAGACTGGGAGGTTGGTGGGCGTGGTAGGGAGCGCAATACCAAGAGAAATCATCACCTTACATTCAGCAGATGAGTGGCACGGCCAAGTGGAATACGCCTGGCAGGTGGATTTGATCCAAGCAATAACACGTAAAATAACATCCGACGGAAGGGCCACCTTTCCTTGAAACTTTGCTTTGTTCCTCGCCTTCCATGTTTCCCAAATGATGAACATGTGAAGAAGACCCTGCAGCATAGACGTCTTACCAGAGGCAGTGGAGGCAGCCCACCACGCATACAGCCTTGTTTCCATAGTGGGGTTTGCTCCGAGAGAAATGCCCAACATGACAGCAAAGTGGTTCCAAACAGCTTTGGCAAGAGAGCTATGAATGAAAAGGTGGGCCAGCGATTCCGTCGAAGGGACCGTAGGGGCAATCTGACTACAACATACACATTTGGAGACCAAAACAACGCCTTTGTCCTGCACTCTGGAGTCAACAGGGACCGCACCGAAGAGGACTCTCCACACAAAGCAAGAGATTTTTGGTGGCATCATCGTATGCCAAACCCATCGGGACCAGCCCTTCCTCGGCCTACCAGGGTGAAGCATACCCCAAGTGGATCGACGAGAACAAATCGGGCCGAGTCCAAGGGCCGAGTGCGAGTCGGGAGCTCTGACGTGCAAAAACCACCTTGGAAGATGAGGTCTATAACTTCTTGAGGAAGAAGATTGAAGATAGCTGACGGAGGGAGGGGGCCATGCGGGCCCAGAAACTCTTTAATTTTCATGTCCCACAGCCTCTCGGGGATGGGGCTAGAGGCAAGAAGGTTGCTTTCATAGTGCATACTCATCGCTCTATATTATGATTTTTTCTCGCAATGATTTTTTCACTTAAAATTCGGATTGTTCTTGTTTAGAATTAGTTATGCAATTGTGAGTATTTTGCTTGATTCATCTCTCGATGTTTCCGCAGTTCCTCAACACAGCTTAACCTCACTCATTTCCAGTAAAGGTAGCAATGGACCAGGTAAGCCTACGGATTAATTAGTCCCAACGGCTTCTAAGGTAGGTTTAGGCCAAGCTAAATGAGTAGTGGGTTACTTTGGGTTAGAAAACGTGGTCCTTTTTAAGTAAAAAGGTCGGCCTTCGGCCTAACCCTACCCAACCTATTCACCCATATAGTTATAAATGAGTTGGGTGAAATGATCCCCCAAAGCGAGATGCAAAATAAAAAAGAATAACTTAATATTTGCATATAATCCACATATGCTTCTTTGCTTCTGATTTATAAATAATTTTATTTTTTTCAGAAGAAGAAGAAGAAGAAGAAGAAGAAGAAGAAGAAGAACATCTCTCGTATAGTTCTTTCACACCAACTATAATTTGGTATCACGGTTTTCTACTTATTCCTTCAACTATAACTTGAGTTTCAAGTTCTATTCTTAAAATCTCCTATACCATGCAGTTTTGGGTCAAACCCAACCCAATTATAACTAAATGGGATGAGCCCGGGTTTGATGAATTTTAAGTGGGTCAGGTGGGGCTATATGTTTATGGGTCAAGGCTCGATGAGGCTGGAATTCTTGGCCTGTATAATAATCGGTTCGGTCATGGGCTGACCTAGATTTAGCTTGAACTCGACAGACTGCTAAGGGTCGACTACTGTGTCATATCCCATAAATGGTGTGGCCTACCGTACAAACAACAGGGTCGGTCGGGGTGAATTTCTCGGCCTGTCTACCAAACGGTTCGGACATGGGCTGACCTCGACTCGTCCTGAACTCAACATACTGCCACCCCTGATTTACGGTCAGGGGCGGCGAGAGAGAGAGAGAGAGAGAGAGAGAGAGAGAGAGAGAGAGAGAGAGAGAGAGAGAGAGAGAGTACCAATTGCGATGAACGTTAAGGTTACATATAGGATCTGTACAGTGTCGGACATCTGTGGCTGCGGGCTGGGAGAAGGAGAGAGAAATGTTTTGGACATTGAAGCCTGTGGCTGCCGGCCGAGAGAGATGTGATTTCGTGTGATTTTGTTCTCACCGATAATTTCTAAGATGATCCGGTATCCTCTGTAATACCTGGTGTAAGAAACAGATACAATAACCAACGTCTGTGGGGCCATTATGTTGCTTGTATTACATCTAACCTGTCCATCAAGTTAACCTCTCGATGTAAGCCCTACTAAACTGAAATTAGCCCGCAGGTGGGCCACACCAAAGGGAACAATGGGGAGTGGATGCCAACAATAGGTTTCTTTCTTCTTTTTTCTATTCGATCCAACCCGTTCACCAGGTGCGATTCACCGGGATAAAGGGACACTCCAAACATGAGCAGAACCCAAAAGTTCGGCCACCAACACGAGGGGAAAATGAACAATTCACACCTGAGATTTCGGTATGGCCCACTTGAGTAATGGATCGGGACGGTTTTTTAGAATTACGGTGAACACATGGGATTTCATATGATGGACGGAATAGATGTCATACATGGGTGTTGTACACCGATGCGTACAACAGATGTGGCAGAAGATTACCTTGTGTAGAGTGGGGGCAACGTTCCACAGGTCAGCAACCCACGGTTGCTAAAATCTGGAGTACCGCATATTGTAACATGCAGGAGCTTGTTATCACCGTTGGATGACACTCATGTAACTATCCAGACCATTCATCAGGTTCTGTACACTGTAAAGATTTTCTTGACTGAAAAATAATAATAATAATAATATTGGTCCACTTCTCAGGCATATCAAGCTTGTAAGAGAAAAATGAACGGTTGGAAAAACATGTGTAGCACTCGGAGTTAAACGGACACGTGGGCTCACTTGATGACTGTACTACTATTTTCTGCTCAAAGCTGCTTCCACCGCCTAATGAATGGCCCAGATCGATTACTTGCTTGAAAATGGATGGTGAGGACGAGCTCCCACATGGAACTGTGATGCAGACCCGTTATCTAACAAAACCCGACAAGGTTTATGTTATATTTGACCGTTTCCTTCCGGTAGTCGGAAGCGGTTCATCTACAAGCCCGAGAACAGACTTATTTGCAAGTGCTGCTCGTGGTCCTACCGGGGTGTTTTCATCCCATCCAAACCGATCAACAGCATCAAACCATCATAAAATTTGAACAGTGAAAAATGATCCTATCCAACCATGATGAGCCACCACTTGAATCTGGAGGTTTTTGAATAGTTGTCCACTGTTTTTTCTGATGTGGCTTATCTAGTGATTTTGTAGATCACATTTTCGTGGGATCTCATCATCGTCATTGTTACCACGTGATGCACGGATTGGATGGAATATGCACGACTCGGGTGGCTCCATAATAGACAACCATGGACAACCATCCAAACATTTCCAAATTCAAGCGGTGCCCACATGATGGTTGGATCTTCCTCATTTCTTGGCCATTCAAATTTCACGCTAAAGAAAGCTGATGGATAGGTTGGATTCCATACACGCACCCCGGTGGCCTCAAAACAGGCACTTGAATAACTTCATTGTACAGCGGCTTGCAGAAGAATGGGCCTCTTTGGAGTCATTGTCAATGGCGTTGCATGTTGGAAAGTTTCGCCAATCTGAGAGAGAGAGAGAGAGAGAGAGAGAGAGTCACGCTCGCCCGCATAATTTTTTTTTTTTTTTAATTAAAAAAATTTATTTATTTATTTTTTACGTGCGCATCTTTGCACACTTGTCCTGAGCATAAAATCCAAACGGTCCACCTAATGTGGTACCCTGTGAAACCTCGCGGTGCAATTTCACCGTTATACAAAACTCTGGTGGACCATAGCAAAGGGAGAAGATAAATCAAGAAAAAAAACTATTTTCTTTTTCCACGGCCCACTAGAGTTTCAGATCAAGGTAAAAGTTAGGCTTTGAAGGTTTCATGTGGTTCAAAATCATATGAACGATTCAGATTTTTTATTCATATAACGTGCGATGATTTTTCAAAAAGTTTTTAAGAATTCTCACGAGAACAAATCGATGCAACTTTCAAATTTTGAACCAAATGCAACATCCATGAAACCCTCGGCCTAATTTTATCTTATCCAAAACTTTTCCATGCCATGACGACAAAAGAGAAATACAAATAAGAGAGAACATTTTCTCTTACCATGGCGCACCGGAGCTTTAAATGGGAGAGAGCTTATGAGAACTTCTACGCAGCCCAGCATATCTCATATCTCTCTCTCTCTCTCTCTCTCTCTCTCTCTCTCTCATATCTCATCTATCTCTCTCTCTCTCTCTCTCATATCTCATCTCTCTCTCTCTCTCTCTCTCTCTATATATATATATATATATACATACACACACACACACTCACCTATGCACTTCTTTTGTGAGCACACGTGTCATAGGCACATAATTTGAACAGTTCACTTGATGCGGCATCCCTTGAAACCTCACAAGCTTAATTTCCTGCCGCATACACAATTCTAGTAGGCCATAGAAAAGAGAAATGCACATCAAGAGAGAAAACTATTTCCTTTTGCTATGGCCCACTAGAGTTATGCAGCAGGATGAAAGTTGGGCTTGTGAGGTTTCAAGGGATGCCACATCATGTGGACGTTCAGATTCTGCACCCATGACATGTGTGTAAAAGTGCTCACAGTGCTCACGTAAAAAGGTGTAAAGGTGAGCATTCTTCTACCCACGTATATACATATGTAGTGGACCACATAGTTAGGATTGAATGCCCACCATAAAAATCTTTTGGGGCGCCACTGATCATCTAATCAGTGCAAACATAGTCTATATATATATTTCATGGGGCCACAGTAGTACATTTGTTCCATTGATCTTTCAAGGACCCAACACATCAATACTTTTCTGTATGAGAATTGTAAAATTGAATTTCAAATGTTTGCACCGCTAGGAAGTGTTTGGACGAACAAGTGAATAGAATTACAATGTTCATGACGAGAAAGGAGGCAAATTGTGGTAATATTTCTTTCAAGTCCAGCTTAAAAAAGAAATGTAATTGCAATTTGGAGTCGAGATTGTCAGAATGAATGAATTTCGAGGGAAGGAAATTACAATTTGGATTTATTTATATATATTTTTAGCACACTAAAATTAGATTAATGCTGCAGAAAAGCTTTAATACTCTAACAGAGTGTGTGATGGATGATATTCAGGCACTTGAAAATTTCTTACAAATTGCATACATGGCAAAAAAATAATTAAAATAAAGCTTTTCAAATTATGGGTGCAAGTGTGTGTGTGTGTGTGTGTGTATATATATATATATATATATATATATATATATATATATATAATATATATATATATATATATATAGATGCACGGTGATCCAAAAACTGCTCTTGTTCAATCATATAATCCGATTAAGATATGCATATTGGACGGTTAAAATGAAAAATATCCAATTTTTCTGTTTAACAAGCTAGTATCCAAGAATCAGAACTGATAATTATTCAGAGATTTTCAAGCGTCCTGAAATTATACAGAGTACGATGAATGATATGCAGTCACTTGGAAATTACTAACAAATGTCTTACATAGCATAAAGTAATTAAAATAATATTTTTTTTCAAATTACGGGTACCAGGTGTATCATGAACCAAAATTGCGAGTTAAGCTTAACCCACAATCCGATGTGTGGGGCCCAGCATGATGTGTGCATGGCATCCTATCCACCTATCATGTGTGCACCCTCATTTATCCTTGTCGCCCAAAAATCATGTGATCTAAAACTCAAGTAGGCCACATCACAGAGAACAGTTGCGATGAAGACATGGACTAGGTTGTGTGTGGGACGCACCTTGTCTTTTATATGCAACCCAATATATTCGAAAAGATGTGAACCACCTGGAATTCCAAAATTCAGGTGGGCCACGCCAAGTGATTTCAGAACTTTTAGGCATGATTTTACATGTTGTTGCCCACCTGAATTTTGAATCTTCCTAATTTTTGGACTGCAAGGAGAACCTGAGGGGGATCACTTGATGGATGGATTGGATATGTCATGTGCACATCATGGTGGCTAAGGTTTGTAGTGGAACTAGACGAGGATAAGAACCTACCAAATAAAGAGCATCATCTTTTTTCTTTAGCTGGCCATCATAGACAGACGGTCTTGATCAAACCAGATTGTATCTAGCCGTTGGATCTTAGTCAATGAGAATGCTAGGGAAGGAAATTACACGTTCAATTATTCAGATATTTTCAAACATCCCTAGGGCCCGCATGGATACCACCAAATAAGTTACTTTTTCTACTTATAGCAGTAGACAAGTAACTTATTTGATTCATGATCATATATATAAGTTACTTATTCACTTTAGTTTTTTACTTTAATAAGTAGAAATCAAAATAAGCTACTTAAGGCATAACGCGAGTTCATTGGTTCGAGTACTCATTGTGTCTGAGCGTGTTTAGGGGTGAGTGCATGTGTTAAAAGTAAATAATGAAAAAGAAGAAGCTTAGCTTAAGTAACTTAAGATCTAAACGCCCCCTTGAATTAGATTAATATCTCTTGATTCCGACTGCACACAATCTCAGGATCTTCTATTCTCAATGTTCGACCCATCATTGATGAGGGTGGGGCCTACATTCGGGTAACCTGGATGACGATTATATATCTCCGCTAGATTGTTGGGACAATTTACCTGTTGTAGAGGCTTGATGCTCACTTTACCCCAATTGCTAACATGGAACCTAGACCTAAGTTGTGCTTGGATGCATTATTGAATTGAATTGCAATAATTTATTTACCAATGTGAAATAATTAAATTGCAGCTACCTTTGGGAGTATTGGCACCAAGAAAGTAGCCTTCAAAATGCAATCACATTCCTTTCAAGTCCAAATTCACAGTAGCGTGTTTGGATGAGCTATTCACTAATTAAATTACAATTATCAATCTAATAAAGTGGAAATAATCAAATTGTAATTTCTTTTGCTGGGGGCCTTGAATAAGTACAGCTTCAAATTGCATTTACATTACTTTCACGTTGGAGTTAAAAGGAAAATTGTGGCAGTTCAACTCAAGAATTAAGCTATACATGTCATTTGGATGTCTGAAAAATAGCCCTTGTGGAAATTGAATCCATGACTGATAAATTCTTGTGTTTGGGCTCCTGAAAAACTTGGAATTGGTTTCATGATGTGATCCGTTTACACCAAAAGAGACATTTTGAAATTCCTTAGAAGAGCTAGCTTGCAAGTTCCTAGGTACTGAATTCCCCACCAATGGGCATATTGAATCCGAATACTCTACTGAGACAAGCAGGAAAATTCTGCTTGTTGCAATCTAATTGAGTCACATCTTCGTACAGTGCATTTAGTGCAGTAGTGCTGACGATGTTAATGATGATGTGGACCAATCATAATGTGGTAAAGTAAGATTTCTCAGCCTGTGACAAGCAAAGGATCCGGATTCATTTTGGGATTCCCTGTCTCATGAATATGTGTACTATAATTTCGCGATCCTTCCCACCACCCAAATACAGCTTTTGGATTCCAAAGAATTTATCCACTACCCAAAAATAAGAAATAGAATATCTTTCTCGTGGATTTTACATACCAGTAAAAACGAAAGAAAAATCTTTAGACCCATCTAAATTTCTGGCATCCAAACCACCCCTTAAGTATTTTCTCTGATAATCATCAAGGAGTCAGATATTCCTCCGTCGAGGTCTCAGAGTCCAAAGTTGAGGCCGGAGAGAACCAAAGAGTAGTGTCTGGACTCACCGATGGAGTTGGGATCCTAGCATTTCGAGAATCATCAGACGGCATTTGAGGGAAAGGATTTGGTGGATCCTTCAACATCACATCTCCTTCCAAAATCTTCACAACAGTACTCATCGGAGGCCGGAGCTCCGGCCGATGTTGAACACACCACAAAGCAACCACAGCCATTCTCTTTGCCGTCTCTTTATCTTTCCCACTCATCCTCAAATAGCTCACCATCTCCTCCATTGCTCCTTCCTCGAACTTAATCCACACATGCCTCGGCAGCCACTGCAAGATCCCAGAGTTCCTAGAATCGAAATTCTGCCCCCTCCCAAGAATCTGAAACAACAACATCCCGAAACTATAAACATCGCATTTCGGAGTGACAGTGACTGGAAAAGGCAACGACATTTCTGGAGCAGCATAATCCGGAGTTCCCTTGCACCCTGAAATGGGCACATGGGTCGAGTCACGGCTATAAAGGTTAGCCAGCCCAAAATCTGACACCTTAGGTGAGAAATCCACATTGAGCAATACATTCTCCGGCTTTATATCGTAGTGAATTATTCTATCTGGGCAATCATCGTGCAAGTAGGCAATGCCCTTAGCGGTTCCAATCGCAATGCTATAGAGCTTCTCCAAATCAATCTTATTCTTCTTCTCTCTTTCGAATAAGAACTCGTCGAGCGATCCGTTCTCCATGAACTCATAAACTAACGCCTTCAATTGCTTGTTGAAGCAAAACCCATAAAGCTTTACTAGATTGGGATGGTGTGTTCTTCTGATCAAACGCACTTCCGCCTCGAACTGGCGTCTTAGCTTATTCGACCAATCGCTATGAAGGACCTTAACAGCAACCGGTGTGCCGTCTTCTAACGTTCCTTTGTACACTCTGCCGGATCCACCTTTGCCCAGCTCGTGCTTGAAATTTTCGGTGATGTTCTTGAGGCGGCCTGGTGAGTACATGACCAGCTTCTCTTCGATGATGTTAACGTTCGTGGCAACATTTGGAGGGGCAGATGAGTCGCGTTTGATGTCTTCATTTTCTAGGATGGAGAGATACAATATCCAGCTGACGACAATCACTGCATGCAGCGATGATCAAAAGAAATTGACAACATGATAATATACTGATTATTGGAATGATGATTAATGGGCATGATCTTGTATTAGAAGTTAGAACCATGACAAAGCTCAGTTAATTTGTAGACCGTTTCTACACAGCTCATCAATTTGGTCCGTCCAATCTGTAGGCCACTTGTTGTGTAGGTTGGTGGACAATCCTATGCTTAAATGATACATGAAATATCAGTTTATGAACCATCTCTACCATTCAATTTGTGCACATCATCATCAATCTTGGTGTTTACCTGATAGACTCATACTCTGTGGAAGTGTGATGAATGATACACACGACTTATAAATCACTTAGTGTAGGCGGCATACAAGTAATTCAAATTAAACTGCCCAGGGCCACAGTTTAGATGCATCGTGAGACAAAAAAAAAAAAAAACACACTTATTTGGTTATCTATACTCAGTAACCGTAGGTGTTACAACTTGGTTTAATGTATGCCCCATATATATATATATATATATATATATATATATATATATATATATATATATATATATATATATATATATATATTTTTCAAACAATCTTATCTATATATATATTTTTTTTGGTGGAAGTTTTTATTTCTTTTTTTTTTTTTTTCACAAAATTCCTGAATACATTCAGCGGTTAAGAAAAATAATAGCATGTAATTAAACTATCGTGAGCTAAAAGGAAGGAAAAAAGACAACTGATTAGACCTTGCTGCTATTTTTAACCTTTTCAGCCCCACTCTTAAGAAAACCATTGCCCCTAACATGAATCGAAAATCTTATGCTTATTACTGAAGATAAAAAAACAAGATCTTTGAGAATCATTTTAAACTTATTTTAGCGTCACCGTGGGAAGTTGGCTTCCATAAATATGTATCATGTATATTTGAGCCCTCATTCTCATGTTTTGGATCCTATATTAATCCAATATATATATATACTTCCAAAGGACAAATCACCGCTCAAAATGTTCACGGCCATTAAATTCAATCACCACCTTATCAAAGCCCCTTTGAATTTAAAGGGAAATGTCAAAGAATGGCCCGAATTCCTTACACGTATTTATGCCATGCCCATATGCATTGGAAAGTATAAGCAATTGTATGTCATTTAAAAGCATAAACCTCCACCACCCGAGGGCCCCTTGGGTACCCCTTCTTACAAGAACCATCAACATCAATCTTTATCCAACCAAGGCGCGGCAATCCAAAACTCACTCTCTGATAAGCTTGCATGTCTCATTAGTGGTTATGGTGCAGTTGCATGCGTGATTGGCGAGGTACGTAATGGGAGTGAAGTTTCCGTCACACTAATGCATCCACATACGAAATCCACCAATTCAATACAAAGCGCCATTATGACATTAGCGAGCAAACTTTTCTTCAAACCGAGCTACATTTCGGGAAAAACTTCCACATCAACCAAAGAAAGCAGATAGGGGCTACATGATGCGGCTCGATTTCCTCCCGATGCAATGTATTTCATGCTTCCATTGCACATTGATATACCGAAAGAAGGCGTCGGCGATATTCAAGTGGAAGATCTTAGCAATGTGGCGCCATCTTTCATAGAGCCTTTAAGCGATGCGATAATGGAGAAAGAGATGCGGAATTGTCTCAACAGAGATTTAGGTTGAAATTTCGATCCCACAACATACACATGCAGATAATTATTTCCCAGTGGTGATTTGAGCCGTATATCATAGTTCCGATGTTTATTTGCAGATATCCATTTAATTATAGCCAATGGTGACATTTTAGGCGTGTGAATGTTTACTCCATAAAATACCGGCCCAAATGAGGGGGAGGAGACCTACATATGTTTCTTAAAATCGACCTCACAGAGAACTCACCGAAGGATTCAACGGCCGAACGGGGTATCGTGCCTGTCCGAGACGCTGAAACCTCCCTGGAAAATGAAATCATTAATCCTTTGGGGGAGGAGATTGAAGATCACTGAAGGAGGGAGAGGGCCGCACGGGCCTAGAAATTCTCTGACCTGCATCAGCAACATACCCTATGGAATGGGATTAACGGCGAGATCCTCTGAGTGGGCCCAAACCGCACGGTTGTCCGACCATAATAGATGTGCAGTCTTCCTAGCCGAACCGCACAATAGGTGGCGAGTGGCAGAGAGAATCGGGGCCGAATGCGACTCCGAGATGGGGGAAACAAAGTGCATCTCCTAGAGAGTCAAAAGATTGTCAGCTTGCTTGTACTTTGGAGACATGAAAGAGCCCCATAAATTGTCGTTATTCCCAAAATAGATGCTTCACGCCATCTTCAAACAGAAGGACTGCATGACCTCCCGCAGCCTCCTAAAGCCTAGCCCACCTTCCTCAATAGGAACCGCCAACCTTTTCCAATTCGTCCAGTGCAGTTTCCTTTTACCCTGAGACCATCCCCAGAAGAAATTGCAAAAACACTTTTCTAGCGATATCAAAACCTGCTGAGGGATGTGCGCCGCCGCTAGGGAATGGATAGGGACACTTCCCAGAACATGCTTAATAAGGACCTTCCTACCCGCCTGTGAGAGAATTCTAGCCTGCCATCCCTGGATCCTCCCGTTTATCCTATCCAATAACAGCTGAAACAAACTAGATTTAACTCTACCAGCATGAGATGGGAACTCCCAGATAAGTAAACGTGGACGTGGCCTAGCGATTCCAAGCACCTCCTCGATCGCTCTAACCCTGACGACAGACGTCATCTTGGGAGTGCAAACAAAGTAGCTTTTATAGAGGTTAATGCATTGGCCTGAGGCTTCCTGGTACTTGTCTAGAAAATCTCTTAAAATCCGAAGAGAGGCAATACCCCCATTAAGGAATAAGAGGGTGTCGTCGGCATACAGGAGGTGAGACACCCTCAAGGGGGGCGACCTCTGCATGGTCTTGAACTTAACGCACCAGCCTTGGTCAAGCAGACACAGGCCCCTGCTAAGAGCCTCGCCACGATAATAAAAGCGCAGGGGAGATAGGATTGCAAGACCTCTAAAGTTGATTTGAAAAAACCATTGACTCCCCATTCACCAACACCGAGAACCAATTATTACTCCAACATTTTTCGACCAAGTCCAACCATCTAGAATCAAACCGAACCTGGAAAGAACTCCTAAAAATTCCATTCAACTCTATCATACGCTTTTTCCATATCTAGCTTGAGAACGATGTTTCCACCCCTCCTTCGCGGCAATGTCTCCGAAAAGCTCACTTGGCTAAGAGCGATGTTTTCTTAAATAAAACGGCCCTAGATGAATGCCCCGCTCTCCAAGGGGATGATCGAAGGAAGGATGGAACTCACAAGACCATGATATTGGCAAAGATCTTGTAAATGCCCGAAGGATTACAAAGACTAATAGGTCCAGAGTCGAGAACTTTTCGGGAGTGTGTCTTTGGGATTAAGCGAGATGAGAGACGTAGTGAAGGACCTAGGCATTTTACCCCCTTGGAATATAAAGATGATGGCGTTATGTATATCTCGGCCCACCACATCCAAACAAGATGAATAGAAGGCACTCGAGAAGCCATCAGGCCCTGGAGCTGCATCCGAGGGAATAGCATCGATGGCTTTCTTAACTTCCATGAGAGTTAGCGGCGTCATCGGGCCCAAATTCTGCCGGGAAACCATGTGCGAGATGACGTGAAGAGACGGTCGGCGTTACGTTAAGAGGAGGTGAATAGCATATCTCGAAAAATTCACCGCTTGAGTTTGATCCGTCTAAATCGTTTAGTTCCTGGCCCGACATCGTGATATAACCTTACAAATAAGAGAAAAGGTCGGTGTTTTATTTCTTGAATCGTGGAAAAATTTCGTATTCCTGTCACCTTCGGCTAACCAGTCAATATGGGCCTTTTGTTTCTAGTAAATTTCCTGCATTAGCTCTATCCTGTTAAGCTTATCCGCAGCTAATTTGATGGCATTGAGCTGATGCATCGAGGGGCCGTCCGCAGGAACGATGGTTTGGATATCGGCCTCAAGAGCACCCAAATCCCTTTCAGCCTGACGAACTAACTGGAAAATATTCCCAAAGACGTTTTGTTCCAGCTTTTGAGATCCCTTAATCCTCCGCCTTGAGCTTTACAATGACGTTGTGCAACCGGATGCCTTGATTCCACCCTTGTCCAAGTGCTTCTTTTTCTACCGATTCGTGTTCCTCGATGAAAGGACTCGTGTTGAGTCCACATCCTCAAATCGAACAAGTTGCTTTAGGGCCACTCGGCCACATGAGGATGGAAAACCAAAAGAAGAGTGCGTGATCGGAGTTGACTCGGCAGTCAACCGGACTTGAATTCTTGCTTTCGGGAAGAAGGCGGCCCAATTTGCATTGGTGAAGACTCTGTCCGGATCGCCCAAACCCTAGAGGAACACGCTTGATTATTACTCCACGTGAACCTATTTCCCGAAAATCCAAGATCCATGAGACCTCGTCGATTATTAATTGCGTCGAAGAACTCGGAGACACTGAGCTAGCTCTATCTAGGATGTTCCTACTTATTCTCTCACGGCTCTACCACGACATTGAAGTCTCCACCGATCGCCCACAAACCATTCACGGATGAAGACAAAGAAGCTAGTTCACCCATGCTCTCTCCCGATAGTGCGGAGCAAACGGCGGCGTAAACAAAAGTGAAAGAGATCGGATCCTGCATATCCTGCAGGTTAAACACAATGGAAAGAGATTGCTGAGACATATTAATGACTAAAAAAGGAATAGAGGATTTGCAGAAAAACCATATTTTGCCCCCCGCATCCCCATTAGAACAAGATGAATGGAAGCCAATGGACAAACCAACTCCCACCCTCTTCTCGTCTCCAAGCATGGGTTCGAGCAGGACTACCACCCACGGGTTGTGATCTTTAATAAGTCTCTTAACAGTACTAAGGGAACGCTGATTTCCAATCCCACGAACGTTCCAAATGAGGATCTTATCCATTCGACACACATCCGGTATTCACAAAACCCTTCGCTCTTGTCTGATGCGGAAGGATTGACTCCCCCATTCTCCTTTCTTGAGAAGAGCTTGCTCGTGCTAATCCTCCTTCTGATTGGTGAGCCCCCGACAATCCACCATTTCTTTTCTGGTTTGCTCATTCCCTCATGAAGCAATTTCCCTTCTTTGGATCACCATCCATACCCACTAAGGAGTTTATGTTGAAATTTCGTTTCTTGATTTGAAGAAAGGAGACAGTCCACCGAAATAACTCCAATCATGCACACTTGAACCTCTTCATTTGAATTGGCACATTGACTGGTCCTTAGTCCCGATGGGCCGCCGGCCGAATCCATCGATGGGTCCTTTGTAGCCTCGGATTCCGTCGGAAGTCTGCAATGTGTTGGTCCCGGACCTCTCTTCCGAAGAAAACATAAACCCGTGAGAAGCCCCGAGCTTCCCGGAGGTCTACCTAGTCTTCATGGGGGTGGAGTTCAACCTCCTTGTCTTGTTCGAAGCTTCTCTCACCGCGATCCCAATTTCTATCCTCTTCTTCGCCATATCACCGGGAAAAACTTGATTTCCTTTGATTGAGGTGTAGGCTTGGGATGCCAAAAGCTCTGTAGTGCACCATGCCTATCAATCTCCTCTTACATCTTGGAAGTTGAGAGGAGAGCTACCCTCGAACCGGGAGCGAAAGTGCATCCCATCCCGACTGTTGAGCCAAAGCATGGGGAGCGATGCCTACGGTGCTCTAGGACCCTTGATCATTGTTTCCCGCCTAACCTTCTCGCTGGGGACCTCGGGAATCGGGGTAGCATGCTCCCATCATCCCACTGCAGGCCCTCTAAATCCTCAGTGTGCAAGCGTCAACAAAGAAAGTCGGGAATAATTGGGATCATGGCGCCGAACATGGAAAGATTAAGTCTTAGAGTCCCGAAATTAGCAAAAAATATATATCATAACCAATATATATATATATATATATATATATATATATATATATATATATATATATATATATATATATATATATATATATATATATATATATATATATATATATATAAGACTTAATCTTTCGCTCTGATACCTGTCAAACAACTAATTGCGCTAAAAGCTCGAGCCATTAGAGGATGATATATCAATGTATATCAAGGGACTTTAACACTCAACGGTTAGTGAAAAGTGTATAGCATGTAATTAAACTCGTGGTAAATTGCATGGGGAAATTTACTAGATTTTTCACATAATTATTTTTATTCATTTTCATTTCTAATTTATGACATTAAATTGTTTAATATTGCTGAAAATATTATGCTTATTACTGATTTTAATAAGTTTTCATCAAATATTAATCTTTATAAGAAATTTTAAACATTATTTTAAAAGTAACAAAAAGTGTGTAGCATATATATATATATATATATATATATATATATATATATATATATATATATATATATATATATATATATATATATATATATATATATAGGGTTGATAATTATAATATGATGATTCATATAAAATGTGTGTTCATTATTTATTGAGAATTGAGATTTAAATGTGGTGCAATGTCCTGAATTATTCTTAAAGGTACATGCATGTGCTTTGCCTTAAGAATGTCCCTGTAAGTATAAGCAATTGTAATATCCTGTAGACGTCAATAAAAGTATAAGAAAGTAGGTTGATCGTGTCCCTTGGGTAAAAATTCTTAAAACCAGCAAGTTAAGGTGTTCGTGTCCCTTGGGTGAACGATGCTAAAACTCACTAGATATTTTGATGTCTCATTTCTACATGGTGTATGAGTGCAAGTGTGCATGCAGACATACGCTAAAGGTACAACTTGAGTAGTAGTCTGACCAACTAATGTATGAATGGGTTCCTCATTACAAAGTACCGGTGTATGAACATTAATGCAACATGGACATCTACTGTGTATGGTGCTATATTCATGAAAAACATCACATTTATTGTATTTTTATGATTCCGGCATTTTAATTCATGTTTCTCTATTCTTTTTACTCTAATTCAAGTATTTCTTTTGTTTTTGTATATTGATATAATCTGAAAATTTTAAATTTGAATAAGGAAGTGATCCCACTGAATATATGTACACTCACCCCATCTTTCATAATGTTTTAAGTGCAGAGTTTGAGAATTATGAAATGTGGGTCTCCATTATTAGAATTTTTTTTCCAATCATTAATATTTAGTTGAAAATTTTAAGTTCATAGTATAATTGAATAATTATTTAAGGAGTGGTGATTTGAGTAGTATATATTATAGTTCGAGTGTTTATTTGGAACGTTATATTTAATTTAATTATAGTTTCATGGTGATTTCTCCTTTAGTTCGTGTGAATGTTTATTTCAGGTGAATAAACGTATGTGATGTAATGAAAAGTGAAAAAAATAAAATAAAATTAGATCATGTTCTCAAAATTAAAATCTTAAGTAACTCTACTGAGGTTACCCAGATTTCAAGGCATGATGACCAGAGATTTCTTTCGGCCTTTCACAAGCCATATCTTAGCTTAAACCTAGGTTTTCCCTTACGGGCCAGGCTAGACTTGGATAGACCTTAGCTGCCATAAACCTAGCCTAATTGACAGTCCTAGTTACGGGACTGGTTGGTTAGAATCGACTTAAACCTAGATGCTTCTCTAGTAGGCTAGAACTGGCCTTCGCTAGTATCTAGCTCACTAATTGATCTTAGCCTCACTCATGTATGGTGGGGGTGGCAATGAGCTGGATTAGCTCGTGGGTTAATAGTCTAACAGGCTTTTGACCTAGGCTTTTTTTTTTTTTTAGGAAAGCAAAATTGTATTGATATCCAAGCAAAAGATTGTACAGAGCTTGGGGCGATCTCCAACAAAAAGGAAAGGAGCCCGCCTATCGTGTACCGAACGAAAACCGAAGAGAAAGGACTGAAAGACAGCGCTAGAGCTGGACCGGTGACCCAAGCCAGAGAAGCGGCCAACACCTAAGGGGATCAGACTCGCCGGTTCCCCAGGCCTACCTTATCCAAGACCAGGGAACCTCGGATGCGCCTAGGCAAGCCCAGAGGAGAGCGGAAGGAGTTAGCACAGCCTTCACTTGCCGCTCTCGCAAGGGCATCAGCCACTGCATTACCCTCGCGAAAAATGTGCTTGAAGGAGAGGTTGAGGGAGCGGTTGATATGGCGGATGGTCCCCATCCTATACCATATGTTCCAAGGGCAGTGACGAGAAGGGTCGACAACTGCAGCCACCACTATCTTCGAGTTGGATTCAATAATAATGTGTGAAAAACCCAACTTACTACAAAGGAAAATGCCATCAAGCATAGCCTACGCCTCCCCTATCATGTTCGTAGCAGGACCATAATGCCGGTGAAAGGCAAAAATAAACCAACCCTGGGAGTCCCTACAGACACCTCCTCCACCACTCTCTCTCGGGTTTCCCCGAGAGGAGCCGTCTACATTCAACTTGACCCACCTGGAGGGAGGGAAATTCCAAAAAATAATCTGGGGCTTGACTCCGGGTTTCCCCCTGACAAGATGGGGGCATTGAGACTTGGCCAAGTCGATTAGGGGAGGGAGGGTGCTGACTACTAAGGGATTGCTGAGCTCCTGCAGCTATCTAGAGACCCGAGAGATGACAGAACGAGCAGACATCTAAATCCCATCAAACCTGGATGCATTTCTACTCAACCATAACTCCCAAGATAATAAAGTAGGAATTAGGCCCAATAAAAGCTTATGGCGAGTTGTGGAGGAGGCCTTGGTAGACCAGAAATTAATCCGCTGCTGAATAGAGTAGGAGGGGATATAGGGGACATCAAAAGTGCGGTGGAAATGGGCCTAAGCAACAGATGTTATGTGCTCGAAACAGAGAAGATTATCCATATTCTCCTCGCGGAAGGCAAAGGGCCTGATCACTTGAGGAAGCACATCAGGCGAGGGCTGAGAAGGAGGCAGAGGGCCGACAATTGACAGCGTAGGAGAAGGGGTTAAGGCAGGCTGCTGAGGCGAAGACCTTGGCCCGGTGAAAGGAGAAGACTGAAGGAAGGGAGGCAACGCGAACATGACCGAGGCAAGGCCATTCAGCTGGTCGATCTGCGATCCCACACTACCCGAATTAAGGGGCCCCTGAATCCCCTGATCAGAACTGAGAACCCCAGAGTAGATACCCGCCGATGGCCCAATTACACCACAATAACCCTCATAGCAAGAAGCCAGAAACACGCCAGATTTTTTAACAGCCGCATCCACCGGAATGGCGTGGTGCATAATTTTCCTAAGAAAAATGTCAATCTTAGGCGGAAGAACCTTATTCCAAGCCCAACGCGTCCACCGCGGAATCTGTCGGTGCTGCTGGACTTCATTCCAAGCTGAAGACAGAGTGAAATTGTTGGACGTTAAAAGGTCCCATGCCAGGATATCCTCTTTGCATGACAGAGGGACAGGGCTGTTCATCAAAAGCTGGAAGATGGCTGAAGGGAGGATATCCCGGACATCGTGCCAGTATCGGCCAAAAGGGGAGAAAAGGTCCCTTACCATCATTTCCCTACGATGGAATGGAATGGGGCCTTCCAAAATACTGGCCAAGAATCCCTCCCTAGTCCAGTTGTGGTTCTAAAAACTAACATCACCCTCGCCAAGGAGCCATTTCGAATGAAGGATGGCAAATGGTAGAGTTTTCTGCAAGTCCTTTCAAACAGTTGAGTTAACTGTTGAGGTCATTCCCCTGGGTTTAACGAATTTGCTGAAGAATTTCTTCCTCACTAGTCTTGCCCAAAGAGATCTCCCCTCCAAGAAGTTCCTGCTCATTTTACTTCTAAACGATGTCATTATATCCTCCATAATCTTGAAGCCCAGGCCTCTCTCTAACGTTGGGAAACATAGCTTAGACCACTTAATCCAGTGCTTCTTTTTCTAACCGTTCGTGTTCCCCCAGAAAAAATTAGAGAGGACAAATTCCATCAACGTACAAGTTGCTTTAGGGATATTCACCGCTGACAATACATGGATAGGGATAATAGACTAAACGTGCTTGATCAGGGTCATTCTGGCTGTCGGATTGAGAATTCTTGCTTTCCAACCCTCTAGCTTGTGGAGAATTTTCTAGATGAGCGGGAGCAAGAGATGGGCTCGAATTTTTCCTTTCATCAGGGAAATGCCTAGGTAAGTGCAAGGAAGGTTGGCTTGCTTAAACCCTGTCGTATTCCTGATTTGACGAGTTTTAGCAGGAGACACTTTTGATGGCAGAATAAAGGATGTTTTGTTAACATTCACCTTTTGGCCTGAACCTGAGGAGAGCTCGCACAGACCCTATCTTGCCATTCAAAAATAAGATTGCATCATCTGTATATAAAAAAAAAAAAAAAAAAAAAAAAAAAAAAAAAAAAAAAAAAAGGGTTAGAATAGGACAGTTTGGAGGGAGCTTAAACGGCTGGCACGTTCTTGACAGAAAGAGGTTTCGAATACCCTGGCTGAATACCTCAGCGGCCAGAATGAAGAGGGGAGGAGATAGGGGATCCCCTTGCCGTAAGCCTCTGGATGAGGGAAAAAACCAAGGGCTCGACCGTTTATGAGGATAAAAAACCAACTGCCCATATCCAACAGCGCTGAGCTTGGAGGATCCAACGATGGTCAAAACCAAACTTCTCAAGCACCTGAGCAAGGAAAGGCCATTCGACCATGTCATAAGCTTTTTCCATATCAAGCTTGACTATCATATTCCCACCAAACACTTTACAGTCTAGCTCATGGGTCATTTCCCTCGTGATAGAGATGTTTTCAACTATAGATCTGCCATTGACAAAAGCCTCTTGCTCTTCAGAGATGATGGAGGGAAGGATGGAAGCCAACCTAAAGGTAATAACCTTAGAAAAGATTTTTATGATGATGTTGCAAAGGCTGATAGGCTGGAAATCTATCATGGTTTTCGGGTTTCTCTTCTTTGGGATGAGGCAAATGAGGGTGCATTGGAATGATCTGGGAATAGGTCCGCCATGAAGGAAGTCCCTTGCTGCTTCAAAAATATCATTGTCAATGAGATCCCAGCAAGAGGAGAAGAATGCACCGCCAAATCCATCCGGCCCGGGAGCACTGTCAATCTGGATTCAGGATACCGCAGCCTTGACTTCTTCAATCATGATCAGGGCCGCCAGATCAGAGTTCATCTGATGGGTGACTAATGTAGGGATACATGAGAAGATGGCTTCATTCTCAGCCCTCTCCTGTGAAGAAAACAAGTCCTTAAAGAAGTCCACGGCTGTCCTACCAATGTCTTCAATATTATCAATGATTTCCCCTGAGGAGAGCTTAATTCTGTCAATAGTCATCCTTATATGCTTGTCCAACACCGAATCATGAAAAACTTGGTGTTTCTGTCCCCTTCTTGAAGCCATTTAATCCGAAATTTCTGTCTCCAAAACAGTTCCTGCTGTAGCTGGGCTAGCTTGAGACTTTCCTTAGCTACATTCAGTCTCTTAACACTTGCTTCCGAGGTAGAGGAGAGGAGGGCAGATTCGGCTCGAGTGATTTCATCCTCAGCCTGCTGCACCTTGCTGTGCACATCTCCAAAGGTGGTGTGATTCCACTCTCCAAGGACTCTTTTCAGGTGTTTCATCTTAATAAGGACCTTGTACATGGGAGCTGCAGCAACATCAATCTCCCAGGCTACCTTTACAACCCTCTTGAAATCCTCATGGGTGGTCCACATGCGTTGGAAGCGAAGGGGCGAGAGAAATCAGCAGTGACGTCGTGGAAGGTCACGAGCAGCGGGGAGTGATCTGAATAGGCCCACGTTAGGTGATCGACTTTAAAGGTTGGGAGGGAGCTGATCCAACTTGTGTTTACAAGCATCCTGTCCAGTCTGGCCCATCTCCGCCCTCTACCTGATCTATTATTGCACCACGTGAAAATAGACCCATTGAACCCCACATCAAGCAGACACGAATCATTAATGGTTCCAAGGAAGTCGCTCATTGATGCTGAAAAGGAAGGGACTCCACCCATTCTTTCATCAGTACTCACAGTGGCGTTGAAATCCCCAAAGGCCAGGCATGGCCTATTGTTCAGGCGAGAAATCAGACGAAGTTCTTCCCACAGCTCCTTTCTTTGCTCCTTGTCGCAGCTAGCATAGATGGTCGATATCATAACAGGGGGAAAATTACCAAGTGAGAGATTTAACGTGACACATTGTCTGCTAGCTCTAACTGATTAGACGAGAATGCCTTGTTTAGCTAGAACCCGAATTCTACCTTCAGAAGCTTCTTCCATTAAGTGAAACTCGAACTCCAGCTTCACAGCCACGAAGTCTCTCTTGTTAGCTCTAATCATTGGCTCTTGGAGAATGAGAACCGCAACCTTGTGCTTTTTAATCAATTGCCTCAAATGGCGGGTAGTTTGGGCATTACTTACCCTCGTACGTTCCAAGAAAGGATGTTAAACATTGGAAACCCATCCTTTTTGCTCGACCCTTCTACGGATACTTTTCAGTCTCTAACTCCTTCTGCTAAGCACCAAAATGGTTGCTCGTCCTCTCCTTTTGCTTATCTTTGTTGGTGTAGCAATGTCTTCATCTATTTGAGTTTCAGGTTCAGAGATCTCAGATTCAACAGACACTCCCTCAGCTTCAATGTCTACCCATAGGGATATCCCATTCTCATCGTTAATGGCAGCCTGTTGAGCTAGAAGATTAACAGGTGGGCAGAGAAAACTGTCTGTTCCCTGGCCAGAGATGTCTGGACTTGCCCGATCCACGGTGTCTAAGCTTGCCTCATCCTCACAAGGTCACTGCGCTCCTGGTGGGTGTTTTTGGTTTCTAGCAACATAGCTTCCACTCTAACTGTGTTGAGGTCTGTTCGGTTCTCCCAAGTCTGTAGAATTTGATTTCTTTCATTGATATGAGTGGCTAAGGCAGTCAAAGAGAAGCATGATTTAATTTCGGCAAAATTGGGCTGTCCGTAAACAATTGTTGAACACCCGAAAGCCAGCCTTCCCACTCATTCATAACATTTCCATCGATGGGTAGACCTCTATGATCCATTAGCGCAAAGGGCTGGTGGGGAGTTGAGATAGGCTATGGAGATGGGAGGGTTGATAGTGCGGATGGGTCTAGGGGCCTAGGAGTGGGATCAGGTAATTGGGTAAGGTATGCAGGAGTGAAGGTCTGAAGGTGGTTGAGGGTTAGTAGGGGATAGGGCAAGTTGGTTGAGTTATGCAGGATCTGCAGAGATAGTTGATGGCACTCATTCAGGGATGAGTCCGGACCAACAAGAAGCTAGGGGTGGGGAGGCAGAGTAGAAGGGTCTGAAGGAGAGATTGGTTGAGTCCCCCGTGGGACGGCAAGGGAACCTGCCCCACCGCCAATAGCACACTGTGCCTGCTGTTGAGGAATTGGATGGGCATGGATTGGATCAACAGATACCAACGTAGCTTCCATTTGGTTGACTAATTGCTCGTTCTGTTGTGCCTGTTGGGGCTGCTACAGTTGAGGATTCAAAGAGGCAAGTGGTCGAACATCAGGAGGACGTTGACCCTCGCCCCCACCTATAGGGGTCAGAGTGGTAGAATCCCTTCCCTTGTTTGAGGTAACGGTGGCCTGTTGGTGCCCAAATGATTTAATAACCCATTGCTTCATTCCTTCCGGGCGTGGTTCACTACGCGTTGCCTTCCCACCCGAATCTAGGTCCTTCACTTGTGAAGCCTCAAGCAACACCAGGATCTGAAAAGGTCTTCCTTCTACCATGAGATTTAACTTCATACAAGGATCGAGGTTCTGCCATGGAAATATCCTTACCCTAGCAAACCATCTGTTTGACCTAGATAACGTCTATGGATCTAGTTCTAAGACCTCCCCAACGTGTTTAGCGATGTGCCCGATTGTTTGCTTGCTCCATGCGTGCAATGGGATGCCTTCAATACGAATCCAAACTCCCCTACCCGGAACCTTAAACATTGGTCCCCATGGTCACACATTGGCCAGACCCAGTTTGCTGTGTAAGAGTTTGTCACACAAGAAGGCGACCACTGCTTCCCTGGAGATAAATTTCAGAGAGAAGGCAGAGACTAATCATTGGAATATCTCCATCGAGGTGGAGTGAAAGGGGGAGGATTTGATCCCTTCACGCAAGGAGAGGGGGCTGACAACCGAGTCAACGGTCTCCCCAACCAAGGCATAAGCAAAATTTGCTCTACCTTTATCCGAGATTCACTTGGCACGATGATGGTATGGCTGGGGGGGGAGGGGAGCATGGTGGCTTCTACATAGGATCGGGGAACAAGCCTGTTGCTGTTGTCTCTGTTTGGGATTCCAGGAGTTTTATCTGATTAGTTCCAGGCAGGAAAAGGGGGAGGGGGAGGGTAAGGAATGGAGAGTACTTGGTTACCAGGCCATGCAATGTTGCGCCCTGCATTGCCACCAGAGGGCCTGGTAGAGGGCGGATTGTTAGCAACGCTGACTGTCATTCTACGGCGGCCCAAAAATCGCCCATTGAGGAGGTCCAGCGCTGATTTCGCATAGTCTCAGTGCTTGAATGTGACAAACGCAAATCCTTTGCTTCTTCTAGAAGCCGAGAAAGAGGGTATGAATACATTAGCGAGGGCACCGAACTGCTCGAATCTGGCTCCTATGTCTTCGGTTGATGTCATGAATGAAAGGTTACCAATAAACAATCTCCATTTGGCCGTTGGCTTCTTCCTCCGCACCTCACTCTAGATCTCATTCGATCCCGCATTGCTGGGACCTACTCGATCCCCCATCCAAGGTCGAGGGCAGGGAGGAAACCCTATGAAATCGCCTTTGAAATTGCCTCTGCCGGGTTATAGGTTTAGGTTTTCGAACTAAAAAAAAAAAAGTTTATGCCAAGCTAAATGGATAGTAGGTTGCCTTTGGTTAGAAAATGTTGGATAAGAGGTAATATAGTACACAATGTAGGATAAAAGAATTAGACAACGAGACATTCATATCTAGTGGATTCAAGGCTCAACTTGAATAGTTGATTTCTCAAGACAATTTGATGCCCTTTTCAGAGATACTAGCAAGTGCAAAAGGAGGAAAATGGAAAATCGTCTTCAGGATACAATGAACTCACATATCCGAATTTCAACATGAAAATGTACACTTTTAAGTATTGAATAGATCTCTAGTTTTGACACTAATATGCCTTTAAAACATTCTAAAGAAAAATACAGCAAGAGGGAAATTTTAAGAGCACTGGAAATATAATTGCTTGATCAAGAAAATGGAGTATCTTATTTTTTGGACTAAGATATCTGGTGATGCAGGGAGGGACGTGATGAGGTCGATCACCATCTTCCTCAAGGATATCTACTCTGAATCAACGGAGCACTCTAGACTCATCACAAAGAGCTTCCTCGAATCCACGAGGGATAAAAGTAGAAATAATTTCTAATAAATTCGAAATAAATTGATTGATGATATTAAAAAAAAATGAAATTGCAACCCTTTAAATAATAAGCTCAAACCTAGGATGGAGTTTGAGACTCAAACTCCCTAAAAATGTGACTTATTATAAATAGTAAATTTACTATTTAAAGCTATATATGGTAATGATTCCTACTAGACTTCATGGTTTTCAGACAAAAATAGTAAGTGTCCAATATGGCCTAACCATGTTATTCTCCTAATTTATCTAAGCCCTTTTCATGTTAGTCACAACTCCTACAACTCAAATGATCGAAAGTTATAATCAAAAGAGAACTTATTATTTATAGTAAAAATGAAAATAAAATGGACTTTTGACTGTCGATTTGATGGAATCTCACAAATTTGGCGTGGGAAACCCGGCATAGCCGGATTAGTTGGCTAAAATAGCTTCTCCAACCCCAAAATCATATATGATATATCCAAAAAATTATTCTGGTTTGTGAGATACGACTGTTTTAAGGTTCCGATAGTCTCGATCATTTTAGCCTCCGATCGGGCCTTCTTTAGTCCATCTTTGCCATGAAAGTGTTAGTGACCCACTATACATCAGTCCTCTCCACTTCAAAAGAACTTATCCTTGAGTTCTCGTCCCGCTTAGGTTCATGATACTCAATCAAGTCCACAATGTTGAAAGAACGTGAGATCTCCATCTCATCCGGAAGATCAACAACATAAGCATTGTCATTAATCTTTCGGAGGATCGGTACCGGTCCAATATTTTTGTTCTTTAACTTGTTGTAAGTCCCAGTCGGAAATCTCTCCTTGCGTAGATGGACCATTGCATGGTTGCCCGCCTCAAACACTTTTTGTTACCGATATTTATTGGTTTTCTTCTTGTACTTGTCGTTTGAAGCATGCAACTTAACTTGCACATCTGCATGAATGCCCACAATTCGGTCTTCCATATGTTCTTCTGCAACATTCATGCCCGGGAGCTTGGGTAAAGGGACCATGCCAAGTGTGGCAAAGGCACTTGATCATAAACAATCTATAACGGGAATTTTCCTGTCGAGCGGTTCACCATGTTGTTGAATGAAAACTCCGCTTGGGATAATGTCAAATCCCACTGCTTCAATTTGTTACCTGAAATACACTGGAGGAGGTTTCCAATCATACGATTCACAACTTCAGTCTACCCATCGGTTTATGGGTGGTAGGCACAACTGAACTAAAGTTACATACCAAACCGATTCCACAAAGTCCGCCAGAAGTGGCTAATGAACTTCGTGTTATGGTTATAAGTAATGGTCTTAGGAACCCCATGTAGCCGCACGACCTCTCTGAAGAATAAATTCTCCACGTGTGTTGCATCAAGAGTCTTCTTACATGAGATAAAGTGTACCATCTTTGAGAAACGATCTACCACTACGAACATTGAATCTATGTCGCGTTGTATTTGTGGGAGACCAAGCACGAAGTCCATTTATTGGTATGATATGATTTGTTGTATTGATTTTCCCTTCCATTTATAGGCTTCTTTGTTATGCAGATACTCTATATCCTTTTTTCTTCTTTACTTCAGTCATTATGGCAACTGAATCGTTGCCACGTCAGCCTTATCTTTATATTCTCTTTTAAATGTTCTTTCCTCTTCTTGAACTTCTACAGCGTGCCTTGACAAGTCTTTTTATCTCTTTATATTCTCTTCTAAATGTTCTTTCCGATCGACCATGCTTTCCGTCTCTTGAAATGTTCTTTCCGATCGACCATGCTTTCCGTCATCTTGACTTTTCTAAATGTTTTAAATGTTCTTTACTATAGGTGCTTTAACCGTCTTCGCCTCTTAAACTTCTTGGTCGTGCCTGGTCATGCCTTGTCATTAGATGATGTGTACTATCTAGCTCAACACCAGTTGCACTTCTGTAAAAAGTGCTCCAAATATGACTGGAGATCTTTCAACATGTTATATTTTCCTTATGAAATAACACGTGTCAGTGTCATTCCCCGATTATCTATTCTAGGAATGGCCATAAATAAGGTACAACAACAACGATGCATATATGCAAAGTGCAAAGTACAACCAATAAAGCACCTAAGCAGCTCTCATCCTTCTGGAGATTCGAACCTTGATTCCATTAACAAAAACCTCTCTTCATACTATCTGGTTATACAAAGTATTTATGAAAAAAATCATAATTATTGGGGAAAAATAGAACGACTTATTGATCAGGGTCGAATATTGCATATCAGACCCCAGTAATTACCTGATTTTACATACATGATAATGTTTAATGCCGAATTTTAATTATATTTTTATTACAGGACGAAATCAGGAGCGTTAATTGGAATTTGATGTTAAAGGCATGGATTTGACGCTCCAAAATTACCAGAGCACGGAATGGACTCCAGAAAACTAATAATGAAGATTTTACACGCCTGGAATCGGAGGAAAGCAAGCCAAAGGGGCCCGAAAAGGGTCCAGAATGCAAGATCACATGTTTCCCGCCATCCGATCAGTTCGAAACTTCATACATGAGATGAGGGCAATAAATTAACCGTACATATCAAGTTTCAGCTCTTGGATCACTATGGAAGTGTCCCAACGGTCAGATCAGCCCCTAAAATCATCATTTCAGGCCCACCTGATATCTGGAAGTACTTCAACTTTGGTGTCAACCCTTTAAACTAGAAGCTACAGCAAATGGATGGATTTGATTTTACAAAGACATTACAGTGGGCCTTGTACGTGTGGCATGTGCACGGAGCGCTGGTGTAACCGCGTCACGCCGGACCAAGAGACCGAGTCAAAGTTGGTTTGACCGACTATCTCTTGCCAAAAAATGGAGACACCCGTTTTCCTCCAGCGCTAACGCTGTCCGACCGCAGGCATCAGTTGTGGGCCCCACACATCGCCAAAATACGAGATCTGAACCGTTCATTGTCCTTCTGGGATAGGGAAGACCCTCACCTAGTTGGAATTTTGGCTCAATACAGGCGATCACTCGATTCACACCGCCAAACGTAAGACGGACGGTGGAGCAAAAATTCAAGTGGACCTCATCAACGGAAAGTGCAAACATACATTCCTGATCGAAATTTTCACCTCCATCCAATGGACAGAGGGGATTTTCAATTCAATAGAAGGAGTGGGCCCCACCATTTTCGCAGCGGAAGAGTCCGCGTCCCTGTTTCCGCGCAGCGAAAGGACGCCGCTGACCGTTTTTGCGGACGACAGTGGGTCCCACAAGAGGCCTTTCCGGACGATCTAATCCATCCATCTTGTAGACGGCCACGAGAACTACAAAACCATGCTAAGATTCCACTCCCATGCGTACACACGTGTGCGGTACAGAGGCCAAAAGTGGACTGTCCCGGGATGTTCAAATCTGATCTTTTTGAGATTTCTTCTGTGGGCCGCGCCAATGGACCTTCAAAACCACCCATTCTTGACTGAAATTTCGTCCTGAATCCAATGGACGGGGTGGATTTTCCAGAAAATATCTCTGTGGGGCCCACCGATCACGGTTGCGAAAAATTGTATTCAGAGTCTTCTTCTACTACTGCCACCGATTCCACCATCCAGCCTATAAAAGGGAAGTTTTGGACGTGGGGAAGGTATTCAGATCCAGGGAATTCGAGATCCAGAGCCAGGGAGAGAAGAAAGAGAAGAAAGAGAAGGAGGAAGAGAAAGAGATCGATTGGTTTGGTGTTTTGATTTTTATGAATTTTATTTAATATTTTTTTATGGATTTTATGGGTAACTAATCTCTCAGCTAGGGCTGAGATGAAGCCCCTAATTTGATTAGCTCTTGTATTAGTTGATTTACTTTGAATATTAATTAATTTATTTTTTTCTCTAAGTGGGCTTTATGGGTTTAAATTCTATACTTCTCCATCTATGAACTTGACCCAAGTATATATATGGATGTTGTTTGGATGCTTATTACAGGTGCTTGTGTCTGATCAAGAACAAGTTTCCTATAGAGAAAGAAACAGGGTGCTTTAATGAATGTACATTCCATATGCCCGACCAAGGATATAGGATATGTTGTTCATGGCATCGTTTAAAGGAATTAGACATTCTGTATGCCCGATTAAGGACACAGATTGTGCTTTCTCTATTTAAGTGGTATCAATCTAGATCAAGGTGAATCAACAGACCAAACAAGGGTTAGGATAGTTAGGGGTGGATTCGAAAGTCCTAGTGCTTTCTCTCTGATTGAATTTTCTTCCCTGCTCTTAATTGTTTTTCCTAAAATTGTGCTTAGTAGTTTAGTTCATTATTCATTGGATTAGTTAAGAAGAATCATAGATTTGAGTTGTGACGACCAGTCCTCGTGGGAACGATCTCGTAATACGTACCGTATCTGCATCTGATTCGTATACTTGCGAGTTTAAAAATCATTTAAATCGTGTTGGTTTAAATAAAACATCACTTATAAAATGAGCCAACTCTACAACTAGCACGGACCCAATGGGGCAAACTGCTCATGAGATTCCTACTGGCAAAGAAAAGCCGACGACAAAGTAGGTTAGTATAGTCATAGGTCTATATGACTACTGGCCGATCTATTGAGTAAGTCGGCACAACTATAGGTCAGCTATAGGTTGGCACGACCATAAATCAGCTATAAGTAGGCTATAAGTCCGCCATAGCTCTGAATAGTCTCCGACAAAGTCGGCAATTGATATCAACCTCAAGTGAATGCTGATCTGTCGAGACCTCAGGTGAATGTTGATCTATCGAATAGCAGTATTACCTACCTCTAAGGCATTATCCGCCTTTGTCGACCGACCTTGTCGTGAACAACCGACCCAAAGATCTCTCGAACGGCGGATCCCCAGATCTCGGACACCCGTAACCATAAGATTGGATCCTGAGGATCTCGGATGCCTGTAATCTCAAAGAGATCTCTAACATAACTGGAGATCCATACGGGAAAATCTCTGACGTATCCGGCCTCTTAAACGGGGAACTCTTCCTATGGTGTGATCTCCTCGCTCGTATAAATAGAGAAGCTCTTAGCCAGTGAAAAGTATGCATATTTAGACACTCAAAACAAAATAAAAAATACAACTAGTAACTCTTTTTTTAAAAAAGATCATCTCCTACAAAGACCCAAGTTCCTGACTTAGGCATCAGAGGGTCCCCTATACAAGCGAGGGTCTCCTTTGTCTCTTCCTTCCCTATGTGCAGGTTCTCAAGGGTCTACTAAGGAGGGTCTATAGGAAAACTGCATCAACAATAATAAATATATTTATTTACTTATTAAAAATAAACTTTATTTTTAAAATTTATTTTTTATTATAAAAACAAAATAGAAAATATGGACCTTTTTAAGTAAACATGTTAGCACCGTATTAAACCCTACCCAACCCGAATCAACCACATAGTTATTAATGAGTTAGGCTAGATGATCCAACCGAAAGCCGGAAACAAATTCAAAGACAATAATCAGATAGATGCATATAATGTATATATATTTATATGCATCTATAATTGGAATAGGCTGATAAAAAAGAATGTTTCTCATTTAATTATTTCATACCTACTATAACTTATTATTAATTTCGATTTTCTACTAGTTGCTTTAATTATAGTTGTTGGGGAAAAATAGTATAAGTCCGAAGGCTCGGCTATGGAATGGACCAACTCTACTGACACCGCCCAGGAATCTGAGGCAACAAGCCCGACCGAGGTGGATAAGCTAAATGCCTAAAGGAGAGACTTAACCGGATATTAGGAAAATGAATCCCGAATGAGATTTACAAAGTCATGAGCCTTAAGGCAAAGCATATAAGATGCATGAAGTTGACTCGGTTAACAAGGCAGCAACATCCAAAAAGGCCGATTAAGGCCCTAAGCTTAGAAGTCATCCGATCGACCATAAAACTGACCCACATTTAGGTCGGTTATGGGGTCGACTATCGGAATAAGAGAGGATATCAATTATGGATCGGTTCCGTTTCATCCGACAGAAGGCAAACAGCTTTATCCTTGCAACTAGCCAAGATTCACTCATCATTAGAGTCGGTTAAGATCAAGCCAAGCAAGGAAAATATGATAACACTGTCCTGAAAATCTTGTGAAACGATTTCCGATCCCGAAGATCTCGGGATCGGATAGAATCCATAAATGGATTAAAATCAATCTCCGAGATACTAGGAGAAGAATCCCTACATCCCGGGACCCTCTCATTCCTATAAATATAGGAAATCTCCACATTGAAAGGTATGCAGAAAACTCTCCTAAAAACCCTTCTTACACAATCTTGTCCCTGACTTTAGCATCGGAGGGTCCCCGGCTCTAACCAGGGTCTTCCTTATCTCTTTCTCGTGTAGGCGATAGGACCAAGTAGGGCGCACCAGTTTTTTGCATCAACAGATTGGTGCCATCTGTGGGAAGCGATACGAAAAGTCATTTTTCAGGCTCTATCTAGAAGCTTCAAATGGGCTCCAACGGCGAGAGCTAGAAGAACTGCTCAAGATGAACCGAATGAGGTCAGTGTCACCGGGCCCCCCGCAATCGAATGACTGCGGGGGATGAACGGAGCCCAGGGAGCCCAGAACCGACTTGATAACCAACAAAGTTCTGCGGCCCGTCCGGCAACCTCCGCTTCGACCAGGTATATCCAGCGGAACTGAGGGAATGGCCAGTTAAACAAAGAAGTCCAGGAGCTTAGAACAGATATAAACTTCATGAAGCAAATGCTGGAACAGATTCATCGTCACCAAGTTCAGCTACCTCACCGCAACAATGGTCAGGCGACGAATGCCCATAACAATTCACTGACCCTCAGCCTGTCGCTCCGCGATCTGTCCCTCAGCAAAGTCAGTACTAGGGTTCGACCGAGCCAATACCCGCTCATTTTGTGATTGCTCCATTGCCCATCACCGATCTTCGACACGAAATATATCAGAGAAGACACGGCAGGCCTCCAGTTGAAGGAATGGCAAATAGCGACGAACCCTAGAAAGCTGGCCTTTAAGACTTCAGGAGAGAAGTGCGGGAAGAAATTGCAGATATGAAGCAAGGTCATGATGCACATCAGACGAGGCCCGAGGTAAAAGCATCTCCGTTCATAGGAGAGATAATGCAAGATCGGCTACCGGAAAGATTCCGTCTTCCGCAGATTACACCTTTTACCGGTTAAACTGATCTAACCGAGTACATCGAATTATTTCAAACTTATATGGAACTACACAATGCCTCAGACGCTATGATGTGCCGAGCTTTCTCCCTCACTTTAGCTGACGTAGCTCGACTTTTGTTCAAATAGTTGAAACCAAAGTCCATCAGCTCATTCACAGAGCTCAGCGATGCCTTCCTCACCAATTTCATTGGTGGGAAGAAGAAGTTGAAGGCACCTGCGCACCTGAACAATATAGTGCAAAGGGAGGGAGTGTTATTAAAAGATTATATCAAATGCTTCAATTTCGATTTGCTCTAAGTCCGGAAACATTCAGACGAAATAACACTCAACTCGATCATGCAAGGCATTAGGGATAAACCGTTTCTAGCATATTTGGACAAAAACTCGCCTACTACTCTGGCTGAATTCATGGCTCGGTCAAATAAATACGCGGACGCTGAAGAAACCCAGATCATGCGCGAAGTCGCCCAGAATGCAAAAGTCCTGGCCAAAGAGTAAGCAAAAAAAAGAAGTTGACTCGGCTAGTGAAAAGAAGCATAAAGATAATCGGACACGTGATGAACGCAGGTCAGTTAAGCGACCAGATCACAAGTTTATAACGTATACCCCGCTCAACAAACCACAAGAGCAAGTTCTGATGGAGATTAAGAGCGAAGGGTACATCAACGGGCCAGACAGGCTCCGAAGCAACCCGATTCGACGAAGCAAGGACAAATACTGTCACTATCATCGCGATCACGGGCACAATACAGGTGATGTTATCACTTGAAAGAAGAAATCGAGACTCATCCGAGAAGGCCGTCTAAGAGAGCACGTCAAAAGAACCGGGACAACGGAAGAACGTCCGGGTGACAACCAACCCACAAAAGAAATTTGGACTATTGTTGATGGTCCTCGAGGGGGGGCGACTCAAATAATGCTTGAAAAAATCACGCCTGGAGCATTAGTCGGCCTGAGTCCAAAATCCTTGTTATAGCTCGGCCTTCGAAATGAAAGAAGAGGGAAAAGTATTGTATATCATTTACCGATGAAGACGCTCGGGGCATTTACCATCCGCACGATAACGCACTAGTCATCACCCTCACTATAGCAAATCGCAAGGTATTCCGCATTCTGGTTGATACAGGGTCGTTCGCAAACGTATTGTTCACTCAAGCATTCAACAAAATGGGTGTTGAATGGTTGGTTTTATGGCCAGTTCACACCCCATTAATCAGATTCTCTGGTGGACGAATTCTCCCTGAAGGAGTTGTCTCATTGTCACTCACTGCTGAAAACTCTCCACATCAGGCGACAGTAATGGTCGACTTTTTGATAGTCGAGCAACCATCGGTCTACAACGCTATACTCGATCGACCTTCTCTATGTCTTCTCCAAGCTGTGGTGTCGACGTACCATCTCTCCATAAATTTCCCGACCGAGTCGGGAGTAGGAGTCGTTAAAGGTGACCAAAAGGACGTAAGACGCTGCTACGCAACTGCTGTAAAAGCTCCAGTCAAGGTAACCACCATTGAATCACTGGATCCTTGGACTAAGACCCACGAGCGAGGACAACCAGTAGAGGATCTCATCTCGGTACCCTTGGTCAAGGCAAGCGAATCCAAGACAGTTCGGATTGGCCCGTCCCTGCAGTCACCCCTGAAAGATAAGCTGGTATCCCTACTCCGATGATACACTGATGTATTCGCGAGGAGCCATGAAGATATGTCAGGAATCGACCCCTCAGTAATGACCCACCGACTCAATATCGATCCGACCTACCGACCGATCCGACAGAAAAGAAGGCCCCTCGTCCCCGAAAGGTATGCTATCATTGAAGAAAAGGTTAGCAAGCTCCTCAAGGCTAATGGATAGCTAATATCGTACTTGTTAAAAAAGCCAACGAGAAGTGGCGAGTTTGTATTGACTATACCGACTCAAACAAAGCCTGCCCAAAGGATAGCTTTCCTCTTCCGAGGATCGATCAGCTAGTGGATAGCACAGCAGGGCATGAACTTCTTAGTTTTATGGATGCTTATTCTGGATATAATCAAATTGTAATGCATCAATCAGATAAATCTAAGACTACCTTTGTCACTGACAAAAGACTTTATTGTTATCGTGTGATGCCATTTGGGATAAAGAATGCAGGAGCAACCTACCAACGATTAGTAAACAAAATATTTGCTGGCAGATCGACCGAACCATGGAAGTATACATTGATGACATGCTCATCAAAAGCGTACACGCAGGCAATCATATGAAGCCTTAATAACAGTAAGCTCGGCTTTAATACGCGACATGAAGGAAAGCAACTACCAGTGTATTATGTCAGCAAGGCATTACTACCGACAGAAATAAGATATTCGTCTCTAGAGAAGGTGGCCTTAGTCCTAGTCGTCTCCTCGCGGTGACTTCGGCCATACTTTCAAGCTCACACGATCATCGTTATAATCGATCTTCCACTCTGTCAAATCTTTCAAAAATTGGAAGCATCCAACTGACTAACGAAGTGGGCGATCGAACTCCGTGAGTTCAACATTCAGTACAAGCCGAGAGTAGCAGTTAAAGGACAAGTTGTGGCCGACTTCATAGCTGAAGTTACACAACGAGCCGGTCCATCTGCCGAACCAAACAATGAGTCGACGATCGCTTCTACCGAGTCATCACCCGACCCAATCCCTTGGAAGCTTGATGTCGACGGTTCATCCAGCTCTAAGGTAAGCGGGGCAGGAGTCGTCCTGGAAACTCCCGATCGAACCTCATGCAATATGCCTTAAGACTTGAATTTCAAGCCTCAAACAATAGAGCAGAATATGAAGCCTTGTTGTTCGGCTTCTGACTGGCAGCCAGCATTGTTGCTCGGCCTCTGACTGGCAGCGAGCCATGAAGATATGTTAGGAATCTCAACGTATTCAGCGACTCACAGTTGGTCGTCAATCAAGTCGCTAGCGTGTATCAAACACGTAAAGAGCAAATAAAAGCATACATGAAGATAGCTAAAGTATTGATTGATGGTTTTCAACTATGTATCGTCACTCGGATCCCTCGAACAGAAAACACTAAGGCCGACCTTTTGGCAAAACTTGCCTCTACCGATGAAGACAATATACCCAGGTCTATTCCGATCGAGTATGTCACTAAGCCGAGCATCGACGACCCGCTTAGCTCAGTCGTGTAGTCACTCGACTCGAAACCTACTTGACTCGACTCGATTGTTCAATATCTTGGCAGTGGAAAGTTGCCCGAGGATCATGCCGAGGCCCAACGATTGAAGATCTGAGCCTCTCGCTACACCATACTTAACGGGGTATTATACAAGAAATGATTCTTCACTCCTTTGCTACGCTGCCTAAATCCTGACGATGCTGATTATGTGATGCGGGAGATCCACGAAGGGATTTGTGCAAATCATTCGGGAGGACGATCATTAGCACATAAGGTTTTACGACAAGGGTATTACTGGCCGACCATTCAGCACTATGCACGTAAGCTCGTTCAAATTTGTGACAAATGCCAACGATTCGCGGCCGTTCCGAAACAACCTCCTGAGTAATTGACCCCTATGGCCGGTCCTTGGCCATTCGCACAGTGGGGAATCGACATCATCAGACCGCTCCCTTTGGGGAAAGGCCAAACTAAATTCACCGTCGTTGCAGTGGATTACTTCACAAAGTCGGCCGAAGCCGAGCCATTGGCAAGGATAACTGAACAAAAGATCATGAACTTCATTTGAAAAAACATTATCTGTCGATTTGGGATACCTCGGACCATTATCACCGACAACAGGAAGCAGTTCAACAATAGGCAATACCGAGAGACGTGTGACAATCTCGGAATAAGAAACGTCTACTCGTCCCCCCATCATCCTCAGATAAATGGACAGGTCAAGGCAGTCAGCAAGATTATCAAACAGTATCTCCGAACCAAACTCAACCAAGCTAAGTGAGCATGAGCCAAGGAACTTCTTAAAATTCTATGGGCGTACCGAACTACCGCTCAAATGACCATGGGAGAAACTCCTTTCTCCCTTGCGTATGGCTTGGAAGCTGTCACTCCAGTAGAGATCGGACTACCTTTGGCTCGGATTAGTTTGTTTAACGAACAAGACAATGAGGAACTGCTAGCTCTCAGATTCGACCTCTTGGAAGAACAAAGGAAAGGGGCTCGGCTACGGACGATGGCTCAACAACGACAAGTAACTCGGTTCTACAATGCCCGAGTTTAGACGCTTCTGAGTAGGAGACATGGTCCTCCAAAAAATGTTCATAAGTACCAAGGAAGTTGGTGCGAGAACACTGGAACCCAATTGGGAAGGACCCTGTGTAGTCTCGAGCACCATCCGACCTGGAACGTATCGGTTGGAAGATCTAACCAGGCAATTGCTTCCTCATCCTTGGAATGCCAAGCATCTAAAAATCTATTATTCCTAAGTCGGCCGTTGAGCAATTAAAAAGATTTGATCGAGTAAAGAATGAAAATATGTAAGCTAAGTCAAATAAATAAGAAAACCGAGTATATTCATTCATTAGCAAGTGTTTTACATCGTTTTACATCAGTTCCTACTTTAAAATTACATTGATGGGATAGCAATGATAAAGGCAAAAAGACTCGGCCACGACACACGATACCCTCTCTCGATTGCAAATGCTCTCGAGCCCGCCCTGAAACTTGGTGTGCTTGAAGTGTCTGAAGCTTGGTGTGCTTAAAGTGCTTGACACCTAAAATGAAGCTCCAAGGTTCATTAGGAGACAACTCAGGAGGTGGCTCTGACTCAACTATTGCCGTCACTCGGTGCAACCTTTGGCACCGCCTTAGGAGCAACCTCAGAAGCAACCTCAAGCTCAACCACTACATCAGCAGGTCCGGCTGCCTCGGCCTCCAAACCTTCAGACCTAGAGTCATCTTCATCAAACCTCGAGAGATGAAGGTCGGGGAAGGATTGCTTCATCAAGTCCATGCACTTGATATATCCGTCCTTATATAAACTATCTTGTTCCTCTAGATACTCTTAGGACTCAAGGAAGTCCTTTATAGCCTGGACCTTGGCTTGTTCAATGGCAGCCTTAGTATCGGCCCTGAGCCGAGACAACTTCTCTTCCCAATAAGATAGGGCTTGACGACTCAGCCGACTCTCCTCCTAGGCCTCTTGTAATTGCGAGGCCAGACAAGCACTCTCAACCCTCGCTTCATCAATGGCCTTCTTGGAAAGCCTCAAGTCGCCGACCATTATGTTGATCCGACCCACGACAGCTTCAGGTTGTGCTTTCGCCAGCGCTGCCCGCTTCTGAGCATCGGCCAGCTCCGAGCTAGCCTTGAGCAGACAATAAGCGAACTGCAAAAGGAAAACATATGATGAGATTAAAGGCTTGAGCAAATTGACAAGACAAGCCCGAAGTTTAAGTTTTACCTTGAGGAGTATCTTCACCACGTGAGAGAGAGTCCGTCTTGGGGGAGCATCGAAGAGGGCAGTGAACTCTTTTTCGCTCCCATAAGAAATGGCCCAGAGGACCATGTCCAACACAGTCCGTTGGGAGAATAACACCTCCTATTGAATTGTCTCCCCTCCTGAGGGCTCCTCCCTCTGCTCCGGAACCTGCTCGGCAACAAGTCCTAGCTCAGGAGTCGCCTAAGACTTGGGAGCCACCGCGTCCGCCGCTTCCGCCCCTTCTTCTGGGTCGGGGATTATCATGATCGGAATGGTCGGGGCGATTTTCCCCTCAGCCTTTAAGACCGTCTTTGGATTCTTCGAAGGCTGAGTCTCTGACCGAGTCTATGATCTTGGAAGGGCCTTCATCTTGGAAGACGGACGGAGAACAGGCCGAGCCTCAACCATTTCTGCATCAAAAGCAAGACGGGTCAAATAAAATTTGAAGGAAATACAACTAGACATCTAAAAGTTACCTGTTAAGGCCGAATCAAGAAGACGCTCTAGCTGGAGAAGTATCTTCTAAGACCGCTCCTCAAGACTCAGCGCCTTCACATCCTTGATCCGAGCTATGGCGCCGGCTCCGAATTTTGGCCTTCGCACAGGAATATCTGTGAAACGCATTCAGTCATACTCAAAGATATAACAGTGCGAAGAGATGAAGGAAAAAGTGCATGTAGAGTCACCTGCTTGGGAGAATGCCCAAAGAACGCGAGGTTCAATGAGTCTTGGCTCGGCAGCCTCCCAGCGACCATATGCCCAGAACCATCTATCTCTCCAATGCTTGTTGGAGGTAGGAGGGTCGGTTATCAAAGACTCGCCCTTATTCCGCCAAGCATACAAAAAGTACCAACCGGGCGGCTGCTGATTCGGCCATACTTGATACAAATGGAGAAACTCGTTAATAGTCAGTGGAGGTTGTTCTATCTCAGCCCACAACACCGAGCATCCGAACAAATTCCTCCAACCGTTCAAAACTATCTGCCCAGACGCTATCTAGAGTCAGGAAAGTAAATCCCGAGCAATGCCTCGGAGGGGCAGATGCAAGCCGCATTGTAAAATGACCTGAAAAATTGTGACCATCCCAGCAGGAGGACGGTCGAGTAACTCACTCGGCAGGGGAACGTGAAGGATGACCAAGTTCGGAACATGGTACCCGGCCCTAATCCTATCTAGATCCACCTTGTTAAAACCGAGGGAACCGGCCCCTTCTGCTCATCTCCGGCCTCCCCTCCCTCGGCCGCCGACTTAACGGCCTTCACCAAGCTCCAGGTGGAAACCGACTCACTGGCCCTTTCGACTTCCTCATCCTCTTCCTCTTCTTTCGTTTCCTCTCCAGGAGGATTAGGTCTGTCAAGGACAGTCACCAACAATGCCCTTCTGCGAGAAGGACCTGCTGAAGCAGGACGCTCCGCTGAAGACCCAGCTACTCTTTCAGAATACTGAAAGACTACATTGGCGCCTATGGCCATCTCCGCCAGCAGCGAGGGTGATTCCAAAACATTCCGGAAGAGTCTCACTTCGCCCTCATCACCGGAAGCTCCCTCTCAGGGGCTCTAGGAACCTTGCATTACTATGAGACTTAAAAGTAAAAGGGAGGGAGATAACTAAAACTCACTAGAGATGGCGAAAAGGACGTAGACATGGAAATAAAAATTAGAAACGAAAGTGAAAATGGCAGAAGGCGGGAGAATAGTGAAAACGAAAATGGGGAGAGAAGAAGGCGGGTGAAAATGGAAGATAAGCGTCCCGCTTCTCCTTATATAACTCTGCCATGTGGCAAGAGCATTTAAGGAGTCGAATCGACGACCACTTTGACTCCCCAGCCCGACACGTGGCGCACGCCGACTAACGTAAACGTCGCCCTCACCACGCGTCCGAAGCTCATAAGCTGAAAGGACGCTCCGATGGTTTCCCGCACATGCGGTCTCGATCGACGAACCGACGCATGACTCTGGACGACGCACGACTTCTGTGAGCATTAAATGTTCCATCATAACGTCGGCCTCAGTCTAAGCCAACCCAAAAAAAAAAAAAAAAAATCTTTACTCCTTAGCATCAACATGGTTGATACAAGGAGTAAGGGGGCTTATTGTTGGAAAAAAATTAGTATAAGTCTGAAGGCTCGGCTATGAAATGGACCAACTCTACTGACACTGCCCAGGAATCTGAGGCAACAAGCCCGACCAAGGCGGATAAGCTAAATGCCTAAAGAAGAGACTTAACTCGGATATTCGGGAAATGAATCCCGAATGAGATTTACAAAGTCATGAGCCTCAAGGCAAAACATATAAGATGCATGAAGTTGATTCGGTTAATGAGGCAGTAACATCCAAAAAGGCCGATTAAGGCCCTAAGCTTAGAAGCTAGCCATCCGACCGACCATAAAACCAACCCACATTTAGGTCGGTTATGGGGTCGGCTATCGGAATAAGAGAGGATATCGATTACGGATCGGTTTCATTTCATCCGACAGAAGGCAAACAGCTTTATCCTTGCAACTAGCCGAGATTCACTCATCATTAGAGTCGGTTAAGACCGAGCCAAGCAAGGAAAATATGATAACACCGTCCCGAAAACCTTGTGAAAGGATTTCCAATCCCGAAAGATCGGGATCGGATAGAATCCATAAACGGATTAAAATCAATCTCCGAGATACTAGGAGAAGAATCCCTACATGCCGAGACCCTCTCATTCCTATAAATATAAGAAATCTCTATATTAAAAGGTATGTAGAAAACTCTCCTAAAAACCCTTCTTACATAATCTTGTCCCTGACTTTAGCATCGGAGGTCCCCCGCTCTAGCCAAGGTCTTCCTTATCTCCTTCTTGTGCAGATGATAGGATCGAGGAGTGTGTACCAGTTTTTTGCATCAACAATAGTCAAACCTCACGTTCCATTTTTTAAATCCACTGGTCGTGTAGGGTTGGGTATAGCCCAACCTAATTATAATTAAATGGGTCAGATTTGGGTTCGATGAATTTGAAGTAGGTCGGATAGGACCACAGGTTAATGGGTCAAGTGTCGGTCGGGCTGAAATTCTTGGCTGGTCTACTAAACGGGTCAGGCATGGGTTGACCTAGAGTCACCTGAACTCGACAGACTACCGGCCTTAATTTAGTATAAGCGGCTATGAAAAACAGGGTTGGTCGGGGTGGAATCCTTAGCCTGTCTAATAAACGAGTCGGGCATGGGCTGACCTAGACTCGGCCTCAACACGACACACTGCCAACCCAGACCATGAAAACCCTACGATCCGAAACATTTTATGATTTACACGTCTCTTTTTATGCACACGTGAGAGAGAGAGAGAGAGAGAGGTACCAATTGTGGCGAACGTTATGGTTACATAGAGGTTCTGTACAGTGTCGGAGATTGAATCCTGTGGCTGCGGCGGGCAGAGAAGAGCGAGAGATGTTTTGTACATTGAAGCCTGTAGCTGCCGGCACAGAGAGAGAGAGAGAGAGAGAGAGAGAGAGAGAGGGGGGGAGAGTTTGCGCTGTGGTCGTTCTTACAGACAATTAGTAGGATGAACCGGTATTCTCTATAATATAATACCTGTAGTAGGCAGTAGGTACGACACCTGAGGTCCGTGGGGGCCATTATGTTGTTTGTGTGTACATCTAATCTATCCATCAGGTGAGACCCTCGACGTTGGGCCCAACGGACAGAAATCAGCTCGATCTGCTGTCAGGTGGGCCGCACCATAGGGAACAATGAGGAGTGGATGCCAACCATTGGTTTCATTTTTCTATTCCATCCAACCCGTTTATCAGGTGCGACTCACCAGTATAAAGGAACACTCCAAATTTGAGCATGACCCAAAACTTCTGCCAGCTACACGACGGGGGAAAATGAACAATCCACACTTGATATTTGGGTGTGGCCCACCTGAGTAATGGATCTAGACGAATTTTGAGCTTTACGGTGAACATAATGGATTTCATATGATGAACGGAATAGATGTCACACGAGGGTGTTGTACACTGCCTCGTACAACAGATGTCGCAGAAGATTAGGTTCCATGTTGGGTGGGGCAACATTTTACAGGTCAGCAACCCACGCTTGCTAAAATGCCGAGCCCCGCGTCACAGTACCATGCATGGGCTCGTTCTCACCGTTGGATGGCACTCATGTAGACATCCAGACCATTCATCAGGTTGTGAACACTGTAAAGATGTCCTGGACTGAAAAATATAATGTCGGTCCTGATCGGACATATCGAGCTTGTAAGAGAAAAATGAACGGTTGGAAAAAAATGTCTAACACTGGGAGTTAAACGTACACGCGGGCTCATCACTTGATGGGTGTACCACTATTTTTCGTTCTCAGCATGTTCAGAGCTTCCATTGCCTAATGAATGGCCCAGATCCATCGCATGTGTGATATTTGATGGTGAGAACGAGCCCCCACAGGGTACAGTGTTGCGGACCGGGGGCGTTTTCATCTCATCCAATCCGACCGTCAGCATAAAACCATCATAAAATTTGGACGGCCAAAAAATAATTGGATCCAACCATGACGGGCCACCACGTGAATCTGGAGGTTTTTGAACGGTTGTTCATTTTTTTTTATGACGTGGCTTATGTATTGATTTTATAGGTCTCATTTTCATGGCATCTCATCATCGTCGTCGTGATCACGTGATGCACGGATTGGATAGAATATGCACACAACTCGGTTGGCTCTACCATAGACAGCCATGGACAATCATCCAAAAAATTTCAAATTCAAGTGGTGCTCACATGATACTTGGATTTGCCTGATTTTTAGGAAGTCCGAATTTCACGGTAGTGGCACCTAATAGACAGGTTGGATTTCATACACTCACCCAGGTGGGCCTCATAAGAGACTTGTAGAATAACCTCATTATACAGCAACTTGTAGAGAAACATGCTTCTTTGGAGTCACCGTAGACTTTCTGCATGTTTCATTTGGAAACGGATTGGCTACTCCCCCTGCAACCAGCCCCGTGGCTGGTGGTCGGTGCTATGTGATCCCCACCATGATGTATGTGTTTAATCCATTCCGTTCATCCATTTTTAAAGATCATTTTAGGCATGATCACAAAGATGAGAGGATATCAAACTCAGGTGGACCACACCACAGGAAAACAAACACAGATATCCAAAATTAAAATCCTCCTGAGGACCAATGTACTGTTTATTTGAAATCCAATCTGTTGATTAGGTCATACAGGTCCAGATGAATGGAAATAACAAAGATCAGATTGATCCAAAACTTTTATGCCCCCAAAATGTTTTTAATTGTCGACGCTCATTCAACACTGTTTCCTGTAATGTGTTTCACTTGAGATTTGGATGTATTTAATTTTTTGTCTAATACTATAAAATTATCTGAAAAAATAGATGGACGGAGTGGATGAAATACATACATCATGTTGGCGCCCACAGAGCACCGACCACCAGCCATTGGCAGTGGCGGGGGGGTTCCGTTTCAGTTGCTGTGAATTTGATGACGTACGTTGGAGTATTTGCTGTAAATTTGATGACGTTGAAACGGACAACCTATAATAGTAGCGACAGCTACAACTTCTTGGAATGTCCTGACTCTCGAAAATGAGGCCAACTTGTTTACCCCCATCATGATGTACGTGTATGTGTTTGTTTTATCCAAACCTTCCTTTCATTTGGTGAATCATTTTTTAGCATTAACTCCCAAATGAAGCAGATCCAAACCTAAAGTGGGCCACAATACCGGAAGCATTAGAAAATTTGAAGGCCATCATTGAAAGCTATGTAGGGGCCGCCAGGATGTTTATTTGAGATCCAATTTGTTCATAAGTATTAACTGGATGTCTTTAGTCTCTGCAGAAACAGGAGCTTTTAGTCGACCAATCGAACAAATTGATCAATTGATTAAGAAAACCCCATATTAAATGATTGGTCTCTAAATAGATTTGAACAAGTTAGTTCGGTTAAACTTGAAGGCTCGATCAATCGTGATAATTCATAAAAATCAAGTTAGCTCTCTATATGATTTTGGGCATATTTGATGGCTTGAATATATAGTTATCGATTGATTGATGGTTGCTTGATCGGTATCAATTGACAACACAAGTGGTTCTGCATAATTATGTGATTTGTTTTCTAATTCGGGTGTAACACTATATAAGTGTTAATTTGTTAACATGAGATTAGGGTATTAAAACTTATTAAAGTTAGGATTTTGAAGGGAGATTTGTCCAAAGAGACAAGGGTTTTTACATGTAAGTTATTTTCATTTCTTATAATTCATTTTCACACTGGATTTATTTGTCACTTTGTGCTGTAATTTTTTTCACAAGAGCTTTTCATATAAAATTATGTGTTTCATGTGGGTACTTGTATTCTTTCTTTCCTATTACTTTGTTTAATCTTATTTGATGTTGCCTTCACGCGGATGAGTTGTGTAAGGGTTTAATTTGCTTGATTTTCTAACAATAAGGTCACACACATATGAATGATAGGAAAACACAAATATCGGTTTGATCCAAAATTTATGTAGCTCTCATGAAATTAATTTTCAATGGTGATAATCGAAAGCTGCTATCTTGTATTGTGTGCTCCACTTGAGCTTTGTCTTTCCCTCATATTTTAGCTAATACCTAAAATTATCTGAAAAAAAATAAAAAATTAAAATGAATGAACTGCACGTAGATAACACATACATCATGGTGGGGCTTTCAGAGTTTTGGCTTGAAAACAAGTTATGGTATTGAGTTTCATGATTTTCAAGGTCAAATTACACCATCCACATGAGTGAATTAAACAAAATAATTGTGTTTCTAGTTCTACTTCACATCAATTGCGGCAAACCAAACATGTCCTATTATTTTGTTTCACTTGCGTATAAAAGGCTATTTATATGCGCGCGTGTCAAACTTAGTTTCTCATTCACCTATTCATTCACCTGCTTCTACGTTATTGGCCTATGGGACCTAAAATACACATGCATTAGGTGATCCCCACCATTGTTAGTGGTCTCCAACAATCGTTATGAGATTTTGTAAAAATTAGATATATCCAACTATCATTAGTGCCGCCAGATCATAAAAAAATAATATAAAAAAAAACTAAAAACTAAATAGGTGGTGAAATTCCACCTATTAATGGTAGACTCCAAGGAGTTTCAACTCCTGGTCAAGGGTTCGAGTACTCATAGGTAGTGAATTTCCACCAGCGTGAGTGTGTGGGGTGTGTTTGCGTGTGTTAAAAAAAAAAAACCTAAAAACTTCCAAATCAATATTCACGTATGGCTCACATGATGATTGTAGAGACTTTTGGGTTTCCAAATTTCACGTTGAGGAAAGGGTGAGGAAAGTCTACTAGGCAGGTTAGATACCGTATACACACACCAAGTGGGCCCCACTTGCAACCCTGCTAACTTGTACAAGTTAGTCCCTTGGTTCATTGATCCAGACCGGCCATGTCATGGTTTTGAATGTAGTAGGATAGGCCCCCCGAAAAATCTTCTTAACAGGAAAATGCTAACCCTTCGATTGTTGTTTTGCAAAAGGATAAGGGTAGAAGTAAAGCAACGGTCCACATTTATCAGAATAACGGCTTAAGATTGGACGGATAGGATCTTCCAATATTGGAGATTTTTGGGACATGGTCCATCTTGGGTGGAGCCCTTCATATTAATGGTAGGGATCATCCAACTTGTTCATAAGGTCACACAAATATCCATGAAGGGAAAACACAAATATCAGATTGATCAAGATTTTTGGGACATGGTCCATTTTGGGTGTAGCCCTTCATATTAATGGTAGGGATCATCCAACTTGTTCATAAGGTCACACAAATATCCATGAAGGGAAAACACAAATATCATATTGATACAACCTCTGTGGCCCTTGAGAAGTTTTCAACTGTGGGTGTTCAATTCCCATCCTTTCTTGTAACGTAGTCCACTAGAGCTTTGGATATTCAAATCCCATTGTTTCATGTAACGTGGTCCATAGGTTATTCTATAAGTTATTATTCACTTGTGTACAAAAGGCTTCTTATATGCGTGTCAAACTTAGTTTCTTATTCACCTATTCATTCACCCGCTTCTATGCTATTTGCCCGTGGGGCCTAAAATACACATGCATTAGGTGATCCTCACCATTGTTATTGATTCCGACAATCCCCACCAAGCCAAACTGGCCAGACAAATTTGAGGACTAAGCCGAGCTAAGTTCAAGCTGAGGTTAGTTATTGGCCGAGCTAAGTTGTACAAAACTCGACTCGATTTGACTCATGTGCAGTCAGCCCACTTGGCTCTGCCAGTAGCCACCTTGAAACTGGCAGAGTAAGTGGACAATCTCGTGCTGGCTCCTGGGTCACAGCCAAGTCGTGTGTTACCTTGGTCCGTGGAATTGAAGGGTAATGAATTGTATTAGATAGGATTAACATTATTATTGCACAATGATTGCATTTCCTGAAATACCATGGTATTGCAGTTATCCAATCTCATATTTGGGATAAAATTTTTGTTATAGGAAAACACCGGATTAAGCAAAATCATGTTTAGTAGACCATGGAATTGTAATCAACGAACCAAATTCACAATGGATGTCATTTACTTGTATACATATATTACCAGAATGTCACATATAAACGTTGTATATGAATGGACGGCATGGATAAACACATACATCAATGCGGGGCCCACATGTGCTGTGAATTTCAAAATCCATAGAAATCCTACATGGGACCAAATGCAATTCCACGACACTAAATGCAATTCCATCCCACCTAATCCCAACCTTTCTCATCATCTCCAAATGTTGGATGGAATTGAATAGGACCAAATAGGATTCTATCCCAACTAATCCCATCTAATACTCCGGCCAAATGCCTCCTTAGCGTGTATTATCCTCACCGTGGGGCTAAACTTGATGATGTGGTGTATATCCACGCGGTTCATCAGTTTCTTCAGACTATTTTAGGGTAGGATCCCAAAAATTACAAAGATTCAAATATCAGGTGGGCTACACTATAGGAAACAATATTAATTTGAGTTTTTTTTTTTCTATAATGAGGAAACAATATTAATTGAGCATCTAGACATTAAAAATAATAAAGGGCACGTCATAGGGTTTTCATTAGAGCTGGGCATTTCTGACCCGATCCGGTGAATCCGACCCGACCCGCCCCGATCCGGCCCGTTCTGATCCGATCCGATAGCCTAGATCGGTGCTGGTCGAGTTGGGGCATCTATATCCGAATGCTTTTCGGATCAAATTCGGATCGTAGTTAATCCGAACAGATTCGATCCGAAACCCGATCCGAATGGATCCGATCCGACTCTTTCCGACTAGAACCGGAGTAGATAAACTACATGCATTGTTATATATCTATTGTAGGTCACCTGCTGCGGAAGGCTTCTTCAGGAGTGTGGAAGACGGATAGAAGATGCCTACTGCAGAAGGTTTCCTCAAAGGAGCGTGGAAGAAGGAGAGAGGATGAAAGGTGGGGTCTACCGTGATGTTTATTAGAAATCCAACCTGTCCATCCATTTTTTGAGCTCATTTTAGGTATGTTCACAAAAATTAGGAGGATCCAAAACTCGACTGGCCATGCAAGATGAAATAGTCAGAAACAAAATTCCTACAGTTGAAACCTTCTTAGATCCGTCTTGATGTTTGTATGCCATCCAAACTGCTTACTAGGTCCTTTCTACAGGGATGAAGTGAAAACGCGGAAAACGAAAAACTTACACAGACACTGAATTTTGATTGCCATCTAAATATTTCAATGGTGAAAAATAAATTCTCACTTTTTCATCTCTTGTGGCCCATTTGAGTTTTCGATCCACCTTATTTTTTCACGCTGGTCCTAAAATGAGATTAAAAAACAGATGGCCGGGTTTGATTTCTCACTAACATCACAGTGGGCCCCACCTGGAATACCTGCGCAGGAGCCTCTGCGAAAGCCTTCCGCAAAGACGCACTGATGAGTGAGAAGGTGAGAGCGATGTCTGACGCTCCTCGAGCCCCGGGTTGTACGAACGGTTCAAAGGAGATCAAAGTTATATGCCCCACCGTGATGTATTTATTATATCGAAACCGTTTATATATTTTTAGAGATGGTTATAAACTATTATTCAAAAAATGAATAATATCCAAAGATCATCTAGACCACACCACAACTAGCAGCAGATATAATGATTTTCACCTTAAACAACTTGCGTGGTCCACTTGATAGTTAGATCCGTCTTATTTTTCGCCTCAGGCCTTAAGACGAGCTCGCCAAATGCGTGAACGGTTTAAATATAACACATACCTCGTGATCAAACTCACAGGACTTGCTAATGTAAATACAGTGCAATGCACTGTGCACAGTACGCCACTGTGCTTTCTCGGCATTCTTGCTAAGCAAGCCACCGCCTCTGAGCTACCGTACGCGGATTGGCTACTCCCTGCCACCAGCCGGTCGGTGCTCTGTGGACCCCAACCTGACTTAAGTGTTTCATCCATTCCATCGATATATTTTTCCATATAATTTTATACTATGAGACCGAAAATGAGGTATATATCAATCTCATTTGGACCACGTTACAGGAAACAGTTTCGAATGAGCGTCGACCATTAAAACCCTTCTGGGTCCATGAAAGTTTTGGATCAAGCTGATATTTGTTTTTTCCCTTCATCTGTGCATGTATGACATAATTAACAGATTGGATGTCAAATAAACAGTACAGTGGACCTTAGGATGATTGTAATGGTGGATAGCCAATTGCTATTGTTTTCCTTTGGTGTGGTCCACCTGAGATTCATATCCCTCTCAATTTTTGTGTCAGGCCTAAAATGATTTTAAAAATAGATGAGTGTGGAATGGATGAAACACATGCATCATGGTGGGGCCCACATAGCACTGACCACAACCACAGGGCTGGTGGCAGGGGGAGTAGCCGATCCTTTCCTTGCTTTCGTGCAGAGCACGTTGCACCACGTGTCCTGTAATGGAGAGCGGAGCCTACGGCTCGAGCTCTGGGTTGTATGAACGGTTCAAATGAGATGAAAATTACATGGCCCACAATGATGTATTTATTATATCCATACCGTCTATTTAATTTTGGTGATCATTTCAGAGCATTTGAAAAAAATTTGAATAATATCTAAAGCTCAAATAGACCACACCGAAAATAGCAACAAGGATAATGCTTTTTATGGTTAAATATTTGGATCCGAATCGCGCCCAACCCGATCCAACATAGATTTCCTGACCGAGTTAGACGCGGTTCGGGTCAAACCAACTGTAAATCAGATCTAATCGAGTCAGATCTCCTGGATCCGGTCTCGGATAGATTCGAATTCAGATCAGCCACCCTGCATTTCGGATCGGATCGAGTTGGACCCAATCCGATCCGACTCGGTCCAATGCCAGCTCTAGTTTTCATAGTGTTTATCTGCAGACCAAACTCTTGATAATGTCAAGAAGATCCACATAAAGGAATATCCAAAGGAAATCTTCATTCAAAATGTTTATAGCCCAATAAATTTTTAATGATCATCCATCACTGTTTCTAGTTTAATGGCGTTTGGGATCACACCTGAAATCTGATGTTAAAACAGACAGACACCGTGGATATATATAAAAAAAATAAAAAAATACATCAAGGTAAGCCCACACGTACACCGTTGGGGTAACAGGAAACGGATTGGCTACTTGGTGCTCTGTGGGCCCCACCATGATTTATGTGTTTCATCCATTTTCACAGATGTTTTTAGGCTTGATCCCAAAGATGAGAGGGATAAAAATCTGTGGACCACACGATAGGAAAACAATAGTGATTGGATATCCACCATTGAAATCCTCATAAGGCCCAATGTACTGTTTATTTGACATCCAATATGTTGATTAAGTCATACTGAACCAGATGAAGGGTGAAAAAAAAAAAAACAAAAACAAAAATCAGCTTGATCCAAAACTTTTATGGCCCCTAAAAGTTTTTAATAGCGAACGTTCATTCGACACTATTTCCCTTCACATGGTCCACATGAGATTGGTATATAATTCATTTTTGGTCCCATACTATAAAAGGATCCAAAAATATAAATGGACGGCACGGATGAAACACATGCATCATGGTGGAGCCCACATACATCAGGGGGGAGTAGCCAATCCGTTTCAAGGGTAGCAACCACTAAACTGTTATCCGGATAATAGATGTATGTGGATTGGCTGGTGTACCACACATCAGCTATATAGCTGCTGTAGATACGTGTCGTGCGAAGACAAGCACGGACGCTCCTCGCACTCCGAGTTGTACGAACGGTTCAAAGGAGATCAAAGTTACATGGGCCCCACAGTGATGTATTTATTATATCTACACCGCTCATCTGATTTTAGAGATCATTTTAGAGCGTTATACAAAAATGATGAACCATATCCAAACATCATCTGTACCACACCACAAATAGCAGCGGAGATAATGATTTTCACCGATAAAAAATTCGTAGGGCCCACCATAACGTTTATTTTCCATCCAATCTGTTCATAAGGTCAAAAGGACCAAATGAAGAGGAAAAACAAATTTCATATTGATCCAAAACTTTCGAGACCCCAATAAGGGTTTCTAATGGTAGACGTTCAATCCCCCACTGCTTTTTGCAGTGTGGTCCACTTGATAGTTAGATCGGTCTTATTTTTCCTCTCAAGCCTTAAGAGGATATCTCCAAATTGATGGACGGTTTGGATATAACACATACCTGATGATCAGACCAACGTAACTTAGTGACGTCAAGATAGCAGCTATATAGCTGGTGTGAGGTACACCTGGATGATCCGCTCCCGTCAACATCAATGTGCATCAATCAATGTCCCAATTGAGTTTAATTTGGATTAGACTCATTAATCATCCCATGTGTAAAATGATGCGGAACAACGGATGAACATGTCGTTTTTTTCACAAACATCGTGGTGGGTCCCACCTAGCTTCATCAATTCTTCCGCAGGAAATTCCCATGTCAGGGGGCGTGTAAGAGTTGACCAGTAGAACCCACTCGAGTATTTATTTATTTTTATTATTTATTTATTTATTATTTTTTTTTAAGGGCCAAAAATGCCTAGCTAAAGACTAAATTAAGAGGGTGGGTAAGGGCGTGTTTGGACGGCTGAGAAGCGATGGAGTAGGGTGGAGTAGGTGGGATAGGGTTTTGAAATCGCAGCCCATCTGTATGGGTCTTTGTTTGGGCGGCGAGGGATTAAAGATCTACTGTAAATCGCGCTGGATTCGAACGGCTTTCTTTGGAATTGCGAAATCCTGCGCTGGAGAGATTAGTGGATTATTACAATCCCTTCTCAATCCCATCCCACTCCCGTCGACAGTCCATCGTATAGCTGAAGATGGGATTTCTCAGGGTATGCATTTGTGGCGGGAGATGTGGTAGATGGAGAATTTATTTTTTTTTGGCGCGAAATCGCCTTATAAAGGCTGCCTTCAGGTCTCGATGGCTGTTTTCAGATGACCGGGTCTGCCATCGCGAGCTGAAAGGAGTGGTCGGGCTGAGGTAGGTTGTCTTCCTTGCCCTGGAGCATGAAACGCCCTTGTGTCATGTGCATATGTCTTGCATGTTCCAGGAATTGTTGATTTCTCTAACATTTGAGAGGGGCATGAATGATTTTCATTTTTGGTGATGTATCCCTCTCATCAACCGGCGAAATAGGCCCAAATGTCGTGCATTTGAGCCTGTCAAGCTAGCTGCCATGGCATCGTTTGAAGTTCGGATATATATGTGTTGTTGGATTTCTTCTTCATAGGTCTTGGAATGATGTTCTGTTATTCGTAATGCTTTAATCTGATGCATACACATGTGATGTATTTTCCTGTATCTTTTCATTTTTCTTGAAGTTCTTAGAACTCGGATGGTGGATTTGTTGTTGGAGTATGGCCGTCTGAGTTTTCTTCTATATCGCTTCTCAGGTTTTGGCCTTTTGGGTTCTGATTGTAGAAGTCTTTGCAATATCATGATCCGAGCGGGGGGGGGGGGGGGGGGGTTTGGGTTCTCTGTATATATTTCTTAGATTTTGATTTTATATGGGTTTGGGTTCTCTGTATATATTTCTTGGATTTTGATTTTATATGGTTTTCTTTAGTTTAGTAGATCGCATATGTTAGATAATGTGGTCTTTTCTCTGACTTGGCGCCAATCCGTTGTTCTTCATGAATTTCTCTTTACTTACTTGTAGTGTTACATTGGTAGATCTCATATGTCTATCCATTGGACTTGAAAATCAATTTCTAAATTTCTTCTTACCGGTGATCTCAGATGGATTTACTGTTGTTGGTTTTCCTTGAAATCCAGTTATATTATCTTTATTTAAACTAACTATATTAATCATTGTTTGACCACTGCTATCTTCATTTGCTAAGAAGGTCATGTGTATTTTTTGTTAAGTCAATTGAGATGAAATCTTTTTTTTGGTGGAATGTATTCTCATAGATTTTTCTGTCTTCACTTTCCCACCCTTGAAAACTTATGACATGGCAAGATGCTTGCAAATTCATTTACTTGCATCCGTTAAGTGGTGTGTTTGTGCAAAGATTATTAAGTATCCGGTTCTGTCACATTCAGTTTAATCCGTGGAATTTCTCTGAATATCTTTGTATTTTTTGTCATTTGTTATTAAGTATCTTATTTTTTCACATCTGTCTATTTTTCTTTAATGTTTCTCAGTTATTATTTGAGCATATGGATTCTGTTTTCTATATTATGTGAATTTCATTTAATATCAACTTCACAGCATCTGACTATCTTAGCATATTTTGTCATATTGGTTTTCTTCAATATGCATAAAGTTGAAATTTGCGTATACTCTACTAATTTTATTTCAATTGATGTTGATTGTTCTTCATGAATTGTTGTTTACTCACAGTGGGCAATTAGTTCAATTAAATCTCAATGTGGAATAAGATAGCCTGTCAAGTTCAATCTGTTTTCCTTATTACTACTTATCAAATCGTAGATTGACTGTTGTTGGATTTCCTTAGAATCCAGTTCTGAGATTTGATTTACACTACCAATAATAATCATTGTTTGAATCACTTCCATTTTCATTTCCTGAAAGGAGTCCATGTGTATTTTCTGTCCAGTTCTGGTGAGATGAAATCTTTGTTAACAGTAACATGTATTCTAAAAAAAAAAGATGCTTGAACTCGACAGGCTGGAATTCTTGGCCTGTATAATAAACGGGTCGGTCATGGGCTGACCTAGATTTAGCTTGAACTCGACAGACTGCTAAGGGTCGACTACTGTGTCATATCCCATAAATGGTGCAGCCTACAGTACAAACAACAGGGTCGGTCGGGGTGAATTTCTCGGCCTGTCTACTTAAACGGTTCGGACATGGGCTGACCTCGACTCATCCTGAACTCAACATACTGCTACCCCTGATTTACGGTCAGGGGCAACGAGAGAGAGAGATATAGAGAGAGAGAGAGAGAGTACCAATTGCGATGAACGTTAAGGTTACATATAGGATCTGTACAGTGTCGGACATCTGTGGCTGCGGGCCGGGAGAAGGGGAGAGAAATGTTTTGGACATTGAAGCCTGTGGCTGCCGGCCGAGAGAGATGTGATTTCGTGTGATTTTGTTCTTACTGATAATTTCTAGGATGATCTGGTATCCTCTGTAATACCTGGTGTAAGAAACAGATACAATACCCGACGTCTGTGGGGCCCATTATGTTGCTTGTGTTACATCTAACCTCTCCATTAAGTTAACCTCTCGACGTTAGCCCTACAAAACTGAAATTAGCCCGCAGGTGGGCCACACCATAGGGAACAATGGGGAGTGGATGCCAACAATAGCTTTCTTTCTTCTTTTTTCTATTCGATCCAACCCGTTCACCAAGTGCGATTCACCGGGATAAAGGGACACTCCAAACATGAGCAGAACCCAAAAGTTCGGCCACCTACACGAGGGGAAAATGAACAATTCACACCTGAGATTTCGGTATGGCCCACTTGAGTAATGGATCGGGACGGTTTTTTAGAATTACGGTGAACACATGAGATTTCATATGATGGACAGAATAGATGTCACACACGGGTGTTGTACACCGCTGCGTACAACAGATGTGGCAGAAGATTACCTTGCATAGAGTGGGGGCAACATTTCACAGTCAAAGAACCCACGGTTTCTAAAATCCGGAGTCTGCATCATTGTAACATGCAGGAGCTTGTTATCACCGTTGGATGACACTCATGTAACCATCCAAACCATTCATCAGGTTCTGTACACTTTAAAGATTTTCTTGACTGAAAAAAATAATAATATGGGTCCACTTCTCAGGCATATCAAGCTTGTAAGAGAAAAATGAACGGTTAGAAATGATGGGTTTTTTTGACCCGTTGTCCTTTCGCAACTGGGATGTCTAAAGCACTGGGATACGTGAAGTCCTTTCGCAACTGGGATGCGCAAGTCCTTTCGCAACTGGGATGCACAAGTCCTTTCGCAACTAGGATGCACAAGTCCTTTCACAACTAGGATGCGGAAAGGAGTTTCCTAAAACTATAAAAAAGGGTCCCTACGATTTTTCTAGGGTATGTTGTGTTGATGAGAAAAACACAAGAGGGCTATCAAAGGTGAGAGAGAGGGAGAAAAAGAGAGAGAAGAAGCTTGTAGAAGGGAGGTTATGCTCGTGGAGGTGATCTATGGTGCAGTCTATATCTCAGCGCTCCTACGTCCTCGTAATCGATGAGATCTCTCTGGTTTCCTTTATTCTTTCATTGTTCATCTACTCCTGTGTGAGTGGAGAAGGTTGTAAACGTTCTATTTCATAGTGGATTGTTGATCTGGACGAGGTCCCGTGGTTTTTACCTCTTTGAGGGTTTTCCACGTAAAAATCTCTTGTGTGGTGTGTGATTGATGCTTTGAGGTATTTCATTGCTTTATTATCCATAATCCTGGTTTGTTCTGGAGGGCTAGATCCTAAGGTTTTGTGCAAGGTCCCCAACAAGTGGTATTAAAGCCAGGTTCATTGAACAGGTAGGATCGGTTTTGAATTATGGAAGGTGGCTCAAGGATGATCAGCCTCAATGGTTCTAACTAGACCATATGGAAGGCTAAGATGGAGTACTTGCTTTATTGCAAGGACCTATATTCTCCAATCTTAAGCATATCAGCAAAATCCAAGGATATGACTGATGATGATTGGAAGAAGATGGACCGAAAGACGGTGGGGTTTATTAGACAATGGTTGGATGATTCTGTGTTCCATCACGTGTCTACAGAAACCTCAGCCGCAAGCCTATGGCTTACAAGGGTCGTATGAGAGAGAAGACAAAGGTAATAAAATTTTTCTCGATAAGGCGACTTGTGAATCTCAAGTTCAAGGATGGTGGTTCTGTGGGAGCACATGAATGAGGTCGAAATATAGTGAACCAACTCACCTCTATGAAGATGGTCCTGGATGATGAATTGCGTGCTTTACTATTGCTTAGTTCATTGCCTGACAGTTGGGAGACATTGGTGGTGTCTCTAAGTAACTCGGCGCCAGACGGAAAGATATCCATGGAACAGGTAACCAGTTGTCTCTTCAATGAGGAGACAAGGAGAAAGTCTCAGGGGTCTACTCAACAAGAGGCGCTTGTGACACAGGAACGGGGGAGAGGAAAGAACAGGAAGGACAGGAAGGCCCGAGATAAATCAAGAGGCAAGTCGAGTAACAGAAAAGATGTTGAATGCTAGAATTATGGCAAGAAGGGCCACTACAAGCATGAATGTCGTGGTAAGAAGAACAACAAGAAAGGAAAAGGGAAGGAAGATGAATCAGATTCCACTGCGGTCGCTTCAGATAGCGACATGGTAGTTATTCTTTCAGTAGATCATGATGTATGTCTCACGGCTACGAGTCAGGACACTGACTGGGTGATAGACTCGGGAGCTTCTTTTCATGCGACTTCACGCAGGGACTTCTTCACAAGCTACAAGTCAGGTGACTATGGGACTGTGAAGATGGAAAATTCTGGCGTATCAAAAATCATGGGAGTCGGTGATATTTGTATGAAGACCGATGTGGGCTGCACATTGGTTCTCAGGGATGTGAGGCATATCCCAGACCTTCGCCTCAACTTGATGTCGACAGGAAGGTTGGATGATGATGGCTATGAAAGTCGGTTTGCTGATGGGCGATGGAAGCTCATTAAGAGTTCACTGATCGTGGGCAGAGGAAAGAAGTGTTATACCCTTTACAAGGCAAGTGTCAGTATGTGCAAGGGTGGGTTGAACGCAGCGGAAGATTCAGCTATTGACATGTGGCACAGGCGTCTAGGCCACATGAGTGAAAAAGGGCTTCAGCTATTAGCATGGAAGCGGCTCCTTCTAGACATGACAGGTATACCTCTCAAAACCTGTCTTGATTGTTTATCAGGGAAACAACATAGAGTTTCATTTGTTAAAACTGCTTCTCATGTTAATAAAAGTGCATTTATTAGATTTGGTTTATTCTGATGTTTGTGGTCCTATGAGGACAAAAACCTTGGGTGGGGCATTGTATTTTGTTACTTTTATAAATGATGTATCTAGGAGGGTTTGGGTTTATGCTTTGAAATCCAAGGACGAGGTCTTTGGTGTGTTTAAATTGTTTCATGCTATGGTCGAGAGAGAGACAGGTAAATCATTGAAGTACATCTGCACTGACAATGGTGGTAAATATATTGGCGACTTTCACGAGTACTGCAAGTCCCTGGGTATACGGCATGAACAGACGGTTCCCAAGACCCCCCAGCATAATGGTGTAGCTGAGCGAATGAATCGCACCATTATTGAGAGAATCAGATGCATGTTATCCCATGCGAAATTGCCCAAGACGTTTTGGGGAGAAGCAATGCACACAGCGGTGTATTTGATAAACAGGTCTCCATCAGCCCTGTTGAATGGAGTACCTAGAAGGTGTGGACTGGACATGATCCATCGTACAGTCGTCTCAGGGTGTTTGGATGCAGGGCATCCGTTCACGTACCAAAGGATGAGAGGTCCAAGCTCGATATGAAGATCAGGCAGTGTGTGTTCTTAGGGTACGGTGATGAAAAGTTCGGTTATAAATTATGGGATCCGACCGAGAGGAAGCTCGTCAGGAGCAGAGATGTGATTTTCTTTGAAGATCAGTGTATAGAAAATATTGGTAACCCAGAGAAGAATCAGCCTAGTTCAGGTGAGCTAGAGGACATGGATCCGATTATTCTTCCCGTGGTGCCTGATGACGGGGGAGTACAGCAAGGTGCAGAGGACGAGAGAATTCCTTCAGAAGATGGACCAGAGGAGCAGCCCCCACTTGATCCACCTATTGAGCCACAGGTGAGGAGGAATCTAGGGACAGACAGCCGCCCAAGAGGTACTCGCCATATGAGTACATTATGCTGACTGATGGGGGAGAGCCAGAAGATTATTCTAAGGCCCTAGCCGACGAGAATAAGGGAGAGTGGTTGAAAGCTATGCAAGAGGAGATGGAATCCTTGCATAAGAACCACACCTATGATATGGTGAAACTGCCTAAGGGCAAGAAAGCTTTGAGCAACAAGTGGGTGTTCAGAAAGAAGATTGAGCACAAGAATTCACAGACGAGGTTCAAGGCTAGACTTGTGGTAAAAGGGTTTGGTCAGAGGAAAGGTATAGACTTCGAAGAGATATTCTCACCAGTGGTGAAGATGACATCCATACGGGTGTTGCTTGGGTTGGCGGCTAGCATGGATCTGGAGATAGAGCAGTTAGATGTTAAAACTGCCTTTCTCCATGGTGACCTGGAAGAAGAGATCTACATGCACCAACTAAAGGGGTTCAAAGTCAAAGGCAAGGAGCATATGGTGTGTAGGCTGAGGAAGAGCTTGTATGGGCTGAAACAAGCTCCACGACAATGGTATAAGAAGTTCGACTCGTTTATGTTAAAATATGGGTATAACAGAATGGAGTCGGACCACTGTGTATTCACGCGCAAGTTCTCAAATGGTGATTTCTTAGTTCTGCTATTATACGTTGATGACATGCTCATCATGGGAAAAGACATCAAGAAGATTGACAGGCTGAAACAGGAGTTAGGCAAGTCTTTTACGATGAAAGACTTGGGCCCGGCTAGACAGATCCTAGGAATGGAGATAATCCGTGACGATGCGGCCAGGAAGGTTTGGTCATCCTGAAGAGCGGTATATTGAGAAAGTCCTAGAGCGGTTCAATATGAATGCAGCAAAGCCGGTCAGTACTCTACTGGATGGTCACTTCAGATTGAGCAACAAACAGTGTCCTAAGATGAAGACAGAGGTGGATGAGTTGCAGAAGATACCCTACGCGTCAGCTGTAGGAAGTTTGATATATGCTATGGTATGTACACGCCCAGACATAGCATATGCGATTAGTGTTGTTAGCCGATATCTTGCCAATCCTGGTAAAGAGCATTGGGCAGCGGTGAAATGGATAGTGCGGTATCTAAGAGGCTCATCCAGGTTGAGCCTATGCTATGGTGACGGTAAACCTGTGTTAGAGGGCTACACAGATACAGATATGCCAGGTGACATAGACTCCAGGAAGCACTACAAGAAAGTAGGCCTTTAGCCTCAATTTTTTAGCCTCGGTTCAAAAAAATGAGGCTAAATATGGTTTTTAGCCTCAGTTGTAAAGGAAATGAGGTTAAAAATTCACTTTTTGCCTCGGTTGATAAGAAACAGAGGCTAAAAGTCTACCCTATTACCTCGGTTGGTGAGAAACCGAGGCCAAAAGTTTGTCATTTTGCCTCGGTTGGTGAGAAACTGAGGCCAAAAGTCTGCCATTTTGCCTCGGTTGGTGAGCAACAGAGGCTAAAAGTCTGCCCTTTTGCCTTGGTTGTTGAGAACTGAGACTATAAGTCTATCCTTTTGCCTTGGTTAGTGAGTAACTGAGGCTAAAAGTCTACCCTTTTGCCTCGGTTGGTGAGCAACTGAGGTTAAAAGTCTGCCCTTTTGCCCTTGGTTGTTGAAAACTGAGGCCAAAAGTCTGCCCTTTTGCCTCAGTTGGTGAGAAACTGAGGCTAAAAGTCCGTCATTTTGCCTCGGTTGGTGAGCAACTGAGGCTAAAGTCTACCCTTTTGCCTCGGTTGGTGAGCAACTAAGGCTAAAAGTCTGCCCTTTTGCCTCAGTTGTTGAGAAACTGAGGTTAAAAGTCTGTCATTTTGCCTCGGTTTGTAAGAAATTAAGGCCAAAAGTCTGCCCTTTTGCCTCAGTTGGTGAGCAACTGAGGCTAAAAGTCTATCCTTTTGCCTCGATTGTTGAAAACTGAGGCCAAAAGTCTGCCCTTTTGCCTCGGTTGGTGAGAAACTAAGGCTAAAAGTTTGTCATTTTGCCTCGGTTGGTAAGTAACTGAGGCCAAAAGTCTACCCTTTTGCCTCGGTTGGTAAGCAACTGAGGCTAAAAGTCTATCTTTTTGTCTCAGTTGGTGAGCAACTGAGGCTAAAAGTTTTCCCTTTTGCCTCGGTTGGTGAGCAACTGAGGCTAAAAGTCTTCCCTTTTGCCTCAGTTGTTGAGAATTGAGGCCAAAAGTCTGCCCTTTTGCCTCAGTTGGTGAGAAACTGAGGCCAAAAGTCTGCCCTTTTGCCTCGGTTGGTGAGAAACTGAGGCCAAAAGTTTGCCTTTTTGCCTTGGTTGGTGAGCAACTAAGGCTAAAAGTTTGCCCTTTTGCCTCGGTTAGTGAGCAACTGAGGCTAAAAGTCTATCCTTTTGCCTCGGTTGTTGAGAACTAAGTCCAAAAGTCTGCCCTTTTGCCTCGGTTGTTGAAAAACCGAGGTCAAAAGTCTATCCTTTTGCCTCGGTTGGTGAGAAACTGAGGCCAAAAGTGTCCCTTTTTGCTTCGGTTGGTGAGCAACTGAGACTAAAAGTTTGCCCTTTTGCCTCGGTTGGTGAGCAACTGAGGCCGAAATTAATTTCATGAAAAGATTATTCGTACCATCGTCAATTCGATTCTATAGGGCCCTGTTTAGTCGCCACTTAGATAAAAAAGAAAAAGAGCGACATGGCGGTGGTGTGGAGTACCTGGTAGGAATGTCCTTATTTATCCTCAATCCAAAAATCAGGTTGATTCAGCATTCAGTTCAGCTTCCTTATAAAATTTATAACTCAAAACATCTAAATTCACGTGGTATGGCCCACCTATGTTTTGTAATGATTTTTTGTGTAATTCTTTCATCCTAATGAAGCACATCAGATGAATGGATTGGATGTTGTGTAAACACTATGGTGGCCCCTACACAAAAGCTAATATTGGGCATCCCATCCTAACTTTTTGCTACGGCATGGACAACTGAACTTCTAGGTGGTCATGATATTTGGGTTCCATTTGGAGCATGTTTTATGTTTGGGTTGAATCTCATGAAAGTTTCACTGGAACAGGTGAAAATCCACCTTTTAGCCTCAGTTTTGAAATCGAGGCAAGAAGTCACCGTTTAGCCTCAGTTCTGGAACCGAGGCAAAATGTCCACCTTTTAACCTCACTTTCATATGAACCGAGGCAAAAAACGGACACATATGTATAAAGCAACAGACACGTGTCATTTTCGCTACTAGAGTTTTAACTTCGTTGAGCAGAAGAGAAGAAAGGAGAGAAATGGCGTTGAAGGTATGTAGAATTTCTAACTTTCCTCTGTAAATTCCTTCAATTACCTCCAATGATGGAATTTCTAGCTTAGGATTTCGGTTTCTTCTGCAGAGATTTTTTTCGATTTCTCTTTTCTCTTTCCGGTTTTGAATCTCTCTATTTGATAACTTACTCCATGTAGAAAACATGGAGAAGAAATTCAGATATGTTATTTTTTTAGATGAAAAAAATCTCGATCGGTTTTTTTTTTTTTTTTGGATCTCGAAGAGATGGAACCATTGTTGCATCGATTTTAGTGAAATTCCTTCAGATCTAAAGTAATTTCAGACATGCATAGATTAGAAGGGGGATATTGTTCTAGATCTTATCATGAATCGGGCGTATTCTTCTTTGGAATCTCTTTAGGGGAAATTTTAACTTCGTTAGACTGCGGACCGAAGTTATATCTGATGAGAAAGTGTTGAAATCCTGCCGATTTCTGGTAAGATTTTAGGCCTCTAAGTTCTCTTTTCTTTGATTTATTTTGTACGGATGTTTGGATCTTGTCATCGTTTGGAAATTGGTATTCAGAGCATAAAGCATTGGAATTGTCGAATCTGAAGTAAATGGCCATGATCTGTCCGGTAGAAATGCATGCAAACGCAAGGATGCACCATAGATGTAGGATCAATGTGACATACATTTCGATAACAGGTTACTTAAACTTTCAATTCAAGCTTATGTTTGGATTAGCATGACTAATGATTTGATACATTTGGATGAAAACATGAAGATGAAATATTGGATGTGAGTTAAAATCAGATCAGAGGGAAGCTTCCTTCGTTTCATCCATTACTATCCCTTTGGGTTTTGTGGGTTAGTAACAATTTGCTAGATGGATCTATACCACCTGGGCTCTTTGGGAGTTCCATGCAGCTAGAAGAGTTGGATCTCAGCAGCAATGGATTTTCAGGTAAAGAAATTGCTGATGATTTTAAGTGATACACATTATCTTTAATCTACACATCCTTGTTTTGCACAAAGTTTCTGTGGAAAGTAATGCATCGGTTGTATTATGCTTTGTTGGCCTTCTTCTTTTTTTGTCAATTATTTGAATTTGAAATTTTGAATCCAACTTGTGGAGCATGTTTTCTGTATGACAATTTTTTGTTGTATGAGAATCCAAGTAAATTCTTGATGTCTGCTCGTAACTTCAATTTTATTGCATTGGGTTTGGGTGGGTGGACTATTATGAGTTGATGTCAGCTTTTAAATTTCCAATGCAAATTTTCATGGTATTTGAGTTGCTGGCATTATGTTGATTCATTTTCTGACAAGAAACTGTATGAGATGTTTTGTAATGGAAAATTTTCTCACTTCTGTTTTCGTATTTTGTAGATATGTAGGGCATTGGCTTACATTCATGGTAATGTTGGAGTATCATACTTGCCATGCAGGCCATGCCTCACTTCAGTAAAAAATAAAAAAAATATATAAATAAAATAAATTTTTAAAAAAAAGAAGAAAAAGAGGATGAAAGTGAAGTACAGAATTAGGTCAATGGTATGGATCACCCAAAAATGTTCCATGGATCACCAAACAATGTTTGAGACTTGTATGAATGGGCACATCCAGACCCGATAAATCCTCATTGTTTAGAAGAATTTGAACAGGGGCAGATCATGCTTCATAGATTCTGCATGTTTTCACTTGCTAACAAAAACAAGCAGTATGTTTGATAATTCAATAAATAACAAGACTTGTCAGTTAAAGATATGCTTCCATTCTAATTAGTGATTGTTGATGCAGGTTACACTATGCATTTCTGTTGCAAATTCCCTTTTAACCTTAGCAAGGGCATTCTCATTTGTGTTTGGTGGTTTACGTCTTTGCATTCGGTGCATACTAAGCTTCAACAAGCTTATCAATGCACTGTAATATTTTTTGTTCAAAATCCAAGTGGAAGGATACTTAACAGTCGAGAATAGGATATAGCATCTCAAAGCTTCTTTCTATTTTGTACGGTTTTGGTTAGCCCACATGAACCTCTCTACATGTAGCTTACATGCCAACCTGGCACATGTAGCGACATCGAACCATGCAAACAGTGGGGCTCACCGTAGATGATGACTGCCCAAAAGCTCATTAGGTAACACATCTATGGGTGAATCTTAACCACTAATTTTTAAACCCATCCATTATGTTTGTAAACGTGTGGCCACCTTATGAGTTTATCTGCCCTTCTTAGCCATGTATCTACACACACGTCCACCTGATGCATGGCCTGGACTTCCACATCGTGAAGTTGCCATGCATGTCCATATATAGAGATGCATGTGGAAAGGTGCGGGGCTTAGCAGAACTCCCGTATGGTGTATTTGTTTATATATTAGTCTTTATTTTACAGGTTATCTTCGATCTATATACTATTGATGATTCTCTCCCATTTATTCTTAACATTCTCTTAGCAAATTTCTTTAGCCTTGTCGGCATTGCAATAGTTTTGTCATATGTACAGTAAAACCAGAAGGCTTTTGTTGTAACAATCCAGATATCTGATTGGACTGTTTTAGTTCTGTGTATGATCATATTTCTTAACACTACCTAGATAAAGTATGTTGTTCAGACATTTAATTGATATGTGCAGTTCTGTTTTTGCTTCTATTATTACCGTTTTGGTATATCTACAAAAAATTGCGTAGGTGTCTAATACAATTTCTTTCTGCTAATATTTATTCCTTAATGATGAGCATACTTAGGATGATGATAGTAAAAACCCAAATTATTTATTTTCAAGTTAATCTGTATGGTTTTATGATTATGTCCATTTTCCTAGTTTATTTCTAAGAAAGTAGGCGAAACTAGTATTTTTAAGAAAGCAGAATAGTAGTAGGCAAAAGAGAGCATGTATGTAGTTGTTGCTTTTTTCTTTTTCTCATTCCTGCACCAGTTCTAAATTTAGTCCCATACACTGCTAATTTGTTTGTGTGTGGAATATATGTAGATTTTCAGTTTCTCCTAGAGCTAAACTCAGGATCTTTGCAGTTTAGTTATTGTGTTTCTATTCATTTCAACCTGTGAACAGTTTTTTTTTTTTTGGTAATTCCATTTCACACAGGCCTACATATTCGAGGGTGTGTTTAGTAGTGCTTGCGTGTTGGTGTCACTTTGTGTCTCCTTAAGGCCCTTTAACAATGATTTACCATCAGTGAAATTGCAACTGTTTTCCATTTTATTCTCCTCCAATAAATCAGTTTGTCGATGATTAGGGCCTTTTGGCTAAAATTTATCTTTACCCTGTATATACTTAATGAGATAGTTATGAAGTCATTTGTTTGGGAGTCTTGGTGGCTCCATTGTCATTTAAATCCTTGTTTTGTGATAATTTCGAGACAAAGTTAGCTACAAACTATTATTAATTGTTATAAATGATGACATGGAAACTCATTAGACTTCAAATGTGAACAGGGCGTGGGCATCCGTTGAAAGGAATGAAGAGATTTTATTGGTATTTACTCAAGTACATTATAAGATTTTGAGCTTGTTTTTTTGCATGAAAATGAGTGCCTCCAATTGTATAAAACACTTCCAATTGGTGAAATTGAGAGCTCAGTGCAATGATATTTTCGATGGCATACAGATCATGCCTTCCCACAAATTTTGAACTAGTTGGGCTTCTTCTGTTGCTTCAGTTTGTAGGGCCACTGCTGAATCCACCGTTTTATGTTGTAGCACTTGAGGAGAGGAGAATCCATCGGTGTGTGGCACTTCATGTGAGATCTGGCTGGCAATGCAAGGCCTTTATATTTGTGGCATCCTAAAAATGAGGTGGACACCCCACCAGATATAGGCCCCATCAACAATGTTAGGTTACCAATATTAGCCACGTTTTTTTTTTTTTCCTTTCTTTCAACTGCACTACTGTACTTAGGATGGCCATTCCAAATTTAGCTTGTTAGTCTAACAAATAGTGCCTTAGTCTTTCATATCAGGTTTAATACGTCCGGAATGTTGATGTCAATGGAGTTGGTTGGATTTCCCATTCTTCAGGCTTTTGACTGTAAAATAATATTTGATCCTCGAATTGTTTTTCATGATCTTGCTTCCAAGAAGAAATTTCTATTCTCTAACTATCTCTCTCCTTGCTTCTTTGAAATCCTGCAGTTACAGCTCCAGTCGGATTTCCAGACCATCCACATAGAGGTTTTAATCCCATCGAATCTATATTTCATCCCATCATTTTTGGAATTGGATTCTCTTCCTCGGCTAATGTAGTTGGGGCTAGAGCCAAGAGGCTCATAGTGGAATGGGTAACTAATGTAAAGGGCTTGAATGATGTTGATTTTTGTTTTTTAAGGGGTTAGAGTCTTTCTGCTATCTCAGCAGCTAGTCTCTTTTCTCTCTTTTCCTTGCTTTGTTTTCCTTTTTCCTATTTTAATAAATTCCTCCAGTTGCCTTAAAAAAAAATGGTAGAAGAATTTCAACCATGGGGCCAATATTTTCAACAGTGAAGATCTTTGGGGCATGACTGATTTATGAAGGAGCCCACCAGATGAAAGGTCTTGGGCATGGAAATGTGGAGCCCGCCTTTAAAAAAAATAAAAGAAGAAAGAAAGAAAGAAAGAAGCAGTTTTGTTTCGCTGAGCATTGTATGTTTCCAGGACAAGTTAATCCAAAGATTGAAGCTAAGCTGTCCATGCAGAATGGCAACCAAAATGGCACTCTAGAAGACTACACATTCATTGTACGGCTTTTTGGGAAAATTATGATTTAGTGATTACAAGTCTACAGCTACCTTTAACTAAAAAAAGTCACAACACCTGTTATAATGGGAAAGGTCATTCTCCATTGTGTGACAAAAAAAATGCCTGTTAAAATAAGATCCATTATTTTGAAGCTAAGAGCCATTATATAATGGATTTATGGTCACTTTACGGAAGTTGTTTTCTAACTGTCAAACTGTGGTATGCTTAGTTTCATAAAAGTCATTTTTGAGTTGTATGTTGTTGCCTTGTTGGTTTTAATTTTTTAAATTTCCATACCAGAAAGTTATGAACAACATACATGCACATGAATCCCAATGTAGATATATTATAGTGAGGTCAGAAAAAATAGGAAACTTGCTTTTGGAATGCTACGTGGCATACTATTATGATGTTGATGTTTTGAAGAGTTATGGTTGGTCTCTCTTACTCCCTCTGTTAGAAATTGCATAAAGATGGAGCCTTCTACTCATTTGATTCATCTCATGTAACTTGGACATCCACATGTGTGCCAATATTGGACATGGTAGCTTGTAAAACTTAGATTGGTTGTCTCAACACAAATATTTAAAATAGTAAAATAATATAGTGTTTGGTATATTATAATGTCAATTGTAACCTTAATAACCAGATTATAGCTTCCTTAACTTCGGGTGGCTAGGCTCCAAACTGCAATTATGTTGCCTTCAAGTTGGGATTGAAAGAAATGTATCTGCAATTTGACAACTAATTCCCCAAATCACTTGTGCATCCAGATGTAGCCTAAGCATTTTTAAGTATCTCTAGCTGGTTAATCATTATCATTACCTTGGTTTGCATTAGTAGGAGCTGAAACTAATTGCATTGCACATGTCACAACTACTATGCAAAATCACCCACGAACATGTGCATATGACTAAGCCTACCAACATAATTTTTAAACTTTTATTTGCTTAATGCTACCATTTAATAAATAATATTCTGTGATGTTTCTTTTTATTTGAATGGTCAATATTCTGTCACTGCAAAATGTAGTATCATTTCTAAGCCTAAACGAGTTCCATTTTAATTTCATGTTCTTTAGGGAATACAAAAATACGAAGGTCGTCATCAAATCAAGGAAGATATCTGGGTGGAGGAGGCCATGTGAATTAGGAGGTATGTCAATTTGGTACTAGATTCAGAAGTATCTTGAATAGAACAGAACTTGAAAGCTAACGAAAGCTAAGGAATTAAAACTTGTTGAAATTGAGTCAACAGTCAGCTTTTAGGCCCATGATGTATTGTCATTTCTTTGTTTTAATAAATTGAAAACATTTGAATGGACAATTGAAAACAGAACTCACTGAAATGAAAGCAAAAAATCATTGTCAAGGAATGTTTATTCATTGTGATTTTTGAACCATGGTGTAACCCTGATTGTTTCCATCCAATGAATGGTTTTGAGTATTGTACTATTGCTATATGTAGGCCCCATCTAGCGGTGTAATGCCGGAGGGGCAAGATTTACTACATGTTCGAATAAAATCTGGAGAATGAAACAAAGATGACAAGAACTTGACAAAAAAAAAAAAAAAAAACTTGATTGACAAGAAATAGAAAGACATTGCAGTTGAAAGAAGGGATCATTAGGTGTGTAGACTATCATATTCGATGTATGCATATCAGCTCTTGCAACCTCCCAAGTCCTACCTGGGGACGCATTTTAAAACTATCTTCAGATAGGCACTGAGGTAAGAGTACAATGCCTTAGATTGTGAGATAAAATGAGCAATTGCAGTTATCACAAACACAAATAATGGTGTACAGTTGAAACAGGCCCAACGATTGTGTTTGGGCATCTGTAATACCCAGGGCCAACAGGGTTCCTGAGCCTCAAAGCATGTTGAGATAAAACAGGAAATCCTTTTGTTTTTTAATAGGAATCGCATTGATTTGCAAGGTGATTATAGCTGAAATAGTCATTACGTGGGCCTGTTGGACACTTTGATGTGTAAGTATTTCTGATGTAGATAGGCAACATCCTTTGTTTCCTATGATTGATACAAACTACAGGATGTTTTTATGTTGATAGATGCTAGCTCCTTTTTGTACTACTACCTGTTTGATAGGTGTGTCAAGGATGATTGGGTTTACCTCTGTTATGTGGTAAGAGCAATTGGAGTCTTATGGAATGGATCAGCTGTACCTTTGTTATGTGGTACGCTCTGGATCTTAAATCATTTATATTGTCTATGGTTTTTATGCTCTTTTCAGTCTCTTGATCATGTAACCTAAAACTATTTGAGAGTTGTTTGTGTTTAGGAGTGTAAGATCATATATCATGTAATGTCAGTGGTGATCTCTTTATACTTTATATCACATGCATTTGGTCTTAAGATCCTGGTTAACTCTTTCTGTGAGTAGTTTTGGACTTGAGCAATTCTGAACAATACCTCTCGAGTTTTGGACCTAATCAATTCTGAACAATACCTCACGAAATACAGATGACTCTTTGCCATTCATAGATAAACTTTGCCATTCCGCCCTGATCTCAAGCATGGAGAGCTAAAACAGATGACTCTTTGCCATTCATAGATAAACTTCATATAATCCATATCCACTGTAAGCAACTTCCTATTGATATAATTATGACTGGAGCAAGGTTCTAAAACATGAACTCGACTCTCTGTGGCCCCAATTTGAGGTCTTCGACTTCAACATGGACAACTGTCTGATTATTTAATTGAGGTTTTCCAGTTTTGAAAATGATTATGCTGTAATTGAGGCCCTGTATGAATATTTTTCAGCTCTTATTGAGCCATGGGATAGACCTGCACTTATATCATGTGAAGTTTGTGCTGGAACTGCTTCACGCTTTAATGATTCTGCATGTGACATGATTATTTTGAACTTATATTTATTGTATAAATGCAGTTACTGATGGCCGCTATCCTGGAGCGACATTGGACCGGAATGGATTGCGCCCCAGTCACTTTTACATCACACATAGTGGACACGTGATCATGGCCAGTGAGGTTGGTGTTGTAGACATCTTGCCAGAAGATGTGGCTAGGAAAGGAAGACATCTGATCGGTTCAAAGGGGACCTTACTGAAACAGTTCATGTGGAAGGCTAGGAAAGGAAGACATTTGTAGTTTGATTTTAGTACTTTAAATAGACCATTAATTGTTTTGTTGATGTTGTGCTGATTGTTGTCTTGATGAATGTTAAATGAGTGAAATATGCACAGGTTCAATCATTTGTTGATTATGATATTGTTAGCTTTGGTTGATAGGGAAATGAGGTCAAAAACCGAATTTAGCCTCGGTTGATGCCAAAATATGCTAAATCCATCTTTAGTCTCGGTTTTGCCTCAGTTACATAAACTGAGACTACAACTCCCGTGGCTAAAGGCTTTAGCTTCGGTTGTTGAGAACTGAGGTTAAAAATAGTTTTAGCTTCAATTGGAGGCAACTGAGGCTAAAATTTGGATTTAACCTCAATTGGAAACAAGGGAGGCTAAAATTTTAATTTAGCCTCATTTCGAGAAAACTGAAGCTAAAAGGGTCTTTTAGCCTCACTTGAAGAATCGAGGCTACAAAAGTTATTTTAGCCTCGGTTGCTAAAACTGAGGCTAAAGCCTTTAGCCATGGGGGTTTCAACCTCAGTTTGGATAAATGAGGCAAAACTGACGCTAAAGGCTTTAGCCTCAGTTTTTAACCTTTTTAGCCTCAATTTTGAAGCGAGGCTAAAGCCCCCTTTTCTTGTAGTGAAGTCTACATCGGGGTTCATGTTCACATTTGCAGGGGGAGCGGTTTCTTGGCAGAGCAAGCTACAGAAGGTTATTGCATTGTCAACTACAGAAGCCGAGTACATTGTAGTCACAGAGGTATGTAAAGAGATGCTTTGGATGAAGAGGTTCCTACAGGAACTTAGCTCCGAAGGAGGAGCACGTGGTCTATTGCGATAGTCAGAGTGCTATACACTTGAGCAAGAATCCAAGTCAGCATTCCAAGTCAAAGCACATAGAGATTTGGTATCACTGGATCAAGGATACTTTGGAACAGAAGGTGTTACAGCTTGAGAAGGTCCACACGGACGATAATGGGTCAAATATGATGACCAAGGCCTTACTTAAGGGCAAGTTTGAGGTTTGTAGAAACCTGGCTGGCTTAAAGAAGGTGAATCCCTCCTGGGTCAAAAAGGGGGAGATTTGATGGGTTTTTTTGACCCGTTGTCCTTTCACAACTGGGATGCGTAAAGTCCTTTCACAACTGGGATGCGCAAGTCCTTTCGCAACTAGGATGCGCAAGTCCTTTCGCAACTGGGATGCACAAGTCCTTTCGCAACTAGGATGCACAAGTCCTTTCACAACTAGGATGCGGAAAGGAGTTTCCTAAAACTATAAAAAAGGGTCCCTAGGATTTTTCTAGGGTATGTTGTGTTGATGAGAAAAACACAAGAGGGCTATCAAAGGTGAGAGAGAGGGGGAGAAAGAGAGAGAAGAAGCTTGTAGAAGGGAGGTTATGCTCGTGGAGGTGATCTACGATGCAGTCTATATCTCAGCGCTCCTACGTCCTCGTAATCGATGAGATCTCTCTGGTTTCCTTTATTCTTTCATTGTTCATCTACTCCTGTGTGAGTGGAGAAGGTTGTAAACGTTCTATTTCATAGTGGATTGTTGATCTGGACGAGGTCCCGTGGTTTTTACCTCTTTGAGGGTTTTCCACGTAAAAATCTCTTGTGTTGTGTGTGATTGATGCTTTGAGGTATTTCATTGCTTTATTATCCATAATCCTGGTTTGTTCTGGAGGGCTAGATCCTAAGGTTTTGTGCAAGGTCCCCAACAGGAAAAACATGTGTAGCACTCGGAGTTAAACGGACACGTGGGCTCACTTGATGACTGTACTACTATTTTGGGTTCAAAGCTTCCACCGCCTAATGAATGGCCCAGATCGATCACGTGCTTGACATTGGATGGTGAGGACAAGCTCCCACATGGAACTGTGATGCAGACCCGTTATCTAACAGAACCCGACAAGGTTTATGTTATATTTGACCATTTCCTTTCGGTAGTCGGAAGCGGTTCATCTACAAGCCCGAGAACAGACTTATTTGCAAGTGCTGCTCGTGGGTCCTACCGGGGTGTTTTTATCCCATCCAAACCGATCATCAGCATCAAACCATCATAAAATTTGAACAGTGAGAAATGATCCTATCCAACCATGATGGGCCACCACGTGAATCTGGAGGTTTTTGAATAGTTGTCCACTGTTTTTTATGATGTGGCTTATCTAGTGATTTTATAGATCCCATTTTCGTGGGATCTCATCATCGTCATTGTTACCATGTGATGCACGGATTGGATGGAATAGGCACGACTCGGGTGGCTCCACAATAGCCAACCATGGATAACCATCCAAACATTTCCAAATTCAAGTAGTGCCCACATGATGGTTGGATCTTCCTATTTTTTGGCCATTCAAATTTCACGCTAAAGATAGCTAATAGATAGGTTGGATTCCAAACACGCACCTTGGTGGCCTCAAAACAGGCACTTGAATAACTTCATCGTACAATGGCTTGCAGAAGACTGGGCCTCACTGTCAATGGCGTTGCATGTCGGAAAGTTTTGCCAATCTGGTTTAAAATAATTGAGAGAGAGAGAGTCACGCTCGCCTGCATACCCTTTTTTTTTTAAAAATTTATTTATTTATTTATTTTTTATGTGCACATCTTTGCACACTTGTCTTGAGTATAAAATCCAAACGGTCCACCTAATGTGGTACCTCGTCAAACCTGGCAGTGCAACTTTCACCCTTATACGAAACTTTGGTGGACCATTGCAAAGGGAGAAGATAAATCAAGAAAGAAAACTATTTTCTTTTTCCACGGCCCACTAGAGTTTCAAATCAGGGTAAAAGTTAGGCTTCGAAGGTTTCATGTGGTTCAACATCATATGAACGATTCAGATTTTTTATTCATATAATGTGCGATGAGTTTTCAAAAAGTTTTTACGAATTCTCACGAGAACAAACCGATGCAACTTTCAAATTTTGAACCAAATGCAACATCCATGAAACCCTCAGCCTAATTTTATCTTATCCAAAACTTTTGCATGCCATGACAAAAGAGAAATACAAATAAGATAGAACATTTTCTCTTACCAGGGCGCACCGGAGTTTTAAATGGGAGAGAGCTTATGAGAACTTCTACGCAGCCCATCTCTCTCTCTCTCTCTCTCTCTCTCTCTCTCTCTCTCTCTCTCTATATATATATATATATATATATATATATATATATATATATACTTCTTATATGAGCACACGTGTCATAAGCACATAATTTGAACAGTTCACTTGATGCGGCATCCCTTGAAACCTCACAAGCCTAATTCCCCGCCGCGTACACAATTCTAGTAGGCCATAAAAAAGAGAAATGCAAATCAAGGGAGAAAACTATTTCCTTTTGCTATGGCCCACTAGAGTTATGTATCAGAATGAAAGTTGGGCTTGTGAGGTTTCAAGGGATGCCACATCATGTGGACCGTTCAGATTCTATACCCATGACATGTGTGTAAAAGTGTGGACGGTGCTCACGTAAAAAGGTGTAAAGGTGAGCATTCTTCTACACACGTATATACATATGTAGTGGACCATATAGTGTATTGACACAATCAAATCTGCTCATTTTCAGGATTCCAAATTGCACGAAATCAGCCATGGAATCATCACCACAACTCTAGGAATAACCATTAATTTGTAAATATCAATTATTTCCTTATCATTGCTTATTTCTATACTTAGTATAGCCTCTTGTATCTATTTAAACAAGAATGTATCATTGTATTAAATAAGTCAATAGAAATTAAAAAAAAATTATTCTCTCTTCATTATTTTTTTTACATAGTGAGGATTGAATGCCCACCATAAAAATCTTTTGGGGCGCCACTGATTATCTAATCAGTGCAAACATAGTCTATATTTCATGGGTCCACAGTAGTACATTTGTTCCATTGATCTTTCAAGGACCCAACACATCAATACTTTTCTGTATGAGAATCGTAAAATTGAATTTCAAATGTTTGCACCGCTAGGAAGTGTTTGGACGAACAAGTGAATGGAATTGCAATGTTCATGACGAGAAAGGAGGCAAATTGTGGTAATGTTTCTTTCAAGTCCAGCTTAAAAAAGAAATGTAATTGCAATTTGGAGTCGAGATTGTCAGAAATTCGAGGGTAGGAAATTACAATTTGGATTTATTTATATATTTTTTTAGCACACTAAAATTAGATTAATGCTGCAGAAAAGCTTTAATACTCTGACAGAGTGTGTGATGGATGATATTCAGGCACTTGAAAATTTCTTACAAATTGCATACATGGCAAAAAAATAATTAAAATAAAGCTTTTCAAATTATGGGTACAAGTGTATATATATATATATATATATATATATATATATATATATATATATATATATATATATATATATATATGCACGGTGATCCAAAAAGTGCTCTTGTTCAATCATATAATCCGATTAATATATGCATATTGGACGGTTAAAATGAAAAATATCCAATTTTTCTGTTTCAACAAACTAGTATCCAAGAAACAGAACTGATAATTATTCAGAGATTTTCAAGCGTCCTGAAATTATACAGAGTACGATGAATGATATGCAGTCACTTGGAAATTACTTACAAATGTCTTACATAGCATAAAGTAATTAAAATAATATTTTTTTTCAAATTACGGGTACCAGGTGTATCATGAACCAAAATTGTGAGTTAAGCTTAACCCACAATCCGATGTGTGGGGCCCAGCATGATGTGTGCATGGCATCCTATCCACCTATCATGTGTGCACCCTCATTTATCCTTGCCGCCCAAAAATCATGTGATCTAAAACTCAAGTGGGCCACATCACAGAGAACAGTTGCGATGAAGACATGGACCATTAAAAACCTTCCAGGTTGTGTGTGGGACGCACCCTGTCTTTTATATGCAACCCAATATATTCAAAAAGATGTGAACCACTTGGAATTCCAAAATTCAGGTGGGCCACGCCAAGTGATTTCAGAAGTTTTGGGCATGATTTTACATGTTGTTGCCCACCTGAATTTTGAATCTTCCTAATTTTTGGATGGCAAGGAGAACCTGAGGGGGATCACTTGATGGATGGACTGGATGTCATGTGCACATCATGGTGGCTAAGGTTTGTAGTGGAACTAGCCGAGGATAAGAACCTACCAAATAAAGAGCATCATCTTTTTTCTTTAGCTGGCCATCATAGACAGACGGTCTTGATCAAACCAGATTGTATCTAGCTGTTGGATCTTAGTCAATGAGAATGCTAGGGAAGGAAATTACACGTTCAATTATTCAGATATTTTCAAACATCCCTAGGGCCTGCATGGATACCACCAAAAAAGTTACTTTTTCTACTTATAGCAGTAGACAAGTAACTTATTTGATTCATGATCATATATATAAGTTACTTATTCACTTTAGTTTTTTACTTTAATAAGTAGAAATCAAAATAAGCTACTTAAGGCATAACGTGAGTTCATTGGTTCGAGTACTCATTGTGTCTGAGCGTGTTTAGGGGTGAGTGCATGTGTTAAAAGTAAATAATGAAAAAGAAGAAGCTTAGCTTAACTTAAGATCCAAACGCCCCCTTGAATTAGATTAATATCTCTTGATTCCGACTGCACACAATCTCAGGATCTTCTATTCTCAATGTTCGACCCATCATTGATGAGGGTGGGGCCTACATTCGGGTAACCTAGATGACGATTATATATCTCCGCTAGATTGTTGGGACAATTTACCTGTTGTAGAGGCTTGATGCTCACTTTACCCCAATTGCTAACATGGAACCTAGACCTAAGTTGTGCTTGGATGCATTATTGAATTGAATTGCAATAATTTATTTACCAATGTGAAATAATTAAATTGCAGCTACCTTTGGTAGTATTGGCACCAAGAAAGTAGCCTTCAAAATGCAATCACATTCCTTTCAAGTCCAAATTCACAGTAGCGTGTTTGGATGAGCTATTCACTAATTAAATTACAATTATCAATCTAATAAAGTGGAAATAATCAAATTGTAATTTCTTTTGCTGGGGGCCTTGAATAAGTTCAGCTTCAAATTGCATTTACATTACTTTCACGTTGGAGTTCAAAGGAAAATTGAGGCAGTTCAACTCAAGAATTAAGCTATACATGTCATTTGGATGTCTGAAAAATAGCCCTTGTGGAAATTGAATCCATGACTGATAAATTCTTGTGTTTGGGCTGCTGAAAAACTTGGAATTGGTTTCATGATGTGATCCGTTTGCACCAAAAGAGACATTTTGAAATTCCTTAGAATGAGCTAGCTTGCAAGTTCCTAGGTACTGAATTCCCCACCAATGGTCATATTGAATCCGAATCCTCCACTGAGACAAGCACGAAAATTCTGCTTGTTGCAATCTAATTGAGTCACATCCTCGCACAGTGCATTTAGTGCGACAGTGCTGACAATGTTAATGATGATGTGGACCAATCATAATCTAGTAAAGTAAGATTTCTCAGCTTGTGATAAGCAGAGGATCCGAATTCATTTTGGAATTCCCTGTCTCATGAATATGTGTACTATAATTGTTCGCGATCCTTCCCACCACCCAAATACAGCTTTTGGATTCCAAGGAATTTATCCACTACCAAAAAATAAGAAACAGAATATCTTTCTCATGGATTTTACATACCAGTAAAAACGAAAGAAAAATCTTTAGACCCATCTAAATTTCTGGCATCCAAACCACCCCTTAAGTATTTTCTCTGATAATCATCAAGGAGTCAGATATTCCTCCGTCAAGGTCTCAGAGTCCAAAGTTGAGGCCGGAGAGAACCAAAGAGTAGTGTCTGGACTCACCGATGGAGTTGGGATCCTAGCATTTCGAGAATCATCAGACGGCATTTGAGGGAAAGGATTTGGTGGATCATTCAACATCACATCTCCTTCCAAAATCTTCACAACAGTACTCATCGGAGGCCGGAGCTCCGGCCGATGTTGAACACACCACAAAGCAACCGCAGCCATTCTCTTTGCCGTCTCTTTATCTTTCCCACTCATCCTCAAATAGCTCACCATCTCCTCCATTGCTCCTTCCTCGAACTTAATCCACACATGCCTCGGCAGCCACTGCAAGATCCCAGACTTACTAGAATCGAAATTCTGCCCCCTCCCAAGAATCTGAAACAACAACATCCCGAAACTATAAACGTTGCATTTCGGAGTGACTGGAAAAGGCAACGACATTTCTGGAGCAGCATAATCCGGAGTTCCCTTGAACCCTGAAATGGGCACATGGGTCGAGTCACGGCTATAAAGGTTAGCCAGCCCAAAATCTGACAGCTTAGGTGAGAAATCCACATTGAGCAATACATTCTCTGGCTTTATATCGTAGTGAATTATTCTATCTGGGCAATCATCGTGCAAGTAGGCAATGCCCTTAGCGGTTCCAATCGCAATGCTATAGAGCTTCTCCAAATCAATCTTATTCTTCTTCTCTCTTTCGAATAAGAACTCGTCGAGTGATCCGTTCTCCATGAACTCATAAACTAACGCCTTCAATTGCTTGTTGAAGCAAAACCCATAAAGCTTTACTAGATTGGGATGGTGTGTTCTTCTGATCAAACGCACTTCCGCCTCGAACTGGCGTCTTAGCTTATTCGACCAATCGCCATGAAGGACCTTAACAGCTACCGGTGTGCCGTCTTCTAACGTTCCTTTGTACACTCTGCCGGATCCACCTTTGCCCAGCTCGTGCTTAAAATTTTCGGTGATGTTCTTGAGGCGGCCTGATGAGTACATGACCAGCTTCTCTTTGATGATGTTAACGTTCTTGGCAACATTTGGAGGGGCAGATGAGTCGCGTTTGATGTCTTCATTTTCTAGGATGGAGAGATACAATATCCAGCTGACGACAATCACTGCATGCAGCGATGATCAAAAGAAATTGACAACATGATAATATACTGATTATTGGAATGATGATTAATGGGCATGATCATGTATTAGAAGTTAGAACCATGACAAAGCTCAGTTAATTTGTAGACCGTTTCTACACAGCTCATCAATTTGGTCCGTCCAATCTGTAGGCCACTTGTTGTGTAGGTTGGTGGACAATCCTATGCTTAAATGATACATGAAATATCAGTTTATGAACCATCTCTACCATTCAATTTGTGCACATCATCATCTATCTTGGTGTTTACCTGATAGACTCATACTCTGTGGAAGTGTGATGAATGATACACACGACTTATAAATCACCAAGTGTAAGCGGCATACAAGTAATTCAAATTAAACTGCCCAGGGCCACAGTTTAGATGCATCGTGAGACCAAAAAAAAAAAAAAAAAAAACACACTTATTTGGTTATCTACACTCAATAACCGTAGGTGTTACAAGTTGGTTTAATGTATGCCCCATACAAATATATATATATATATATATATATATATATATATATATGCTAATTTCGGGATGTCAAACAACCACTTGCACTAAAAGCTCGAGCCATTAGAGGATGATATATCAATGTATATAGAGGGACTTTAACACTCAACGGTTAGCGAAAAGTGTATAGCATGTAATTAAACTCGTGGTAAATTGCATGGGGAAGTTTACTAGATTTTTCACATAATTATTTTTATTCATTTTCATTTCTAATTTATGACATTAAATTGTTTAATATTGCTGAAAATATTATACTTATTACTGATTTTAATAAGTTTTCATCAAATATTAATCTTTATAAGAAATTTTAAACATTATTTTAAAAGTAACAAAAAGTGTGTAGCATATATATATATATATATATATATATATATATATATATATATGGGAAAAGGTACTATGCGCTCGAGCTGATGGGAACATCCCATGAGGTCGAGTTGTGTGGGCCCCACCGTGATGCGTTTCGAACATCTACCCCATCAGTCAGATGCACCATTCCATCGTGGGACTAGGTCTCAAAAATCAAGTCAAACCGTGACTTGTGTGGGCCACACCACATACAGAAGTTGAGAGGGGCCATGCACCATTAAAACATTAATAATCATTTTTTGGGACCACCGAGATGTGGTTTGCAAATCTAGCCAATCCATTATGTGTGTCCCACTTGGATGAGGGTTCGGACCAAGTTTCAAAGAAGATTCAAAACTCGTTTTCTTTTATATGTTTTAGCATGTCTTCACATGATTTTAGATGGTATGGCCCACATTCGAGTTCCGTATACGGCTGATTTTTGGGATATCCCATAATTTAAAGGGGACCCATCAAAGGCATTGTGTTGATGGTCGACACGCATCACGCATCAACCGACACGGCTCGACCTCATGGGAGCTTATCGTGAGCTCGATCGCATAGTACCTTTTCCATATATATATATATATATATATATATATATATATATATATATATATATATATATATATATATATATATATATATATATATATATATATATATATATATATAGGGTTGATAATTATAATATGATGATTCATATAAAATGTATGTTCATTATTTATTGAGAATTGAGATTTAAATGTGGTGCAATGTCCTGAATTATCCTTAAAGGTACATGCATGTGCTTTGCCTTAAGAATGTCCCTGTAAGTATAAGCAATTGCAATATCCTGTAGATGTCAATAAAAGTATAAGAAAGTAGGTTGATCGTGTCCCTTGGGTGAAAATTCTTAAAACCAGCAAGTTAAGGTGTTCGTGTCCCTTGGGTGAAAGATGCTAAAACTCACTAGATATTTTGATGTCTCATTTCTATATGGCGTATGAGTGCAAGTGTGCATGCAGACATACGCTAAAGGTACAACTTGAGTAGTAGTCTGACCAACTAATGTATGAATGGGTTCCTCATTACAAAGTACCGGTGTATGAACATTAATGCAACATGGACATCTACTGTGTATGGTGCTATATTCATGAAAAACATCACATTTATTGCATTTTTATGATTCCGGCATTTTAATTCATGTTTCTCTATTCTTTTTACTCTAATTCAAGTATTTCTTTTGTTTATGCATATTGATATAATCTGAAAATTTTTAATTTGAATAAGGAAGTGATCCCACTGAATATATGTAAACTCACCCCATTTTTGATAATGTTTTAGGTGCGGAGTTTGAGTATTATGAAAATGTGGGTCTCCATTATTAGAATTTTTTTTTCAATCATTAATATTTAGTTGAAAATTTTAAGTTCATAGTATAATTGAATAATTATTTAAGGAGTGGTGATTTGAGTAGTATATATTATAGTTCGAGTGTTTATTTGAAACGTTATATTTAATTTAATTATAGTTTCATGGTGATTTCTCCTTTAGTTTCGTGTGAATGTTTATTTCAGGTGAATAAACGTATGTGATGTAATGAAAAGTGAAAAATAAAATAAAATTAGATCATGTTCTCAAAATTCAAATCTTAAGTAACTCTACTGAGGTAATTACCTAGATTTCGAGGCATGATGACCAGAGATTTCTTTCGGCCTTTCACAAGCCATATCTTAGCTTGAACCCAGGTTTTCCCTTACGGGCCGGGCTAGACTTGGATAGACCTCGGCTGCCATAAACCTAGCCTAATTGACAGTCCTAGTTACCGGGCTGGTTGGTTAGAACCGACTCTAGTAGGCTAGAACTGGCCTTCGCAAGTATCTAGCTCACTAATCGATCTTAGCCTCACTCATGTATGGTGGGGGTGGCAATGAGCCGGATTAACCCATGGGTTAATAGTCTAACAGGCTTTTGAGCTAGGTTTTTTTTTTAAGGGAAAGCAAAATTGTATTGATATTCAGGCAAAAGATTGTACAGAGCTTCGGGCGATCTCCAACAAAAAGGAAAGGAACCCGCCTATCGTGTACCGAACAAAAACCGAAGAGAAAGGACTGAAAGACAAAGCGTTAGAGCCGGACCGGCTGACCCAAGCCAGAGAAGCTGTCAACGCCTACGGGGATCAGACTCGCAGGTTCCCCAGGCCTACCTTATCCAAGACCAGGGAACCTCGGCTGTGCCTAGGCAAGCCCAGAGGAGAGCGGAAGGAGTTAGCACAGCCTTCACTTGCCACTCTCGCAAGGGCATCAACAACTGCATTACCCTCGCGAAAAATGTGTCTGAAGGAGAGGTTGAGGGAGCGGCTAATATGGTGGATGGTCCCCATCCTATACCATATGTTCCAAGGGCAGGGACGAGAAGGGTCGATAGCTGCATCCACCGAGTTGGATTCAACAATAATGTGCGAAAAACCCAACTTGCTACAAAGGACAATGCCATCAAGCATAGCCTACGCCTCCCCTATCGTGTTCGTAGCAGGACCATAATGTCGGTGAAAGGCAAAAACAAACCAACCCTGGGAGTCCCTGCAGACACCTCCTCCACCACTCTCTCTCGGGTTTCCCCGAGAGGAGCCATCTACATTCAACTTGACCCACCCAAGGGGAGGGCAATTCCAAAAAACAATCTGGGACTTGACTTCGAGCTTCCCCTTGCCAAGATGGGGGCATTGAGACTTGGCCGAGTCAATTAGGGGAGGGTGGGTGTTCACTGCCAAGGGATTGCCAAGCTCCTGCAACCATCTAGAGACCCGACGGATGACAGAATGAGCAAACATCTGAATCCCATCAAACCTGGACGCATTTCTGCTCAACCATAACTCCCAAGATAATAGAGCAGGAATTAGGCCCAATAAAAGCTTATGGCGAGTTGTGGAGGAGGCCCTGGTAGACTAGAAATTAATCCGCTACTGAATAGAGTAGGAGGGGATATAGGGGACATCAAAAGTGCGGTGGAAATGGGCCCAAGCAATAGAGGTTGTGTGCTCGAAACAGAGAAGATGATCCATATTCTCCTCGCGGAAGGCAGAGGGCCTGATCACTTGAGGAAGCACAGCAGGCGAGGGTTGAGAAGGAGGCAGAGGGTCGACAATTGATAGCGCAAGAGAAGGGGTTGAGGCAGGCTGTTGAGGTGAAGACCTTGGCCCGGTGGAAGGAGAAGACTGAAGGAAGGGAGGCAACACGGACATGACCGAGACAGGGCCATTCAGCTGGTCGATCTGCGATCCCACACTACCCGAACTGAGAACCCCAGAGTGGGTACCCGCTGATGGCCCAATTACACCACAGCAACACTCACAGCAAGAAGCCAGAAACACGCCAAATTTTCGAATAGCCGCATCCACCGGAATGGCGTGGTGCATAATTTTCCAGAGAAAAATGTCAATCTTAGGCGAAAGAACCTTATTCCAAGCCTAACACATCCACCGTAGAATCTGTCGGTGCTGTCGGACTTCATTCCAAGCTGAAGACGGAGTGAAATTGCTGGATGTTAAAAGGTCCCATGCCAGGATGTCTTCTCTGCATGTAGAGGGACAGGGCTGTTCGTCAAAAGCTGGAAGATGGGTGAAGGGAGGATATCCCGAACTTTGTGCTAGCAGGATCGGCCAGAAGGGGAGAAAAAGTCCCTTACCATCATTTCCCTGAGATGGACTGGAATGGAGCCTTCCACAAAAGTGGCTAAGAATCCCTCCCTAGTCCAGTTGTGGTTCCAGAAACTAACATCACCCTCACCAAGGAGCCATTTCGAATGAAGGATGGTAAACGGTAGAGTTTTCTGCAAGTCCTTCCAAATGGTTGAGTTAATTGCTGAGGTCATTCCCCTGGGTTTAACGAATTTGCTGAAGTATTTCTTCCTCATTAGTCTTGCCCAAAGAGATCTCTCCTCCAAGAAGTTCCTGCTCATTTTAATTCTGAACGATGTCATTATATCCTCCATAGTCTTGAAGCCCAGGCCTCTCTCTAACGTTGGGAAACATAGCTTAGACCACTTAATCTAGTGCTTCTTTTTCTGGCCGTTCGCATTCCCCCAAAAAAAATTAGAGAGGACAAATTCCATCAACCTACAAATTACTTTAGGGATATTCACCGCCGATAATACATGGATGGGGGTGCTAGACAAAAAGTGCTTGATCAGGGTCATTCTAGCTACCGGATTGAGAATTCTTGCTTTCCAACCCTCTAGCTTGTGGAGAATTTTCTAGACGAGCGGGAGCAAGAGATGGGCTCAAAATTTTCCTTTCATCAAGGGAATGCCCAGGTAAGTGCAAGGAAGGCTGGCCTGCTTAAACCCTGTCATATTCCTGATTTGCCGAGTTTTGGCAGGAGATGCTTTTGATGGTAGAATAAAGGATGTTTTGTTAACGTTCACCTTTTGGCCTGACACCTCCTCATAATCAGCTATGAACCTGAGGAGAGCTTGCACCGACCCTATCTTGTCATTCAAAAATAAGATTGCATCATCTGTATATAAAAAAAAAGGTTAGAATAGGACAGTTTGGAGGGGGCTTAAACGGCTGGCACGTTCCCGACAGAAAGAGGTTTCGAATACCCTAGCTGAATACCTCAGCGGCCAGAATGAAGAGGGAAGGAGATAGGGGATCCCCTTGCTATAAGCCTCTAGACGAGGGAAAAAAACCAAAGGCTCGACCGTTTATGAGGATCGAAAACCAGCTACCCATATCCAACAACGCTGAGCTTAGAGGATCCAGCGGTGGTCGAAACCAAACTTCTCAAGCACTTGAGCGAGGAAAGGACATTCAACCCTGTCATAAGCTTTTTCCATATCAAGCTTGACTATCATATTCCCACCAAACACTTTACGGTCTAGCTCATGGGTCATTTCCCTCACGATGGAGATGTTTCCACTATGGATCTGCCATTGACAATAAGCCTCTTGCTCTTCAGAGATGATGGAGGGAAGGATGGAAGCCAGCCTAGAGGCAATAACCTTAGAAAAGATTTTCATGATGACGTTGCAAAGGCTGATAGGCTAGAAATCCATCATGGTTTCCGGGTTTCTCTTCTTTGGGATGAGGCAAATGAGGGTGCATTAGAATGATCTGGGAACAGGTCGACCATGAAGGAAGTCCCTTGCTGCTTCAAAAATATCATTACCAATGAGATCCCAGCAAGAGGAGAAGAATGCACCGCCAAATCCATCTAGCCCGGGAGCACTGTCAATCGGGATTAAGGATACTGCAGCCTTAACTTCTTCAATCGTGATCGGGGCCGCTAGATCAGAGTTCATCTGATGGGTGACTAATGTAGGGATACATGAGAGGATGGCTTCATTCTCAGCCTTCTCCTGTGAAGAAAACAGGTCCTTAAAGAAGTTCACGGCCGTCCTACCAATGTCTTCAATATTGTCAATGATTTCCCCTAAAGAGAGCTTAATTCTGTCAATAGCCATCCTTTTACGCTTGTCCAACACTTGGTGTTTCTATCCCCTTCTTGAAGCCATTTAATCCAGGATTTTTGTCTCCAAAACAGTTCCTACTGTAGTTGGGCCAGCTTGAGACTTTCCTTAGCTGCATTCAGTCTCTTAACACCTGCTTCCGAGGTAGAGGAAAGGAGGGCGGATTCGGCTGAGCGATTTCATCCTCAGCCTGCTGCACCTTGCTGTGCACATCTCCAAAGGTGGTGCAATTCCACTCTCTAAGGACCCTTTTCAGGTGTTTCATCTTGATAAGGACCTTGTACATGGGAGCTGCAGCAACATCAATCTTCTAGGCTGCCTTTACAGCCCTCTTAAAATCCTCATGGGTGGTCACATGTGTTGGAAGCGGAAGGGGCGAGGGAAATCAGTAGTGACGTCGTGGAAGGTCACGAGCAGCGGGGAGTGATCTGAATAGGCTTGCGTTAGGTGATCGACTTTAAAGGTTGAGAGGGAGCTGATCTAACTCATGTTTACAAGCATCCTGTCCAGTCTGGCCCATCTCCACCCTCTACCTGATCTATTGTTGCACCACATGAAAATAGACCCATTAGGAAGTCGCTCATTGATGCTGAAAAGGAAGGGACTCCACCCATTCTTTCATCAGTACTCACAGTGGCGTTGAAATCCCCAAAGGCCAGCTATGGCCCGTTGTTCAGGCGAGAAATCAGACGAAGTTCTTCCCACAGCTCCTTTCTTTGCTCCTTGTCGCAGCTAGCATAGACGGCCGATATCATAATAGGGGAAAAATTACTAAGGGAGAGATTTAACGTGATGCATTGTCTACTAGCTCTAACTGATTGGACGAGAATGCCTTGTTTAGCAAGAACGTAGATTCTACCTTTAGAAGCTTCTTCCATTAAGTGAAACTCAAACCCCAGCTTCACAGCCACGGAGTCTCTCTTTTTAGCTCTAATCATTGGCTTTTGGAGGATGAGAACCACAACCTTGTGCTTTTTAATCAATCGCCTCAAATGGCGGGTAGTTTGGGCATTACCTACCCTCGCATGTTCCAAGGAAGGATGCTAAACATTGGAAACCCATCCTTTTTGCTCGGCCCTTCTATGGATACTTTTCAATATCTGACTCCTTCTGCTGAGCACTGAAATGGTTGCTCATCCTCTCCTTTTGGTTATCTTTGCTAGCGTAGCAATGTCTTCGTCTATTTAGGTTTCAGGTTCGGAGATCTCAGATTCGACCGACGCCCCCTCAGCTTCAATGTCTACCCATAGGGATATCCCATTCTCATCGTTAACGGCAGCCTGTTGGGCTAGAAGATTAACAGGTGGGTAGAGAAAACTATCTATTCCTTGGCCAGAGATGTCTGGACTTGCCCGACCTGGGGTGTCTGGGCTTGCCTCATCCTCACAAGGATCACTGCGCTCCTGGTAGGTGTTTTTGGTTTCCAACAACATAGCTTCCACTCTAACTGTGTTGAGGTCTGTTCGGTTCTCCCAAGTCTGTAGAATCAGATTTTCTTCATTGATATGAGTGGCTAGGGCAGTCAGAGAGAAGAAGGATTTGATTTCGGCAGAATTAGGTTGTCCGTAAACAATTGTTGAACACCCGAAAGCCAGCCTTCCCACTCATTCATAACATTTTCATCGATGGGTAGACCTCTATGATCCATTAGCGCAAAAGGCTGGTGGGGAGTTGAGATAGGCTATGGAGATGGGAGGGTTGACAGTGTGGGTGGGTCTAGGGGCCTGGGAGTGAGATTAGGTAATTAGGTAAGGTATGCAAGAGTGAAGGTCTGAAGGTGGTTGAGGGTTAGCAGGGGATAGGGCAAGTTGGTTGAGTTATGCAGGGTCTGCAGAGATAGTTGATGGCACTCATTCAGGGACGAGTCCGGACCAGCAAGAAGGTATGGGTGGGGAGGCAGAGTAGAAGGGTCTGAAGGAGAGATTGGTTGAATCCCCCGTGGAACGGCAAGGGAACCTACCCCACCGCCAGTAGCACACTGTGCCTGCTGTTAAGGAATTGGATGGGCATGGATTGGAGCAACATATACCAACGTAGCTTCCATTTGACTGACCGATTGCTCGTTTTGCTGTGCCTGTTGGGGCTGGTACAGTTAAGGATTCGAAGAGGCAAGTGGTTGAACATCAGGAGGAGATTGACCCTCGCCCCCACTTATAGGGGTCAGAGTGGTAGAATCCCTTCCCTTGTCTAAGGTAACGATGGCCTGTTGGTGCCCAAATGATTTAATAACCCATTGCTTCATTCCTTCCGGGCGTAGTTCACTACGCGTTGCCTTCCCACCCGAATCTGGGTCCTTCACTTGTGAAGCCTCAAGCAGCACCAGGATCTAAAAAGTTCTTCCTTCTACCATGAGATTTAACTTCATACAAGGATCGAGGTTCTGCCATGGAAATATCATTACCTTGGCGAACCATCTGTTTGACCCAGATAACGTCGACGGATCCAGTTCTAAGACCTCCCCAACGTGTTTAGCGATGTGCCTGATTGTTTGCTCGCTCTACGCGTGCAAGGGGATGCCTTCAATATGAATCTAAACTCCCCTGCCCGAAACCTTAAACATTGGTGCGCACGGTCGTGTAGGAGTTTGTCACATGAGAAGGCGACCACCGCTTCCCTGGAGATAAATTTCAGAGAGAAGGCAGAGACTGATAATTGGAATATCTCCATCGGGGTGGAGTGAAAGGGGGAGGATTTGATCCCTTCAAGCAGGGAGAGGGGGCTAACAACTGAGTCAACGGTCTCCCCAACCAGGGCATAAGCAAAATCTGCTCTGCCTTTGTCCGAGATCCACTTGGCCACGATGATGGTATGGCTGTTTGGGGGGGGGGGGGAGGAGGGGAGCATGGTGGCTTCTGTATAGGATCGGGGAACAGGCCCGTTCTTCTTGTCTCTGTTTGGAATTTCGGGAGTTTTATCTGATTGGTTCCAGGCAGGAAAAGGGGGAGGGGGAGGGTAAGGAATGGAGAGTACTTGGTTACCAGGCCGTGCGATGTTGCGCCCTGCATTGCCACCAGAGGGCCTGGTAGAGGGCCGATTGTTAGCAACGTTGACTATCATTCTACGGCGGCCCAGAAATCACCGATTGAGGAGGTCCAGCGCTGATTTCACATCGTCCCAGTGCTTGAACGTGACAAACGCAAATCCTTTGCTTCTTCCAGAAGCTGGGAAAGAGGGTATGAATACATCAGTGAGGGCACCAAACTGCCCGAATCTGGCTCGTATGTCTTCGATTGATGTCATGAATGAAAGGTTACCAATAAACAGTCTGCATTTGGCCGTTGGCTTCTTCCTCTGCACCTCACTCTAGATCTCATTCGATCTCGCATTGTTGGGACCTACCCGATCCCCCATCTAGGGTCGAGGGCAGGGAGGAAAACCTATGAAATCGCCTCTGCGGGTTATAGGTTTAGATTTTCGAACTAAAAAAAAAAAAAAGTTTATGCCAAGCTAAATGGATAGTAGGTTGCCTTTGGTAAGAAAATGTTGGATAAGAGGTAATATAATACACAATGTAGGATAAAAGAATTAGACAACGAGACATTCGTATCTAGTGGATTCAAGGCTCAACTTGAATAGTTGATTTCTCAAGACAATTTGATGCCCTTTTTAGAGATACTAACAAGTGCAAAAGGAGGAAAATGGAAAATCATCTTCAAGATACAATGAACTCACATATCGGAATTTCAACATGAAAATTTACACTTTTAAGTATTGAATAGATCTCTAGTTTTGACACTAATATGCCTTTAAAACATTTTGAAGAAAAATACAGCAAGAGGGAAATTTTAAGAGCACTGGAAATATAATTGCTTGATCAAGAAAATGGAGTATTTTATTTTCTGGACTAAGATATCTGGTGACGCGGGGAGGGACGTGATGAGGTCGATCACCGTCTTCCTCAAGGATATCTACTCTGAATCAACGGAGCACTCTAGACTCATCACAAAGAGCTTTCTCGAATCTATGAGGGATAAAAGTAGAAATAATTTCTAATAAATTCGAAATAAATTGATTGATGATATTAAAAAAAATGAAATTGCAATCCTTTAAATAATAAGCTCAAACCTAGGATAGAGTTTTAGACTCAAACTCCCTAAAAATGTGACTTACTATAAATAGTAAATTTACTATTTATAGTTATATATGGTAATGATTCCTACTAGACTTCATGCTTTTCAGACAAAAATAGTAAGTGTCGAATTTGGCCTAACCATGTTATTCTCCTAATTTATCTAAGCCCTTTTCATGTTAGGCAAAACTCCTACAACTCAAATGATCAAAAGTTATGATCAAAAGAGAACTTATTATTTATAGTAAAAATAAAAATAAAATGGACTTTTGACTGTTGATTTGATGGAATCTCACAAATTTGGCGTGGGAAACCCGGCATAGCCGGAATGGTTGGCTAAAATAGCTTCTCCAACCCCAAAATCAAATATGATATATCCAAAAATTTATAATGGAAATTTTCCTGTCGAGCGGTTCACCATGTTGTTGAATGCAAACTTCGCTTAGGATAATATCAAATCTCAATACTTCAGTTTGTTACCTGAAATACACTGGAGGAGGTTTCCAATCATACGATTCACAACTTCAGTCTACCCATCGGTCTATGGGTGGTAGGCACTACTGAACTAAAGTTACGTACCAAACTGATTCCACAAAGTCCCCCAGAAGTGGCTAATGAACTTTGTGTCATGGTTAGAAGTAATGGTCTTAGGAACCCCATGTAGCCGCACGACTTCTCTAAAGAATAGATTCTCTAGGTGTGTTGCATCGAGAGTCTTCTTACATGGGATAAAGTGTACCATCTTTGAGAAATGATCTACCACCATGAACATTGAATCTATGTCGCATTGTATTTATAGGAGACCAAGCACGAAGTCCATTTATTGGTATGATATGATTTGTTGTATTGATTTTCCCTTCCATTTATAGGCTTCTCTGTTATGCAGATACTCTATATCCGTTTTTCTTCTTTACTTCAGTCATTATGGCAATTGAATCGTTGTCACGTCAGTCTTCCAGATCCTTTTGTATCTTTATATTCTCTTCAAATGTTCTTTCCTCTTCTTGAACTTCTCCATCGTGCCTTGACAAGTCCTTTTGTCTCTTTATATTCTCTTCTAAATATTCTTTCCAATCGACCATGCTTTCCACCTCTTGAACTTTTCGGTCGTACTTAAATGTTCTTTCTGCTTGACCGCTTTCTGCCTCTTAAACTTCTTGGTCGTGCCTGGTCATGCCTTGTCATTAGATGATGTGTTCTATCTAGCTCAACACCAGTTGCACTTCCGTAAAAAGTGCTCCAAATATGTCTGGAGATCTTTCAGCATGTTATATTTTTCTTGTGAAATAACATGTGTCAGTGTCATTCCCCGATTATCTATTCTAGGAATGGCAATAAATAGGGTACAACAATAACGATGCATATATGCAAAGTGCAAAGTACAGCCAATAAAGCACCTAAGTAGCTCTCATCCTTCTGGAGATTCGAACCTTGGTTCCATTAGCAAAAACCTCTCTTCTTACTATCTGGTTATACAAAGTATTTATGAAAAAAAATCATAATTTTTGGGGAAAAATAGAACGACCTATAAAATGAGTCAACTCTACAACCAGCACGGACCAAATGGGCCAAATTGCTCACGAGATACCTACTGGCAAAGAAAAGCTAACCACGAAGTAGGTCAGTATAGTCATAAGTCCATATGACTACTGGCCGATCTATTGAATAAGTCGGCACAACTATAGGTCAGCTATAGGTCGGCACGACCATAGATCGGCTATAGGTCGGCTATAAGTCCGCCATAGCTCGGAATAGTCTCCGACAAAGTTGGAAATCGATATCAACCTCAAGTGAATGCTGATCTGTCGAGACCTCAGGTGAATGTTGATCTATCGAATAGCAGTATTACCTACCTCTAAGACGTTATCCGCTTTTGTCGACCGACCTTGTCCTGAACAACCGACCCGAAGATCTCTCGAACACCCATAACCATAAGATCGGATCCCGAGGATCTCGGACGCCTGTAATCTCGAAGAGATCTCTGACATAACTGGAGATCCATACGAGAAAATCTCTGACGTATCCGGCCTCTTAAACGGGGAACTCTTCCTACGGTGTGATCTCCCCGCTTGTATAAATAGAGAAGCTCTTAGCCAGTGAAAAGTACGCATATTTAGACACTCAAAACAAAATAAAAAATATAACTGGTGACTCTTTTTTAAAAAGATCATCTCCTACAAAGACCCAAGTTCCTAACTTAGGCATCGGAGGGTCCCCTGTACAAATCAGGGTCTCCTTTGTCTCTTCCTTCCCTGTGTGCAGGTTCTCAAGGGTCTACTAAGAAGGGTATATAGAAAAACTGCATCAACAATAATAAATATATTTATTTACTTATTAAAAATAAACTTTATTTTTAAAAATTATTTTTATTATAAAAACAAAATAGAAAATACAGACTTTTTTAAGTAAACATGTTAGCACCGTATTAAACCCTACCCAACCCGAATCAACCAAGTTATTAATGAGTTAGGCTAGATGATCCAACCCAAATCCGGAAACAAATTCAAAGACAATAATCAGATAGATGCATATAGTGTGTGTGTGTGTATATTTATATGCATCTATAATTGGAATAGGCTAATAAAAAAGAATGTTTCTCATTTAATTATTTCATACTTACTATAACTTATTATTAATTTCAATTTTCTACTAGTTGCTTCAATTATAGTTGTTGGGGAAAAATAGTATAAGTCTGAAGGCTTGGCTATGGAATGGACCAACTCTACTGACACTGCCTAGGAATCTGAGGCAACAAGCCCAACCAAGGCTGATAAGTTAAATGCCTAAAGGAGAGACTTAACCGGATATTCAGAAAATGAATCCCGAATGAGATTTACAAAGTCATGAGCCTCAAGGAAAAGCATATAAGATGCATGAAGTTGACTCAGTTAAGGAGGCAACAACATCCAAAAAGGAATATTAAGGCCCTAAGCTTAGAAGTCATCCGACCAACCATAAAACCGACCCACATTTAGGTCGGTTATGGGGTTGGCTATTGGAATAAGAGAGGATATCAATTATGGATCGATTCCGTTTAATCCGACAGAAGGCAAACAGCTTTATCCTTGTAACTATCCAAGACTCACTCATCATTAGAGTCGGTTAAGACCGAGCCAAGTAAGGAAAATATGATAACACTGTCCCGAAAATCTTGTGAAAGGATTTTTGATCCCGAAGATCTTGGGATCAGATAGAATCCATAAACGGATTAAAATCAATCTCCGAGATACTAGGAGAAGAATCCCTACACGCCGAGACCCTCTCATTCCTAAAAATATAGGAAATCTCCACATTGAAAGGTACGCAGAAAACTCTCATAAAAACCCTTCTTACACAATCTTGTCCCTGACTTTTGCATTAGAGGGTCCCCGGCTCTAACCAAGGTCTTCTTTATCTCTTTCTTATGCAGGTGATAGGACCGAGGAGGGCGCACCAGTTTTTACATCAACAGATTGGTGTCGTCTGGGAAGCGATACGAAAAGTCATTTTTTAAGCTTTACCCAGAAGCCTCAAATGGGCTCCAATGGCGAGAACTGCTCAAGATGAACCAAATGAGGTCAGTGTCATCGGGCCCCCCGCAACCGAATGACCGCTAGGGACGAACGGAGCCCAGAACCGACCCGATAACCGACAAAGTTTGGCGGCCCGTCCGGCAACCTCCGCTTCGACCAGGCATACCCAGCGGAACCGAGGGAATGGCCGGTTAGACAAAGAAATTTAGGAGCTTAGAACCGATATAAACTTCATGAAGCAAATGCTGGAACAGATTCATCGTCACCAAGTTCAGCTACCTCAGCGCAACGAAGGTTAGGCGATGAACGCCTCACAACAATTCACTGACCCTCAGTCTGTCGCTCTGCGATCTGTCCCTCAGCAAAGTCAATACCAGGGTCCGGCCGAGCCAATACTCGCTCATTCCGTGATTGCCCCGTTGCCCGCCACCGATCTCCGACATGAAATAGATCGGAGAAGGTGCGACAAGCCTCCGATTGAAGGGATGGCAGATAACGACGAACCCTAGAAAGCCGACCTCTAAGACTTCAAGAGAGAAGTGTGGGAAGAAATTGCAGATATGAAGCAGGGTCATGATGCACATCAGACGAGGCCCGAGGCAAAAGCATCTCCGTTCATAGGAGAGATAATGCAAGCTCAGCTACCGAAACGATTCCGTCTTCCGCAGATTACAACTTTTACCAGTAAAACTGATCCAACCGAGCACATCGAATTATTTCGAACTATATGAAACTACAAGATGCCTTAGACGCTATGATGTGCCGAGCTTTCTCCCTCACTTTAGCCAACGTAGCTTGACTTTGGCAGCTCATTCACAGAGCTCAGCAATGCCTTCCTCACCAATTTCATTGGTGGGAAGAAGAAGTTGAAGGCACTTGCGCACCTGAACAACATAGTGTAAAGGGAGGGAGAGCTGTTAAAACATTATATCAAATACTTCAATTTCGAACTGCTCTAAGTCCGGAAACATTCAGACGAAACAACACTCAACTCAATCATGCAAGGCGTTAGGGATAAACCGTTTCTAGCATATTTGGACAAAAACCCGCCTATTACTCTGACTGAATTCATGGCTCGGTCAGATAAATACGTGAGCGCCGAAGAAACCCAAATCATGCACAAAGTCACCCAGAATACAAAAGTCCCGGCCAAAGAGTCAGCAAAAAGAAGAAGTTGACTCAGCTGGTGGAAAGAAGCATAAAGATAATCGGACACGTGATGAACGCAGGTCAGGTAAGCGACCAGATCGCAAGTTTACAACGTATACCCCGCTCAATAAACCACAAGAGCAAGTTCTGATGGAGATTAAGACCGAAGGGTATGTCAACGAGCCAGACAGGCTCCGAAACAACCCGAACCGCTAAAGCAAGGACAAATACTGTCACTATCATCGCGATCACGGGCACAATACAGGTGATTGTTATCACTTGAAAGAAGAAAGTGAGACTCATCTGAGAAAGTCGTCTAAGAGAGCACGTCAAAAGAACTGGGATAACGGAAGAACGTTCAAGTGATAACCAACCCACAGAAGAAATCCGGACTATTGTTGGTGGTCCTCGAGGGGGGCGACTCAAATAATGCTGAGAAAAACCATGCCTAGAGCATCAGTCGGCCTAAGTCTGAAATCCTTATTGTAGCTCGGCCTTCGAAATAGAAGAAGAGGGTGAAGTATTGCATATCATTTACCGATGAAGACGCTCGGGGCATTTATCATCCGCACGACAACGCACTAGTCATCACCCTCACTATAGCAAATCGTAAGGTATTCCGCATTCTGGTTGATACAGGGTCGTCTGTAGACGTATTGTTCACTCAAGCATTCAACAAAATAGGTGTTGAATGGTCGATTTTATGGCCAGTTCACACCCCATTAATCGGATTCGCTGGTGGACGAATTCTCCCTGAAGGAGTTATCTCATTACCACTCACTGTTGGAAACTCTCCGCGTCAGGTGACAGTAATGGTCGACTTCCTGATAGTCGAGCAACCATCGGTCTACAACGCTATACTCTATGCCTTCTCCAAGCTGTGGTGTCGACGTACCATCTCCATGAAATTCTCGATCGAGTCGGGAGTTGGAGTCGTCAAAGGTAACCAACAGGACGCAAGACGCTACTATGCAACGGCCGTAAAAGCTCCAGCCGAGGTAACCACGATTGAATCACTGGATCCTCGGGCGGAGACCCACGAGCGAGGACAACCGGTAGAGGATCTCATCTCGGTACCCTTGGTTGAGGCAAGTGAATCCAAGATAGTTCGGATTGGCTCATCCCTGCAGTCGCCCTTGAAAGATAAGCTGGTATCCCTACTCCAACGATACGCTGATGTATTCACGTGGAGCCATGAAGATATGCCAAGAATCAACCCCTCAGTTGTGACCCACCGACTCAATATCGATCCGACCTACCAACCGATCCGACAGAAGCGAAGGCCCCTCGGTCCCGAAAGGTACGCCATCATTGAAGAAGAGGTTAACAAGCTTCTCAAGGCTACTTTCATCGAGGAGATATACTATCCATAATGGATAGCTAATGTCGTACTTGTTAAAAAAGCCAATGGAAAGTGGCAAGTTTGTATTGACTATACCGACTTAAACAAAGCCTGCCCAAAGGATAGCTTCCCTCTTCCGAGGATCGATCAGCTAGTGGATAGCACAGTAAGGCACGAACTTCTTAGTTTTATGGATGCTTATTCTGGATATAATCAAATTGTAATGCATCAATCAAATAAATCTAAGACTACCTTTGTCACTGATAAAAGACTTTTTTGTTACCGTGTGATGTCACTTGGGATAAAGAATGCAGGAGCAACCTACCAACGATTAGTAAACAAAATGTTTACTTGGCAGATCAACCGAACCATGAAAGTATACATTGATGATATGCTCGTCAAAAGCGTACACACAGCCGATCATATGAAGCCTTAATAACAGTAAGCTCGGCTTTGATACGCGACATGAAGAAAAGCAACTGCTGGTGTATTATGTCAGCAAGGCATTACTACCGACAGAAACAAGATATTCGCCTCTAGAGAAGGTGGCCTTAGTCCTAGTCGTCTCCTCGCGATGACTTTGGCCATACTTTCAAGCTCACATGATCATCGTCATAACTGACCTTCCACTCCATCAAATCTTCCAAAAACCGGAAGCATCCGACCAACTGACAAAGTGGGCGATCAAACTAAGTGAGTTCGATATTCAGTACAAGCCGAGAGTAGCAGTTAAAGGACAAGCTGTGGCCGACTTCATAGCTGAAGTTACACCGCGAGCCGGTCCATCTGCCGAACTAAACAATGAGTCGACGATTGCTTCTACCGAGTCATCACCCAACCCAATCCCTTAGAAGCTTTATGTCGACGGTTCATCCAGCTCTAAGGCAAGCGGGGCAGGAGTCGTCCTGGAAACTCCCAATTGAACCTACATGCAATATGCCTTAAGACTTGGATTTCAAGCCTCGAACAATACAGCAGAATATGAAGCCTTGTTGCTCGGCCTCCGACTGGTAGTCAGCCTGGGTGTGACCTATCTCAACGTATTCAGTGACTCGCGGTCGGTCATCAATCAGGTCACTAGCATGTATTAAACACGTAAAGAACAACTAAAAGCATACATGAAGATAGCTAAAGAATTGATCGATGGTTTTCAACTATGTATTGTCACTCGGATCCCTCAAACAGAAAACGCTAAGACCGACCTTTTGGCAAAACTTGCCTCTGCCGATGAAGACGATATACCCAGGTCCATTCCGATTGAGTATATCATTAAGCCGAGCATCAACGACCCGCTTAGCTCAGTCGTGCAGTCAATCAACTCGAAACCTACTTGACTCGACCTGATTGTTCAATATCTCGGCAGTGGAAAGTTGCCCAAGGATCATGCCGAGACCCGACGATTGAAGATCTGAGCCTCTCGCTACACCATACTTAACGGGGTATTATACAAGAAATGATTCTTCACTCCTTTGCTACGCTGCCTAAACCCTGACGATGCTGATTATGTGATGCGGGAGATCCACGAAGGGATTTGTGTAAATCATTCGAGAGGACGATCATTAGCACATAAAGTTTTACGACAAGGGTATTACTGGCCGACCATTCAGCACGATGCACGCAAGCTCGTTCAGATTTATGACAAATGCCAACGATTCACGGCTGTTCTGAAACAACCTCCTGAGGAATTGACCCCTATGGCCGGTCCTTGGCCATTCGCACAGTGGGGAATCAACATCATCAGACCGCTCCCTTTGGAGAAAGGCCAAACCAAATTCATTGTCGTTGCAATGGATTACTTCACAAAGTGGGCCAAAGCCGAGCCATTGGCAAGGATAACTAAACAAAATATCACGAACTTCATTTGAAAAAACATTATCTATCGATTTGGGATACCTCGGACCATTATCACCGACAATGGGAAGTAGTTCGATAATAGGCAATACCAAGAGATGTGTGATAATCTCGGAATAAGAAACGTCTACTCATCTCCCATCATCCTTAGATAAATAGACAGGTCGAGGCAGTCAACAAGATTATTAAACAGCATCTCTGAACCAAACTCGACCGAGCTAAGAGAGCATGAGCCGAGGAACTTCCTAAAATTCTATGAGCGTACTGAACTACCACTCGAACAGCCACGGGAGAAACTCCTTTCTCCCTTGCGTATGGCTCAGAAGCCGTCACTCCAATAGAGATCGGACTCCTTTAGCTCGGATTAGTTCGTTTAATGAACAAGACAATGAGGAACTGCTAGCTCTCGGACTCGACCTCTTGGAAGAATAAAGGGAAGGGGCTCGACAACGACAAGTTGCTCGGTTCTACAATGCCTAAGTTAAGATTAGACGCTTCTGAGTAGGAGACATGATCTTCCGAAAAACATTCATAATCACCAAGGAAATTGGTGCGGGTACACTGGGACCCAATTGGAAAGGACCCTATGTAGTCTCGAGCACCATCCGACCTAGAACATATCGGTTGGAAGATCTAACTGGGCAATTGCTTCCTCATCCTTGGAATGCCGAGCATCTAAAAATCTATTATCCCTAGGTCGGTCGTTGAGCAATTGAAAAGATTCGATCGAGTAACGAATGAGAAATATGTAAGTTAAGTCAAATGAATAAGAAAACCGAGTATATTCATTCATCAGTAAGTGTTTTACATCATTTTACATCAGTTCCTACTTTAAAATTACATTGATGGGATAGCAAAGATAAAGGCAAAAAGACTCGGCCACAACACACGATACCCTCTCTCGGTTGCAAATGCTCTCGAACCCGCCCTAAAACTTAGTATGCTTGAAGTTCCTGAAGCTTGGTGTGCTTAAAGTGCTTGACACCCAAAATGAAGCTCCAAGGTTCATCAGGAGCCAACTCAGGAGGTGGCTCCGACTCAACTGTTGCCGCCACTTGGAGCAACCTCTGGTGCCGCCTCAGGAGCAACCTCAAGCTCGACCGCTACATCAGTAGGTCCAGCTGCCTTGACCTCCAGACCTTCAAACCCAGATTCATCTTCATCAAATCCTAAGAGATGAAGGTCGGGGAAGGATTGCTTCATCAGGTCCATGCACTTAATATATTTGTCCTTATATAAACTATCCCGTTCCTCTAGATACTCTCAGGACTCAAGGAAGTCCTTTATAGCCTAGACCTTGGCTTACTCAATGGCAGCTTTAGTATCGGCCCTAAGCCAAGACAACTTCTCTTCCGAAGAAGATAGGGCCTGACGACTCAGCTGACTCTCGTCCCAGGCCTCTTGCAATTGTGAGGCCAAACAAGCACTCTCGGCCCTGGCTTCATCAACGGCCTTCCTGGTAAGCCCCAAGTCGCCGAACATTATGTTGATCCAAGCCACGACAGCTTCAAGTTGTGCTTTCGCCTCCACTGCCCGCTTCTGAGCATCGGTCAGCTCCGAGCTAGCCTTGAGCAGACAAGGAGTGAACTGCAAAAGGAAAACATATGATCAGATTAATGGCTTGAGCAAATTGACAAGACAAGCCCGAAGTTCAAGTTTTACCTTGAGAAGTATCTTCACCACGTGAGAGAGAGTCCGTCTCGGGGGAGCATCGAAGAAGGCAACGAACTCTTTTTCACTCCCATGAGAAATGGCCCAGGGGACCATGTCCGACACTGTCCATTGGAAGAACGACGCCTCCTGTTGAGTCGTCTCCCCTCCTGACCGCTCCTCCCTCTACTTCGGAACCTGCTTAGCAACAGGTCCTGGCTCAGGAGCCGCCTAAGACTTGAGAGCTACTGCGTCCGCCTCTTCCGCCCCTTCTTCTGGGTCGGGGATTATCATGGTCGGAATGGTCAGGGCGATTTTTCCCTTAGCCTTTGAGACCGTCTTTGGCTTCTTTGAAGGCCGAGTCTCTGACCGAGTCTATGACCTTGGAGGGGCCTTCATCTTGAAAGACGAACAAAGAACAGGCCGAGCCTCAGCCACCTCTGCATCAAAAGCAAGACGAGTCAAATAAAATTCGAAGGAAATGCAACTAGACATCCAAAAGTTACCTGTTAAGGCTCAATCCAAACCCGAATCAAGAAGACGCTCTGACTGGAGAAGTATCTTCCAAGACCGCTCCTCCGGACTCAGCGCCTTCAGGTCCTTGATTCGAGCTAAGGCGCCGGCTCCGAGTTTTGGCTTTCGTACAAGAATATCTGCGAAACGCATTCAGTCAGACTCAAAGACACAATAATGCGAGGAGATAAAGGAAAAAATACATGCAGAGTCACCTGCTTGGGAGAACACCCAAGGAACGCGAGGTTCAATAAGTCTTGGCTCGGCAGTCTCCTAGCGGCCACATGCCCAGAACCATATATCTCTCCAATACTTGTTGGAGGTAGGAGGGTCGGTTATCAAAGACCCGCCCTTGTTTCGCTAAGCACACAAAAAGTAACAGCCGGGCGACTGCGAATTCGGCCATACTTGATACAGATGGAGAAACTCGTCAATAGTCATGGGGGTTGTTCTGTCTCAGCCCACAACACCGAGCATCCGAACAAATTTCTCCACCCGTTCAGAACTATCTGCTCAGGTGCTATTTAGAGTCAGGGAAAGCAAATCCTGAGCAATGCCTTAGAGGGGCAGACGCAAGCCGCATTGTAAAGCAACCTGAAAAATTGCGACCATCCCAGCAAGAGGACGGTCGGGTAACTTACTCGGTAGGGGAATGCGAAGGATGACCGAGTTTGGGACATGGTTAAAAACGAGGGAACCGACGCCTTCTGCTCGTCTCCAACCTCCCCTCCCTTGGCCGCCGACTTAACGGCCTTCGCCAATCTCCGGGTGGAGACCGACTCACTGGCCCTTTTGACCTCCTCATCCTCTTCCTCTTCTTCCGTTTCCTCTCCAAGAGGATTAGGTCTGTCAGGGGCAGTCGCCAATGATGCCCCTCTACGAGAAGGACCTGCCAAAGCAGGACGCTCCCCTGAAGACCCAGCTACTCTTTCAGAATACTGAAAGACTGCATTAGCGCCTATGGTCATCTCCGCCAGCAGCGAGGGCAATTCCGAAACATTCCAGAAGAGTCTCACTTCGTCCACGTCACTGGAAGCTCCCTCCCAGGGGCTCTGGGAACCTTGCATTACTATGAGAATTAAAAGTGAAAGGGAGGAAGATAACTAAAACTCATTAGAGATGGCAAAAAAGATGCAAACGTGGGAGCAAAAATTAGAAACGAAAGCAAAAACGGTAGAAGGCGGGAGAACAGTGAAAACGAAAATGGGGAGAGAAGAAGGCATGCGAAAATGGAAGAGGAACATCTCGCTCCTCCTTATATAACTCTGCCACGTGGCAAGAGCATTTAAGGAGGAGTCGAATTGACGGTCGCCTCGAGTCCCTCGCCCGACACGTGGCGCATGCCGACTGACGTAAACGTTGCCCTCGCCACGCATCTGAAGCTTATAAGCTGAAAGGAAGCTCCGACGGTTTCCCACACGTGTGGTCTTGATCGATGAATCGACACATGACTCTGGACGACGAACGACTTCTGCGAACATTAAACTCTTTACTCCTTAGCATCAACATGCTTGATACAAGGAGTAAGGGGGCTTACTGTTGGGGAAAATTAGTGTAAGTCCGAAGGCTCGGCTATGGAATGGACCAACTCTACTGACACTGCCCAGGAATCTGAGGCAACAAGCCCGACCAAGGCGGAGAAGCTAAGTGCCTAAAGGAGAGACTTAACTCTAATATTCAGAAAATGAATCCCGAATGAGATTTACAAAGTCATGAGCATCAAGGCAAAACATATAAGATGCATGAAGTTGACTCGGTTAACGAGGCAGCAACATCCAAAAAGGCCGATTAAGGCCCTAAGCTTAGAAGTCATCCGACCGACCATAAAACCGACCCACATTTAGGTCGGTTATGGGGTCGGCTATCGGAATAAGAGATGATATCGATTACGGATCGGTTTCATTTCATCCGACAGAAGGCAAATAGCTTTATCCTTGCAACTAGCCGAGACTCACTCATCATTAATGTCGGTTAAGACCGAGCTAAGCAAGGAAAATATGATAACACCGTCCCGAAAATCTTATGAAAGGATTTCCGATCCCGAAGATTGGGATCAGATAGAATCCATAAACGGATTAAAATCAATCTCTGAGATACTAGGAGAAGAATACTTGCACGCCGAGACCCTCTCATTCCTATAAATATAAGAAATCTCCATATTGAAAGGTATGCAGAAAACTCTCCTAAAAACCCTTCTTACACAATTTTGTCCCTGGCTTTAGCATCAGATGGTCCCCGGCTCTTACCAGGGTCTTCATTATCTCCTTCTTGTGCAGGTGATAGGATCGAGGAGGGTGTACTAGTTTTTTGCATCAACAATAGTCAAACCTCACGTTACATTTTTTAAATCCACTGGTCGTGTAGGGTTGGGTATAGCCCAACCTAATTATAATTAAATGGGTCAGATTTGGGTTCGATGAATTTGAAGTAGGTCGGATAGGACCACAGGTTAATGGGTCAAGCGTCGGTCGGGCTGAAATTCTTGGCTGGTCTAATAAACGGGTCCGGCATGGGTTGACCTAGACTCACCTGAACTCGACAGACTACCGGCCTTAATTTAGGATAAGCGGCTATGAAAAACAGGGTTGGTCGGGGTGGAATCCTTAGCCTGTCTAATAAACGAGTCGGGCATGGGCTGACCGACTTGGCCTTAACACGACGTACTGCCAACCCAGACCATGAAAACCCTCGATCCGAAACATTTTATGATTTACAAAGAGATCTCTTTGTATGCACGCGTGAGAGAGAGAGAGAGAGAGAGAGAGAGAGAGAAGTACCAATTGTGGCGAACGTTATGGTTACATAGAGGTTCTGTACAGTGTCGGAGATTGAATCCTGTGGCTGCGGCGGGCAGAGAAGAGCGAGAGATGTTTTGTACATTGAAGCCTGTAGCTGCCGGCAGAGAGAGAGAGAGAGATGTTTTGTACATTGAAGCCTGTAGCTGCCGGCAGAGGGAGAGAGAGAGAGAGAGAGAGAGAGAGAGAGAGAGAGAGAGAGAGAGAGCTGAATTTGCGCTGTGGTCGTTCTTACAGACAATTAGTAGGATGAACCGGTATTCTGGATAATATAATACCTGTAGTAGGCAGTAGGTACGACACCTGAGGTCCGTGGGGGCCATTATGTTGTTTGTGTGTACATCTAATCTATCCATCAGGTGAGACCCTCGACGTTGGGCCCAACGGACAGAAATCAGCTCGATCTGCTGTCAGGTGGGCCACACCATAGGGAACAATGAGGAGTGGATACCAACCATTGGTTTCGTTTTTCTATTCCATCCAACCCGTTTATCAGGTGCGACTCACCAGTATAAAGGAACACTCCAAATTTGAGCATGACCCAAAACTTCTGCCAGCTACACGAAGGGGGAAAATGAACAATCCTGTGGCCCACCTGAGTAATGGATCTAGACGAATTTTGAGCTTTACGGTGAGCATAATGGATTTCATATGATGAACGGAATAGATGTCACACGAGGGTGTTGTACACTGCCTCGTACAACAGATGTCGCAGAAGATTAGGTTCCATGTTGGGTGGGGCAACATTTTACAGGTCAGCAACCCACGCTTGCTAAAATGCCGAGCCCCGCGTCACAGTACCATGCATGGGCTCGTTCTCACTGTTGGATGGCACTCATGTAGACATCCAGACCATTCATCAGGTTGTGAACACTGTAAAGATGTCCTGGACTGAAAAATATAATATCGGTCCACTGATCGGACATATCGAGCTTGTAAGAGAAAAATGAACGGTTGGAAAAACATGTCTAACACTGGGAGTTAAACGTAGACGCGGGCTCACCACTTGATGGATGTTCTACTATTTTTCGTTCTCAGCATGTTCAGAGCTTTCATTGCCTAATGAATGGCCCCGATCCATCGCATGTGTGATATTTGATGGTGAGAACGAGCCCCCACAGGGTACAGTGTTGCCGACCGAGGGCGTTTTCATCTCATCCAATCCGACCGTCAGCATCAAACCATCATAATTGGATCCAACCATGACGGGCCACCACGTGAATCTGGAGGTTTTTGAACGGTTGTTCTTTTTTTTTTTTTTTATGACGTGGCTTATGTATTGATTTTATAGGTCTCATTTTCATGGCATCTCATCATCGTCGTTGTGATCACGTGATGCACGGATTGGATAGAATATGCACACAACTCGGTTGGCTCTACCATAGACAGCCATGGACAATCAGCCAAAAAATTTCAAATTCAAGTGGTGCTCACATGATACTTGGATTTGCCTGATTTTCAGGAAGTCCGAATTTCACGGTAGTGGCACCTAATAGACAGGTTGGATTCCATACACTCACCCAGGTGGGCCTCATAAGAGACACTTGTAGAATAACCTCATTATACAGCAACTTGTAGAGAAACATGCTTCTTTGGAGTCACCGTAGACTTTCTGCATGTTTCATTTGGAAACGGATTGGCTACTCCCCCTGCAACCAGCCCCGTGGCTGGTGGTCGATGCTCTGTGAGCCGCACCATGATGTATGTGTTAAATTCATTCCGTTCATTCATTTTAAAAGATCATTTTATGTATGATCACAAAGATGAGAGGATATTAAACTCAGGTAGACCACACCACAGGAAAACAATCACAAATATCCATAATTAAAATCCTCCTGAGGCCCAATGTACTGTTTATTTGAAATTCAATCTGTTGATTAGGTCCAGATGAATGGAAAGAACAAAGATCAGATTGATCCAAAACTTTTATGCCCCCAAAATGTTTTTAATTGTGGACGCTCATTCAACACGGTTTCCTGTAATGTGTTTCACTTGAGATTTGGATGTACTTAATTTTTTGTCTAATACTATAAAATTATCTATAAAAATAGATGGACGGCGTGGATGAAATACATACATCATGTTGGCGCCCACAGAGCACCGAACACCAGCCATTGGTGGTGGCAGGGGGGGTTCCATTTCATTTGCTGTGAATTTGATGACATACGTTGGAGTATTTGCTGTAAATTTGATGACGTTGAAATGGACAACCTATAATAGTAGCGACAGCTACAACTTCTTGGAATGTCCTGACTCTCGAAAATGAGGCCAACTTGTTTACCCCCATCATGATGTACGTGTATGTGTTTGTTTTATCCAAACTTTCCTTTCATTTGGTGAATCATTTTTTAGCATTAACTCCCAAATGAAGCAGATCCAAACCTAAAGTGGGCCACAATACCGGAAGCATTAGAAAATTTGAAGGCCATCATTGAAAGCTATGTAGGGGCTGCCATGATGTTTATTTGAGATCCAATTTATTCATAAGTATTAATTGGATGTCTTTAGTCTCTGCAGAAACAGGAGCTTTTAGTCGATTGATCGAACAAATTGATCAATTGATTAAGAAAACCCCATATTAAGTGATTGGTCTCTAAATAGATTTGAACAAGTTAGTTTGATTAAACTTGAAGGCTCGATCAATCGTGATAATTCATAAAAATCAAGTTAGCTCTCTATATGATTTTGGGCATATTTGATGGCTTGAATATATAGTTATCGATTGATTGATGGTTGCTTGATCGGTATCAATTGACAACACAAGTGGTTCTGCATAATTGTGTGATTTGTTTTCTAATTCGGGTGTAACACTATATAAGTGTTAATTTATTAACATGAGATTAGGGTATTAAAACTTATTCTAAAGAAAAAGTTAGGATTTTGAAGGGAGATTTGTCCAAAGAGACAAGGGTTTTTACATGTAAGTTATTTTCATTTCTTATAATTCATTTTCACAATGGATTTATTTGTCACTTTGTGCCGTAATTTTTTTTCTCAAGAGCTTTTCATATAAAATTATGTGTTTCATGTGGTTACTTGTATTCTTTCTTTCCTATTACTTTGTTTAATCTTATTTGATGTTGCCTTCACGCGGATGAGTTGTGTAAGGGTTTAATTTGCTTGATTTTCTAACAATAAGGTCACACACATATGAATGGTAGGAAAACACAAATATCGGTTTGATCCAAAATTTATGTAGCTCTCATGAAATTAATTTTCAATGGTGATAATCGAAAGCTGCTATCTTGTATTGTGTGCTCCACTTGAGCTTTGTCTTTGCCTCATATTTTACCTAATACCTAAAATTATCTGAAAATTTTTTTTTTTTTTTTTAAATGAATGAACTGCATGTAGATAACACATACATCATGGTGGGGCTTTCGGAGTTTTGGCTTGAAAACAAGTAATGGTATTGGGTTTCATGATTTTCAAGGTCAAATTACACCATCCACATGAGTGAATTAAACAAAATAATTGTATTTCTAGTTCTACTTCACATCAATTGCAGCAAACCAAACATGTCCTATTATTTTGTTTCACTTGCGTATAAAAGGCTATTTATATGCGCGCGTGTTAAACTTAGTTTCTCATTCACCTATTCATTCACCTGCTTCTACGTTATTGGCCTGTGGGGCCTAAAATACACATGCATTAGGTGATCCCCACCATTGTTAGTGATCTCTAACAATCATTATGAGATTTTGTAAAAATTAGATATATCCAACCATCATTAGTGCCGCCAGATCATAAAAAAATAATATATAAAAAACTAAAAACTAATAGGTGGTGAAATTCCACCTATTAATGGTAGACTCTAAGGAGTTTCAACTCCTGGTCAAGGGTTCGAGTACTCATAGGTAGTGAATTTCCACCAGCGTGAGTGTGTGGGGTGTGTTTGCGTGTGTTAAAAAAAAAAAAAAAAAAAAAAAACTTCCAAATCAATATTCACGTATGGCTCACATGATGATTGTAGAGACTTTTGGGTTTCCAAATTTCACGTTGAGGAAAGGGTGAGGAAAGTCTACTAGGCAGGTTAGATACCGTATACACACACCAAGTGGGCCCCACTTGCAACCCTGCTAACTTGTACAAGTTAGTCCCTTGGTTCAGTGATCCAGACCGGCCATGTCATGGATTTGAATGCGGTAGGATAGCCCCCCTAAAAAATCTTCTTAACAGGAAAATGCAAACCCTTCGATTGTTGTTTTGCAAAAGGATAAGGGTAGAAGTAAAGCAACGGTCCACATTTATCAGAATAACGGCTTAAGATTGGACGGATAGGATCTTCCAATCTTAGAGATTTTTGGGACATGGTCCATCTTGGGTGGAGCCCTTCATATTAATGGTAGGGATCATCCAACTTGTTCATAAGGTCACACAAATATCCATGAAGGAAAACACAAATATCAGATTGATCAAGATTTTTGGGACATGGTCCATTTTGGGTGTAGCCCTTCATATTAATGGTAGGGATCATCCAACTTGTTCATAAGGTCACACAAATATCCATGAAGTGAAAACACAAATATCATATTGATACAACCTCTATGGCCCTCAAGAAGTTTTCAACTGTGGGTGTGCAATTCCCATCCTTTCTTGTAACGTAGTCCTCTAGAGCTTTGGATATTCAATTCCCATTGTTTCATGTAACGTGGTCCATAGGTTATTCTATAAGTTATTATTCGCTTGTGTACAAAAGGCTTCTTATATGCGTGTCAAACTTAGTTTCTTATTCACCTATTCATTCACCCGCTTCTCTGCTATTTGCCCGTGGGGCCTAAAATACACATGCATTAGGTGATCCTCACCATTGTTATTGATTTCGACAATCCCCACCGAGCCAAACTGGCCAGACAAACTTGAGGACTAAGCCGAGCTGAGTTCAAGCTGAGGTTAGTTATTGGCTGAGCTAAGTTGTACAAAACTCGACTCGATTTGACTCATGTGCAGTCAGCCCACTTGGCTCTGCCAGTAGCCACCTTGAAACTGGCAGAGTAAGTGGACAATCTCGTGCTGGCTCCTGGGTCACAGCCAAGTCGTGTGTTACCTTGTAACACCTTAGGGGGTGTTTGGTCCGTGGAATTGAAGGGTAATGAATTGTATTAGATAGGATTAACATTATTATTGCACAATGATTGCATCTCCTGAAATACCATAGTATTGCAGTTATCCAATCTCATATTTGGGATAAAATTTTTGTTATAGGAAAACACCGGATTAAGCAAAATCATGTTTAGTAGACCATGGAATTATAATCAACGAACCAAATTGACAATGGATGTCATTTACTTGTACACATATATAACCAAAATGTCACATATAAACGGTGTATATGAATGGACGGCATGGATAAACACATACATCAATGCGGGGCCCACATGTGCTGTGAATTTCAAAATCCATGGAAATCCTACATGGGACCAAATGCAATTCCACGACACTAAATGCAATTCCATCCCACCTAATCCCAACCTTTCTCATCATCTCCAAATGTTGGATGGAATTGAATAGGACTAAATACGATTCTATCCCAAATAATCCCATCTAATACTCCGGCCAAACGCCTCCTTAGCGTGTATTATCCTCACCGTGGGGCTAAACTTGATGATGTGGTGTATATCCACGTGGTTCATCGGTTTCTTCAGACTATTTTAGGGTAGGATCCCAAAAATTACAAAGATTCAAATATCAGGTGGGCCACACTATAGGAAACAATATTAATTTGAGTTTTTTTTTTCTATAATGAGGAAACAATATTAATTGAGCATCTAGACATTAAAAATTATAAAGGGCACGTCATAGGGTTGTCATTAGAGCTGGGCATTTCTGACCCGATCCGGTGGATCCGACCCGACCCGCCCCGATCCAGCCCGTTCCGATCCGATCCAGCCCGTTCCGATCCGATCCGATAGCCTAGATCAGTGCTGGTCGAGTTGGGGCATCCAGATCCGAATGCTTTTCGGATCGAATTCGGATCGTAGTTAATCCGAACAGATTCGATCCGAAACCCTATCCGAATGGATACGATTCGACTCTTTCCGACTCGAACCGGAGTAGATAAACCACATGCATTGTTATATATCTATTGTAGGTCACCTGTTGCGGAAGGCTTCTTTAGGAGTGTGGAAGACGGATAGAAGATGCCTGCTGCGGAAGGCTTCCTCAAAGGAGAGTGGAAGAAGGAGAGAGGATGAAAGGTGGGGTCTACCGTGATGTTTATTAGAAATCCAACCTGTCCATCCATTTTTTGAGCTCATTTTAGGGTATGTTCACAAAAATTAGGAGGATCCAAAACTCGACTGGCCATGCAAGATGAAATAGTCAGAAAAGAAATTCCTACAGTTGAAACCTTCTTAGATCCGTCTTGATGTTTGTATGCCATCCAAACTGCTTACTAGGTCCTTTTTACAGGGATGAAGTGAAAACGCGGAAAACGAAAAACTTACACAGACACTGAACTTTGATTGCCATCTAAATATTTCAATGGTGAAAAATAAATTCTCACTTTTTCATCTCTTGTGGCCCATTTGAGTTTTCGATCCACCTTATTTTTTCACGCTGGTCCAAAAATGAGATTAAAAAATAGATGGCCGGGTTTGATTTCTCACTAACATCACAGTGGGCCCCACCTGGAATACCTGCCCAGGAGCCTCTGCGAAAGCCTTCCGCAAAGGCGCACTAACGAGTGAGAAGGTGAGAGCGATGTCTGACGCTCCTTGAGCCCCGGGTTGTACGAACGGTTCAAAGGAGATCAAAGTTATATGCCCCACCGTGATGTATTTATTATATCGAAACCGTTTATATATTTTTAGAGATGGTTATAAACTATTATTCAAAAAATGAATAATATCCAAAGATCATCTAGACCACACCACAACTAGCAGCAGATATAATGATTTTCACCTTAAACAACTTGCGTTGTCCACTTGATAGTTAGATCCGTCTTATTTTTCGTCTTAGGCCTTAAGACGAGCTCGCCAAATGCGTGAACGGTTTAGATATAACACATACCTCGTGATCAAACTCACAGGACTTGCTAATGTAAATATAGTGCAATGCACTGTGCACAGTACGCCGCTGTGCTTTCTCGGCATTCTTGCTAAGCAAGCCACCGCCTCTGAGCTACCGTACGCGGATTGGCTACTCCCTGCCACCAGCCGGTCAGTGCTCTGTGGACCCAACCTGACTTATGTGTTTCATCCATTCTGTCGATATATTTTTCCATATAATTTTATAATATGAGACCGAAAATGAGGTATATATCAATCTCATTTGGACCACGTTACAGGAAACAGTTTCGAATGAGCGTCGACCATTAAAACCCTTCTGGGTCCATGAAAGTTTTGGATCAAGCTGATATTTGTTTTTTCCCTTCATCTGTGCATGTATGACATAATTAACAGATTGGATGTCAAATAAACAGTACAGTGGACCTTAGGATGATTGTAATGGTGGATAGCCAATTGCTATTGTTTTCCTTTGGTGTGGTCCACCTGAGATTCATATCCCTCTCAATTTTTGTGTCAGGCCTAAAATGATTTTAAAAATAGATGAGTGTGGAATGGATGAAACACATGCATCATGGTGGGGCCCACATAGCACTGACCACACCCACAGGGGTGGTGGCAGGGGGAGTAGCCGATCCTTTCCTTGCTTTCGTGCAGAGCACGTTGCACCACGTGTCCTGTAATGGAGAGCGGAGCCTACGCCCCGAGCTCTGGGTTGTACGAACGGTTCAAATGAGATGAAAATTACATGGGCCATAATGATGTATTTATTATATCCATACCGTCTATTTAATTTTGGTGATCATTTCAAAGCATTTGAAAAAAATTTGAATGATATATAAAGCTCAAATGGACCACACCGAAAATAGCAACAAGGATAATGCTTTTTATGATTAAATATTTGGATCCGAATCGCGCCCAACCCGATCCGACACAGATTTCCTGACCGAGTTAGACGCGGTTCGGGTCAAACCAACTGCAAATCAGATCTAATCGAGTCAGATCTCCTAGATCCAGTCTCGGATCGATTCGAATTCGGATCAGCCACCCTGCATTTCGGATCGGATCGAGTTGGACCCAATCCGATCCAACTCGGTCCAATGCCAGCTCTAGTTTTCATAGTGTTTATCTACAGACCAACCTCTTAATAATGTCAAGAAGATCCGCATAAAGGAATATCCAAAGGAAATCTTCATTCAAAATGTTTATAGCCCAATAAATTTTTAATGATCATCCATCACTGTTTCTAGTTTAACGGTGTTTGGGATCACACCTGAAATCTGATGTTAAAACAGACAGACACCGTGGATATATATATATATATATATAAAATACATCAAGGTAAGCCCCACACCGTTGAGGTAACAGGAAACGGATTGGCTACTTGGTGCTCTGTGGGCCCCACCATGATTTATGTGTTTCATCCATTTTTACAGATGTTTTTAGGCTTGATCCCAAAGATGAGAGGGATAAAAATCTATGTGGACCACATGATAGGAAAACAATAGTGATTGGATATCCACCATTGAAATCCTCGTAAGGCCCACTGTACTGTTTATTTGACATCCAATATGTTGATTAAGTCATACAGAACCAGAGGAAGGGTGAAAAAAAAACAAAAACAAAAATCAGCTTGATCCAAAACTTTTATGGCCCCTAAAAGTTTTTAATAGCAAACGTTCATTCGACACTATTTCCCTTCATGTGGTCCACATGAGATTGGAATATAATTCAGTTTTGGTCCCATACTATAAAAGGACCCAAAAATATAAATGGACGGCACGGATGAAACACATACATCATGGTGGAGCCCACATACATCAGGGGGAGTAGCCAATCCGTTTCAAGGGTAGCAACCACTAAACTGTTATCCGGATAATAGATGCATGTGGATTGGCTGGTGTACCACACATCAGCTATATAGCTGCTGTAGATACGTGTCGTGCGAAGACAAGCACGGATGCTCCTCGCGCTCCGAGTTGTACGTACGGTTCAAAGGAGATCAAAGTTACATGGGCCCCACAGTGATGTATTTATTATATCTACACCGCTCATCTGATTTTAGAGATCATTTTAGAGCATTATACAAAAATGATGAACCATGTCCAAACATCATCTGTACCACACCACAAATAGCAGCGGAGATAATGATTTTCACCTATAAAAATTTCGTAGGGCCCACCATAATGTTTATTTTCCATCCAATCTGTTCATAAGGTCAAAAAGACCGAATGAAGAGGAAAAACAAATTTCATATTGATCCAAAACTTTCGAGACCCCAAAAAGGGCTTCTAATGGTAGACGTTCAATCCCCCACTGCTTTTTGCAGTGTGGTCCACTTGATAGTTAGATCTGTCTTATTTTTCCTCTCAAGCCTTAAGAGGATCTCTCCAAATTGATGGACGGTTTGGATATAACACATACCTCATGATCAGACCCACATAACTTAGTGACGTCAAGATAGCAGCTATATAGCTGGTGTGAGGTACACCTGGATGATCCGCTCCCGTCAACATCAATGTGCATCAAGCAATGTCCCACTTGAGTTTAATTTGGATTAGGCTCATTAATCATCCCATGTGTAAAATGATGCGGAACAACAGATGAACATGTCGTTTTTTTCACAAACACCGTGGTGGGTCCCACTAGCTTCATCAATTCTTCCGCAGGAAATTCCCATGTCAGGGGGCGTGTAAGAGTTGACCAGTAGAACCCACTCGAATTTTTTTTATTTTTTTTGTAAGGGCCAAAAACGCCTAGCTAAAGACTAAAAGAGGGTGGGTAAGGGCATGTTTGGACGGGCTGAGAAGCGATGGAGTAGGGTGGAGTAGGTGGGATAGGGTTTTGAAATCACAGCCCATCTGTATGGGTCTCTGTTTGGGTGGCGAGGGATTAAAGATCTACTATAAATCGCGCTGGATTCAAACGGCTTTCTTTGGAATTGCGAAATCCCGCACTGGAGAGATTAGTGGATTATTACAATCCCTTCTCAATCCCATCCCACTCCCGTCGACAGTCCATCGTATAGCTGAAGATGGGATTTCTCAGGGTATGCATTTGTGGCGGGAGATGTGATAGATGGAGAATTTTTTTTTTTTGGCGCGAAATCGCCTTATAAAGGCTGCCTTCAGGTCCCAATGGCTGTTTTCAGATGATCGGGTCTGCCATCGCGAGCTGAAAGGAGTGGTCGAGCTGAGGTAGGTTGTCTTCCTTGCCCTGGAGCATGAAACGCCCTTGTGTCATGTGCATATGTCTTGCATGTTCCAGGAATTGTTGATTTCTCTAACATTTGAGAGGGGCATGAATAATTTTCATTTTTTGTGATGTATCCCTCTCATCAACCGGCGAAATAGGCCCAAATGTCATGCATTTGAGCCTATCAAGCTAGCTGCCATGGCATCGTTTGAAGTTCGGATATATATATGTTGTTAGATTTCTTCTTCATAGGTCTTAGAATGATGTTCTGTTATTCGTAATGCTTTAATCTGATGTATACACATGTGATGTATTTCCCTGTATCTTTTCATTTTTCTTGAAGTTCTTAGAACTCGGACGGTGGATTTGTTGTTGGCACTACCAAAAAATCAAGCAAATGCTACGGAGGTTGAAAACATTTGGCTACGGATTTAATCCGTAGCAAATTAGCTACGGATTTAATCTGTAGCAAAAGCCTAGATGATCTGTAGCTAAAGCTCAACTCCTCACCTCACCATTATTAAACATAAATGGTGCTTATGGGGCTCCATGGGGTCATCTAAGCCGCCCATTAATTCTAATATATAATTTTAATGTATGAACTGAAAAATTATATAGATTAAATGTCTAAGTGGACCACACCATGAGAAATAATAAAAATAAAATATCTACTGTTAATATGTTATGTGGTTTCTTTACAGGTTCTATCTTACTAATTTTTTGTATCAACATTTAAAATAATAATTTAAAAATAATGGATGGAGTGGATGTGTAAAATACATCACAGTGGGCCCCATGGCCTAAAACCCAACGTCCCAGGGGGGGCGTCCGTCACGCGCCCCCTCCAAGGACTGAACAGATGAGCGTGTACGCTCTTGCCATACTAAGTAAACTCAGTTGTGGCCCACTGTGAATGTAATTGTCTTATCCACTCCGTCCATCCGTTTTTTCATATCATTTTAGTCGTTGATACCAAAATTGAGGTATATCTAAAACTCAAGGGGATACATACCATAGGAAACTGTGGGAATAATGATTTCCACCTTTGGAACATTTATATGGCCCACAGTGATGTTAATTTGTCATCCAACATGTTCATAATATCATAAAGACATGGATGAAGTGAAAGAACAAATATCATATTGATCTAAAACTTCTATGGCCCCCACGAAATTTTCAACGGTAGATATTGAATTCACACTGTTTCCGGTGGTGTGGTCCATTTGAGCTTTGGATATGCTTCATTTTTAGGTTGAAGGCCTAAAATTATCTTCTAAAATGTATGGACGGAGTGGATAAAATGCAAGAAAGACTATGGGACCCACAGAGTTTAGTCAGTACGCTTAGCGTACTTAGTTACTCTGTACCCAAACCCTTCCAAAACGCCCTCCCCAAACCCTTCCAGACCAAATTTTCGTTCGCCATTTTCTCCCGCACGGACGAAAATCATCTCTCCATCTCTCTCTCCATCTCAACCTCTCTCTTTCCCTTGCCCTCGCTTGATCTCCCGCTCTTCCTCACCCTCTCTCCTTGTTTATTGGCCGCATTCCCCAAATCTCTATTGTCAAAACCCCATTTCGCCGCAAGAAGGAGAAGAAGAAGGACGGTAAGGGAACCTGGTTTCGCCGCATTCCGCCACATTCCCCTATTTGACGGTAAGTTTCTCTCTCTCTCTCTCTCTGTTTCTGAAATCATAGGGATTCAACGCTCCCGCCCACTAATGGGTTTGCAGGTGTAGATATAGAATAGAATACATACATCAAGTAGCCACCTTGGGGCCACAGTGTCTTGGGTGAGGCGGGGACCGCACTAAATCCTCCCCCTGATGGATACATGCGCACTGAGTAAAAGATAGGTGGTCCTCAGAGAGCACGTGATACTTGAATGTATTTTTATGTAGTGCTAAATAGTGGTTAGCTTGATTTCTGAGTCAACTATGTGTGGTTTGCTTCTGGGGTGGACAGAAAATGGAACCTGCTTTAAGTGGGCTTAAGAAGTGGGGTATGGCAACGTCCTGAACATATCTCACCTGCAATGCACTAGTGAAACACACCGGCCATATCAACCAGGGACTTCTAAGCATCCCCTTAGAGAATGGTGCATCGGTATCTCCTACACATGTAGTAAACGCATTTTTCCTTTGTTACAGGTTAACAATCTGTTTCATCGTGGTTGCCTGTTCGGATGCCACACTCATATTGCGGGCTCTTCTTTTGCCTTCTCGTCTCTGGTATGTATCTATGCACTCATGTAATCTAGTTCTTTTTTTTTTTTTTTCAGGGACGTCTCTCCAAGATATTTGTGAAATTCGCTGCTCTGAATATTTCTCTTTTTCTTGTATTGCACGTATTGATCTTTATTTCTTGCAGGTTTGATGTTGCTTTATTGGTCTCTCAAACATCCCCAGTACTTACACTGCAGCATGTAGTAATCCCTATTTTGGACCCTTCTAAAGGTAAGTTCTTACTTGGATCCTTGAGACAGATCTGCATCCTAGATTAAAGTATATTGATAACAAAGAGTTCTGCATTTCAACTCCATAGCCATGCAGTTTTACAATCAACACATGTACAATGGACACTCCATTTACTTAAAATTTCCCCATCCAAAACATGATATGGCTGTGCATGTGAGATTGGTTGATCTAGCTATTAAGATTAGTGAACTGATCACCTACAGGCTGCCTGTATTGTCAGAGCTAGGGGTGTCATTGGGCCGGGTTAGGATGGGGGCAAGCTCTGTCCAAGCCCGGCCCACGTGATACTTGAACTGCTCTCTAGTAGCCTGAGACACTATTTGAATGACTCAGATCAGTAAAATGGGCCCCATCACTAGTTGATGGGTCTCTTGAAAGAACAAATAAGATAATCTAGCCGTTAATGAATGATCATCATTGGATGGCAGATCTTGTGATTTGAGGCATATGGACGGCCTAGATTGGACCACTGAACATAGTGGTACCCACATTTTGGAGAAACATCACCGAAATCTTGGTGGTGTATGAGATATTCATTTTGGTTGGAAGCAGTTGTGCAATTGAAGGAAGATATACGAGGGCATGCTTGATTTTTTAACTCAACTGTAATTACTTTGTAAATAGATAATTATTACCTTTTTAGCTGTTTTTTATAATCCTATTGTATTTCTACTTTGAAAATCGTTCAAAAAATAAATTAATTAAATGGCCATGTCCTTGCTCTTGCACTGGTGGAAGGGTTCGGGTACCCATGGGTGGTGAAATTCCACCATCGTGTGAGTGTGTGGGGGGCATGCGTGCGTGTGTTAAAAATAATAATTAAAAAAAAAAAAAAACAAAGGCTAATGAATAGCTTAATCTTAACAAATATGTCATTTACTACATGCATTCTAAAATCCCATATAGGGAATTTTTTTCATTAAATGCCCAGCTAGTTAGACCAAAACTCATGGTCCAACTAGTTGTGTGTGGCATCTCTCTCTCTCTCTCTCTCTCTCTCTCTCTCTCTCTCTCTCTCTCTCTATATATATATATATATATATATATATATATATATATATAGAGAGAGAGAGAGAGATAATGCTCACACACAACTAGTTGGACATTGCATTTTCGTCCAACTAGCTTTGCATTTAATGAGAAAATTCACTCTTTTATATAATACATACGCTTACATATGATAGGTTTTAGAATACATGTCATAGTTATGTAAAGTAACATGTGTGTCAAAGATCTAGGCCATTCATCGATTAAGACCCACTAAGAAAAGTTATGTAACAAAAACAAAGAAACAACACTTGTAAGAAAAGTACGTATGCTTGTTAAATCTGGATCGTTGACGGTTTATTAACAACTAACACTTTCCATAAGTATTTGACATGATTGATCATAAGATCATCAAAAAAAAAAAAAAAAAAAAGATTGTCCTTGGCATGTTTACATGTAATTTATCTAATGCACAGATCTGATTTTGAGTTGGATGGTCCAAATCTATAATAGGTGTGTAGCCCATCATATATTTACTCTCCCTTCGCATGTATCCTCTTTCTAAATATTTAGCATAAAGTTTGCCTGACCTTCCTAAGGGTAACGCGGCATTATTTTCCTAGATGTAGAAGGAAAGAGTTCATGTGGAGTAGATCTACCCCGTCTATCATGTGGGCCACCTTGTGTTTGTACATGGACTTACAATTAAGGTAGATTCAACACTAGAATGGGCTAAACCATGGTAAGTAGTTAAGATAGAAAGTCCCACCATTAAAATTAACCAAATTGTGTTTGGTCAACTGACTTGTATATTTGGTCATTGTGGTGTTTAAAAAAAGTAATGCTTGTGATGGGTCAACCTATTAGACGGATTGGATGTCATTTTTAAGCAAAAGGTTGGATGATACGTACGTACCGGCTGGACACAAAACGGTACTCCAACCCGACGAACTTGGACTTTTTTTTTATTGGAAAAACAGAATTTCACCATACGCTCTATTTTGATTTTTTAGTATTATTATTATTATTATTATTATTTTTTATGGGACTCACCTTGATGTGTATGTGTGATCCACTCCAACCATTAGATGTGTAATCATATGTTAGGTATAGAAGACAAAATTCAAGCCCACCCGTGATTTAAAACTAACACCTTGGTGGGCTGACCCGAACGGGCCACTCTTTTCCAAAGTTCGTTTAAATCACTCATCTGTTGACATTACGAGGATTAATTACCAAAATAACCCCACTTCTCTTCCAAGCATTATGAGCCTTAATTATCATATTAAATTACGCCAACCAGTAGTGTTTTGGGAAAAGGAACCACACGGACTCCCATCTCTGATTTTTATGGGCCCACTCTGACATGTATGTGAGATCCACTCCGCCCATTAGATGTGTAATCCAGTGATAAACCTAGAACCAATAAATCAGGCTAACCGGTGATTCATATGGGCCACACCAATGGGAACAATTAGGAGGGAGACATCCATCCCTGATTTTTACTGGGCATATCATGACGAAACTCTGAAATCTATTCTAACCATTAGATGTCACACCAAAAGTAAGCTTGGGTCCCAAAAATCAGGCCCATATATGATCCATGTGAGCCACACCATGGGAAATAGTTTAGTGGGTTAACCTTTTCACGTACACTGTTTCCACTAGTGTGGTTGACCTGAACTAAGGATGGAGATGAGAATTGAGACCTTTATCTAACATGGGGTGACATACCTGATGGTTGGGGTTGATTTTACATTAACACAGCGATGGGGCCCTTCCAAGCCGTGGCCCCTTTTCCATGCCAAAACGAAATTAGCATGCGGTGGGAAGCATTTACTTGCATCAATTAAGAGGGTCTTATTTCATTAAATGCATTGCTAGTTGGACGAAAATGCAATGTCCAACTAGTTGTGTGTGAGCATTGCTCATATATATATATATATATATATATATATATATATATATATATATATATTACAACACCTCCACCTACACTTGTGTAACTACGCTAGGGGTGTCAATGGGCCTAGAAAATCAGAATTTTAAATAGAAACGGCCTACGGCCGGGCCCAAAACAGTCAAAATCCAGGTCAAGACCAACCTCAAGTCCCGACCCATGGTTTACTAATGCAGCCCTTGATTTAGTGGACCACATTTTGTATGGAACACTTGCATTTTTTAAAAAAATCCTCAAGATTGGATGATCCAAACCATCCAATCTTTAGCCTCTTTCTAGTTGAATGTGTACTGTTGCTGTATTTGTTTTCTTAACCATCTTAAAACTGAAAGTATCTTTCTTCTTAAACTTTTTATGAAATATCTCATTGTAGTGGTTTCACAGAAACCACATTGGGTAGAGCAAAATGTTAGCAACATTATTAATTTGTTGTAAAAATACAATGATTGCAAACTTCTTAATACATTGTATTTGGTAGATAATATCTGTATGGGTTCAATCATCTGATAGCACTTCTTGAATCCCTAACTTTTGAGGAAGATGGTGCATGAGATTGGTATTTCCAACTTTAATTTTCTTCTAGGTGCAGGTTGAAAATGGACCCCTTGTTTAATCGAGATCCGGCTGTAATGAATAGGGAGTGGATGACACTAAGTTTCTCAGACCCACGTTTTCTTTCTAGAATCAGAAGTTTTTCAAAGTTTGCACAAGAAAACCTTCCTGGTAGAGAATCTGTTCCTTGTCCATGCACCACTTGCAGATGTGCACGTTTTCCGGTTTCTTATGATGATATGGAAATACATCTAATGAAAAATGGATTCGACCCAAGTTATAGGGTTTGGAACATGCATGGGGAGCATATATCACCTAAGTGTATTGTACGTGAATACCATAGTGTCCCAACAATACCATAGTGTCCCAAACTTAAACGAGATTCACAACGCGATCGTTCAAGAACTTGGTGGTAATAACCTAGATGAAGTTATACAGGATGAGCCCAATGTGACCCCTATAGTTGAAGGCGTCTTTGGAGAAAATGAAACTAATGAGTTTGAAGCAAATCTGCGAGACGCAATGACTGAGCTATACCCTGGGGCCCAAGATTTCACCGTACTGACTTTCATTGTACAGCTTTTCAAATTAAAGGTGAATCATGGATCAAGTGAAAAAAGCTTTACAGAGCTCCTTCAACTACTGAAGAAGGTGTTACCTTACGGTAACAAGGCCCCAACTAATACCTACCAAGCGAAGAAGATCATTACAAAGTTGGGTCTTGATTATGTGAAAATTCATGCTTGTCCAAATGACTACATCTTATACTGGAGAGAGAACGAGATGAAAACCATTTGTCCAAATTGTAAAACTTCTAGGTACAAGACTGAAATGGATTCTGAGAAAAAATAATCTCGAATACCTAGGAAGGTGTTAAGGTATTTTCCATTAACACCAAGGCTACAAAGAATGTTCAGTGTACAATGGTTGGCAAAAGAAATGTCTTGGCACTCAACCAGGAAATTTCAACATAGAAAGATGGAGCATCCGGCTGATTCTATTGCATGGAAGAATCTTGATGACAAGTATCTGATTTTTCACCGAGCCCTCATGATGTTCGATTGGGTTTGGCTACAGATGGGTTTAACCCATTTGGCACTTTCAGTATGTCACATAGTTCATGGCTCGTTATGTGTGTGACGTACAACCTTCCACCAAAGCTTTGCATGAAACCTCAGTTTACTATGTTGACTTTGCTCATTGAGGGACCGCGACAACCGGGAAAGGATATTGATGTTTATTTACAGTCATTGATTGATGAACTGCAAAAGTTATGGCGAGAAGGGGTCACAACGTTCGATGCATACCATGAAAACAAATTCAACATGCGTGCCGTTCTGCTTTGGACAATCCATGACTTTCCAGCATATGGTAACGTTTCTGGTTGTAGGACAAAGGGTAAATATGGTTGTCTCGTATGTGGTCCTAACACAGATTCTCTGTGACTCTAATATGGAAAGAAACATGTTTATATGGGCCACAAACGATGGTTGCCAATGTCAGAATAGGCTAGGAAGGACACAAGTGCTGGCACGTTCAACAAGAAGGTGGAGATACGACGTCAACCGATCCGTCTGGATGGGATTGAGGTCAAAAGACAAACCGCGAACTTGAATATGCAGTGGGGGAAGACTGGGAAGAGTAATATAAGGGGTATTGAAGGAGGTCGACAAGAGCTGGTGAATGATGTTGAATCACCGTGGCTCTTCAAACGGTCTATATTATTTGATCTGGAGTATTGGAAAGATATTCCCGTGCGTCCCAACCTTGATGTCATGCATATTGAGAAAAATATATGTGAAATCCTAGTTGCCTTGATGATGAACACACCTGGCAAAACCAAGGATGATGCTAATGCACGCAGGGATCTGAAACAATTGAGAATTAAGAAGTGTCTATGGCTGAAAAAAAACAATGGTAAGGTGATTCAGAAACAAGGTCCTTTTTGTCTAAGAAAATAAGAGAAAAAACTTTTCATCCAGACTTTGCATGAGCTGCATGTTCCTATCAATTTTAGTGCGAATTAGAGGACCATCGTAAAGGAAGATTGCTTGGATTTAAAAGGAATGAAGTCTCATTCGTATCATGTGTTGATGCAACATCTACTCTCAGTTTTCATCCAGCATGCATTCAGGGATAGGAAGGTCATTCGTCCTATAATTACAAGCTTTTGCACATTTTTTAATGCCTTGTGCTCGACAACTGTAGACCTTCAAACACTCCTTACTCTCAAGAGGGGCATGGCTAGGACGTTATGTCAGCTTGAAACTATGTGCCCGCCATCGATATTTGTCATTATGATGCATTTGTCGATCCATTTGGCTTACAAGGCTCGCATATGTGGTCCTGTATACTATCGATGGATGTATCCATTCGAAAGGTACGTTGTGAGCTTAGTAAGAATAAATCGGCTTAACATCTACATTTGCATGTATATATAATGTCTTATTAACTTTGTCAAGTTCATGAAGATATTCAAGGCCTATGTCCGTAACAAGACACGACCTGAGAGTTGTATTGTAGAGCAGTACATCCAAGAAGAGACGGTTATATTCTGCAACCAATATAAAGGAAAACAGAAAACATGCCTATTGGAAAGGCTGGAAAAACGGTTTAACGGATTCATTCCAGGACTACGTAAGTTAGAAGATATCGTTGATGATGACCCTAATGATGACGACGTTGGTCCAGTAGGTTCTGCTCAAAGTGTTATCCTAGCGGGTATTGAATACGAACAAGCTCGTACATGGGTACTGAAGAGTCATCCCAGCTACGACAAGTGGGAAGGGTATGTACAATAAGCTCGTATATGTGTATATATACATATATATATATATATATTTATATATATCTTCCTTACTTTATGCGATTTCAATATAACAATGTTATTGAATATCGCGAGCTTCTACAAAGATTTCTTGCAAATGATGCTATAAGAGGACCAACAGGGTGCCTAGCAAGGACGAATTCATATCTTGGTTGAAGAGGGAACCAGAGTTCACTGAATCTGATGATAATGAATTTAAAGATGTAGTGAGAGGACCTCTAGCTTTTTCTATTCAATACAATAAGTATTGTATTAATGGTTTCCTATTTGTCACTAAGGACTATGATGAGAATAAAACGAACCAAAACAGTGGGGTTAGGACAGAGGGTATGACAACCTTCCGATCAAGTGCTAAGAATATCAATACAGTGGATGAAAATCAACCTTACTATGGAGTCCTTCGTAGAATTATCCAATTGGAATACCGAACAGGGTACAAGCCCGTCCTATTTAAGTGTGATTGGGTGAAAGTGACACATCATGGTGTTTCTTTTGATGTCGAAGCGAATTTGAGATTAGTAAATTTGTCTAGTCTTTACAGTTCAGACAAAGTTGGTGACGAGCCCTTCATTCTTGCAGAGCATGCCACGCAAGTTTTCTACTCCAGAGATCCAAAAAATACTGACTGGCATGTCGTCTTGGAGGTTTCAAAAAAAAATTTTGTCGAAGAAGAGACATGCGTTCTATCGGAATGATTAAAGGCTGTAAGCAATGCCGATGCAGGACCTGATCTTATCTCATTAGCAATGGTTGATGAGTTGATATTCGATGAATCTGAAGACGTTAGTGTTGTGGTCGAGAAAACAAAGAAAAGAAAACGATCAAAGAGAATTTACTGATTTGTTTATATTTTCTAAGCATGTAATAAAATGATATTTATTGGAGGAAATCTAATCAAGGTTTGGATAATATATGTGAATTTTTTGTACTTTATCTGTGATCTAAATTATTTCTTAACCATTAGCTTTTTTTTTTCTTTTCTTTTCATATTAGGGAAGAAATAGGCACATGGATTCACAACCAGAACTATTGGGTGCACAGGTGCTTAAGAGTACAGATTCAAGCAACACCAAACGTAATAAGATATTTTTCCTTAATTATATATGTAAATTTCTTCTTTCTTATATATTGACGTTTATCAATTATGTGTATATATAACTGTTATTCTTTTTATGTAATTGTGTCAGTGTTGAGGGTCAAATATTGCATATTAGACCCCAGTTATTACCGGATTTATGAACATGCTACCGTTTAAAATCCTAATTTAATCGTTTATGCTGCAGGTTGAATTCAGGAGCTTTGATTGTAAAAGAGCACTAAACGTGTGGATTTGACACTCTGAAGCTACCAAGGCAAGGGACGGATTCCTAGGGATTGAGATTGATAATTTTACATGGCCGAGATCTGAGAAAATCAAGAAATTGAAGATCAAGTGGCCTGAAAGGCAGTCAGAATGCAAGATCACAGGGTTTCCACCATCCGTTCGACTCGAAACTGCATACATGGCCTGGGGACCACAAAATAGCCGTACAAGTCAAAATTCAGCTGATGGATCTGTGGGGAAATGGCCCAACAGACAGAATAGCCCATAAAACTCTGATTCTGGGCCCACCTGAGATCTGAATATGCTTCAATTTTGGTCTCAACTCCTTAAATTGGGTGACAAATTGGATGGATGGAGCAGATTTCTCAGAAATGTCGCAGTGGACCCCACATTGCATGATGCATGTGCACCATGGAAACTCCACGTGCGCCACACCGGATTCGGAGCCGGTCAATACGGGCGCTGACCTGCATCGCCTTCAACAGATAGAAACAGCGTCCGACGCTGTTTGAATTTTTTTGGCTAGTGGGTCCCACACATCATCCAAATGGATGATCAGCACCGTCTATTGTGTCCATAGGGGGACAAAAACCCTCACCTAGGTGTCGTTTCTCAACCTTGAAAACTATTGGAAGATCCTGATAGTTGATCATAGGATGGATGGTTAGGCTATACTTCAATGGGCCACGACGGAAGCTCGTCCAAAACCGATCATCTCCAAACAGTTTTCTGAAACGGAAACAATGAACGGAGTGGATTTCGTTTAAACCTCCGAACGTGGACCCCACCAACATCACTGAATACAAGCTGTTACGCAGGCGAGTTCTACGTCCGAAACCGATCCATTCTAGGGTCGTTGTATGGCCATGGCAGCAATCGGCTAAGCAATCTGAACTGTCCATTCGCTCAGGAGTGTGGCCACAATCATCTTCAAGCTTTCATTTTTCTTCTATGCACGTGCGCGTACTTGGATCGTGGTCAAACACAGGATTAATGGTGAAATGAGAAGATCTTGCGGACCACTTCGAAGTCTATCCAATTTCTCCATACCTGAATGGTTTTTTGCCAGAACTATAATGGACAGAGTGGATTTCTCCATCACCAACAATGTTGGGGCCCACCAACCATCACAGTGCAACGTCGGAAGCTCTGTTCGCAAACAGAGCCTGCAGACGAGCCTGGTGGGCCATTATCAAGGTTTCAAATGGCTGATCCGGACCGTATATCTTACTCGGGGTCCATTGCAATACAAAAATGCAAGTTTTGGAGACTTCATATAAGATTCAGTATGCATAGGCTCAAGCGCAAGGGAAACTGATTCTTTCCTTAATTGGGGCGTCCTGGTTGTTTGGTGATTAGTGGGCCACTGTCTGGTGCAATTAAGGCTGTGAAAATTTCTCCCACGGTACAACCGACCAAGGTCAAGAAGCTTGACCGGTTGGATCATGCATCTGGCTCTTTGTTCATCAAGAAAAAAAAATTTCGACGCAAATCACGTTGCAGTTTTATCTACGCAGGGCGTGTGGAACTCTTTCACAGCCAACTTATTCTATGATTCTGTCACAACAGCACCCGGACGGAACCTTTTGTCTATAAAAGGGAGAAGGCTGGGACGTGAACGGAGGAGGGGTAACTTAGGGGATATCTCGAATTGGAGCAGAAGTTGGAGCATGGACGTGGATTGGCAGAGAAAGAGTTTGAATTTATTTTTATTTTTTTCTATTTGCTTTCTATGACTTACATGGAGATCAGTCCATCCATGTCAGGCTAAAACCCCTTAGCTAGGGCTAAGGGGTGAAGCTTGTAGTGTGATGGGAATTCTTTGCTTGCCTTTTGTTTAGATTGATCTGATGTTGATTTGGGTTTAATTAAGGGAATGTTTTTAGTCCTTAATGATCTGTTGTGACTGAAATTACAATGGGTCTGCGATGGCTTTGAGTATTTCCTTCTCCTTTTATGTTTTATGACGTCAGGAAGCCCTGTTGTTCACCATCGTCTCCTGGGCATGGTCGGATGATAGTACCCTTTCCTAACCTTCATAAACATGTTGATTGGTTGGTAATTAGTTTAATTCTGTTGTTTGCTTTGTCTCCTGGGCATGGTTTGGTGATGGAATCCATTCTAATTTATATACCTTTCATCTCTTGAAAATCATATCAATGTCAGTTCAGTTAATTTCCCTGATTTTTAATCCGTGGCATAAGATCTCCCTGATCTCTACAAGTGGATCCTCTGAATCCCTAGTTTCCCTTCTCTGATTTTTCCTAAGTTTTAGATTAATATTTCATCATTATTCTTCAAATTACAATCGATTTAGATTTCATCTCATTCTAGTTCTATTTCTACTTAGTTTCAGATAACGTACAAATTCCAGTCCCTTGGGATTCGACCTCGGTCTTACCGAGTTTATTACTACATCACAACCCTATACTTGGGGAGTGAACAAGTTTTTGGCGCCGTTGCCGGGGACTGACGGCTACGATTTTCTGAAATTAATTGGTTTTAGAGTTAGTTTAAGATTAGGATTTTACTAATTTTAAATTTTTAATTTTGTTTTCTATTTTTCATAGAACTAATTTATTTTCTATTCTGTAGGTTGTTAAGATAGAACTTCTAATTTAGTAAACTCTTTCTGATTTTCTAGATTTTCTAACTCTTTAGATTTGGTTTGCTTTAGAAATTTCTTCTATTTAGAAACTAACTTATTTTGTTTTGTTTTGCAGGTCTTTAGCTTAGGGACTTCAAGTTGGTAATCTCCTTTCAACTTTCTCTTTCTTTCTAGATTTTCATTTTCTTTCTTAGGATTAGGTTTAGAATTTGATTGAGGGCTGCGAGTGTTTCATGATCAAGTGGGCCCGTGACGACACTCGACGTCTCTTGACTGAAGGAGGGTTAGTTGAGGGGTTGACTGTCCATCGCAGGATTAGACACCGTTCGAATTCCCCTGAGTTAATTGAGGTTATGGCTGAAAATCAACCTCAAGCACTACCTCAACAGATGGATGAGGAAGTACATGATGAGAATGAGGTGCTTCAAGCACCCCCGCCTCGTACCTTACGAGATTATTTACAACCGGCGGGGGTGAGCACGCCCTCATGCATGATTTTTCCGAAAACACAGGGACATATGGACATCAAGCCGAGTTATCCAACTCCTTCCTAAATTCCATGGGCTTGAATCGAAAGTCCATACTTACATTTGAAAGAGTTCGATGAGATTATAGCCACCTTATACTTTCCCAATGTATCCGAGGATACAATCGAGTTGAAACTCTTTCCTTTTTCCTTGAAAGAGAAGGCTAAGACGTGGTTACATTCATTGCGTCCTAGATCCATTGGCACATGGAATGATTTGCAGAGGGAATTCATAAAGAAATTTTTCCCACACCATAAAACAATTACCCTCAGAAAAGCAATCATGAACTTCGCCCAAAAGGAAGATGAAACATTCTACCAATGTTGGGAAAGGTTCAAGGATCTTGTCAGTTCATGCCCACAACACGGTTTTGAAATGTGGCGCATTACAAATTTTTTCTATGATGGACTGACATCTTCCATGCGCCAACTGGTCGAGACAATGTGTAATGGTGAATTCATGAATAAAGAGGTCGACGAGGTATGGGATTACCTCGATAGACTTGCCGAGAATGCACAATCATGGGACCATTACCCAAAATCAAACACCACGCCTAGGCCAACTCAATCTAAGGAGAAAGGTGGAGTATATCTCCTGAAAGAAGAGGACGATGTAAATTTTAAAGTGACTAATCTCACTCGAAGAGTCGAGGCCATGGAAGGAAAGAAGGATAAGGTTAATGAAATTGTTTTGCATGCATCTGTGATTGCAACATTCACACAACTGAAAATTGTCTTACCATATCTGCCTTTCGAGGAGTGTTGAATGAACAAGCCAATGCCGTAAATAACTATCAAAGACCTTTCAATGGATCTACCTCCAATACATACATCCTGGTTGGAGAAATCATCCAAATTTTAGTTGGAGGAATGGACAAACTGCTACCCCTCAAAGTTTCTTTAATCAAAATCAAAATCAGGGGAAACCTCAAGAAGAACCGGTTCAAAATCCCATACAAGAGCTGACTCAGGCAGTGCGTGGACTTACAGACTTTATGCAGAAAATAGATTCACGTATGATGGTTATAGAAAAGGAGATGCTTCCTGCACAACCGCTCCCCAATCCTAAACCGCAATACGAGATAAATGATCCCAGCTCTTCAAATCAAATAGGACACGCTAAATCCATCACCACTCTTAGGAGTGGGAAGATCATTGATAAAACCCTTCCGGTTAGGCCCGAAAAGCCTCAAGAACTAGAAGAGGACAATAATGATAGATCTAGTGATGTCCCACAAAATTTAGAACCGGAACTTCTAGAGAAGCCAGTTGCTCCGTTCCCCCAACGGTTGGTTGCACCAAAACGTCTTTCTAACTCTCAGGATATTCTGGAGGTGTTGAAACAAGTGAAAGTCAACATTCCTCTACTTGATGTCGTAAAACAGGTTCCTCTATATGCAAAATTTCTGAAAGACCTATGTACGACCAAAAGACGGCAAAGCATTCAAAAGAAGATCTTCTTGACTGAGAAAGTGAGTGCCATCCTGAAGCAAGACGTGCCGCAGAAATTCAAGGATCCCGGTAGCCCAACCATATCATGTGTAATCGGGAACCATCGAATTGATCATGCACTTCTTGACTTGGGAGCGAGCGTCAATCTAATCCCCTACTCGGTATACAAACAGTTAAGATTGGGTGAGTTAAAACCTACCCTAACCACACTACAACTTGCCGATCGAACTGTTCGTATACCAAGAGGGATTATTGAGGATGTGTTAGTCCAAGTCGATAGATTTTACTACCCTGTAGATTTTATCATATTGGACACCGAACCCATCAACAACATGAGCACTCAGATTCCCGTCATTCTTGGTCGCCCATTCCTTGCCATGTCAAATGCAATCATCAATTGCAGGAATGGTGTCATGACTATGTCTTTTGAAAATTTGACATTGGAGTCAAATATCTTTTTCAATAATGGCAGCAACGCAGAGGATGATGACGATGTCCACGACATTAACATGATGGATACTTTCGTGGAAGATAGGACACCCCTTACCTTATCCTCTGATCCTCTAGAGACGTGCTTGGCCCACTCCCATGATTTTGATGATGATATGATTAGGGAGACGTGTGCCTTGCTTGATACTGCACCGGTACTTGAAGTTAACCGGTGGAGGCCACAATTTGAAGAATTACCACAAACTGATGTAGTGCCTCTCTTTGTCCTAACCTCAAGGCACCGAAGCTTGACCTAAAACCTTTGCCCTCGATTTGAAATATGCCTATTTAGGTCAAGATGAGACATACCCGGTGGTGATCTCTGCCCACCTGGAGAAAGAACAGGAGAGTATGCTCATATCTACTCTCATTGAGCATAAAGGAGCCCTAGGATGGACGATAGCGGACCTCAAAGGAATCGATCCCTCGATTTGTACTCACCACATATATCTTGAGGAAAATGCAAAGACTGCTCGGCAACCACAACGTAGACTAAATCCAAACATGAAGGAAGTGGTTAAGGCCAAGGTTCTTAAACTATTGGATGTGGGTATCATATACCCTATATCTGATAGTCAATGGTTGAGTCCAACTCAGGTGGTTCCTAAGAAGTCCGGAATCACCATCGTAGCCAATGCTAATAATGAACTCGTGCCAACTAGAGTCACTACTAGTTGGAGAATGTGCATTGATTACAGAAAGTTGAATACCGTCACAAGGAAGGATCACTTTCCTTTGCCCTTCATCGATCAAATCTTAGAAAGGCTAGCTGGTCATTCCTATTACTGTTTCCTTGACGGGTATTCAGGCTACAATCAGATTGAAATCGCCCCTGAGGACCAGGAAAAGACCACATTTACATGTCCCTACGGCACCTTTGCTTACCGAAGGATGCCATTTGGACTATGTAATGCCCCTGCCACCTTTCAGCGATGTATGCTGAGTATCTTTTCTGATATGGTGGGGCAATATCTAGAGGTCTTCATGGACGATTTCTCTGTCTATGGTTCATCTTTCAGCAAGTGCTTGGAAAGTCTTAAATGTGTGCTGAAAAGATGTGAAGAAAAGAATCTGGTACTTAATTGGGAGAAGTGCCATTTCATGGTTTATAAGGGAATTGTCCTTGGACATATCATCTCGTCTAAGGGAATTAAGGTAGATAAGCCAAAAATCGATCTTATCTCTAACCTACCTCCACCTAAGAACATCAGGGACGTGCGATCCTTCTTAGGACATGCAGGATTTTACAAGCGATTCATAAAGGACTTTAGTCTCCTCTCTCGTCCTTTATGTAATCTTCTTCAAAAGGATGTTCCATACGAGTGGACTGAGCAATGCCAGGAAGCTTTCACCAAGCTAAAAGGCATGTTAACCAATGCACCCATCATGCAGCCACCCGACTGGAGCCTTCCTTTTGAGCTTATGTGCGACACCTCTGATTATGCTCTTGGAGCGGTTTTAGGCCAGAGAAAAGATAAGAGGCCCTGCGTCATCCATTACCCGAGTAGGACTTTAAATCCTGCCCAAGTGAACTACTTGACTACGGAAAAAGAACTCTTAGCCGTAGTGTTCGCCTTGGACAAATTTAGGTCTTACCTGATCGGATCCAAGATCATTATCTATACAGATCATGCGGCACTGAAGTATCTTCTTTCTAAGAATGATTCTAAGCCCCGCTTGATACGATGGATCCTTCTACTCCAAGAATTTGATTTGGAAATTAAAGATAAAAAGGGAGTAAAGAACGTAGTGGCCGATCACCTTTCTCGTCTTAATACCTCTAATTCCCTTGAGACGACACATATCAATGACATGTTCCCTGATGAACAACTGTTCAGAGTCTCCCATTCACCTTGGTTCGCTGATATTGCTAATTATCTTGCTACAGGTTCCATACCGACACATTGGACTGCACAAGATAAGAAGAAATTTTTCACCGAGGTGCGCAACTTCTTCTGGGATGATCCATACTTGTTTAAATATTGCCCAGACCAAATCTTGAGGAGATGTGTGCCAGACGATGAGCATCAGAGTGTCATCTCCTTTTATCACTCACAGGCCTGTGGTGGTCACTTTTCTGCAAAAAAGACCACGGCCAAGATTCTGCAGTGTGGCTTCTATTGGCCCACTATGTTCAGGGATACTCATGAGTTTTGTAAAGCTTGTGAGCGTTATCAGAAATTGGGAGCATTGTCTCGTCGAAATATGATGCCCTTAAATCCCATTCTTATCATAGAGGCATTTGATTGCTGGGGCATCGATTTCATGGGACCATTCCCCCAATCTTTTGGGAATTTATATATTTTGCTTGCCGTAGACTATGTCACTAAATGGGTCGAAGCGATTCCATGTCGGAATAATGACCATCGCACGGTCATTAAATTCCTAAAAGAGAACATCCTTTCCCGATTTGGAACGCCTCGAGCTATTATTAGTGATGGAGGCTCACACTTTTGTAATAGGCCATTCGAGAGTTTAATGAAGAAATACGGTATCTCTCATAAGGTGAGCACCCCATACCACCCACAGACAAGTGGGCAAGCTGAGATTTTTAATAGGGAGATCAAACACATTTTGGAGAAAACGGTTAACCCTGACCGTAAGGATTGGTCAATTCAATTGACCGATGCCTTATGGGCGTACCGTACTGCTTTTAAAACCCCTATTGGAATGTCTCCCTTTAGACTCGTTTATGGGAAGGCTTGCCACTTGCCTGTGGAATTAGAACATAGAGCCTACTGGGCGATCAAAAATTTAAATTTCAATCTGAACAACGCTGGCTCGCTACGCAAACTTCAGTTGAATGAACTTGAAGAAATCCGGAACGACGCATACGAGAATTCGAGAATTTACAAGGACAGGATGAAGGTGTTTCATGACCAACATATTCTACGAAAATCATTCACGCCAGGCCAGAAAGTCCTTTTGTATAATTCTCGATTACATCTCTTTCCGGGTAAGCTTCGATCTCGTTGGACCGGCCCTTACATTGTTGTTACTACATATCCTCATGGGGCCATTGAGATAAGAGACCCCGACAATGGCAAGGAGTTTAAAGTAAATGGACATCGCTTAAAGCTATTTGTCAAGAAATTTGATTCAGAGGACATGTCCATGCCTCTGACTGATCCTGTTTACCAGGAATGATCTCCTAGTCTGATGGAGGTATAGGTAGGTTTATCGCTTTCTTAGGACTAGGGTAATTTGCTTTATGTTATTTTAGGATAGACGTTAAACTTAGCGCTCCTGGGAGGCAACCCAGCTTTTCAATTCTTTTCACTTTCCTAGTTAGTTCAATGTTTGTGGGTAACATTACTGCAAACCCTCACGAGACTACAACTCGTCCACTAGGGGTTTAAAGGCTTGTTGCATATGCTAAATGCAATCGAGAGCACCTGCGAAAGTGGTATAGATAAAATTTTATTTTTGTTATTTTTGTTATGCTGACCAGATTCCATGCTGCGATCTCTTGGAAAGTCTCTCACGATTCATCATTCAGGTACTATCTTCCCATCACTTCACATTTACTTTTGTTGTCCCATGTGCATTCCATGCTCATATCTTTTACATTGAGGACAATGTAGCTTTTAGGTTGGGAGTGGGAGATTAGGTTACCTAATCAGTGTTTTTCTTAGTCTTGAGCAAAAAAAATTGTGAAAATTTTTAAATTTTTCTGGACTTTCTAGTGAATTCGAAGTGATTTGACGACCATCTTTGATTTAGAATTTCAGGATATGGAAGGTTGGTGATTTACTACTCTTTGATTCAATAGCTGTTAGATGTCACAGTTAAGTTGAATTGTTAATCCATGATTAGAAGTTGTAAACATTGATTGAGTCATGATTTCACATACCACATCTCACTTACACATTGAGATTTCGGTTTGATATTGAATGATTAACTTGGTAATCACTTGAGCATGAAAGAAACCAAATTTACCTAAAAGATTTGGCCATCGTGGTATAAAAAGAGTTGCACCATGGGTTTGCTCCCTATAAGTGTGGATTCAATTTTTCATGATTAACAGTTGGAAAGAGTTGGGCGACTAGTTTCACCATAGGTGTGCTCCCTATAAGTGAAAATTTGATTCCCATATTAAAAAAAAAAAAAAAAAAAAAAAAAAAAAAAAAACCTAAAAGGAAGAAAAAGAAAGATCTATGAGAAACGCTTTGGTTTAAGTTTTGGGTGTCCTGAATGCTCTTGTGCTTACCAACATTATCTTGAAAAAAAAATGAATTGAATATTAATGTTGAAAGCCGAGATTATACTATACATCTATGGAACTCAATGTTTCGAATTTTTCTAATTGATGGATTAATACTGTGCACTTGATTATGAGGTTTGCCGTCTGCTTGAGTCTAGGAGAGAGTAATGGCCAATATTTGTGAATCCTAAAATTCTAGCATCTGGTTTAATTTTCAAAAATTACTTGAGTTTTTAGAGATTGTCCTGTAATTCTCAACTTATTCTTCGCATATTTTGCTCGGGACTAGCAAAATGTTGGTTGGGGGTTGTGTTGAGGGTCAAATATTGCATATTAGACCCCAGTTATTACCGGATTTATGAACATGCTACCGTTTAAAATCCTAATTTAATCGTGTTTATGCTGCAGGTTGAATTCAGGAGCTTTGATTGTAAAAGAGCACTAAACGTGTGGATTTGACGCTCTGAAGCTACCAAGGCAAGGGACGGACTCCTAGGGATTGAGATTGATAATTATACACGGCCGAGATCTGAGAAAATCAAGAAATTGAAGATTAAGTGGCCTGAAAGGCAGTCAGAATGCAAGATCACAGGGTTTCCACCATCCGTTCAGCTCGAAACTGCATACATGGCCTGGGGACCACAAAATAGCAGGACAAGTCAAAATTCAGCCGATGGATCTGTGGGGAAATGGCCCAACAGACAGAACAGCCCATAAAACTCTGATTCTGGGCCCACCTGAGATCTGGATATGCTTCAATTTTGGTCTCAACTCCTTAAATTGGGTGACAAATTGGATGGATGGAGCAGATTTCTCAAAAACGTCGCACTGGACCTCACATTGCATGATGCATGTGCACCATGGAAACTCCACGTGCACCACACCGGATTCAGAGCCGGTCAATACGGGCGCTGACCCGCATCGCCTTCAACAGATAGAAACAGCGTCCGACGCTGTTTGAATTTTTTTGGCTAGTGGGTCCCACACATCATCCAAATGGATGATCAGCACCGTCTATTGTGTCCATAGGGGGAAAAAAACCTCACCTAGGTGTCGTTTCTCAACCTTGAAAACTATTGGAAGATCCTGATCGTTGATCATAGGATGGACGGTTGGGCTATACTTCAGTGGGCCACGACGGAAGCTCGTCCAAAACCGATCATCTCCAAATGGTTTTCTGAAATGGAAACAATGAACGGAGTGGATTTCGTTTAAACCTCCGAACGTGGACCCCACCAACATCACTGAATACGAGCTGTTACGCAGGCGGGTTCTACGTCCGAAACCTATCCATTCTAGGGTCGTTGTATGGCCATGGCAGCAATCGGCTAAGCAATCTGGACTGTCCATTCGCTCAGGAGTGTGGCCACAATCATCTTCAAGCTTTCATTTTTCTTCTATGCACGTGCGCGTACTTGGATCGTGGTCAAACACAGGATTAATGGTGAAATGAGAAGATCTTGCGGACCACTTCGAAGTCTATCCAATTTCTCCATACCTGAACGGTTTTTTGCCAGAACTACAATGGACGGAGTGGATTTCTCCATCACCAACAATGTTGGGGCCCACCGACCATCACAGTGCAACATCGGAAGCTCTGTTCGCAAACAGAGCCTGCGGACGAGCCTGGTGGGCCATTATCAAGATTTCAAATGGCTGATCCGGACCGTATATCTTACTCGGGGTCCATTGCAATACAAAAATGCAAGTTTTGGAGACTTCATACAAGATTCAGTATGCACAGGCTCAAGCGCAAGGGAAACTGATTCTTTCCTTAACTGGGGGGTCCTGGTTGTTTGTTTGGTGATTAGTGGGCCACTGTCTGGTGCGATTAAGGCTGTGAAAATTTCTCCTAGGGTACAACCGACCAAGGTCAAGAAGCTTGACCGGTTGGATCATGCATCTGGCTCTTTGTTCATCAAGAAAAAAAAATTTCGATGCAAATCACGTTGCAGTTTTATCTACGCAGGGCGTGTGGAACTCTTTCACAGCCAACTTATTCTATGATTCTGTCACAACAACACCCGGACGGAACCTTTTGTCTATAAAAGGGAGAAGGTTGGGACGTGAACGGAGGAGGGGTAACTTGGGGGATATCTCGAATTGGAGCAGAAGTTGGAGCATGGACGTGGATTGGCAGAGAAAGAGTTTGAATTTATTTTTATTTTTTTCTATTTACTTTCTATGACTTACATGGAGATCAGTCCATCCATGTCCGGCTAAAACCCCTTAGCTAGGGCTAAGGGGTGAAGCTTGTAGTGTGATGGGAATTCTTTGCCTGCCTTTTGTTTAGATTGATCTGATGTTGATTTGGGTTTAATTAAGGAAAGTTTTTAGTCCTTAATGGTCTGTTGTGACTGAAATTATAATGGGTCTGCAATGACTTTGAGTATTTCCTTCTCCTTTTATGTTTTATGACGTCAGGAAGCCCTGTTGTTCACTATCGTCTCCTGGGCATGGTCGGATGATGGTACCCTTTCCTAACCTTCATAAACATGTTGATTGGTTGGTAATTAGTTTAATTCTGTTGTTTGCTTTGTCTCCTGGGCATGGTTTGGTGATGGAATCCATTCTAATTTATATACCTTTCATCTCTTGAAAATCATATCAATGTCAGTTCAGTTAATTTCCTTGATTTTTAATCCAGGCATAAGATCTCCCTGATCTCTACAAGTGGATCCTCTGAATCCCTAGTTTCCCTTCTCTGATTTTTCCTAAGTTTTAGATTAATATTTCATCATTATTCTTCAAATTACAATCGATTTAGATTTCATCTCATTCTAGTTCTATTTCTACTTAGTTTCAGATAACGTACAAATTCCAGTCCCTTGGGATTCGACCTCGGTCTTACCGAGTTTATTACTACATCACAACCCTATACTTGGGGAGTGAACAGTCAGCTTCTTCTTCATCTAAAAAGAGAGGCATTACTAGGGGGGTCTCTTTACTTGTGCAACCTGATAGGAAAAAAGTCCTAAAGACAAATGAATTTGGGCAACCGAATGAGGATTGTTCCGATCATAGAGACTTTGCAACACATGTCGGTGTCCTCACCTATTCTCATATCCCAATCATATACCAGGACTTTTGCCAGGTGCCTCGTGAACAAATTCGTATGGTCACAGAAAGATTGTCACAGTTTTATGAGTTTGAGGGTCAAAGTTGGGATGCAAGTCTTGAGTACGTTACAAAACGCATCAATGAAGCGTGGAGGAATTACAAGAGAAGATTGACTGCAAAATATATTAAAGACAAGGATCCTATTGCTGTGAGAGATGGTCCCGCTTTGTATCCCTATGGAGGATTGGAGGGTCTTCGTGGATCAACGCACCACCGAGGAATTCAAGAGGGTAAGCGTAAGGAATAAAATCAATCGGGCCAAGATAAAAGGACCTGGGTGTCTTGGGAGGCACAGCATGGCTGTTACTCGCCATAAGATAGTATGTATTTAAAAATAGATATTATAGTTTAAAATTGAATTTAAATTTGAATTATCATTCATCTAAATTTATTAATGATATGTATTTCAATGATATGTAATGTCCTAAAGGCGAAGGAGAAGAATCTTACGTCTGATGCCGAGATAAGTAGATGTGAAGTCTTCTTAAGAGCCCATACAAGAAAGGACAAAGTTGTCCAGTATCCTGACCTTGCTGTAAGTGCATCCCTCGTACCACTAACTAGTACCCTTATGAAAAGCCTATGTATAACTTTGAATTATATTGCATTCATTTGTATTTTTCACAGGAAAAACTAGAGGAGCTCTCTAGTAGCAATCCTGCTTCTAGGATGACCGGCATGGATGATGCCCTTACAGAGGTAATAATAAAATTTAAAAATTACTTAAGTTTTATGGTAATTATGAATATTTTAATAACTTGATTTACAATGTTTTACAGTTGGTTGGTTCTGACAAAAGAGGGCGAATGCGGGGTCTAGGTTGCTCAATAAGCAAGGTAGGACTGAAGAAGTCAGCCCCTGCTCGTTCAAAGGTAGAGAATGTGACAAAAGAAAAAGAGGGCGTAGTTCAAGAGTTAACTTAGGTGAAGAAAAAATTAGATGATGTGACTCAAGATATAGTTGAGATGAAGAAAACATTGGTGGATATGCAGAAAGAGAGAGAGTCTACTCAAAATCTCTCATCACCAATAGTCATTAAATCTACTCAGGCATCGTCGGTATGCAAGTATAAATATATTTTTTTTTACTGTATTGAGCTTACAATTATATTATAAGCGCTAACAATTCCAATGCCATTTTATGTGTAAATGTAGCCGGATATTATATATATCGGTAAGAGATGCGACTTGCTTGGTTTTGGAAAACGTGGTATACTTGCTCGTGGTGAAGTACACGAAGTTAATCCAAATGCAAATGTCCATTGCGAACCGTTGGAGGATGGAGCTTTTGTTGTTATCTTGACTGAGGTTGTACAACCTCACACTCCTTTGTGGAAAGAAGATGGGTTTGCATCTACACTTGGAGAGGTCGGTCTGGGATCATTTGTGCAATGGGGGAAAGAGGCTTTGAGAATTCAATAATTTGAACAAATTTGGTACTCTATAATTGAACATGTGTAGTGTGCATTTTGAACTAATTTTGAACATGTAGTGTGTATTTTGAACTAATTTAGAACAAACTTGGCACTTGTATTTTTTTTTTTGAAATATTGAATGAATTTTGTACTCTATATTTGAATGTATTTATAGTCTTAGGCTCCATTTGATCATCACATTAGTATTTATGAAAGCATTTTTTAAAAAAAACCAAATGGAGCCTAACCCCTTTTTTTAACTCCGCCAATGCAACTCCTTGCATTGCCGATCCCAAGCCCAGATAAAGGAGGAGGGAGAAGGGCTTTAGAATGAGATCGCCAACTATGGAGGAGATCCTGAAAATGCAGTGAGTATCACTGGTTTTATGGTTTTACTTGTACATTCCTGTATTGATTACTCAAGCATGACGGTTATGCGCATTCTTTCAGGTGGATGTTACATGTGGGAGGATTGGAGCTGCATATTTCAGATTCAAGCATATGGTACGTCTCTTGTCAAGAATGCACATGTGTAGTTAATCAAACAATACATTATGTGATATCGTGTGCATGATATCTATGTTGTAATTCCCCTCATGCATTTTGCTTAAAATCTATGTTTATGCATGATTCTCATGCATTGACATGGATTTGGGCAAAAAAAGATCGAACTCGAACCCGATTTCCTAAACCTAAACCTTAACCTATTCTCAAATCCCTAAACCTAAACCTACACCTAATCATAATCTCAATTCCCTAACCTAAACCGAAACCTAAACTTGAAAACCCAAAGCTAAACCCGATCCTGAACCCGAACCCGATTTTCTAAACCTAAATCTTAACCTATTCTCAAATCCCTAAACCTAAACCTACAACTAATCCTAATCTTAACTCCCTAACCTAAACCTAAACCTAAACTTGAAAACCCAAACTTGAACCCGATCCCGAACCAGAACCTGATTTCCTAAACTAAACCTTAACCTATTCTCAATACCCTAAACCTTAACCTATTCTCAAATCCTTAAAATTATAACCTATAACATATAACCTATAACCTAAACCTAAATAAAAAAATGCAATGAGTATCTCTGGTTTTATGGTTTTAAATGTAGATTCCTGTATTGATTACTCAAGCATGACGGTTATGCGCATTCTTTCAGGTGGATGTTGCATGTGTGAGGATTGAGTCAAGCGTATTTCAGATTCAAGCATCTGGTATATCTCTTGTCAAGAATGCACATGATTGGAGTGGCCTGGCCATTTGGACAGGCCGTATTTATGTATTTGCTCGAAATTGATGGAGCAGACCCGGATGTACGTCGGAGCTATCCGGAAGAGCGGGGGTCCCTGGAAGGTGGGAACCGCTGTTATGACCGTGATGAAGCTGTCCATTTCCTATGGACGGCATTGGAGGGGCCTGGCCATTTGGACAGGCCGAGTTTATGTATTTGCTCGAGATTAATGGAGCAGACCCGGATGTGCGTCGGAGCTATCCGGAAGAGCGGGGGTCCCTGGAAGGTGGGAACCGTTGTTATGACCATGATGAAGCTGTCCATTTCCTATGGACGGCATTGGAGGGGCCTAGCCATTTGGACAGGCCGTGTTTATGTATTTGCTCGAGATTAATGGAGCAAACCCGGATGTGCGTCGGATCTATCCAGAAGAGCGGGGGGTCCTGGAAGGTGGGAACCGTTGTTATGACCATGATGAAGCTGTCCATTTCCTATGAATGGCATTGGAGGGGCCTGGCCATTTGGACAGGCCGTGTTTATGTATTTGCTCGAGATTAATGGAGCAGACCCGGATGTGCGTCGGAGCTATCTGGAAGAGCGGGGGTCCCTGGAAGGTGAGAACCACTGTTATGACCATGATGAAACTGTCCATTTTCTATGGACGGCATTGGAAGGGCCTGGCCATTCGGACAGGCCGTGTTTATATTTGTATTTGTAGGGACCACACCCAAACCCATTCTCAAATCCTATAACCTATAACCAAAACCTATAACCTATAACCTATAACCTATAACCTAAATCAAAACCCCTAACCTAAACCAAAACCTAAACCTATAACCTAAACTCAATTCCCTAAAGATAAACCTACACATAATCCTAATATCAACTCCCTAACCTAAACCTAAACCTTAACTTGAAAACCCAAACTTAAACCCAATCTTGAACCTGAACCCGATTTCCTAAACCTAAACCATAACCCATTCTCAAATCCAAAAATCGTTAACCTAAACCTAAACTAAAACCAAAACCTATAACCACTACCCGAACACATTCTTAAATCCAAAAATCTAAACCTTAACCAAAACCTATAACCTAAACCCGAACCCATTCTCAAATCCAATAAGCTAAACCTTAAACTAAACCAAAACCAATAACCTAAACCAAAACCTATAACCTAAACTCAAATCCCCAAAACCTTAACCTATAACCTAAACTCAAATCCCTAAACCCGAACCCATTCTCAAATCCCATAACCTATAACCTAAACCAAAGCCAAAACCTATAACCTAACCTAAACCTATACTTATAACCTAAAACTATTCTCAAATCTCAAAACCTATAACCTAAACGTAACCTTTCCTAAACCTATAACCTAAAGTCAATTCCTAGAGCTAAACCTACACCTAATCCTAATCTCAACTCTCTAACCTAAACCTAAACCAAAATTTGAAAAGCAAGACTTAAACGCAATCCCGAACATGAACCCGATTCTAAACCTAAACCATAACCCATTCTCAAATCCCAAAAACCTATAACCTAAACCTAAACCTAAACCTTAACCAAAACCTCAGAACCTAAACCCGAGCCCATTCTCAAATCCCAAAACCTATAACCTAAACCTTAACCAAAACCTATAGCCTAAACCCGAACCCATTCTCAAATCCCAAAACCTATAACCTATAACCTAAACCAAAACCTATAACCAAAATCAAACCAAAACCAAAACCAAAACCTATAACCTAAACCCGAACCCATTCTCAAATCCAATAACCTAAACCTTAACCTAAACCAAAACCAATAACCTAAACCAAAACCTATAACCTAAACACAATTCCTAGAGCTAAACCTACACCTAATCCTAATCTTAACTCTCTAACCTAAACCTAAACCTAAACTTGAAAACCAAGACTTAAACGCAATCCCGAACACGAACCCGATTCTAAACCTAAACCATAACCCATTCTCAAATCCCAAAAAACCTAAATCCTAAACCTAAACCTAAACCTTAACCTAAATCTTAACCTAAACCTTAACCAAAACCTGAACCTAAACCCGGGCCCATTCTCAAATCCCAAAACCTATAACCTAAACCAAAACCAAAACCTATAGCCTAAACCCGAACCCATTCTCAAATCCCAAAACCTATAACCTATAACCTAAACCAAAACCTATAACCTAAACCAAAATCGAACAAAACCTACAACCTAAACCCGAACCCATTCTCAAATCCAATAACCTAAACCTTAACCTAAACCAAAACCAATAACCTAAACCAAAACCTATAACCTAAACTCAAATCCCTAAAACCTTAACCTATAACCTAAACTCAAATCCCTAAACCCGAACCCATTCTCAAATCCCATAACCTATAACCTAAACCAAAGCCAAAACCTATAACCTAACCTAAACCTATACTTATAACCTAAAACTATTCCCCAAATCCCAAAACCTATAACCTAAACGTAACCTTTCCTAAACCTATAACCTAAACTCAATTCCCTAGATCTAAACCTACACCTAATCCTAATCTCAACTCTCTAACCTAAACCTAAACCTAAATTTGAAAACCAAGACTTAAACGTAATCCCGAACATGAACCCGATTCTAAACCTAAACCATAACCCATTCTCAAATCCCAAAAACCTATAACCTAAACCTAAACTTAAACCTTAACCAAAACTCAGAACCTAAACCCGAGCCCATTCTCAAATCCCAAAACCTATAACCTAAACCTTAACCAAAACCTATAGCCTAAACCCAAACCCATTCTCAAATCCCAAAACCTATAACCTATAACCTAAACCAAAACCTATAACCTAAACCAAAACCAAAACCAAAACCAAAACCAAAACCTATAACCTAAACCCGAACCCATTCTCAAATCCAATAACCTAAACCTTAACTTAAACCAAAACCAATAACCTAAACCAAAACCTATAACCTAAACTCAATTCCTGAGCTAAACCTACACCTAATCCTAATCTCAACTCTCTAACCTAAACCTAAACCTAAACTTGAAAACCAAGACTTAAACGCAATCCCGAACACGATCCCGATTCCTAAACTTAAACCATAACCCATTCTCAAATCCCAAAAAACCTATAACCTAAACCTAAACCTTAACCTTAACCTAAATCTTAACCTAAACCTTAACCAAAACCTCAGAACCTAAACCCGAGCCCATTCACAAATCCCAAAACCTATAACCTAAACCAAAACCAAAACCTATAGCCTAAACCCGAACCCATTCTCAAATCCCATAACCTAAACCTTAACCTAAACCAAAACCAATAACCTAAACCAAAACCTATAACCTAAACTCAATTCCCTAGAGCTAAACCTACACCTAATCCTAATCTCAACGCTCTAACCTAAACCTAAACCTAAACTTGAAAACCAAGACTTAAATGCAATCCCGAACACGAACCCGATTCCTAAACCTAAACCATAACCCATTCTCAAATCCCAAAAACCTATAACATAAACCTAAACCTAAACCTTAACCTAAATCTTAACCTAAACCTTAAACAAAACTCAGAACCTAAACCCGAGCCCATTCTCAAATCCCAAAACCTATAACCTAAACCAAAACTAAAACCTATAGCCTAAACCCGAACCCATTCTCAAATCCCAAAACCTATAACCTATAACCTAAACCAAAACCTATAACCTAAACCAAAATCAAAACAAAACCTATAACCTAAACCCAAACCCATTCTCAAATCCAATAACCTAAACCAAAACCAATAACCTAAACCAAAACACCCATTAACCTAAACTCAAATCCTAAAACCTTAACCTATAACCTAAACTCAAATCCCTAAACCCGAACCCATTCTCAAATCCCATAACCTATAACCTAAACCAAAGCCAAAACCTATAACCTAACCTAAACCTATACTTATAACCTAAAACTATTCCCAAATCCCAAAACCTATAACCTAAACGTAACCTTTTCCTAAACCTATAACCTAAACTCAATTCCTGTAGCTAAACCTACACCTAATCCTAATCTCAACTCTCTAACCCAAACCTAAACCTAAACTTGAAAACCAAGACCTAAACGCAATCCCGAACATGAACCCGATTCTAAACCTAAACCATAACCCATTCTCAAATCCCAAAACCTATAACCTAAACTTAAACCTAAACCTTAACCTAAACCTTAACCAAAACACAGAACCTAAACCCGAGCCCATTCTCAAATCCCAAAACCTATAACCTAAACCAAACCAAAACTTATAGCCTAAACCCGAACCCATTCTCAAATCCCAAAACCTATAACCTATAACCAAAACCAAAACCTATAACCTAAACCAAAACTAAAACCTAAACCTATAACCTAAACCCGAACCCATTCTTAAATCCAAAAACATAAACCTTAACCTAAACCAAAACCTATAACCTAAACTCAAATCCCTAAACCAAAACCTATAACCTAAACTCAAATCCTAAACCAAAACCTATAACCTAAACTCGAAAACCTAAACCTTAACCTAAATCAAAACCTAAACCCGTACCAATTCTCAAATCCAAAACCTAAACCTTAACCTAAACCAAAACCTATAACCTAAACCCGAACCCATTCTCAATTCTCAAAACCAAAACCTATAACCTAAACCAAAACCAAAACCTATAACCTAAACCCTAAACCCTAAACCTAAACTTGAAAACCAAGACTTAAACCCAATCCCGAACATGAACCCGATTCTAAACCTAAACCATAACCCATTCTCAAATCCAAAACCTATAACTTAAATCTAAACCAAAACCTATAACCAAAACCAAAACCAAAACTTATAACCTAAACCCGAACCCATTCTCAAATCCCAAAACCTATAACCAAAATCTAAACCTTAACCAAACCTATAACCTAAACCAAAACCAAACCTATAACCCAAACCCGAATCCATTCTCAAATCCCAAAACCTATAACCTAAACTAAAACTAAAACCTATAACCTAATCCCGAACCTATTCTCAAATCCCAAAATCTTATAACCTAAACCTAAACCTAAACCTTAACCAAAACTCAGAACCTAAACCCGGCCCATTCTCAAATCCCAAAACCTATAACCAAAACCTATAACCTTAACCAAAACCTATAACCTAAACCAAAACCAAAACCAAAACCTATAACCTAAACCAAAACCTATAACCTAAACTCAAATCCCTAAACCAAAACCTATAACCTAAACCTTAACCTAAATCAAAACCTATAACCTAAACTCTGAACCCATTCTCAAATCCAAAACCTAAACCTTAACCTAAACCAAAACCTATAACCTAAACCCGAACCCATTCTCAAATCCAAAAACCTAAACCTTAACCAAAACCTATAACCTAAACCTTAACCAAAACCTATAACCTAAACCAAAACCAAAACCTATAACCTAATCCCGAACCCATTCTCAAATCCCAAAAACCTAAACCTAAGCCTAAAACCAAAACCATAACCTATAACCTTAACCCAAACCCATTCTCAAATCCCAAAACCTATAACCTAAACCAAAATCAAAACCTATAACCTAAACCCGAACCCATTCTCAAATCCAAAACCTATAACCTAAACCTAAACCTTAACCTAAACCTAAACCAAAACCTATAACCTAAACCCGAACCCATTCTCAAATCCCATAACCTATAACCTAAACCAAAGCCAAAACCTATAACTTAAACGCGTTCCCATTCTCAAATCCAAAAACCTAAACCTTAACCAAGACCTATAACCTAAACCAAAACCAAAACCTATAACCTAAACCCGAACCCATTCTCAAATCCAAAAACCTAAACCTTAAACAAAACCTATAACCTAAACCTTAACCTAAACCAAAACCAAAACCTATAACCTAATCCCGAACCCATTCTCAAATCCCAAAAACTTAAACTCACGAGCCTAAACCAAAACCATAACCTATAACCTAAACCCGAACCCATTCTCAAATCCCAAAACCTATAACCTAAACCAAAACCAAAACCTATGACCTAAACCCGAACCCATTCTCAAATCCAAAACCTATAACCTAAACATAAACCTTAACCTAAACCTAAACCAAAACCTATAACCTAAACCAAAGCCTATAACCTAAACCCGAACCCATTCTCAAATCCCATAACCTATAACCTAAACCAAAGCCAAAACCTATAACTTAAACGCGAAACCATTCTCAAATCCAAAACCTAAACCTTAACCAAGACCTATAACCTAAACCAAAACCAAAACCTATAACCTAAACCCGAACCCATTCTCAAATCCAAAAACCTAAACTTTAACCAAAACCTATAACCAAAACCAAAACCTTTAACCTAAACCCAAACTCATTCTCAAATCCAAAACTTAAACCTTAACCTAAACCAAAACCTATAACCTAAACCTAAACCAAAACCTATAACCTAAACCAAAACCTATAACCTAAACCCGAACCCATTCTCAATTCCCAAAACCAAAACCTATAACCTAAACCAAAATCAAAACCTATAACCTAAACCCGAACCCATTCTCAAATCCCAAAACCTATAACCTAAACCCGAACCCATTCTCAAATCCAAAAACCTAAACTTTAACCAAAACCTATAACCTAAACTAAAACTTATAACCTAAACCCGATGTAACGACCTAAAAATTTCCGTACCTTGGGTCGAGTACCACCTCGACCAGAAATCACGTAGGATTAAATCCTTTAGAAATTTAACAAAGTTAACCAAGTACTAAACTCCATTAACCATGAAATCCGTTAGGATCGCTTTAAATATGATCTGCAAGACCCAAAACTTGCAGAACAAGCGACGCTAGTTTACCCTAAAGTTTAGAACCAAACTCATTTCCCGTCTCTCTGGAATGAAACGAAACTTCGTATTAGGTCTGGATCGCACATCGGGATTCCGAGTAACCCGAAGCTAAGGAACTAGGACCGCCCCACTGGGCTTAACAATCATCTCAAAAATCAGCCTTATCCGATGTTCCACGGCCATTCGTTTCGAATCGGAGCGAGGTAGTGTGAAAAACACTATTCATAACCCAAAACAAATATCTGGAATAGTGATCTGGCATCGTTCATTGACGCGTCAGTATTAAGCAACCTGACCGTCAGAATCAGACCAAATTACACCCTCGGATTAAGAAAAATTTCAGGAACATTTACATGTACTTGGAATTTCTGATCGTGGCCCACTGACCATCGAACTGAAAGTGGACCGCCACGTGCGATCTGCGTATCCGAATGAGTTAAAAACGTAATCCCACGTGGATCCATTGATGATGAGCTTAAGTCTGACGTTTGGTTCAAAGAGGGCCACCAGAACTTCCCTTTTGAGCTGGAAAAGCGGCGAATATCTTATATAAGCAGTACCCCATGAACCTAAGTCTATTCTCATAATGTTTGAGGCTATAAAAGGAGCTTAGAGCAGCCCCTCTCACAGCCATACGAATTTTGGGAGAAACCCTAGAGGAAGAGAGAGAAAAGAGAGAGAACGACTTGGAGATCGTTGCCGATCTTCCTCCTCCTGCTTCGGCTTGTTGCACGGCCTACACCGCCTTATTCTCGGCGTTTTCCCGGTGTTTTCCGCCTCATTTGAAGGTAAGAAAACCTAACCCTAGGTCTGATTTGGGGTGGAATTGAGGTAGGATGTATACCGACTAACCGATTCCGCTCTTTAGGCTAGAAATCGCCCGTAGACGGAAGATCCATCACCCTTGCTGATTCGTTCCGTTTCCAAAGGCAAAGGTGAGGACTTTAAGTGTATAAGTTACGGTTTTCAATGCTTTCAATGTCAGATAATGGTAGATTCATGATCTGCTTGCAATTGCACATGTACAAAGTGCTTTCCGTTTCCTGTTTTGATTAACGGTGTGAAATATGAAATTTCACATATTCTAGGTATACGTAGAAATACCGTATACGTATTTTTTTTGGATAAATACTTGACATGTTTATTTAATGTATAATTATATAACATATGAATAAAATACTAGTTTGGCGAAAGGAATCGCCAAAATATATGTTTACTTGTAAATGCGCCGTATGTCGAGATTACGTGTTGTAGAAATACCGTATACGTATTTCTTTTGGAATAATGTTTGACATATGTATTTAATGTATGATTATACAATACATGATTAAAATACTAGCTTGGCGAAAGGGATCGCCGAAATCTATGTTCCTTTGTAAACACTATGTATGTCGAAATTGGGTATACGTGAAAGTACCCTATACGTATAAAAGTTGCTGATATGATTGCCATGTTTAATTGCTGTATGAATATGATGTATATGTATAAAATACTAATTTAGTAAAGGGACAACCCTAGTACACACTTCTCTAGCATACGTCATGTATGTTGACATAGTGCATTCCAAGTGTTGGTGAAATCACTTGTGAGTGTAAGTGCTTAAGTGTTAGAACCTTAGTTAGGTGCTGAGATGGGATTCTCCGCTACCTTAGAGTCACATATGACACTCTCCATGTGGTTGTTCACTCTAACCACTCACCTATGAACTCTAAGTATTTGTATCCCTATGTGTATAGTGCTTTATAACATGCTTTACAACATGCTTTACAACATGCCTTATAACATGCTTTACTTCATGCTTTATAATACATGCTTTACCTCATGCTTTACTTCATGCTTCACAACTGATTGAGTTTGGGACTATGCCTATAGTCCAAACATTCGGTACCAGACTTGCGGTTGTGGCCGAGATTCATATCGCCACGATGGACGTGTCTGGCGAACCCGAGTCGTACTTCGGTTGGCGATAGTGGTTGGCCACACGGAGTGCTTTTGCGCTCCATATCGCTCAACTTGTGGTGCGCTCGAGCTAGTCAGGCTCGTCAAGCAAACCGATATGTGTATATGTATGTTCACCATGTTTGGTCGCTACTGCTTGAACCTGGGGTACCAAACTTACCGGTGGCGATCCCGTTAACCATGGTACCTCGATCCGCTAAGACGCATGAGCCGGGCATGGTGGTATGGGACACCGTGGTCGAGCCGTCGGCCTACGCCGGGGGTCATGTGCCTCCCGTAGTGACCATTGCGCAACCAAACTCGTGAGCCGATTATGGTGGTATGGGACACTATATTCGAGTCATCGATACTTACGGCGAGAGCCGAGTACGGTGAGACCATCGTGCTCGTGCTAACGGCGACGAGTCCTCCGTAGTATCTTCGAGTGTACTCCAAGTGTCTCGTGATTGGCGACGAGTCTTTCACAAGAACTAGAGTATGAGTTGAGCCGAGTACGGTGAGACCAGTACTTGAGTGACGGCCAGTGATTGAGCCAGTGCACGGTGAGATATGTACTTGAGTGACGGCCGCAATTGAGCCGCATACGGTGAGATCTCAGTATCCGCGCCGACGGGTGACGAGCCCTTTGCGATGCCTTCACTACGCTTCTCAAACCATAATATCGTATGAGATTAGCTAGGATTGACGACCCTAGAATGGATCATGTTTGGGAATTATACAAGGGAGGTACCTTAGTTTCCCAATACTGCTGGTTGAAATGGATTAATAAAAACTTGGTAATCATGAGCATCATCGCACCGCATGTGCTTTGTAGATGTGGCGCACCGAGGAGTTAGCATTCGCCAACGTAAGATGATGTCGCTTGAGGGTGGTTTGGCAAGGGCATACAAGCATCATGTCATATCATTTTTGCACTTAACAAGAGTAATTAGAAATGTTTGATTTGTACTGCGTTATCATTACTGCTTGATTGATTTGATAACATGTTAACCTATGCTTTAATGTTCCACTGAGTTAGCTATGTCATATCATTTTTGCACTTAACAAGAGTAATTAGAAATGTTTGATTTGTACTGCGTTATCATTACTGCTTGATTGATTTGATAACATGTTAACCTATGCTTTAATGTTCCACTGAGTTAGCTACTCACTCCCACGTTACGGGCGGTGTTTGCAACACCCACCAGACTCTGTCGCAGTGTAGATGGCCCCTCTGTTCGGGAGGCGAGAGCTCGACTTCGAGGAGGATCAGAGGAGTTCTCCTTTATGGGCTTCTCTCGACGGCTATGCTTAGGCCGGCTGCATCGCGGATTTACTGGGGCCTCTTTGAGGATTGTATTTTGATTTTTGACTTAGAAACAATACGTGTATATTGGTACTCAGTTAGTACTCATACTCTGAAGTTCACAAAATTTTGATACTTTACATATTTTGAATATAAAATTTCAGTCTTCCGCTTGCCTTTATACAATTGAACTGGAGTATGAATTACTGTTTTGGTATAATCTCATTCATGTTTATTGCGCTAACTCAGACAACATTTAACCATCATTGTGTATGTTGCATAAGTGATGCGTTGGAACTCGGGAGTTGAGTTCATACTCGACCCCCGATTTTCAGGGCGTTACACCCGAGCTCATCCTCAAATCTCAAAACCTATAACCAAAACCTATAACCTAAACCCAAACTCATTCTCAAATCCCAAAACCTATAACTTAAACCTAAACCTTAACCTAAACCTAAACCTATAATCATATGGTGAGACCATTTCTTTTGTGTTAATTTCATTCCTCTTTAAGTTTTTTTTTTTTTATTCATTAAGAAAAAAATGGTTATACATGATGCACTTCTTTCACTTTGTCTTTCTTTTCTCCAATGGGTATTCTAATTTATGAGTGACATGACTGTTTGTAGGATGATGGAATATACGAAGCTATTGAAATTTCATGCTGAAGTCAAGCACATTAATTTCTCTAATGAAGCCAAAGACTTGTATTTTCAGTATTATTGTAATTATAATTGTAATTGATTGAATGAATTGGATTGTAATTGATTGAATGAAGGATTGTAATTGTAATTGATTGAATGAAAGATTGTAATTGAATGAATGAATGATTGTACAGGTGGTAATTGAATGAACAAATGATAACATAAAATTTTTTAATGTCCAAAATAGCTACGGATACTGACCGTAGCCACTAATCTGACAAGTGTAGCCTTAAATTTGGCATATTGGTAAGAACTTTTAATATTTTGCTACGGATTATAACCGTAGCTATTGGAATATATAGCTACGGATTAAATCTGTAGCCATAGGTTGCACCGCGCCAATGAGTACGGTAGTGCTACGGACTAAAACCGTAGCCATAAATCTCTGGTACAGATTTGGTCCGTAGCCTTTGCCGGTTTCTGGTATTTATTGCTACGGATCATATCCGTAGCTGTTGGGACATATAGCTATGGATTAAATCCGTAGCTATAGGTTCCAAACCTATTGTTTCGGGACCTACGACTACGTTAGTGCTGCGGACTAGATCCATAGCCATATATCTATGGCTACGGATTTAATCCGTAGCCTTTGCCCTTTTTTCTGGTAGTGTGGAGTATGGCCGTCTGAGTTTTCTTCTATATCGCTTCTCAGGTTTTGGCCTTTTGGGTTCTGATTGTAGAAGTCTTTACAATATCATGATCCGGGGGGGGGTGGTTTGGGTTCTCTGTATATATTTCTTGGATTTTGATTTTATATGGTTTTCTTTAGTTTAGTATATCGCGTATGTTAGATAATGTGGTCTTTTCTCTGACTTGGCGCCAATCCGTTGTTCTTCATGAATTTCTCTTTACTTACTTGTAGTGTTACATTGGTAGATTTCATATGTCTATCCATTGGACTTGAAAATCAATTTCTAAATTTCTTCTTACCAGTGATCTCAGATGGATTTACTGTTGTTGGTTTTCCTTGGAATCCAGTTATATTATCTTTATTTAAACTAACTATATTAATCATTGTTTGACCACTGCTATCTTCATTTGCTAAGAAGGTCATGTGTATTTTTTGTTAAGTCAATTGAGATGAAATCTTTTTTTTGGTGGAATGTATTCTCAAAGATTTTTCTATCTTTACTTTCCCACCCTTGAAAACTTATGACATGGCAAGATGCTTGCAAATTCATTTACTTGCATCCGTTAAGTGGTGTGTTTGTGCAAAGATTATTAAGTATCCAGTTCTGTCACATTCAGTTTAATCCGTGGAATTTCTCTAAATGAATATCTTTGTATTTTTTGTCATTTGTTATTAAGTATCTTATTTTTTCACATCTGTCTGTTTTGCTTTAACGTTTCTCAGTTATTATTTGAGCATATGGATTCTGTTTTCTATATTATGTGAATTTCATTTAATATCAACTTCACAGCATCTGACTATCTTAGCATATTTTGTCATATTGGTTTTCTTCAATATGCATAAAGTTGAAATTTGTCTTATACTCTACTAATTTTATTCCAATTGATGTTGATTGTTCTTCATGAATTATTGTTTACTCACAGTGGGCAATTAGTTCGATTAAATCTCAATGTGGAATAAGATAGCCTGTCAAGTTCAATCTGTTTTCCTTGTTACTACTTATCAAATCGTAGATTGACTATTGTTGGATTTCCTTGGAATCCAGTTCTGAGATTTGATTTACACTACCAATAATAATCATTGTTTGAATCACTTCCATTTTCATTTCCTGAAAGGAGTCCATGTGTATTTTCTGTCCATTTCTGGTGAGATGAAATCTTTGTTAACAGTAGCATGTATTCTCAAAAAAAAAGATGCTTGAACTCGACAGGCTGGAATTCTTGGCCTGTATAATAAACGGGTCGGTCATGGGCTGACCTAGATTTAGCTTGAACTCGACAGACTGCTAAGGGTCGACTACTGTGTCATATCCCATAAATGGTGCGGCCTACCGTACAAACAACAGGGTCGGTCGGGGTGAATTTCTCGGCCTGTCTACTTAAACGGTTCGGACATGGGCTGACCTGGACTCGTCCTAAACTCAACATACTGCTACCCCTGATTTACGGTCAGGGACAACGAGAGAGAGAGAGAGAGAGAGAGAGAGAGAGAGTACCAATTGCGATGAACGTTAAGGTTACATATAGGATCTGTACAGTGTCGGACATCCGTGGTCATGGGGGGAGAAGGGGAGAGAAATGTTTTGGACATTGAAGCCTTGTGGCTGCCGGCCGAGAGAGAGATGTGATTTCGTGTGATTTTGTTCTTACCGATAATTTCTAGGATGATCCGGTATCCTCTGTAATACCTGGTGTAAGAAACAGATACAATACCCGACGTCTGTGGGGCCCATTATGTTGCTTATGTTACATCTAACCTCTCCATTAAGTTAACCTCTCGATGTTAGCCCTACAAAACTGAAATTAGCCCGCAGGTGGGCCACACCATAGGGAACAATGGGGAGTGGATGCCAACAATAGCTTTCTTTCTTCTTTTTTCTATTCGATCCAACCCGTTCACCATGTGCAATTCACCGGGATAAAGGGACACTCCAAACATGAGCAGAACCCAAAAGTTCGGCCACCTACACGAGGGGAAAATGAACAATTCACACCTGAGATTTCGGTATGGCCCACTTGAGTAATGGATCGGGACGGTTTTTTAGAATTACGGTGAACACATGGGATTTCATATGATGGACAGAATAGATGTCACACACGGGTGTTGTACACCACTGCGTACAACAGATGTGGCAGAAGATTACCTTGCGTAGAGTGGGGGCAACATTTCACAGGTCAGCAACCCACGGTTTCTAAAATCCGGAGTCTAGCATCATTGTAACATGCAGGAGCTTGTTATCACCGTTGGATGACACTCATGTAACCATCCGGACCATTCATCAGGTTCTGTACACTGTAAAGATTTTCTTGACTGAAAAAAAATAATATTGGTCCACTTCTCAGGCATATCAAGCTTGTAAGAGAAAAATGAACGGTTGGAAATGATGGGTTTTTTTGACCCGTTGTCCTTTCGCAACTGGGATGCGTAAAGTCCTTTCGCAACTAGGATGCGCAAGTCCTTTCACAACTAGGATGTGCAAGTCCTTTCGCAACTGGGATGCGCAAGTCCTTTCACAACTAGGATACACAAGTCCTTTCGCAACTAGGATGCGGAAAGGAGTTTCCTAAAACTATAAAAAAGGGTCCCTAGGATTTTTCTAGGGTATGTTGTATTGATGAGAAAAATATAAGAGGGCTATCAAAGGTGAGAGAGAGGGGGAGAAAGAGAGAGAAGAAGCTTGTAGAAGGGAGGTTATGCTCGTGGAGGTGATCTACGGTGCAGTCTATATCTCAGCGCTCCTATGTCCTCGTAATCGGTGAGATCTCTCTAGTTTCCTTTATTCTTTCATTGTTCATCTACTCCTGTGTGAGTGAAGAGGTTGTAAACGTTCTATTTCATAGTGGATTGTTGATCTGGATGAGGTCCCGTGGTTTTTACCTCTTTGAGGGTTTTCCACGTAAAAATCTCTTGTGTGGTGTGTGATTGATGCTTTGAGGTATTTCATTGCTTTATTATCCATAATCCTGGTTTGTTCTGGAGGGCTAGATCCTAAGGTTTTGTGCAAGGTCCCCAACAAGTGGTATCAAAGCCAGGTTCATTGAACGGGTAGGATCGGTTTTGAATTATGGAAGGTGGCTCAAGGATGATCAGCCTCAATGGTTTTAACTGGACCATATGGAAGGCTAAGATGGAGGACTTGCTTTATTGCAAGGACCTATATTCTCCAATCTTAGGCATATCAGCAAAATCCAAGGATATGACTGATGATGATTGGAAGAAGATGGACCGAAAGACGGTGGGGTTTATTAGACAATGGTTGGATGATTCTGTGTTCCATCACGTGTCTACAGAAACCTCAGCCGCAAGCCTATGACTGAAATTACAAGGGCTGTATGAGAGGAAGACAGCCGGTAATAAAAATTTTCTGATAAGGCGACTTGTGAATCTCAAGTTCAAGGATGGTGGTTTTGTGGCCGAGCACATGAATGAGGTCAGCAATATAGTGAACCAACTCACCTCTACGAAGATGGTCCTGAATGATGAATTGCAGGCTTTACTATTGCTTAGTTCATTGCCTGACAGTTGGGAGACATTGGTGGTGTCTCTAAGTAACTCCGCGCCAGACGGAAAGATATCCATGGAACAGGTAACCAGTTGTCTCTTCAATGAGGAGACAATAAGGAAGTCTCAAGGGTCTACTCAGCAATAGGCCCTTGTGACACAGGAACGGGGGAGAGGAAAGAACAGGAAGGGCAGGAAGGACCGAGATAAATCAAGAGGCAAGTCAAGTAACAGAAAGATGTTGAATGCTGGAATTGTGGCAAGAAGGGCCATTACAAGCATGAATGTCATGGTAAGAAGAACGACAAGAAAGGAAAAGGGAAGGAAGATGAATCAGATTCCACTGCGGTCGCTTCAGATGGCGACATGGTAGTTATTCTTTTAGTAGATCACTATGTATGTCTCACGGCTGCGAGTCAGGACACCGACTGGGTGATAGACTCGGGAGCTTCTTTTCATGTGACTCCACGCAGGGACTTCTTCACAAGCTACAAGTCAGGTGACTATGGGACTATGAAGATGGAAAATTCTGGCATATCAAAAATCGTACGAGTCAGTGATATTTGTGTGAAGACCGATGTGGGTTGCACATTGGTTCTCAGGGATGTGAGGCATATCCCAGACCTTCGCCTCAACTTGATGTCGACGGGAAGGTTGGATGATGATGGCTATGAAAGCCAGTTTGCTGATGGGCGATGGAAGCTCATTAAGAGTTCATTGATCGTGGGCAGAGGAAAGAAGTGTTGCACCCTTTACAAGGCAAGTGTCAGTATGTGCAAGGGTGGGTTGAACGCAGCGGAAGATTCAGCTATTGACATGTGGCACAGGCGTCTAGGACACATGAGTGAAAAAGGGCTTCAGCTACTAGCAAGGAAGCGGCTCCTTCCAGATGTAACAGGTATACCTCTCAAAACCTGTCTTGATTGTTTATCAGGGAAACAACATAAAGTTTCATTTGTTAAAACTGCTTCTCATGTTAATAAAAGTGCATGCATTAGATTTGGTTTATTCTGATGTTTGTGGTCCTATGAGGACAAAAACCTTAGGTGGGGCATTGTATTTTGTTACTTTTATAGATGATGCATCTAGGAGGGTTTGGGTTTATGCTTTAAAATCCAAGGACGAGGTCTTTGGTGTGTTTAAATTGTTTCATGTTATGGTCGAGAGAGAGACAGGTAAATCATTGAAGTACATCTGCACTGACAATGGTGGTGAATACATTGGCGACTTTCACGAGTACTGCAAGTCCCTGGGTATACAGCATGAACAAACGGTTCCCAAGACCCCCTAGCATAATGGTGTATCTGAGCGAATGAATCGCACCATTGTTGAGAGAATCAGATGCATGTTTTCCCATGCGAAATTGCCCAAGACGTTTTGGGGAGAAGCAATGCACACAGCGGTATATTTGATAAATAGTTCTTCATCAGCCCCGTTGAATGGAGAAGTACCTGAGAAGGTGTGGACTGGACATGATCCATCGTACAGTCGTCTCAGGGTGTTTGGATGCAGGGCATCCGTTCACGTACCAAAGGATGAGAGGTCTAAGCTCGATATAAAGATCAGGCAGTGTGTGTTCTTAGGGTACGGTCATGAAAAGTTCGGTTATAAATTGTGGGATCCGACCGAGAGGAGCAGAGATGTGGTTTTCTTTGAAGATCAGTGTATAGAAAACATTGGTAACCCAGGGAAAAATCAGCCTAGTTCAAGTGAGCTAGAGGACATGGATCCGATTATTCCTCCCATGGTGCCTGATGACGGGGGAGTACAGCAAGGTGCAGAGGACGAGAGAGTTCCTTCAGAAGATGGACCAAGGGAGCAGCCCCTACTTGATCCACCTGTTGAGCCATAGGTGAGGAGGAATCTAGGGACAGACAGCCGCCCAAGAGGTACTCGCCACATGAGTACATTATGCTGACTGATGGGGGAGAGCCAGAAGATTATTCTGAGGCCTTAGCCGACGAGCATAAGGGGGAGTGGTTGAAAGCTATGCAAGAGGAGATGGAATCCTTGCATAAGAACCACACCTATGATATGGTGATATTCTTACCAGTGGTAAAGATGACATCCATACGGGTGTTGCTTGGGTTGGCGGCTAGCATGGATCTGGAGATAGAGCAGTTAGATGTTAAAACTGCCTTTCTCCATGGTGACCTGGAAGAAGAGATCTACATGCACCAACCAGAGGGGTTCAAAGTCAAAGGCAAGGAGCATATAGTGTGTAGGCTGAGGAAGAGCTTGTATGGATTGAAACAAGCTCCACGGCAATGGTACAAGAAGATCGACTCGTTTATGTTGAAATATGAGTATGACAGAACAGAGTCGGACCACTGTGTGTTCACGCGCAAGTTCTCAGATGGTGATTTCTTAGTTCTGCTATTATACGTTGATGACATGCTCATCATGGGAAAAGACATCAAGAAGATCGACAGGCTGAAACAGGAGTTGGGCAAGTCTTTTGTGATGAAAGACTTGGGCCCGGCTAGACAGATCCTAGGAATGGAGATAATCCGTGATGAAGCATGTGAGAGAAGCTTTGGGCATCACAAGAGCGGTATATTGAGAAAGTCCTAGAGCGGTTCAATATGAATGCAGCGAAGCCGATCAGTACTCCACTGGATGGTCACTTCAGATTGAGCGATAGACAGTGTCCCAAGACGAAGACAGAGGTGGATGAGTTGCAGAAGATACCCTACGTGTCAGCTGTAGGAAGTTTGATGTATGCTATGATGTGTACACGCCCAGACATAACATATGCGGTTGGTGTTGTTAGCCGGTATCTTACCAATCCTAGTAAAGAGCATTGGGCAGCGGTGAAATGGATACTGCGGTATCTAAGAGGCTCATCCAAGTTGAGCCTATGCTATGGTGACGGTAAACCTGTGTTAGAGGGCTACACAGATGCAGATATGGTAGGTGACATAGACTCCAGGAAGTCTACATCGGGCTTCATGTTCACGTTTACAGGGGGAGCGGTTTCTTGGCAGAGCAAGCTACAGAAGGTCATTGCATTGTCAACTACAGAGGCCGAGTACATTGTAGTCACAGAGGCATGTAAAGAGATGCTTTGGATGAAGAGGTTCCTACAGGAACTTAGCCTGAAGCAGGAGGAGCACGTGGTCTATTACGATAATCAGAGTGCTATACACTTGAGCAAGAATCTAAGTCAGCATTCCAAGTCAAAGCACATAGAGATTCGGTATCACTGGATCAGGGATACTTTGGAACAGAAGGTGTTACAGCTTGAGAAGGTCCACACGGACGATAATGGGTCAAATATGATGACTAAGGCCTTACTTAAGGGCAAGTTTGAGGTTTGTAGAAACCTGGCTGGCTTAAAGAAGGTAAATCCCTCCTGGGTCAAAAAGGGGGAGATTTGATGGGTTTTTTTGACCCGTTGTCCTTTCGCAACTGGGATGCGTAAAGTCCTTTCGCAACTAGGATGCGCAAGTCCTTTCGCAACTGGGATGCGCAAGTCCTTTCGTAACTAGGATCCACAAGTCCTTTCACAACTAGGATGCGGAAAGGAGTTTCCTAAAACTATAAAAAAGGGTCCCTAGGATTTTTCTAGGGTATGTTGTGTTGATGAGAAAAACACAAGAGGGCTATCAAAGGTGAGAGAGAGGGGGGGAGAAAAAGAGAGAAGAAGCTTATAGAAGGGAGGTTATGCTCGTGGAGGTGATCTACGCTGCAGTCTATATCTCAGCACTCCTACGTCCTCGTAATCGGTGAGACCTCTCTGGTTTCCTTTATTCTTTCATTGTTCATCCACTCCTGTGTGAGTGAAGAAGGTTGTAAATGTTCTATTTCATAGTGGATTGTTGATCTGGACGAGGTCCCGTAGTTTTTACCTCTTTGAGGGTTTTCCACGTAAAAATCTCTTGTGTGGTGTGTGATTGACGCTTTGAGGTATTTCATTGCTTTATTATCCATAATCCTGGTTTGTTCTGGAGGGCTAGATCCTAAGGTTTTGTGCAAGGTCCCCAACAGGAAAAACATGTGTAGCACTCGGAGTTAAACGGACACATGGGCTCACTTGATGACTGTACTACTATTTTGGGTTCAAAGCTTCCACCGCCTAATGAATGGCCCAGATCGATCACGTGCTTGACATTGGATGGTGAGGACAAGCTCCCACATGTGACTGTGATGCAGACCCATTATCTAACAGAACCCCGACAAGCCCGAGAACAGACTTATTGCAAGTGCTGCTCGTGGGTCCTACCGGGGTGTTTTTATCCCATCCAAACCGATCATCAGCATCAAACCATCATACAATTTGAACAGTGAGAAATGATCCTATCCAACCATGATGGGCCACCACGTGAATCTGGAGGTTTTTGAATAGTTGTCCACTGTTTTTTATGATGTGGCTTATCTAGTGATTTTATAGATCCCATTTTCGTGGGATCTCATCATCGTCATTGTTACCATGTGATGCACGGATTGGATGGAATATGCACGACTCGGGTGGCTCCACAATAGACAACCATGGATAACCATCCAAACATTTCCAAATTCAAGTAGTGCCCACATGATGGTTGGATCTTCCTATTTTTTGGCCATTCAAATTTCACGCTAAAGATAGCTGATAGATAGGTTGGATTCCATACACGCACCTTGGTGGCCTCAAAACAGGCACTTGAATAACTTCATCGTACAGCGGCTTGCAGAAGACTGGGCCTCACTGTCAATGGCGTTGCATGTCGGAAAGTTTTGCCAATCTGATTTAAAATAATTGAGAGAGAGAGAGAGTCACGCTCGCCTGCATACCCTTTTTTTAAAAAAATTTATTTATTTATTTATTTTTATGTGCACAGTTTTGCACACTTGTCCTGAGCATAAAATCCAAACGGTCCACCTAATATGGTACCCCGTCAAACCTCGCGGTGCAACTTTCACCCTTATACGAAACTTTGGTGGACCATAGCAAAGGGAGAAGATAAATCAAGAAAGAAAACTATTTTCTTTTTCCACGGCCCACTAGAGTTTCAAATCAGGGTAAAAGTTAGGCTTTGAAGGTTTCATGTGGTTCAACATCATATGAACGATTCAGATTTTTTATTCATATAATGTGCGATGAGTTTTCAAAAAGTTTTTACGAATTCTCATGAGAACAAATCGATGCAACTTTCAAATTTTGAACCAAATGCAACATCCATGAAACCCTCGGCCTAATTTTATCTTATCCAAAACTTTTGCATGCCATGACAAAAGAGAAATACAAATAAGATTGAACATTTTCTCTTACCATGGCGCACCGGAGTTTTAAATGGGAGAGAGCTTATGAGAACTTCTACGCAGCCCATCTCTCTCTCTCTCTCTCTCTCTCTCTCTCTCTCTCTCTCTCTCTCTCTCTATATATATATATATATATATATATATATATATATATATGCACTTCTTATGTGAGCACACGTGTCATAAGCACATAATTTGAACAGTTCACTTGATGCGGCATCCCATGAAACCTCACAAGCCTAATTCCCCGCTGCATACACAATTCTAGTAGGCCATAGAAAAGAGAAATGCAAATCAAGGGAGAAAACTATTTCCTTTTGCTATGGCCCACTAGAGTTATGTATCAGAATGAAAGTTGGGCTTGTGAGGTTTCAAGGGATGCCACATCATGTGGACCGTTCAGATTCTGTACTCATGACATGTGTGTAAAAGTGCGCACGGTGCTCATGTAAAAAGGTGTAAAGGTGAGCATTCTTCTACACACGTATATACATATGTAGTGGACCACATAGTGTATTGACACAATCAAATCTGCTCATTTTCAGGATTCCAAATTGCACGAAATCAGCCATGGAATCATCACCATAATTCTAGGAATAACCATTAATTTGTAAATATCAATTATTTCCTTATCTTTGCTTATTTCTATACTTAGTCTAGCCTCTTGTATCTATTTAAACAAGAATGTATCATTGTATTAAAAAAGTCAATAGAAATAAAAAAATTATTCTCTCTTCATTATTTTTTTTACATAGTGAGGATTGAATGCCCACCATAAAAATCTTTTGGGGCGCCACTGATTATCTAATCAGTGCAAACATAGTCTATATTTCAGGGGTCCACAGTAGTACATTTGTTCCATTGATCTTTCAAGGACCCAACACATCAATACTTTTCTGTATGAGTAAAATCGAATTTCAAATGTTTGCACCGCTAGGAAGTGTTTGGACGAACAAGTGAATGGAATTGCAATGTTCATGACGAGAAAGGAGGCAAATTGTGGTAATGTTTCTTTCAAGTCCAGCTTAAAAAAGAAATGTAATTGCAATTTGGAGTTGAGATTGTCAGAATGAATTCGAGGGTAGGAAATTACAATTTGGATTTATTTATATATTTTTTTAGCACACTAAAATTAGATTAATGCTGCAGAAAAGCTTTAATACTCTGACAGTGTGTGATGGATGATATTCAGGCACTTGAAAATTTCTTACAAATTGCATACATGGCAAAAAAATAATTAAAATAAAGCTTTTCAAATTATGGGTACAAGTATATATATATATATATATATATATATATGCACGGTGATCCAAAAAGTGCTCTTGTTCAATCATATAATCCGATTAATATATGCATATTGGACGGTTAAAATGAAAAATATCCAATTTTTCTGTTTCAACAAACTAGTATCCAAGAATCAGAACTGATAATTATTCAGAGATTTTCAAGCGTCCTGAAATTATACAGAGTACGATGAATGATATGCAGTCACTTGGAAATTACTTACAAATGCCTTACATAGCATAAAGTAATTAAAATAATATTTTTTTTCAAATTACGGGTACCAGGTGTATCATGAACCAAAATTGTGAGTTAAGCTTAACCCACAATCCGATGTGTGGGGCCCAGCATGATGTGTGCATGGCATCCTATCCACCTATCATGTGTGCACCCTCATTTATCCTTGCCGCCCAAAAATCATGTGATCTAAAACTCAAGTGGGCCACATCACAGAGAACAGTTGCGATGAAGACATGGACCATTAAAAACCTTCCAGGTTGTGTGTGGGACGCACCTTGTCTTTTATATGCAACCCAATATATTCGAAAAGATGTGAACCACCTGGAATTCCAAAATTCAGGTGGGCCACGCCAAGTGATTTCAGAAGTTTTAGGTATGATTTTACATGTTGTTGCCCACCTGAATTTTGAATCTTCCTAATTTTGAACGGCAAGGAGAACCTGAGGGGGATCACTTGATGGATGGATTGGATGTCATGTGCACATCATGGTGGCTAAGGTTTGTGGTGGAACTAGCCGAGGATAAGAACCTACCAAATAAAGAGCATCATCTTTTTTCTTTAGCTGGCCATCATAGACAGACGGTCTTGATCAAACCAGATTGTATCTAGCCGTTGGATCTTAGTCAATGAGAATGCTAGGGAAGGAAATTACACGTTCAATTATTCCGATATTTTCAAACATGCCTAGGGCCCGCATGGATACCACCAAATAAGTTACTTTTTCTACTTATAATAGCAGTAGACAAGTAACTTATTTGATTCATGATCATATATATAAGTTACTTATTCACTTTAATAAGTAGAAATCAAAATAAGCTACTTTAGGCATAACACGTACGGGTTCATTGGTTCGAGTACTCATTCTGTCTGAGTGTGTTTAGGGGTGAGTGCATGTGTTAAAAGTAAATAATGAAAAAGAAGAAACTTAGCTTAAGTAACTTAAGATCCAAACGCCCCCTTGAATTAGATTAATATCTCTTGATTCCGACTGCACACAATCTCAGGATCTTCTATTCACAATGTTCGACCCATCATTGATGAGGGTAGGGCCTGCATTCGGGTAACCTAGATGTCAATTAGATATCTCCGCTAGATTGTTGGGACAATATTTTACCTGTTGTAGAGGCTTGATGCTCACTTTACCCCAATTGCTAACATGGAACCTAGACCTAAGTTGTGCTTGGATGCATTATTGAATTGAATTGCAATAATTTATTTACCAATGTGAAATAATTAAATTGCAGCTATCTTTGGTAGTATTGGCACCAAGAAAGTAGCCTACAAAATGCAATCACATTCCTTTCAAGTCCAAATTCACAGTAGCGTGTTTGGATGAGCTATTCACTAATTAAATTACAATTATCAATCTAATAAAGTGGAAATAATCAAATTGTAATTTCTTTTGCTGGGGACCTTGAATAAGTTCAGATTCAAATTGCATTTACATTACTTTCACGTTGGAGTTAAAAGGAAAATTGAGGCAGTTCAACTCAAGAATTAAGCTATACATGTCATTTGGATGTCTGAAAAATAGCCCTTGTGGAAATTGAATCCATGACTGATAAATTCTTGTGTTTTTGCTCCTGAAATACTTGGAATTGGTTTCATGATGTGATCCGTTTTCACCAAAAGAGACATTTTGAAATTCCTTAGAATGAGTTAGCTTGCAAGTTCCTAGGTACCGAATTCCCCACCAATGGTCATATTGAATCCGAATCCTCCACTGAGACGAGCAGGAAAATTCTGCTTGTTGCAATCTAATTGAGTCACACCCCCGCAGAGTGCATTTAGTGCGGCAGTGCTATAAATGTTAATGATGATGTGGACCAATCATAATGTAGTAAAGTAAGATTTCTCAGCTTGTGACAAGCAGAAGATCCGAATTCATCTTCGAATTCCCTGTCTCATGAATATGTGTACCATAATTTCGCAATCCTTCCCACCACCCAAATACAGCTTTTGGATTCCAAGGAATTTATCCACTACCCAAAAATAAGAAACAGAATATCTTTCTCGTGGATTTTACATACCAGTAAAAACCAAAGAAAAATCTTTAGACCCATCTAAATTTCTGGCATCCAAACCACCCCTTGAGTATTTTCTCTGATAATCATCAAGGAGTCGGATATTCCTCCGTCGAGGTCTCAGAGTCCCAAGTTGAGGCTGGAGAGAACCAAAGATTAGTGTCTGGACTAACCGATGGAGTTGGGATCCTAGCATTCCGAGAATCATCAGACGGCATTTGAGGGAAAGGATTTGGTGGATCATTCAACATCACATGTCCTTCCAAAATCTTCACAACAGTACTCATCGGAGGCCGGAGCTCCGGCCGATGTTGAACACACCACAAAGCAACCACAGCCATTCTCTTTGCCTTCTCTTTATCTTTCCCACTCATCCTCAAATAGCTCACCATCTCCTCCATTGCTCCTTCCTCGAACTTAATCCACACATGCCTCGGCAGCCACTGCAAGATCCCAGAATTCCTAGAATCGAAATTCTGCCCCCTCCCAAGAATCTGAAACAACAACATCCCGAAACTATAAACATCGCATTTCGGAGTGACTGGAAAAGGCAACGACATTTCTGGAGCAGCATAATCCGGAGTTCCCTTGAACCCTGAAATGGGCACATGGGTCGAGTCACGGCTATAAAGGTTAGCCAGCCCTAAATCTGACACCTTAGGTGAGAAATCCACATTGAGCAATACAGTCTCCGGCTTTATATCGTAGTGAATTATTCTATCTGGGCAATCATCGTGCAAGTAGGCAATGCCCTTAGCGGTACCAATCGCAATGCTATAGAGCTTCTCCAAATCAATCTTATTCTTCTTCTCTCTTTCGAATAAGAACTGGTCGAGCGATCCGTTCTCCATGAACTCATAAACTAACGCCTTCAATCGCTTGTTGAAGCAAAACCCATAAAGCTTTACTAGATTGGGATGGTCTGTTCTTCTGATCAAACGTACTTCCGCCTCGAACTGGCGTCTTAGCTTATTCGACCAATCGCCATGAAGGACCTTAACAGCGACCGGTGTGCCGTCTTCTAACATTCCTTTGTACACTCTGCCGGATCCACCTTTGCCCAGCTCGTGCTTGAAATTTTCGGTGATGTTCTTGAGGTGGCCTGATGAGTACATGACCAGCTTCTCTTTGATGATGTTAACGTTCGTGCCAACATTTGGAGGGGCAGATGAGTCGCGTTTGATGTCTTCATTTTCTAGGATGGAGAGATACAATATCCAGCTGACGACAATCACTGCATGCAGCGATGATCAAAAGAAATTGACAACATGATAATATACTGATTATTGGAATGATGATTAATGGGCATGATCATGTGTTAGAAGTTAGAACCATGACAAAGCTCAGTTAATTTGTAGACCGTTTCTACACAGCTCATCAATTTGGTCCGTCCAATCTGTAGGCCACTTGTTGTGTAGGTTGGTGGACAATCCTATGCTTAAATGATACATGAAATATCAGTTTATGAACCATCTCTACCATTCAATTTGTGCACATCATCATCTATCTTGGTGTTTACCTGATAGACTCATACTCTGTGGAAGTGTGATGAATGATACACACGACTTATAAATCACTAAGTGTAAGCGGCATACAAGTAATTCAAATTAAACTGCCAAGGGCCACAGTTTAGATGCATCGTGAGACCAAAAAAAAAAAAAAAACACTTATTTGGTTATCTACACTCAGTAACCGTTGGTGTTACAACTTGGTTTAATGTATGCCCCATATATATATATATATATATATATATATATATATATATATATATATATATATATATATATATATATATATATATATATATATATATATATATATATATATATATATATATATATTAATTTCGGGATGTCAAACAACCACTTGCACTAAAAGCTCGAGCCATTAGAGGATGATATATCAATGTATATCAAGGGACTTTAACACTCAACGGTTAGCGAAAAGTGTATAGCATGTAATTAAACTCGTGGTAAATTGCATGGGGAAATTTACTAGATTTTTCACATAATTATTTTTATTCATTTTCATTTCTAATTTATGACATTAAATTGTTTAATATTGCTGAAAATATTATACTTATTACTGATTTTAATAAGTTTTCATCAAATATTAATCTTTATAAGAAATTTTAAAGATTATTTTAAAAGTAACAAAAAGTGTGTAGCATATATATATATATATATATATATATATATATATATATATATATATATATATATATGGGAAAAGGTACTATGCGCTACGAGCTAATGGGAACGTCCCATGAGGTCGAGTTGTGTGGGCCCCACCGTGATGCGTTTCGAACATCTACCCCATCAGTCAGATGCACCATTCCATCGTGGGACTAGGTCTCAAAAATCAAGTCAATCCATGACTTGTGTGGGCCACACCACATACAGAAGTTGAGAGGGGCCATGCACCATTAAAACATTAATAATCATTTTTTGGGACCACCGAGATGTGGTTTGCAAATCTAGCCAATCCATTATGTGTGTCCCACTTGGATGAGGGTTCGGACCAAGTTTCAGCAGCATTCAAAACTCAGGTGGGCCCCACCAAGTGCTTTTATATGTTTTTAGCATGTCTTCACATGATTTTAGATGGTATGGCCCACCTGAGTTCCGTGATCATCTTGGCTGATTTTTGGGATATCCCATAATTTAAAGGGACCCATCAAAGGAAGTGTTGATGGTCGACACGCATCACGGTGGGGCCCACAAGCTTTTACCTCATGGGAGCTTATCGTGAGCTCGAGCACATAGTACTTTTCCATATATATATATATATATATATATATATATATATATATATATATATATATATATATATATATATATATATATATAGGGCTGATAATTATAATATGATGATTCATATAAAATGTATGTTCATTATTTATTGAGAATTGAGATTTAAATGTGGTGCAATGTCCTGAATTATCCTTAAAGGTACATGCATGTGCTTTGCCTTAAGAATGTCCCTGTAAGTATAAGCAATTGCAATATCCTGTAGATGTCAATAAAAGTATAAGAAAGTAGGTTGATCGTGTCCCTTGGGTGAAAATTCTTAAAACCAGCAAGTTAAGGTGTTCGTGTCCCTTGGGTGAAAGATGCTAAAACTCACTAGATATTTTGATGTCTCATTTCTATATGGCGTATGAGTGCAAGTGTGCATGCAGACATACGCTAAAGGTACAACTTGAGTAGTAGTCTGACCAACTAATGTATGAATGGGTTCCTCATTACAAAGTACCGGTGTATGAACATTAATGCAACATGGACATCTACTGTGTATGGTGCTATATTCATGAAAAACATCACATTTATTGCATTTTTATGATTCCGGCATTTTAATTCATGTTTCTCTATTCTTTTTACTCTAATTCAAGTATTTCTTTTGTTTATGCATATTGATATAATCTGAAAATTTTTAATTTGAATAAGGAAGTGATCCCACTGAATATATTTAAACTCACCCCATCTTTGATAATGTTTTAGGTGCGGAGTTTGAGTATTATGAAAATGTGGGTCTCCATTATTAGAATTTTTTTTTCAATCATTAATATTTAGTTGAAAATTTTAAGTTCATAGTATAATTGAATAATTATTTAAGGAGTGGTGATTTGAGTAGTATATATTATAGTTCGAGTGTTTATTTGGAACGTTATATTTAATTTAATTATAGTTTCATGGTGATTTCTCCTTTAGTTTCGTGTGAATGTTTATTTCAGGTGAATAACGTATGTGATGTAATGAAAAGTGAAAAATAAAATAAAATTAGATCATGTTCTCAAAATTCAAATCTTAAGTAACTCTACTGAGGTAATTACCCAGATTTTGAGGCATGATGACCAGAGATTTCTTTCGGCCTTTCACAAGCCATATCTTAGCTTGAACCCAGTTTTCCCTTACGGGCCGGGCTAGACTTGGATAGACCTCGGCTGCCATAAACCTAGCCTAATTGATAGTCCTAGTTACCAGGCGGGTTGGTTAGAACCGACTTAAACCTAGATGCTTCTCTAGTAGGCTAGAACTAGCCTTCACAAGTATCTTGCTCACTAATCGATCTTAGCCTCACTCATGTATGGTGGGGGTGGCAATGAGCCGGATTAGCCCATGGGTTAACAGTCTAACAGGCTTTTGAGCTAGGTTTTTTTTTAAGGGAAAGCAAAATTGTATTGATATTCAGGCAAAAGATTGTACAGAGCTTCGGGCGATCTCCAACAAAAAGGAAAGGAACCCGCCTATCGTGTACCGAACAAAAACCGAAGAGAAAGGACTGAAAGACAAAGCATTAGAGCCGGACCGGCTGACCCAAGCCAGAGAAGCTGCCAACGCCTACGGAGATCAGACTCGCAGGTTCCCCAGGCCTGCCTTATCCAAGACCAGGGAACCTCGGCTGTGCCTAGGCAAGCCCAGAGGAGAGCGGAAGGAGTTAGCACAGCCTTCACTTGCCACTCTCGCAAGGGCATCAACCACTGCATTACCCTCGCGAAAAATGTGTCTGAAGGAGAGGTTGAGGGAGCGGCTAATATGGTGGATGGTCCCCATCCCATACCATATGTTCCAAGGGCAGTGACGAGAAGGGTCGATAGCTGCATCCACCGAGTCGGATTCAACAATAATGTGCAAAAAACCCAACTTGCTACAAAGGACAATGCCATCAAGCATAGCCTGCGCCTCCCCTATCGTGTTCGTAGCAGGGCCATAATGTTGGTGAAAGGCAAAAATAAACCGACCCTAGGAGTCCCTGCAGACACCTCCTCCACCACTCTCTCTCGGGTTTCCCCGAGAGGAGCCATCTACATTCAACTTGACCCACCCGGGGGGAGGGCGATTCCAAAAAACAATCTGGGGCTTGACTTCGAGCTTCCCCCTGCCAAGATGGGGGCATTGAGACTTGGCCGAGTCAATTAGGGGAGGGTGGGTGTTGACTACCAAGGGATTGCCAAGCTCCTGCAACCATTTAGAGACCTGACAGATGACAGAACGAGCAGACATCTGAATCCCATCAAACCTGGACGCATTTCTGCTCAACCATAACTCCCAAGATAATAGATCAGGAATTAGGCCCAATAAAAGCTTATGGCGAGTTGTGGAGGAGGCCCTGGTAGACCAGAAATTAATCTGCTACTGAATAGAGTAGGAGGGGATATAGGGGACATCAAAAGTGCGGTGGAAATGGGCCCAAGCAATAGAGGTTGTGTGCTCGAAACAGAGAAGATGATCCATATTCTCCTCGCGAAAGGCAAAGGGCCTGATCACTTGAGGAAGCACAGCAGACGAGGGCTGAGAAGGAGGCAGAGGGTCGACAATTGACAGCGCAGGAGAAGGGGTTGAGGCAGGCCGTTGAGGCGAAGACCTTGGCCCGGTGGAAGGAGAAGACTAAAGGAAGGGAGGCAACACGGACATGACCGAGACAGGGCCATTCAGCTGGTCGATCTGCGATCCCACACTACCCGAATTAAGGGGCCCCTGAATCCCCTAATCAGAACTGAGAACCCCAGAGTGGGTACCCGCCGATGGCCCAATTACACCACAGCAACACTCACAGCAAGAAGCCAGAAACACGCCAAATTTTTTAACAGCTGCATCCACCGGAATGGCGTGGTTCATAATTTTCCAGAGAAAAATGTCAATCTTAGGCGAAAGAACCTTATTCCAAGCCTAACGCATCCACCGCAGAATTTGTCGGTGCTGTCGGACTTCATTCCAAGCTGAAGACGGAGTGAAATTGCTGGACGTTAAAAGGTTCCATGCCAGGATGTCCTCTCTGCATGACAGAGGGAGAGGGCTGTTCGTCAAAAGCTGGAAGATGGGCGAAGGGAGGATATCCCGAACGTTGTGCCAGCAGGATCGGCCAGAAGGGGAGAAAAAGTCCATTACCATCATTTCCCTGAGATGGACTGGAATGGAGCCTTCCACAAAAGTGGCCAAGAATCCCTCCCCAGTCCAGTTGTGGTTCCAGAAACTAACATCACCCTCACCAAGGAGCCATTTCGAATGAAGGATGGCAAACGGTAGAGTTTTCTGCAAGTCCTTCCAAATGGTTGAGTTAACTGCTGAGGTCATTCCCTTGGGTTTAACGAATTTGCTGAAGTATTTCTTCCTCATTAGTCTTGCCCAAAGAGATCTCTCCTCCAAGAAGTTCCTGCTCATTTTAATTATGAACGATGTCATTATATCCTCCATAGTCTTGAAGCCCAGGCCTCTCTCTAACGTTGGGAAACATAGCTTAAACCACTTAATCTAGTGCTTCTTTTTCTGGCCGTTCGCATTCCCCAAAAAAAAATTAGAGAGGACAAATTCCATCAACCTACAAGTTGCTTTAGGGATATTCACCGCCGACAATACATGGATGGGGATGCTAGACAAAACGTGCTTGATCAGGGTCATTCTGGCTGCCGGATTGAGAATTCTTGCTTTCCAACCCTCTAGCTTGTGGAGAATTTTCTAGACGAGTGGGAGCAAGAGATGGGCTCGAATTTTTCCTTTCATCAAGGGAATGCCCAGGTAAGTGCAAGGAAGGCTGGCCTGCTTAAACCCTGTCATATTCCTGATTTTTCGAGTTTTGCAGGAGACGCTTTTTATGGTAGAATAAAGGATGTTTTGTTAACATTCACCTTTTGGCCTGACACCTCCTCATAATCAGCTATGAACCTGAGGAGAGCTTGCACCGACCCTATCTTGTCATTCAAAAATAACATTGCATCATCTGTAAAAATTTAAAAAAATTTAAAAGAATAGGAAAAAACGGTTTCCCGACAAAAAGAGGTTTTGACTATTTGAATACCTTGAAAGGGGGGAGATGGCCGGCACGTTCGACCATTTATGAGGAAAAACCACCGAGGTTTCGAATACCCTAAGCACGAATACCTCATAAGCTTTTTTTCATATCAAGCTTGGCTATCATAATGAAGAGGGAAGGAGATAGGGGATCCTTTGCTCTTCGAGATATGGAGGGAAGCCTCTAGCACGAGGATGAAAAAAAACCAAAGGCTCGACATGAAGGAAGTCCCTTGAAGGAGTCCCTTGCTGCTTCAAAAATATCATTGCCAATGAGATCCCAGCAAGAGGAGAAGAATGCACCGCCAAATCCATCTAGCCCGGGAGCACTGTCAATCGGGATTGAGGATACCACAGCCTTGACTTCTTCAATCGTGATCTGGGCCGCTAGATCAGAGTTCATCTGATGGGTGACTAATGTAAGGATACATGAGAGGATGGCTTCATTCTCAGCCCTCTCTTGTGAAGAAAACAGGTCCTTAAAGAAGTCCACGGCTGTCCTACCAATGTCTTCGACATTGTCAATGATTTCCCCTAAAGAGAGCTTAATTATGTCAATAGCCATCCTTTTACGCTTGTCCAACACTTGGTGTTTCTGTCCCCTTCTTGAAGCCATTTAATCCGGGATTTTTGTCCAAAACAGTTATTGCTGTAGTTGGGCCAGCTTGAGACTTTCCTTAGCTGCATTCAGTCTCTTAACACCTGCTTCCGAGGTAGAGGAAAGGAGGGCGGATTCGGCTCAAGCGATTTCATCCTCAGCCTGCTGCACCTTGCTGTGCACATCTCCAAAGGTGGTGCAATTCCACTCTCTAAGGACCCTTTTCAGGTGTTTCATCTTGATAAGGACCTTGTACATGGGAGCTGCAGCAACATCAATCTCCTAGGCTGCCTTTACAGCCCTCTTAAAATCCTCATGGGTGGTCACATGTGTTGGAAGCGGAAGGGGCGAGGGAAATCAGTAGTGACGTCGTGGAAGGTCACGAGCAGCGGGGAGTGATCTGAATAGGCTTGCGTTAGGTGATCGACTTTAAAGGTTGAGAGGGAGCTGATCCAACTCATGTTTACAAGCATCCTGTCCAGTCTGGCCCATCTCCACCCTCTACCTGATCTATTGTTGCACCACGTGAAAATAGACCCATTAGGAAGTCGCTCATTGATGCTGAAAAGGAAGGGACTCCACCCATTCTTTCATCAGTACTCACAGTGGCGTTGAAATCCCCAAAGGCCAGCTATGGCCCGTTGTTCAAGCGAGAAATCAGACGAAGTTCTTCCCACAGCTCCTTTCTTTGCTCCTTGTCGCAGCTAGCATAGACGGCCGATATCATAACAGGGGAAAAATTACCAAGGGAGAGATTTAACGTGATGCATTGTCTACTAGCTCTAACTGATTGGACGAGAATGCCTTGTTTAACAAGAACGTAGATTCTACCTTTAGAAGCTTCTTCCATTAAGTGAAACTCAAACCCCAGCTTCACAGCCACGGAGTCTCTCTTGTTAGCTCTAATCATTGGCTCTTGGAGGATGAGAACCACAACCTTGTGCTTTTTAATCAATCGCCTCAAATGGCAGGTAGTTTGGGCATTACCTACCCTCGCATGTTCCAAGGAAGGATGCTAAACATTGGAAACCCATCCTTTTTGCTCAGCCCTTCTATGGATACTTTTCAATCTCTGACTCCTTCTGCTGAGCACCGAAATGGTTGCTCATCCTCTCCTTTTGGTTATCTTTGCTAGCGTAGCAATGTCTTCGTCTATTTAGGTTTCAGGTTCGGAGATCTCAGATTCAACAGACGCCCCCTCAGCTTCAATGTCTACCCATAGGGATATCCCATTCTCATCGTTAATGGCAGCCTGTTAGGCTAGAAGATTAACAGGTGGGTAGAGAAAACTGTCTGTTCCTTGGCCAGAGATGTCTGGACTTGCCCGACCCGGGGTGTCTGGGCTTGCCTCATCCTCACAAGGATCACTGCGCTCCTGGTAGGTGTTTTTGGTTTCCAACAACATAGCTTCCACTCTAACTATGTTGAGGTCTGTTCGGTTCTCCCAAGTCTGTAGAATCAGATTTTCTTCATTAATATGAGTGGTTAGGGCAGTCAAAGAGAAGTAGGATTTGATTTCAGCAGAATTAGGTTGTCCGTAAACAATTGTTGAACACCCGAAAGCCAGCCTTCCCACTCATTCATAACATTTTCGTCGATGGGTAGACCTCTATGATCCATTAGCGCAAAAGGCTGGTGGGGAGTTGAGATAGGCTATGGAGATGGGAGGGTTGACAGTGGGGGTGGGTCTAGGGGCCTGGGAGTGAGATTAGGTAATTGGGTAAGGTATGCAAGAGTGAAGGTCTGAAGGTGGTTGAGGGTTAGCAGGGGATAGGGCAAGTTGGTTGAGTTATGCAGGGTCTGCAGAGATAGTTGATGGCACTCATTCAGGGACGAGTCCGGACCAGCAAGAAGGTATGGGTGGGGAGGCAGAGTAGAAGGGTCTGAAGGAGAGATTGGTTGAGTCCCCCGTGGGACGGCAAGGGAACCTACCCCACCGCCAGTAGCACACTGTGCCTGCTGTTGAGGAATTGGATGGGCATGGATTGGAGCAACATATGCCAACATAGCTTCCATTTGGCTGACCGATTGCTCATTTTGCTGTGCCTGTTGGGGCTAGTACAGTTAAGGATTCAAAGAGGCAAGTGGTTGAACATTAGGAGGACATTGACCCTCGCCCCCAATTATAGGGGTTAGAGTGGTAGAATCCCTTCCCTTGTCTGAGGTAATGGTGGCCTGTTGGTGCCCAAATGATTTAATAACCCACTGCTTCATTCCTTCCAAGCATAGTTCACTACGCGTTGCCTTCCCACCCGAATCTGGGTCCTTCACTTGTGAAGCCTCAAGCAGCACCAGGATCTGAAAAGTTCTTCCTTCTACTATGAAATTTAACTTCATACAAGGATCGAGGTTCTGCCATGGAAATATCCTTACCTTGGCGAACCATCTGTTTGACCCAGATAACGTCGACGGATCTAGTTCTAAGACCTCCCCAACGTGTTTAGTGATGTGCCTGATTGTTTGCTCGCTCTACGCGTGCAAGGGGATGCCTTCAATACGAATATAAACTCCTCTGCCCAAAACCTTAAACATTGGTCCGCACGGTCGCACATTGGCCAGATCCAGCTTGCTGTGTAGGAGTTTGTCACAAGAGAAGGCGACCACCACTTCCCTGGAGATAAATTTTAGAGAGAAGGCAGAGACTGATAATTGGAATATCTCCATCGGGGTGGAGTGAAAGGGGGAGGATTTGATCCCTTCACGCAGGGAGAGGGGGCTGACAACCGAGTCAACGGTCTCCCTAACCAGGGCATAAGCAAAATCCGCTCTGCCTTTGTCCGAGATCCACTTGGCCACGATGATGGTATGGCTGTTTCGAGGGGGGGGGGGAGGAGGGGAGCATGGTGGCTTCTGTATAGGATCGGGGAATAGGCCTGTTGCTGCTGTCTCTATTTGGAATTTCGGGAGTTTTATCTGATTAGTTCCAGGCAGGAAAAGGGGGAGGGGGAGGGTAAGGAATGGAGAGTACTTGGTTACCAGGCCGTGTGATGTTGTGCCCTGCATTGCCACCAGAGGGCCTGGTAGAGGGCCGATTGTTAGCAACGCTAACTATCATTCTACGGTGGCCCAGAAATCGCCGATTGAGGAGGTCCAGCGTTGATTTCACATCGTCCCGGTGCTTGAACGTGACAAATGCAAATCCTTTGCTTCTGGAAAAGAGGGTATGAATACATCAGTGAGGGCACCGAACTGCCCGAATCTGGCTCGTATGTCTTCGATTGATGTCATGAATGAAAGGTTACCAATAAACAGTCTGCATTTGGCCGTTGGCTTCTTCCTCTGCACCTCACTCTAGATCTCATTCGATCTCGCATTGTTGGGACCTACCCGATCCCCCATCCGGGGTCGAGGGCAGGGAGGAAACCCTATGAAATCGCCTTTGAAATCGCCTCTGCGGGTTATAGGTTTAGATTTTCGAACTATAAAAAATAAAAAATAAAAAAAATAAATAAAAAAAAAAAGTTTATGCCAAGCTAAATGGATAGTAGGTTGCCTTTGGTTAGAAAATGTTGGATAAGAGGTAATATAATACACATTGTAGGATAAAAGAATTAGACAACGAGACATTCATATCTAGTGGATTCAAGGCTCAACGTGAATAGTTGATTTCTCAAGACAATTTGATGCCCTTTTTAGAGATACTAACAAGTGCAAAAGGAGGAAAATGGAAAATCATCTTCAAGATACAATGAACTCACATATCTGAATTTCAACATGAAAATTTACACTTTTAAGTATTGAATAGATCTCTAGTTTTGACACTAATATGCCTTTAAAACATTCTGAAGAAAAATACAGCAAGAGGGAAATTTTAAGAGCACTGGAAATATAATTGCTTGATCAAGAAAATGGAGTATCTTATTTTCTGGACTAAGATATCTGGTGACGCAGGGAGGGACGTGATGAGGTCGATCTCCGTCTTCCTCAAGGATATCTACTCTGAATCAACAGAGCACTCTAGACTCATCATAAAGAGCTTTCTCAAATCCACGAGGGATAAAAGTAGAAATAATTTCTAATAAATTCAAAATAAATTGATTGATGATATTAAAAAAAAAATGAAATTGCAATCCTTTAAATAATAAGCTCAAACCTAGGATAGAGTTTTAGACTCAAACTCCCTAAAAATGTGACTTACTATAAATAGTAAATTTACTATTTATAGTTATATATGGTAATGATTCCTACTAGACTTCATGCTTTTCAGACAAAAATAGTAAGTGTCCAATTTGGCCTAACCATGTTATTCTCCTAATTTATCTAAGCCCTTTTCATGTTAGGCAAAACTCCTACAACTCAAATGATCAAAAGTTATGATCAAAAGAGAACTTATTATTTATAGTAAAAATAAAAATAAAATGGACTTTTGACTGTTGATTTGATGGAATCTCACAAATTTGGCGTGGGAAACCCGGCATAGCCAGAATGGTTGGCTAAAATAGCTTCTCCAACCCCAAAATCAAATATGATATATCCAAAAATTTATAATGGAAATTTTCCTGTCGAGCGGTTCACCATGTTGTTGAATGCAAACTTCGCTTAGGATAATATCAAATCTCACTACTTCAGTTTGTTACCTGAAATACACTAGAGGAGGTTTCCAATCATACGATTCACAACTTCAGTCTACCCATCGGTCTATGGGTGGTAGGCACTACTGAACTAAAGTTACGTACCAAACTGATTCCACAAAGTCCGCCAGAAGTGGCTAATGAACTTTGTGTCATGGTTAGAAGTAATGGTCTTAGGAACCCCATGTAGCTGCACGACCTCTCTAAAGAATAGATTCTCTAGGTGTGTTGCATTGTGAGTCTTCTTACATGGGATAAAGTGTACCATCTTTGAGAAATGATCTACCACCATGAACATTGAATGTATTTATAGGAGACCAAGCACGAAGTCCATTTATTGGTATGATATGATTTGTTGTATTGATTTTCCCTTCCATTTATAGGCTTCTCTGTTATGCAGATACTCTATATCCGTTTTTCTTCTTTACTTCAGTCATTATGGCAATTGAATCGTTGTCACGTCAGTCTTCCAGATCCTTTTATATCTTTGTATTCTCTTCAAATGTTCTTTCCTCTTCTTGAACTTCTCCATCGTGCCTTGACAAGTCCTTTTGTCTCTTTATATTCTCTTCTAAATATTCTTTCCAATCGACCATGCTTTCCACCTCTTGAACTTTTCGGTCGTACTTAAATGTTCTTTCTGCTTGACCGCTTTCTGCCTCTTAAACTTCTTGGTCGTGCCTGGTCATGCCTTATCATTAGATGATGTGTACTATCCAGCTCAACACCAGTTGCACTTCCGTAAAAAGTGCTTCAAATATGTCTGGAGATCTTTCAGCATGTTATATTTTCCTTGTGAAATAACACGTGTCAGTGTCATTCCCCGATTATCTATTCTAGAAATGGCAATAAATAGGGTACAACAACAACGATGCATATATGCAAAGTGCAAAGTACAGCCAATAAAGCACCTAAGCAGCTCTCATCCTTCTGGAGATTCGAACCTTGGTTCCATTAGCAAAAACCTCTCTTCTTACTATCTGGTTATACAAAGTATTTATGAAAAAAAATCATAATTATTGGGGAAAAATAGAACGACCTATAAAATGAGTCAACTCTACAACCAGCACGGACCAAATGGGCCAAATTGCTCACGAGATACCTACTGGCAAAGAAAAGCTGACCACGAAGTAGGTCAGTATAGTCATAAGTCCATATGACTACTGGCCGATCTATTGAGTAAGTCGGCACAACTATAGGTCAGCTATAGGTCGGCACGACCATAGATCAGCTATAGGTCGGCTATAAGTCCGCCATAGCTCGGAATAGTCTCCGACAAAGTCGGCAATCGATATCAACCTCAAGTGAATGCTGATCTGTCGAGACCTCAGGTGAATGTTGATCTATCGAATAGCAGTATTACCTACCTCTAAGACGTTATCCGCCTTTGTCGACCGACCTTGTCCTGAACAACCAACCCGAAGATCTCTCGAACACCCGTAACCATAAGATCGGATCCCGAGGATCTCGGACGCCTGTAATCTCGAAGAGATCTCTGACATAACTGGAGATCCATACGAGAAAATCTCTGACGTATCCGGCCTCTTAAACGGGGAACTCTTCCTATGGTGTGATCTCCCCGCTCGTATAAATAGAGAAGCTCTTAGCCAGTGAAAAGTATGCATATTTAAACACTCAAAACAAAATAAAAAATACAACTGGTGACTCTTTTTTAAAAAGATCATCTCCTACAAAGACCCAAGTTCCTGACTTAGGCATCGGAGGGTCCCCAGTATAAGTCAGGGTCTCCTTTGTCTCTTCCTTCCCTCTGTGCAGGTTCTCGAGGGTCTACTAAGAAGGGTCTATAGGAAAACTGCATCAACAATAATAAATATATTTATTTACTTATTAAAAATAAACTTTATTTTTAAAAATTATTTTTATTATAAAAAAAAAATAGAAAATACGGACTTTTTTAAGTAAACATGTTAGCACCGTATTAAACCCTACCCAACCCGAATCAACCAAGTTATTAATGAGTTAGGCTAGATGATCCAACCCAAATCCGGAAACAAATTCAAAGACAATAATCAGATAGATGCATATAATGTGTGTGTGTGTGTATTTATATGCATCTATAATTGGAATAGGCTAATAAAAAAGAATGTTTCTCATTTAATTATTTCATACCTACTATAACTTATTAGTAATTTCGATTTTCTACTAGTTGCTTCAATTATAGTTGTTGGGGGAAAATAGTATAAGTCCGAAGGCTTGGCTATGGAATGGACCAACTCTACTGACACTGCCTAGGAATCTGAGGCAACAAGCCCAACCAAGGCGGATAAGCTAAATGCCTAGAGGAGAGACTTAACCGGATATTCAGAAAATGAATACCGAATGAGATTTACAAAGTCATGAGCCTCAAGGCAAAGCATATAAGATGCATGAAGTTGACTCGGTTAAGGAGGCAACAACATCCAAAAAGGAATATTAAGGCCCTACGCTTAGAAGTCATCCGACCAACCATAAAACCGACCCACATTTAGGTCGGTTATGGGGTTGGCTATCGGAATAAGAGAGGATATCAATTATGGATCGGTTCCGTTTCATCTGACAGAAGGCAAATAGCTTTATCCTTGCAACTATCCAAGACTCACTCATCATTAGAGTCGGTTAAGACCGAGCCAAGTAAGGAAAATATGATAACACTGTCCCGAAAATCTTGTGAAAGGATTTTTAATCCCGAAGATCTTGGGATCAGATAGAATCCATAAACGGATTAAAATCAATCTCCGAGATACTAGGAGAAGAATCCCTACACACCGAGACCCTCTCATTCCTATAAATATAGGAAATCTCCACATTGAAAGGTACGCAGAAAACTCTCATAAAAACCCTTCTTACACAATCTTGTCCCTAACTTTTGCATTGGAGGGTCCCTGGCTCTAACCAAGGTCTTCTTTATCTCTTTCTTGTGCAGGTGATAGGACCGAGGAGGGCGCATCAGTTTTTGCATCAACAGATTGGTGTCGTCTGGGAAGCGATACGAAAAGTCATTTTTCAGGCTTTATTCAGAAGCCTCAAACGGGCTCCAATGGCGAGAACTACTCAAGATGAACCAAATGAGGTTAGTGTCACCGGGCCCCCCGCAACCGAATGACCGCTAGGGACGAACGGAGCCCAGAACCGACCCGATAACCGACAAAGTTCGGCGGCCCGTCCGGCAACCTCCAATTCGACCAGGCATACCCAACGGAACTGAGGGAATGGCCGGTTAGACAAAGAAATCTAGGAGCTTAGAACCGATATAAACTTCATGAAGCAAATGCTGGAACAAATTCATCGTCACCAAGTTCAGCTACCTCAGCGCGACGAAGGTCAGGCGACGAACGCCCCACAACAATTCACTGACCCTCAGTCTGTCGCTCCGCGATCTGTCCCTCAGCAAAGCCAATACCAGGGTCCGGCTGAGCCAATACCCGCTCATTCCGTGATTGCCCCATTGCCCGCCACCGATCTTCGACACAAAATAGATTGGAGAAGGTGCGACAAGCCTCCGATTGAAGGGATGGCAGATAACGACGAACCCTAGAAAGCCGACCTCTAAGACTTCAGGAGAGAAGTGCGGGAAGAAATTGTAAATATGAAGCAGGGTCATGATGCACATCAGACGAGGCCCGAGGCAAAAGCATCTCCGTTCATAGGAGAGATAATGCAAGCTCAGCTACCGGAACGATTTCGTCTTCCGCAGATTACACCTTTTACCGGTAAAACTCATCCAACCGAGCACATCGAATTATTTCGAACTATATGAAACTACAAGATGCCTCAGACGCTATGATGTGCCGAGCTTTCTCCCTCACTTTAGCCAACGTAGCTTGACTTTGGTTCAAACAGTTGAAACCAAAGTCCATCAGCTCATTCACAGAGCTCAGCAATGCCTTCCTCACCAATTTCATTGGTGGGAAGAAGAAGTTGAAGGCACCTGCGCACCTGAACAATATAGTGTGAAGGGAGGGAGAGTTGTTAAAACATTATATCAAATGCTTCAATTTCGAATTGCTCTAAGTCCGGAAACATTCAGACGAAACAACACTCAACTCAATCATGCAAGGCGTTAGAGATAAACCGTTTCTAGCATATTTGGACAAAAACCCGCCTATTACTCTGACTGAATTCATGGCTCAGTCAGATAAATACGTGGACGCCGAAGAAACCCAAATCATGCACGAAGTCACCCAGAACACAAAAGTCCCGGCCAAAGAGTCAGCAAAAAAAAGAAGTTGATTCGGCTGGTGGAAAGAAGCATAAAGATAATCGAACACGTGATGAATGCAGGTCAAGTAAGCGACCAGATCACAAGTTTACAACGTATACCCCGCTCAATAAACCACAAGAGCAAGTTCTGATGGAGATTAAGACCGAAGGGTATGTCAACGGGCCAGACAGGCTCCGAAACAACCCGAACTGCTAAAACAAGGATAAATACTGTCACTATCATCGCGATCACGAGCACAATACAGGTGATTGTTATCACTTGAAAGAAGAAATTGAGACTCATCCGAGAAAGCCGTCTAAGAGAGCACGTCAAAAGAACTGGGATAACGGAAGAACGTTCGAGTGACAACCAACCCACAAAAGAAATCCGGACTATTGTTGGTGGTCCTCGAGGGGGGCGACTCAAATAATGCTGAGAAAAATCATGCCTAGAGCATCAGTCGGCCTGAGTCTGAAATTCTTATTGTAGCTTGGCCTTCGAAATAGAAGAAGAGGGCGAATTATTGCATATCATTTACCGATGAAGACGCTCGGGGCATTTATCATCCGCACAACAACGCACTAGTCATCACCCTCACTATAGCAAATCGTAAGGTATTCCGCATTCTAGTTGATACAGGGTCGTCTGTAGACGTATTGTTCACTCAAGCATTCAACAAAATAAGTGTTGAATGGTCAATTTTATGGCCAGTTCACACCCCATTAATCGGATTCGCTGGTGGATGAATTCTCCCTGAAGGAGTTATCTCATTACCACTCACTGCTGGAAACTCTCCGCGTCAGGTGACAGTAATGGTCGACTTTCTGATAATCGAGCAGCCATCGGTCTACAACGCTATACACTATGCCTTCTCCAAGCTGTGGTGTCGACGTACCATCTCCATGAAATTCTCGACCGAGTCGGGAGTAGGAGTCGTCAAAGGTAACCAACAGGACGCAAGACGTTGCTACGCAACGGCCGTAAAAGCTCCAGCCTAGGTAACCACGATTGAATCGCTGGATCCTCGGGCCGAGACCCACGAGCGAGGACAACCGGTAGAGGATCTCATCTCGGTACCCTTGGTCGAGGCAAGTGAATCCAAGATAGTTCGAATTAGCTCATCCCTGCAGTCGCCCTTGAAAGATAAGCTGGTATCCCTACTCCAACGATACGCTGATGTATTCGCGTGGAGCCATGAAGATATGCCAGGAATCAACCCCTCAGTTGTGACCCACCGACTCAATATCGATCCGACCTATCGACCGATCCGACAGAAGCGAAGGCCCCTCGGCCCCGAAAGGTACGCCATCATTGAAGAAGAGGTTAACAAGCTTCTCAAGGCTAATTTCATCGAGGAGATATACTATCCAGAATGGATAGCTAATGTCGTACTTGTTAAAAAAGCTAATGGGAAGTGGCAAGTTTGTATTGACTATACCGACTTAAACAAAGCCTACCCAAAGGATAGCTTCCCTCTTCCGAGGATCGATCAGCTAGTGGATAGCACAGTAGGGCACGAACTTCTTAGTTTTATGGATGCTTATTCTGGATATAATCAAATTGTAATGCATCAATCAAATAAATCTAAGACTACCTTTGTCACTGACAAAAGACTTTCTTGTTACAGTGTGATGCCATTTGGGATAAAGAATGCAGGAGCAACCTACCAACGATTAGTAAACAAAATGTTTACTTGGCAGATCGACCGAACCATGAAAGTATACATTGATGATATGCTCGTCAAAAGCGTACACACAGCCGATCATATGAAGCCTTAGTAACAGAAAGCTCGGCTTTGATACGCGACATGAAGAAAAGCAACTACCGGTGTATTACGTCAACAAGGCATTACTACCGACAGAAACAAGATATTCGCCTCTAGAGAAGGTGGCCTTAGTCCTAGTCGTCTCCTCGCGATGACTTTGGCCATACTTTCAAGCTCACATAATCGTCGTCATAACCGGCCTTCCACTCCGTCAAATCTTCCAAAAACCGGAAGCATCCGACCAAATAACAAAGTGGGCGATCAAACAAAGTGAGTTCAATATTCAGTACAAGCCGAGAGTAGCAGTTAAAGGACAAGCTGTGGCCGACTTCATAGCTGAAGTTACACCGCGAGCCGGTCCATCTGCCGAACCAAACAATGAGTCGACGATTGCTTCTACCGAGTCATCACCCAACCCAATCCCTTAGAACCTTTATGTCGGCGGTTCATCCAGCTCTAAGGCAAGCGGGGCAGGAGTCGTCCTGGAAACTTCCGATCGAACCTACATGCAATATGCCTTAAGACTTGGATTTCAAGTCTCGAACAATACAGCAGAATATGAAGCCTTGTTGCTCGGCCTCCGACTGGCAGCCAGCCTGGGTGTGACCTATCTCAACGTATTCAGCGACTCGCATGTGTTAAACACGTAAAGAGCAACTAAAAGCATACATGAAGATAGCTAAAGAATTGATCGATGGTTTTCAACTATGTATTGTCACTCGGATTCCTCAAACAGAAAACGCTAAGGCCGACCTTTTGGCAAAACTTGCCTCTGCTGATGAAGACGATATACCCAGGTCCATTCCGATTGAGTATGTCATTAAGCTGAGCATCGACGACCCGCTTAGCTCAGTCGTGCAGTCAATCGACTCGAAACCTACTTGACTCGACCTGATTATTCAATATCTCGGCAGTGGAAAGTTGCCCAAGGATCGTGCCGAGGCCCGACGATTGAAGATCTGAGCCTTTCACTACACCATACTTAACGTGGTATTATACAAGAAATGATTCTTCACTCCTTTGCTACGCTGCCTAAACCCTGACGATACTGATTATGTGATGCGGGAGATCCACGAAGGGATTTGTGAAAATCATTCGAGAGGACGATCATTAGCACATAAAGTTTTACGACAAGGGTATTACTATCCGACCATTCAGCACGATGCACGCAAGCTCGTTCAGATTTATGACAAATGCCAATGATTCACGGCTATTCCGAAACAACCTCCTGAGGAATTAACCCCTATGGCCGGTCCTTGGCTATTCGTACAGTGGGGAATCGACATCGTCAGACCGCTCCCTTTGGAGAAAGGCCAAACCAAATTCACTGTCGTTGTAGTGGATTACTTCACAAAGTGGGCCGAAGCCGAGCCATTGGCAAGGATAACTAAACAAAATATCACGAACTTCATTTGAAAAAACATTATCTGTCGATTTGGGATACCTCGGACCATTATCACCGACAATGGGAAGTAGTTCGATAATAGGCAATACCGAGAGATGTGTGAAAATCTCGGAATAAGAAACGTCTACTCATCCCACATCATCCTTAGATAAATAGATAGGTCGAGGCAGTCAACAAGATTATTAAACAGCATCTCCGAACCAAACTCGACCGAGCTAAGGGAGCATGAGCTGAGGAACTTCCTAAAATTCTATGAGCGTACTGAACTACCGCTCGAACAGCCACGGGAGAAACTCTTTTCTCCCTTGTGTATGGCTCAGAAGCTATCACTCCGATAGAGATCGGACTACCTTTGGCTCGGATTAGTTCGTTTAACGAACAAGACAATGAGGAACTGCTAGCTCTCGGACTCGACCTCTTGGAAGAATAAAGGGAAGGGGCTCGACAATGACAAGTAGCTTGGTTCTACAATGCCCGAGTTAAGATTAGACGCTTCCGAGTAGGAGACATGATCTTCTGAAAAACATTCATAATCACCAAGGAAATTGGTGCGGGCACACTGGGACCCAATTAGAAAGGACCCTATGTAGTCTCGAGCACCATCCGACCTAGAACATATCGGTTGGAAGATCTAACTGGGCAATTGCTTCCTCATCCTTGGAATGCCGAGCATCTAAAAATCTATTATCCCTAGGTCGTTCGTTGAGCAATTGAAAAGATTCGATCAAGTAAAGAATGAGAAATATGTAAGTTAAGTCAAATGAATAAGAAAACCGAGTATATTTATTCATCAGTAAGTGTTTTACATCATTTTACATCAGTTCCTACTTTAAAATTACATTGATGGGATAGCAAAGACAAAGGCAAAAAGACTCGGCCACGACACACGATACCCTCTCTCGGTTGTAAATGCTCTCGAACCCGCCCTGAAACTTGGTGTGATTGAAGTGCCGGAAGCTTGGTGTGCTTAAAGTGCTTGACACCCAAAATGAAGCTCCAAGGTTCATCAGGAGCCAACTCAGGAGGTGGCTCCGACCCAACTGTTGCCGCCACTTGGAGCAACCTCTGGCGCCGCCTCAGGAGCAACCTCAGGCTCGACCGCTGCATCAGTAGGTCCAGCTACCTTGACCTCCAGACCTTCAGACCCAGAGTCATCTTCATCAAATCCTAAGAGATGAAGGTCGGGGAAGGATTGCTTCATCAGGTCCATGCACTTAATATATCTATCCTTATATAAACTATCCCGTTCCTCCAGATACTCTCAGGACTCAAGGAAGTCCTTTATAGCCTAGACCTTGGCTTGCTCAATGGTAGCTTTAGTATCGGCCCTGAGCCAAGACAACTTCTCTTCCGAAGAAGATAGGGCCTGACGACTCAGCTGACTCTCGTCCCAGGCCTCTTGCAATTGTGAGGCCAAACAAGCACTCTCGGCCCTGGCTTCATCAACGGCCTTCCTAGTAAGCCCCAAGTCACCGAACATTATGTTGATCCAAGCCACGACAGCTTCAAGTTGTGCTTTCGCCTCCACTGCCCGCTTCTGAGCATCGGTCAGCTCCGAGCTAGCCTTGAACAGACAAGGAGCGAACTGCAAAAGGAAAACATATGATCAGATTAATGGCTCGAGCAAATTAACAAGACAAGCCCGAAGTTCAAGTTTTACCTTGAGAAGTATCTTCACCACGTGAGAGAGAGTCCGTCTCGGGGGAGCGTCGAAGAGGGCAACGAACTCTTTTTCGCTCCCATGAGAAATGGCCCAGGAGACCATGTCCGACATGGTCCATTGGAAGAACGACGCCTCCTGTTGAGTCATCTCCCCTCCTAACCGCTCCTCCCTCTGCTTCGAAACCTGCTTGGCAACAGGTCCTGGCTCAGGAGCCGCCTAAGACTTGAGAGCTACTGCGTCCGCCGCTTCCGCCCTTCTTCTGGGTCGGGGATTATCATGGTCGGAATGGTCAGGGCGATTTTTCCCTTAGCCTTTGAGACCGTCTTTGGCTTCTTTGAAGGCCGAGTCTCTGACCGAGTCTATGACCTTGGAGGGGCCTTCATCTTGAAAGATGAACGGAGAACAGACCGAGCCTCAGCCACCTCTGCATCAAAAGTAAGACGAGTCAAATAAAATTCGAAGGAAATGCAACTAGACATCCAAAAGTTACCTGTTAAGGCTCAATCCAAACCCGAATCAAGAAGACGCTCTGACTGGAGAAGTATCTTCCAAAACCACTCCTCCAGACTCAGCGCCTTCAGGTCCTTGATCCGAGCTAAGGCGCCAGCTCTGAGTTTTGGCTTTCGCACAAGAATATCTGCGAAACGCATTCAGTCAGACTCAAAGACACAACAATGCGAGGAGATAAAGGAAAAAATGCATGCAGAGTCACCTGCTTGGGAGAACACCCAAGGAACGTGAGGTTCAATAAGTCCTGCCTCGGCAGTCTCCCAGCGGCCATATGCCCAGAACCATTTATCTCTCCAATACTTGTTGGAGGTAGGAGGGTCGGTTATCAAAGACCCGCCCTTGTTCCGCTAAGCACACAAAAAGTACCAGCCAGGTGGCTGCGAATTCGGCCATACTTGATAAAAATGGAAAAACTCGTCAATAGTCAGTGGGGGTTGTTTTGTCTCAGCCCACAACACCGAGCATCTGAACAAATTTCTCCACCCGTTCAGAACTATCTGCTCAGGTGCTATCTGGAGTCGGGAAAGCAAATCCCGAGCAATGCCTTAGAGGGGCAGACGCAAGCCGCATTGTAAAGCAACCTGAAAAATTACGACCATCCCAGCAGGAGGACGGTCGGGTAACTTACTCGGCAGGGGAATGCGAAGGATGACCGAGTTTGGGACATGGTACCCAGCCCTAATCCTGTCTAGATCCGCCTCGGTTAAAATCGAGGGAACCGACCCCTTCTGCTCGTCTCCAGCCTCCCCTCCCTCGGCCGCCAACTTAACGGCCTTCGCCAATCTCCGGGTGGAGACCGACTCACTGGCCCTTTCGACCTCCTCATCCTCTTCCTCTTCTTCCGTTTCCTCTCCAAGAGGATTAAGTCTGTCAGGGGCAGTCGCCAACGATGCCCCTCTACGAGAAGGACCTGCCAAAGCAGGACGCTCCTCTAAAGACCCAACTACTCTTTCAGAATACTGAAAGACTGCATTAGCGCCTATGGTCATCTCCGCCAGCAGCGAGGGCAATTCCGAAACATTCCAGAAGAGTCTCACTTCGTCCTCGTCACCGGAAGCTCCCTCCCAGGGGCTCTAGGAACCTTGCATTATTATGAGAATTAAAAGTGAAAGGGAGGAAGATAACTAAAACTCATTAGAGATGGCAAAAAAGATGCAAACGTGGGAGCAAAAATTAGAAACGAAAGCAAAAATGGTAGAAGGCAGGAGAACAGTGAAAACGAAAATGGGGAGAGAAGAAGGCACGCGAAAATGGAAGAGGAACATCTCACTCCTTATATAACTCTGCCACGTGGCAAGAGCATTTAAGGAGGAGTCGAATTGACGGTCGCTTCGAGTCCCCCGCCCGACACGTGGCGCACGCCGATTGACGTAAATGTCGCCCTTACCACGCGTCTGAAGCTTATAAGCTGAAAGGACACTCCGACGGTTTCCCACACGTGTGGTCTCGATCGATGAATCGACACATGACTCTGGACGACGAACGACTTCTGCGAGCATTAAATGTTCCATCATAACGTCGGCCTCAGTCTAAGCTGACCCAAAAAACTCTTTACTCCTTAGTATCAACATGCTTGATACAAGGAGTAAGGAGGCTTACTGTTGGGGAAAAATTAGTGTAAGTCCGAAGGCTCGGCTATGGAATGGACCAACTCTACTGACACCGCCCAGGAATCTGAGGCAACAAGCCCGACCAAGGCAGATAAGCTATGTGCCTAAAGGAGAGACTTAACTCGAATATTCAGAAAATGAATCCCGAATGAGATTTACAAAGTCATGAGCATCAAGGCAAAACATATAAGATGCATGAAGTTGACTCGGTTAGCGAGGCAGCAACATCCAAAAAGGCCGATTAAGGCCCTAAGCTTAGAAGCCATCCGACCGACCATAAAACCGACCCACATTTAGGTCGGTTATGGGGTCGGCTATCGGAATAAGAGATGATATCGATTACGGATCGGTTTCATTTCATCCGACAAAAGGCAAATAGCTTTATCCTTGCAACTAGCCGAGACTCACTCATCATTAATGTCGGTTAAGACTGAGCTAAGCAAGGAAAATATGATAACACCGTCCCGAAAATCTTATGAAAGGATTTCCGATCCCGAAGATTGGGATCGGATAGAATCCATAAACGGATTAAAATCAATCTCTGAGATACTAGGAGAAGAATACCTGCACGCCGAGACCCTCTCATTCCTATAAATATAAGAAATCTCCATATTAAAAGGTACGCAGAAAACTCTCCTAAAAACCCTTCTTACACAATCTTGTCCCTGACTTTAGCATCGGATGGCCCCCGGCTCTTGCCAGGTTCTTCATTATCTCCTTCTTGTGCAGGTGATAGGATCGAGGAGAGTGTACCAGTTTTTTGCATCAACAATAGTCAAACCTCACGTTACATTTTTTAAATGCACTGGTCGTGTAGGGTTGGGTATAGCCCAACCTAATTATAATTAAATGGGTCAGATTTGGGATCAATGAATTTGAAGTAGGTCGGATAGGACCACAGGTTAATGGGTCAAGTGTCGGTCGGGCTGAAATTCTTGGCTGGTCTAATAAACGGGTCAGGCATGGGTTGACCTAGACTCACCTGAACTCGACAGACTACCGGCCTTAATTTAGGATAAGCGGCTATGAAAAACAGGGTTGGTCGGGGTGGAATCCTTAGCCTGTCTAATAAAGTCAGGCATGGGCTGACCGACTTGGCCTCAACACGACATACTGCCAACCCAGACCATGAAAACCCTACGATCCGAAACATTTTATGATTTACACGTATCTCTTTGTATGCACGCGTGAGAGAGAGAGAGAGAGAGAGAGAGAGGTACCAATTGTGGCGAACGTTATGGTTACATAGAGGTTCTGTACGGTGTCGGAGATTGAATCCTGTGGCTGCGGCGGGCAGAGAAGAGCGAGAGATGTTTTGTACATTGAAGCCTGTAGCTGCCGGGAGAGAGAGAGAGAGAGCTGAATTTGCGCTGTGGTCGTTCTTACAGACAATTAGTAGGATGAACCGGTATTCTGGATAATATAATACCTGTAGTAGGCAGTAGGTACGACACCTGAGGTCCGTGGGGGCCATTATGTTGTTTGTGTGTACATCTAATCTATCCATCAGGTGAGACCCTCGACGTTGGGCCCAACGGACAGAAATCAGCTCGGTCTGCTGTCAGGTGGGCCGCACCATAGGGAACAATGAGGAGTGGATGCCAACCATTGGTTTCGTTTTTCTATTCCATCCAACCCGTTTATCAGGTGCGACTCACCAGTATATAGGAACACTCCAAATTTGAGCATGACCCAAAACTTCTGCCAGCTACACGACGGGGGAAAATGAACAATCCACACTTGATATTTGGGTGTGGCCCACCTGAGTAATGGATCTAGACGAATTTTGAGCTTTACGGTGAACATAATGGATTTCATATGATGAACGGAATAGATGTCACACGAGGGTGTTGTACACTGCCTCGTACAACAGATGTCGCAGAAGATTAGGTTCCATGTTGGGTGGGGCAACATTTTACAGGTCAGCAACCCACGCTTGCTAAAATGCCGAGCCCCGCGTCACAGTACCATGCATGGGCTCGTTCTCACCGTTGGATGGCACTCATGTAGACATCCAGACCATTCATCAGGTTGTGAACACTGTAAAGATGTCCTGGACTGAAAAATATAATATCGGTCCTGATCGGACATATCGAGCTTGTAAGAGAAAACTGAACGGTTGGAAAAACATGTCTAACACTGGGAGTTAAACGTACACGCGGGCTCATCACTTGATGGGTGTACTACTATTTTTCATTCTCAGCATGTTCAGAGCTTCCATTGCCTAATGAATGGCCCAGATCCATCGCATGTGTGATATTTGATGGTGAGAACGATCCCCCACAGGGTACAGTGTTGCGGACCGAGGGCGTTTTCATCTCATCCGATCCGACCGTCAGCATCAAACCATCATAAAATTTGGACGGCCAAAAAATAATTGGATCCAACCATGACGGGCCACCACGTGAATCTGGAGGTTTTTGAACGGTTGTTCATTTTTTTTTATGACGTGGCTTATGTATTGATTTTATAGGTCTCATTTGCATGGCATCTCATCATCGTCGTCGTGATCACGTGATGCACGGATTGGATAGAATATGCACATGACTCGGTTGGCTCTACCATAGACAGCCATGGACAATCATCCAAAAAATTTCAAATTCAAGTGGTGCTCACATGATACTTGGATTTGCCTGATTTTTAGGAAGTCCGAATTTCACGGTAGTGGCACCTAATAGACAGGTTGGATTCCATACACTCACCCAGGTGGGCCTCATAAGAGACACTTGTAGAATAACCTCATTATACAGCAACTTGTAGAGAAACATGCTTCTTTGGAGTCACCGTAGACTTTCTACATGTTTCATTTGAAACGGATTGGCTACTCCCCCTGCAACCAGCCCCGTGGCTGGTCGTCGGTGCTCTGTGGGCCCCACAATGATGTATGTGTTTAATCCATTCCGTTCATCCATTTTTAAAGATCATTTTAGGCATGATTACGAAGATGAGAGGGATATAAAACTCAGGTGGACCACACCACAGGAAAATAATCACAGATATCCACAATTAAAATCCTCCTGAGGCCCAATGTACTGTTTATTTGAAATCCAATCTGTTGATTAGGTCATACAGGTCCAGATGAATGGAAAGAACAAGGATCAAAAACATCCAAAACTTTTATGGCCCCAAAATTTCTTTAATTGTCGACGCTCATTCAACACTGTTTCCTGTACTGTGTTTCACTTGAGATTTGGATGTACCTCATTTTTTGTCTCGTACCATAAAATTATCTGGAAAAATAGATGGACGGCATGGATGAAACATATACATCATGTTGGCGCCCACAGAGCACCGACCATCAGCCATTGACGGTGGCGAGGGGTCCCGTTTCATTTGCTGTGAATTTGATGACGTAGTTGGAGTAATTGCTGTAAATTTTATGACGTTGAAATGGACAACCTATAATGGTAGCGACAGCTACAACTTCTTGGAATATCCTAACTCTCGAAAATGAGGCCGACTTGTTTACCCCCATCATGATGTACATGTATGTGTTTGTTTTATCCAAACTTTCCTTTCATTTGGGTGAATCTTTTTTTAGCATTAACTCCAAAATGAAGCAGATCCAAACCTAAAGTGGGCCACAATACCGGAAGCATTAGAAAATTTGAAGGCCATCATTGAAAGCTATGTAGGGGCCGCCATGATGTTTATTTGAGATCCAATTTGTTCATAAGTATTAATTGGATGTCTTTAGTCTCTGCAGAAACAGGAGCTTTTAGTCAATTGATCGAACAAATTGATCAATTGATTAAGAAAACCCCATATTAAATGATTGGTCTCTAAATAGATTTGAACAAGTTAGGTCGATTAAACTTGGAGGCTCGATCAATCGAGATAATTCATAAATTAAGTTAGCTCTCTATATGATTTTGGGCATATTTGATGGCTTGAATGTATAGTTGTTGATTGATTGATGGTTGCTTGATCGGCATTAATAGACCGAATACATCAATCGACAACACAAGTGGTTCTCCATAATTATGTGATTTGTTTTCTAATTCAGGTGTAACACTAAATAGGTGTTAATTTGTTAACATGAGATTACGGTATTAAAACTTATTCTAAAGAGAAAGTTAAGATTTTGAAGGGAAATTTGTCCAAAGAGACAAGGGTTGTTACATGCAAGTTATTTTCATTTCTTATAATTCATTTTCGCAATGGATTTATTTGTTAACTTTGTGCCGTAGTATTTTTCACAAGAGCTTTTTATATAAAATTATGTGTTTCATGTGGTTACTTGTATTCTTTCTTTCCTATTACTTTGTTTAATCTTATCTGATGTTGCTTTCACGTCGAATGAGTTGTATAAGGGTTTAATTTGCTTGATTTTCTAACAATAAGGTCATACATATGAATGGTAGGAAAACACAAATATCGGCTTGATCCAAAATCTATGTAGCTCTCAAGAAATTTTCAATGGTGATAGTTCGAAAGCTGCAATCTTGTATTGTGTGCTCCACTTGAGCTTTATCTTTGCCTCATTTTTTAGCTAATACCTAAAATTATCTACAAAAAAAAAATAATAATAATAATAATAATAAATAAATAAATAATGAATGAACCGCACGTAGATAACACATACATCATGGTGGGGCTTTAAGAGTTTTGGCATGAAAACACGTTATGGTATTGAGTTTCATGATTTTCAAGGTCAAATAACACCATCCACATGAGTGAATTAAACAAAATAATTGTGTTTCTAGTTCTACTTCACATCAATTACGGCAAACCAAACATGTCCTATTATTTTGTTTCACTTACGTATAAAAGGCTATTTATATGCGCGCGTGTCAAACTTAGTTTCTTATTCACCTATTCATTCACCTGCTTCTACGTTATTGGTCTGTGGGGCCTAAAATACACATGCATTAGGTGATCCCCACCATTGTTAGTGATCTCCAACAATCGTTATGAGATTTTGTAAAAATTAGATATATCCAACCATCATTAGTGCGGCCAGATCATATAATAATAATAATAATAATAACTAAAAACTTCCAAATCAATATTCACGTATGGCTTACATGATGATTGTAGAGACTTTTGGGTTTCGAAATTTCACGGCGAGTAAAGGGTGAGGAAAGTCTACAAGGCAGGTTAGATACCGTATACACACACCAAGTGGGCCCCACTTGCAACCCTGCTAACTTGTACAAGTTAGTTCCTTGGTTCAGTGATCCAGACGGCCATGTCATGGATTTGAATGTGGTTGGATAGCCCCCCGAAAAATCTTCTTAACAGGAAAATGCTAACCCTTCGATTGTTGTTTTGCAAAAGGATAAGGGTAGAAGTAAAGCAACGGTTCACATTTAACAGAATAACGGCTTAAGATTGGATGGATAGGATCTTCCAATCTTAGAGATTTTTGGGACACATCTTGGGTGGAGCCCTTCATATTAATGGTAGGGATCATCCAACTTGTTCATAAGGTCACACAAATATCCATGAAGGGAAAACCAAATATCAATTGATCAAGATTTTTAGGACATGGTCCATTTTGGGTGTAACCCTTCATATTAATGGTAGGGATCATCCAACTTGTTCATGAGGTCACACAAATATCCATGAAGGGAAAACACAAATATCATATTGATACAACCTCCATGGCCCTCAAGAAGTTTTCAACCGTGGGTGTTCAATTCCCATCCTTTCTTGTAACGTAGTCCACTTGAGCTTGGATATTCAATTCTCATTGTTTCATGTAACGTGGTCCATACGTTATTCTATAAGTTATTATTCACTTGTGTACAAAAGGCTATTTATATGCGCGTCAAACATAGTTTCTTATTCACCTATTTATTCACCTCTTCTACGCTATTTGCCAGCGGGGCCTAAAATACACATGCATTAGGTGATCCTCACCATTGTTATTGATTCCGACAATCCCCACCGAGCCAAACTGGCCAAACACACTTGAGGTCTAAACCGAGCTGAGTTCAAGCTGAGGTTTGTTATGGGCCAAGCTGAGCTGTGCCAAACTCGACCCGATTTGACTCATGTGCAGCTGTAGGAACTGCTATGCATTTATATAAGTTAGTTTCATCTTCTCATAAAGAAGTCACACAAATCATTATGAGGCCCACGCGGCTCCGCCAGTAGCCACCTTGAAACTGGCAGAGTAATTGGACAATCTTGTGCTGGCTCCTGGGTCACAGCCAAGTCATGTGTCACCTTGTGACACTTAGGGCATGTTTGGTCCAGGGTATTGAATTGTATTAGATGGGATTAACATTATTATTGCACAATGATTGCATGCCCCGAAATACTATGGTATTGTAGTCATTCAATCTCATATTTGGGATAAAATATTTGCTATGGGAAAACACCAGATTAAGCAAAATTATGTTTAGTAGACTATGGAATTGTAATCAACGAACCAAATTTACAATGGATGTCATTTACTTGTACACATATATAACCAGAATGTCACATATAAACAATGTATATGAATGGACGGCATGGATAAACACATACATCAATGTGGGGCCCACATGTGCTATAAATTTCAAAATCCATGGAAATCCTACATTTGACCAAATGCAATTCCACGACACTAAATACAATTCCATCCCACCTAATCCCAACCTTTCTCATCCTCTCCAAATGTTGGATGAAATTGAATCGGATCAAATAACTAGTCTCATCTAATACTCCAGCCAAATGCCTCCTAATTAGCATGTACTATCCTCACCGTGGGGCCAAACTTAATGATGTGGTGTATATCCACGCGGTTCATCAGTTTCTTCAGACTATTTTAGGATAGGATCTCAAAAATTACAAAGATTCAAATATCAGGTGGGCTACACTATAGGAAACAATATTAATTTGAGTGTTTTTTTTTTTCTATAATGAGGAAACAATATTAATTGAGTATCTAGACATTAAAAATTATAAAGTGCACGTCATAGGGTTTTCATAATGTTTATCTGCAGACCAAACTCTTGATAATGTCTAGAAGATCCGCATAAAGGAATATGCGAAGGAAATCTTCATTCAAAATGTTTATAGCCCAATAAATTTTTAATGAACATCCATCACTGTTTCTAGTTTAATGGCGTTTGGGATCGCACCTGAAATCTGATGTTAAAACAGACAGACACCGTGGATATATATTTAAAAAAAAAAAAAAAAAAAAACATCAAGGTAAGCCCCACACCGTTTGGGTAAACAGGAAACGGATTGGCTACTTGGTGCTCCGTGGGCCCCACCATGATTTATGTGTTTCATCCATTTTTACAGATTTTTTTAGGCTTGATTCCAAAGATGAGAGGGATAAAAATCTATGGTGGACCACAAGATAGGAAAACAATAGTGCTTGGATATCCACCATTGAAATCCTCATAAGGCCCACCATACTGTTTATTTGACATCCAATATGTTGATTAAGTCATACAGAACCAGATGAAGGGAAAATAAATAAATAAATAAATAAAATAAAAATAAAAACAAAGATCAACTTGATCCAAAACTTTTATGGCCCCGTGAAAGTTTTTAATAGTGAACATTCATTCGACACTATTTCCCTTCATGTGGTCCACATGAGACTGGAATATAATTCATTTTCGGTCCCATACTATAAAAGGACCCAAAAATATAAATGGACGGCATAGATGAAACACATACATCATGATGGAGCCCACATACATCAGGGGGAGTAGCCAATCCGTTTCAAGGGTAGCAACCACTAAACTGTTATACGGATAATAGATGGATGGAAGCGGGTTGGCTGGTGTACCACACATCAGTTATATAGCTGCTGTAGGTACGTGTCGTGCGAAGACAAGCACGGACCTCACGCTCCGAATTGTACGAACGGTTCAAAGGAGATAAAAGTTACATGGCCCCACAGTGATGTATTTATTATATCTACACAGCTCATCTAATTTTAGAGATCATTTTAGAGCATTATACGAAAAAATGAACCATATCCAAACATCATCTGTACCACACCACAAATAGCAGCGGAGATAATGATTTTCACCGTTAAAAAATTTGTAGGGCCCACCATAACATTTATTTTCCATCCAATCTGTTCATAAGGTCAAAAAGACATGAATGAAGAGGAAAAACAAATTTCATATTGATCCAAAACTTTCAAGACCCCAAGAAGGGTTTCAATTGGTAGATGTTCAATCCCCCGCTGCTTTTTGCAGTGTGGTCCACTTGATAGTTACATCTGTCTTATTTTTCCTTTCAAGCCTTAAGAGTATCTCTCCAAATTAATGGACGGTTTGGATATAACACATACCTTATGATCAGACCCACATAACTTAGCGACGTCAAGACAGCAGCTATATAGCTGGTGTGAGGTACACCTGGATGATCCGCTCCGTCAACATCAATGTGCATCAATCAATGTCCCACTTGAGTTTAATTTGGATTAGACTCATTAATCATCCCATGGGTAAAATGATGCGGAAAAACGGATGAACATGTTGTTTTTTTCACAAACATCCTGGTGGGTCCCACCTAGCGTCATCAATTCTTCCGCAGGAAATTCCCATGTCAGGGGGCGTGTAGGAGTTGACCAGGAGAACCCACTCGAGAGTGTTTTTCTTTTATTTTTATTTTATTTTATTTTTTTTAAGGGGCCAAAAAGGCCCAGCTAAAGACTAAAAGAGGGTGGGTAAGGGCATGTTTGGACGGGCTGAGAAGCGATGAAGTAGGGTGGAGTAGGTGGGATAAGGTTTTGAAATCACAGCCCATCTGTATGGGTCTCTGTTTGGGCGGCGAGGGATTGAAGATCTGCCGCAGATCACCCTGGATTTGAACGGCTTTCTCTGGGATTGCGAAATCCCGCGCGGGAGAGATTAGTAGATTATTACAATCCCTTCTCGATCCCATCCAACTCCCATTGACAGTCCATCGTATAGGCTGAAGATGGGATTTCTCAGGGTATGCATTTGTGGCGGGAGATGTGGTAGATGGAGAGATTATTTTTTTTGGCACAAAATCGCCTTATAAAGGCTGCCTTCAAGTCCCAATGGCTGTTTTCAAATGACCGGGTCTGCCATCGCGAGTTGAAAGGAGTGGTTGGGCTAAGGTAGGTTGTCTTCTTCACCCTCGAGTATGAAACGCCCTTGTGTCATGTGCATATGTCTTGCATGTTCCAGGAATTGTTGATTTCTCTAACATTTGAGAGGGGCATGAATGATTTTCATTTTTTGTGATGTATCTCTCTCATCAACCGGCGAAAAAGGCCCAAATGTCATGCATTTGAGCCTATCAAGCTAGCTGCCATGGCATTGTTTGAAGTTCGGATATATATGTGTTGTTGGATTTCTTCTTCATAGGTCTTAGAATGATGTTCTGTTATTCCTAATGCTTTAATTTGATGTATACACATGTGATGTATTTCCCTGTATCGTTTCATTTTTTTTTAAGTTCTTAGAACCCGGACAATGGATTTGTTGTTGGAGTATGGCCGTTTGAGTTTTCTTCTATATCGCTTCTCAGGTTTTGGCCTTTTGGGTTCTGATTGTAGGAGTCTTTGCAATATCATGATCCGGGGGGGGAGGGGGGTTTGGGTTCTCTGTATATATTTCTTGGATTTTGATTTTATATGGTTTTCTTTAGTTTAGTAGATCACATATGTTTGATAATGTGGTCTTTTCTCTGACTCGGCGTCAATCCGTTGTTCTTCATGAATTTCTCTTTACTTTCTTGTAATGTTACATTGGTATCTCATATGTCTATCCATTGGACTTGAAAATCAATTTCTAAATTTCTTCTTACCAGTGATCTCAGATAGATTTACTGTTGTTGGTTTTCCTTGGAATCCATTTATATTATCTTTATTTAAACTAACTATATTAATCATTGTTTGACCACTGCTATCTTCATTTACTAAGAAGGTTATTTAGATTTAGATTAATTACATGCTGCTATCACATTCGGGAAATATGACATGGAATAATAATGTAGTATAAACCAATACATTTACACTTTATATATTTTGAAAGACATCCGAACCTGATAGTGTTGGTTATCGGTTGGCGATGGAGAATGAAGAAGAGGAAGAAGAGATGGAGAGGGCTGTTGTTGTTCAAGCAGTGATGGCTTGTGTAGCGGCTGTCGGGGAATACTGTCGTGAATACATTTTCAAACAATCGGCTCGTCATGGAAATGATGAGTGAGGCAGGTTCATCAACTCTATCATTAGGGCCAGTGATCGGGATTACGTCACGCAATTTTAGGATGAATCGAGAAACATTCTTCGAACTATGTACCCATCTACGCGAGAAGGCAATGATGCGTGATACTCATCTTATGAGTCTTGAAGAACAGTTAATTATTTTTCTATACACAGTAGGGCACAATGTTTGGAATCGTGTCATTGGTATAGATTCTTCGATCGGGTGAAACTGTAAGTCGGCACTTTCATTGTGTACTAGATGCAATTGTATCAATGTACCCCGATTTCGTTAAACAAGCCGGACCAGCAACTCCCTCTGAGATTCAAACAAACGCAAATGGGCTGCCTACTTTCAGGTATAAATTATGGTGGGCTTGATTTCTATATATGTATTTGTCACTTTCCTGCATTCACACACTTAGCCGACATGACATATGATCCAATGCATTTAGGATTGCGTCAGTGCAATTGATGGTACACACATTCCGGCTCATGTGCCGGCAGTCGACCATGCGAGCTTTCACAATCGGAAAGGGGTCCTCTCCTAAAATGTATTAGCGGCGTGTTCATTTGATATGAATTTTATATACATATTGGCTGGTTGGGAGGGTTTTGCTTCGGATGCTAGGGTTTTACACAACGTATTGAGTCGATCAGATGATCTGTTGCTTGTCTCACATAGTACTGATTATCTGTTAAAAGATTGTCAATCTATTTCATCTACTTGAATTCTTTGATTGTTCACTCAATGGGACATTGATTCAAATGTGTAGGAAAATATTATGTTGTTGACGCTGGATATGCACATTCATCCGGTTTTATGGCTCCAGACCGAAGCATTCGATACCACTTACAGGAATATCGAATCGAGAGAGTGCCGGCCAACATGAAGGAGCTGTTTAATTACTGACATGCACAATTGCGCAATGCAATCAAGCTTTGTTTTGGTGTTATGAAAGGCAAATTCTCCATCTTGAAGAGCGCAATGCAGTATGAATTTCACACACAAGTTAAAATTGTGATAGTCTGCTGCGTCTTACACAGTTTCATACATATCAAACACGAGTCTCAAGAAGATCGAAAATACATTGGTATATCTGTTGCTGATGGCGAGAGTAACCCAATGCCTCATGAGGTATCAACGAACGACGAGCAACAATGGTTACTGCGAGCAATTCAACGTGAGAAGGATGCTTAGATTCGCGTGCGTGATGATATTACAGCAGAATCTGGGGAGATGTGCAGTAAAATAGTAGGAGTAGATAGGAGGTTTTTATATGTTTAATTTTCATTACTTGCTGATATTTACTTTCACAAAACAGTACGTATCTCAACATGAAATTAGGATCTTCCAGATCTGGCCAGATGGATTCATCATATGGATTAACCAGATGATGATTTTGCAAATCCTTCTTTAAAAATAAATTATCATTCTCATAATTATGGTCGACATTTTCAAACCATCATATGTATTTGATATTCAGTTGGTATGGTAGATAGGATGTTTAATGATCCATCGACGCCAACACAGTCACCAATCAAAACACCAGTGGTAGCGACTCGATGTTCTCCACGCGAGAAAACGGTCAAATCCCTAGCTGAGCCTCCGTCCCGAGCCCCAAAAATAAAATGGACTACTGCTATGGATCAGGTTATGCTCGACATATTTCTCGAACAGGTTGCATTGGGACATAAAGCCGATAATGGTTTCAAACGTGAGGCGTACCATATTGCTACCGAAGCCGTGACAAAGCATACTGATATAGTCCTCAAGTGTCAGAATGCGTCGAACCGACTGAGGTATTACAAGAGAGAGTATAATGTAGTGAAGGATATGTTGGCAGCTAGCGGGTTTGGATGGGACAATGACCGGATGGTGGTCACGACTCCTGATGAAGTCTGGGAGGAATATCTTAAGGTATGAAGAACAAATTAAAGATGAAATTTTGTTGATCACATCAGTATCTACTACTTACTGACTTTACAAATGTTATTTGTACGGCTGAAGTCTCACCCGCGTGCTGAAAGACTCCATAAGAAACGCATTGAGAGAATGGATGACCTTGCAGTTATCGTCGGTTCGGACCAGGACACGGGACATTATGTGCAAGGCAGTAGGAGTATTACCACATCAGCATCATCATCTCGTCTTCAACGAGATCTCAATGATGCATGGAGAGAGCTTAACGATGATATCGATGATACGATTGACTTCTCAGATGATATTGTAAGAGACTCCACAGGGATCATCCCATTTTCACCAGACAGTCCTTCGATAGGACGACGCGTCTCATGTGGCACCCCCACTCGAACTATATATTCCGATAGTAGTCGAGGTGGGAGAACAACAAGGAAACGATCGCACCCTCCTCGTCCCTTTGATGTACTCAAGACCTCTCTACAGACTGTTGCAAATGCTATGCTCAATTTTGGCCTTGGAAAATAGGTGAATTGCACTACCAAAGTACTTAATGTATTAGAAGAGGTCCAAGGCCTGACTAACTCAGAGTTGATTGAAGTTAGAGCTGGGCAGAAATGAACCGATACGACGGATCAGACCTAATCCGCTCCGATCCAATCCAAACCAAACTGAACCAAAGGTCAGAATCGGGTCAAATCGAGTTGGCCCAGTCAGATTCGACCGTAAATCGGATTGGGTTCGGATCAATAGTTAATTCGGACTAACTCGATCCGGAATCCGATCCGATTGGATCTGATTTGATTCAATCTGACTCGATCCACACAATGTTTATTCAACATTGTTTCTTATATTGTTGTCCACTTGAGTTGGGATATACCTTATTTTTACTTTAATACCATAAAATGATCTACAAAAATAGATGGACGGCATGGATGAAATAAAGACATCATGCTGGAGTCAACAGAGCACCGACTATCCACCATTGGCCAGTGGAAGGAGGAGTAACCAAAACCTCTGCCACATGATAAGGCTCGGGTGCATCGAGCACCGAGCTACACATAGAGGGAACATGTTCTATGCAGTCCAGCTCTTACCACTTCTGGTGAGGTTGAGCTGTGTGGGCCCCACCGTGATGTGTGTCGAACATCAACACCGTGCATTTGATGGGTCCCCTTTAAATTACGGGATATCCCAAAAATCAGCCATATACGAAACTTAGGTGGGCCATACCATCTAAAATCATGTGAAGACATTCCTAAAACATATAAAATCACTTGGTGGGGCCCACCTAAAATTTGGATGCATCTTAAACTTGGTTTGACCCCTGATCCAAGTGTGACACACATAATGGATGGTCTGGATTGTGAACCACACCTTGGTGGGCCCAAAAAATATCATGATATTTTAATATTTTTAATGTGAGTGTAAGTGTAACTGATTGCGTGTGAAATAGTGAAAGTGAAACAACACCAGGTATATTACGTAGGGAAAGGGATTGGCTTGGTCGGTGCTCTGTGGGCCCCACAATGATGTATTTGTTTCAACTACTCCGTACATCTATTTTTCTAGATAATTTTATGGTATGATATTAAAAATTAGTTATATCCCAATCTCAAGTGGACCACATTAAAGGAAACAGTGTTCAACGAAGGTCAACCATTAAAAGCTATTTGGGGGCATAAAAGTTTAGAATCAATTTGATCTTTGTTTTTTCCCTTTAGCTGGGTCGGTATGACCTAATCAATAGATTGGATGTCAAATAAATAGTATATTGGGCCTTAGGAGGATTTAAATGGTGGATATCCAATTACTATTGTTTTCCCGTGGTGTGGTCCACCTTAGATTTATATCCCTCTCATTTTTGGTACAAAGCCTTATAATTATCTTTAAAAATAGATGAACGGAATGTATGAAATACATACATCATGCTGGGACCCACAGAGCACGGACACCACCACAGGACCAGTGGCAGGGGAGTAGCGAATCCGTTTCCAAATTTCAATTGTTACGTATGCAAGTGAAATACACCAGCTGTATTACAGCTGGTACAGATACGTGCCACACGAATAAGACCACAAATAGGCCTCGAGCTCCACATTGTACGAACAGCTCAAATGAAATCAAAGTTACATGGGCCCCACAATGATGTATTTATTATATCTATACCATTTATCCATTTTTTGTGACCATTATAGAACCTTTGAAAAAAAAATGAATCATATCTAAAGCTCAAATGGACCACACTGAAAATAGCAGCGAGGATAATGCTTTTCACCGTTACAAAATTCGTAGGGCCCACCATAATGTTTATTTTCCATCTAATCAGTTAATAAGGTTAAAAATACATGGATGAAGAGGAAAAACAAATTTCATATTAATATAAAAACTTCCATGATCTTCAAGAGGGTTTCAATGGTAAACATTCAATCCCCCACGGTTTTTTGCAGTGTGGTCCAACCGATCTTTAGATCTATCTTATTTTTTGGTTCAAACCTTAAGATGAACTCTCCAAATGGATGGACGGTTTGGATATAACGCATACCTCATGGTTTGACCCACAAACCCAACCCAATCTGAACCTTATCCAAACCGATCCGACTCTGCTTCCCTGATCGAGTCGGACTCGGTTCGAGTCAGTCCAAACGTGCGTCGGATCGTTTCGATTCAGGTGTACTGGACTCGGTCCTGGATCAGATCAATTTCGGGTTAGCTAACGTAGACTTCGGACCGGAACGAATTGGACCCAATCCGATCCGACTCGGTTCGATGCCCAGCTCTAATTGAAGTTGGTCAGCTCTTGAGTAGGGACGAGAAGCTGGCATCGTTCTTTGTCAGTCTTCGACCTGAGCGCCGCGTTGGTGATGGAGATGTCAGATCCATCTGAGGATCAAGCTTCAACATTTATGTTTTCTTGTTATATAATTGGGCATGTAATAACTTTGATAGACATGATTTCTGAAAACAGTTTATTTTTCTTTTTTGGGATTGATATTATGTTGGTGTATGCGGAGTGTATACCAATATACTGATGTGATATAAACAACTTTTTTCTAATTAATATCTTTCGTATATGGTTTCACCTGCTTGCACTATGCACATTAAGACAGATAAGACTACACACTCCGCTTGTTTAGAAGGGTACGTACTTACAACTTATTATCTTTTCATTTAGTAAGCTTATTCCTACTTCTCGGTTATTTTTGGTAGGACAATAGTGCATGTTATCTTTGTTCGCGCTTCTATTCCAAAACACGAATCTTGTGCCAATTACCTCCATGTCATTGCAGATGGGAAAGGAGAAGTACTATGTCGTCTTGGTGGAACGTCGGTCAGGTATATATATGACTTGGAACAATGCTAGGTTGGAGGTGGAGGGATTTGGCGGAGGGAGACATCGTGCCTTCAAGAACTGGAAGGAGGCTGTTGCTTCCTGGGACACTCACTTCAATAAGGCCTGTGCACCGTCGAAACCTCGCACAAAATCTCTTGCGGTTCAGGTTGCCCCATTTTCTGATGAGCTAGACATCCGTCATTCTTCAACTTCGTCTATTCGAGAGACGAGGCAGACGACCCAGGCCATGGTTTCTAGGGCCGCGTCAACTGATGATCTTGCCCCATCAGATGGAGAGAGACTCGTTACGATTCTGGTTGCTATCGTGGTTCTTTTTCTTGCATTGATTGTTATTTTTAAATTCTAGCCCTTACACTGGTACTGTATAACTTTCTTCCTGTCACTTGTTCATTTTCCTCCCTTTTTTTGGTATGACTTATGCTTGACTTACGCTAACATCGGCCATATGCGTCGTGGACCGGGTTACATTATCGACTGCCATGCTTATTACATCGATATGTTTGTATCACACCACTGTCATATAATGTGGTCCACTGGATACGTGGACATGTCTCACGTGATAGTGACATTGATTGAATAAACTAGATCATTAAATGGTGTGATACCAAAAATTAGGTATATCAGAAACTCATGTGGACCACATTACAGGAAATTGTGCTGAATGAGGGTCAACCGTTAAAAACTAATTTTGGGGACCATTTTCACAGGCTGGATCAAGCTGATATCACTATTTTCTCTTCATCTGGGCCTATATGACCTAATCAACCGATTGGATGTTAAATGAACTGTAAATAGTGAGCCCTTTGTGTGTTATAATGGTGGATATCCAATCACTATTGATATCATGTGGTGTGGTCCACCTGAGATTTATATCCCTCTAATTTTTGGGATCACACCGTAAAATGATTTGTAAAAATGGATGAACAGAACCTGATGAAACACATACATCATGGTGGGGCCCACAGAGCATAGACCACCAGCCACAGAGCTGGTGGCAGGGGCAGCAGCCAATCCTTTTCCTGCCTGTAGACAGTGATAACGGACTATTCCCAACCCAGTGCAGCAGTTGGATTCAATCCCATGGATTGCAGCAATCCCATGCCCGGCCAAACACTCCTACTGTTGCAATCCCAACATCCGTCCGCCCGACCAAACATGTCACATGCTGGCCCATGGGATATACCAATCCCATGGGACTGCCAGCAATCCACTGACGCAGCCATCATTACCTTGGAAATGCTACTCCACCTTAATACAATTCAATCCTATGGAATCCGCCCGTCCAAGCACGCCCTAAGATTTCGACTCTGAGATGGTCCACCTGAATTCTGGATTGGAGTTATTTCTGTCCACCATAGAAAAGCTTGAGGGACAAACGTGTTGAACGTATTGGATGTGAAGGACAACCCAAGATGTGACACATACAACAATTTGTAGAATAAGCTGATCCTACCAGCGTTTGTATTACATCCGGCGTCGTTTCGGGTGTCTCGAATCTGGATCCTCTGCTTGCTGGAAGTGGATTGCGCATGAGTAAACTCCGTGGGGTCCACCCTGATTTGCATATTTTATCTACTCCGTCCATCCCTTGTAACAAATAATTTTATGGCTTGATCCCAAAAATAAGATATATCCAAATCTCTAGTAGACCTCACCACGGGAAATAGTTTGAATTGAAATTCTACCGTTGAAAATTTCTTAGGGTACACGGAAGTTTTGGAACAAGCTGATATCTATTTTAAACCTTCATCCATGTCTAAGTAAGCTTATGAACAGAGCCCTAGCAAGGTTTCAATGGTGAAAGCCATTATTCGCATTGTTTTTTATAGTGTGGTTAACTTGAGCTCTGGGAATACTTCTATTTTAGAATCCACCACTAAAATAATTTTGTAAAATGGATGAACGGCGTAGATAATCCACATACAATCATAGTAGGCCCAGTTGAGTTTACTCAGTACCATAAAAGCTTCTTGCTGGAGGTGGATTGCATACTAAGTAACTCGTTATGCTTAGCCTTAGATTTGCATATTTTATTTACTCCGTCCATTCATTTTAACAGATAATTTTATGGCTTGATCCCAAAAATAAGATATATCCAAATCTAGTTTGAATTGAAATTCTACCGTTGAAAATTTCTTAGGCTCACAGAAGTTTTGGATCAAGCTCATATTTGTTTTTTACCTTCATCCATGTCTAAGTATTCTTATGAACAGGCTGGATGACAAATAAAAATCATTGTGGGCCCTAGCAAGGTTTCAACAGTGGAAGTCATTATTCGCATTGTTTCTTATAGTGTGATTAACTTGAGCTTTGGGAATACTTTTATTTTAGACTCCACCACTAAAATAATCTCGAAAAACGGATGGACAGCGTGGATAACCCACATACATTCATAGTAGGCCCAACTGAGTTTACTAGTACGATAAAAGCAAAATGAGTAACTCATTAGGCAATCCTATTTCCTGCTTGCTAGAGTAGAAAAATCGTGATTGGTCTAAATTAACTAGGACATAAATCGTGATTGGTCTAAATTAATTGGGACATAATATAGCAGTGCTGACCATGTCAATGATACATGGACGAATCACGTTGCGTGAAAAAATAATTTTAGTGCTTGTGGCAGGCAAAGGATTTGGATTCATGCATATTATGACACCTCACCCCACATTATTTATAAGGTAGGTTGAACAGCACATTTCACTCACTTATTTCTTATTTAACTCAAGTTAAATTAGTATTTTTACTTTAACTCACGGTTAGTTTTCTAACTTAAGAGATTTTTTTACCCAAGTTAGTTGCTGAATTTTTAATAAAGAAAAAAGAGAGTCGAAATAAAGAAAAAGATAAGGGAAAAGATTTAAAAATAATAATAATAATAATAATAATAATAATAATAACAGAGAGAGAGTGGAGGAACAAAAGGAAAAAGAAGAAAAAGTAAAAGAGAAGAGAGGGAGAAAAAGAAGGAGAAAGAAGAAAAGAAGAAAAAGAGAAAAGGTGGGCCACATGACAAAGAACAGTTGGGATGAAGCGGTCGACCATTAAAAACCGTCCAGGTGTGTAGGACCCACTTTCTCATTTATATTAAATCCAATATGTTCAAAAGATGTGAAACATCTGGATGAATGGAATTCTAAAACTCAGGTGGGCTAAGCCAATTGATTTTAGAGGTTTTAGGCTTGATTTTACATGGTGTTGCCCACCTCAGTTTTGGAACTTCCTGATTTCTGGAGGCCAAGAAGAACCTGAGGGACCACACATGATGGATGGATAGGATGTCATGTGCACATCATGATAGCCTCATACATTATGTTGTAGGCGAAGCGTAATTGGCAAAGGTTTGCAGTAGAACCGGCCGAGGGTAAGAACCTATCAAATAAAGAGTGTCATCCTTTTTTGTTTAGTGGGCCATCATAGACAGAAGGTCCGGATTGTATCTAGCCGTTGGATCTTGGTCAATGAAAATACTAGGGAAGGAAATTACAAGTCCAATTATTCAGATATTTTCAAGCACGCTTAAATTATAGATTAATATTTCTTGATTCAGACCACACACAATTATTCACGAGTGGAATCCACTCATAATGTTCGACCCAAGGGCATATTTTATGTTCGACCCATCAATAATGAAGGTGGGGCCCACATTGGGGTAACCTATATTAATCTATTCAGTTTATTGGATGGCCCTTTTCCCCAATAATGCCCCTATCTGATTATCCAAGCCATCCAATGTAACAATTATTTTTAATTGGACTGTTAGGATTGTCTGATGGGAGTCTTTTTTTTTTCGCACATCCTCAATCAACAATGGGGCCCATCATATGAACTTTATGATTTTCAGGCATCCATTCATTGCGATGGTAAATTTACTGAAAATTTCTACAAGTATACTACATTCTGATGGCCAAAAGTGGCCCACTAACAAGATGCAAGAGAAGTAGCTTAAACTGATTATATTTGCATCTTTTTCTACTTTTTCTTTGATTAGGATGGTGTTACATTTTTCGAGTACACTTACCGTCGACCGAAATTTTTACAGAGCCGTTTGGTGATTGTGACATCAGTGATGCAGGGGAGGACGTGAGGTCGAGCACCGTCTTCCTTGAGAGGATAACTATTCTAAATCCACATAACTTCTTTGGACTCCTCACATAAACTTTTCGAATCCATAAGGAACGAAAGCAGGAAAATATAAATAAATTTTAATAAATTCAAAACTGATTGATGAATGAAAAAAAAAAAAAAAAAGGAGTTCACAACCCTTTACATAGGGATACCAAGCAATGGGAGAGAAATCAGAATCAAACTATAACTAAAACTCCTGGAACTCATGACTTACTATAAATAGTAAACTTATTATTTATAAACGGTGGTGATGTATACTAGTGCACAAGGTTTTCGGCCAAAAATAGTAAGTGTCCTTTTTAGCTTCACCAAGCTGTTCTCCTAATTTTTTTAAGCTCTTTTTGCATTAGGCGCAACTCCTAAAGCCCAATGGACGAAAAGTTATAATCAAACTAAAACATACTATTTATAGAAAAAACGAAATTAAAATAGGGAAACGACCGACAATTTGACAGTATTTCGCAAATCCAGCTTGCGCAACCCAAAATCATATATTTTACGTTCGATAACTCATTTCGGTTAAAGTAGCTCGTTATACCCCAAAATCATATATTTTACGTTCGATAACTCATTCCGGATTGGGAGATACACCTGATTTAAGGTCCGACGGTCCGGATCACTTCTGTCGTCGATCGGGCCTTTTCTAATCCATCTTGGCTATGTAATTGTCCGCGACCCTCTCTACATCAATCGGCCGGTATTTCGGCAGGAAAAGCCTGGTTGGGGGCATGCATTTGGGCATACGGGCCGCATGGTGTCTTTAAAATGGTTTAAAAACTTTCCCCCTCAGTAGTGGCGGGCCGCCTTAATATGTACCGCAGGCGGTTAGAAAGAACCTGCAATGTCAATGCAATCGAAGGCCTACATTAGCAGCTCTATGACCTAATATAACAGTGATAAGGATGTGTGCATACACATACATAGTCGTCGTCATCATCATATTAGCAGTTCTCCCAGCCATTTCAAGATTGGAAATCGTAAATGGAAGGGTGCATAAATGCAAGAGCATGACCTTATATAGAAATGTGTATACATGTGGGTCTATATATGTAGGGCATACATGCATGCATGTATGATATATATGCCGATAAAATTTATTTAGAGTGAGCTCGGCAAACTCAATGATCATTCTTAATCTAAGAATGATCATGGGGTGATATGACTAGTGGGGCCCACTAGACCCACGAGCACATCATGATAGTGTGGGCTAGGCATGATCATTGGATGACATGATTAGTGGGCCCTACTAGCCCCGGGAGCCATGGTCATTCTCAGCTTGAGAATGATCATGGGCTCTTGAGACTCACTAAGCATATCTTTATCTCTACAATATGTGACGATAATCTACACTACATCGTTGAGACAATTTACCTGTTGTAGAGGCTTGATGATTGCTTTACCCCAATTGCTAACATGTAACATGGATTTTGCTAGGAGAACCTGCACATCGAATCCAACTTCTGTTTGAATGCACTATTGAATTAAATTGCAATAATTTATTTGTTAAAGTTGAAATAATTAAATTGTAGCTACCTTATGTAATACTCGCACCAAGAAAGTAGCCCTTTCAAGTCCAACTTCAAAGTAACATGTTTGGATGTGCAATTCACTAAATTGCAATTATTAATCTATTTAAGTTGAAATGATAAAATTATAATTACTTTCACCGGCATTGGAAGTTCAACTCCAATTTGTAGCTACATTACTTTCACGTTGGAGTTAAAAGGAATATTGAGGCAGTTCGTGAATTAGACTAGAGATCTTTTGGATGTCTAGAAAATAACTCGTGGAAATAGCATCCATAACAACATATTAACTCGTGTTTGGGCTCCAAAAAATACTTGGAATTGGTTTCCTGATGAACTAGTTTGAAATTTCCAAGGTAGTGAATTCCCCTCCAACAGTCATATTTTCAAATTCCCTCCCACATATATAGCATAATTCTTGTCAATCCTTTCTAATACCCAAATACAGCTTTTGGGTTCTATGGAATTTTCTCACTAATAAACATGAGAAAATGAATATCTTTCTCATGGATTTTAATTCCCAGGAAAAAAAAAAATCTTAATTTAGAACTTTTTAAATTTCTCGCATCCAAACGACCGCTTGAACATTTTCAATGATAATAATCAGGGAATCAGATATTCATCAGTCGATGTCGATGTCGAGAGAACCAAGTTGAGATCGCAGAGAACCAAAGAGTAGTATTCGAACTAACCAATGGAGTTGGGATCCTAGAGTTCCGAGAATTATCAGACGCCATTTGAGGGAAAGGATTTGGTGGGGCATGCAACTTCAATTCCCCTTCCAAAATCTTCACAACAGTACTCATCGAAGGCCGGAGCTCCGGTCGATGTTGGATACACGACAAAGCTACCATAGCCATTCTCTTCGCCATCTCTTTTTCTTTTCCATTGATCCCCAAGCGAACCACCATCTCCTCCATTGCTCCTTCCTCGAACTTATTCCAGACGTACTTCGGCAGCCATTCCAAGCTCCCAGAGTTTCTAGAATCCAAATTCCGCCGCCTCCCAAGAATCTCAAACAACAACATTCCGAAGCTATAAACATCACATTTTGGAGTGACCGGAAACGGCAACCACATTTCTGGGGCGGCATAACCTGGAGTTCCCTTGAACCCCGACATGGGCACATGCGTCGCATCTCGGCTGTAAAGCTTGGCTAGCCCAAAATCTGACACCTTAGGTGACAACTCCACATTGAGCAATACATTCCCCGGTTTTATATCGTAGTGAATTATTCTATCTCGGCAATCGTCATGCAAGTAAGCAATGCCCTTTGCGGTTCCAATTGCAATGCTATAGAGCTTCTCCCATTCGATCTTATTCTTCTTCTCTCTGTCGAACAAGAACCCGTCGAGCGAGCCATTCTCCATGAACTCATAGACTAGTGCTTTCAATCGCTTGTCGAAGCAAAACCCGTAAAGCTTTACTAGATTGGGATGGTGTGTTCTCCTGATCAAACGCACTTCCGCCTCGAACTGGCGTTTGATTAGCTTATTCGAGCAATCACCATAAAGGACTTTAACGGCAACCGGCACGCCATCTTCTAACATTCCTTTGTACACTACCCCAAATCCTCCTCGACCCAGCTTGTGCTTGAAATTGTCAGTGACGATCTTGAGCTGTCGCGACGAGTACATGACCAGCTTCTCTGTCATGATGTCGATGATCGTGGCATCGTCTGGAGGAGCCAATGAGTCCCGTCTGATGTCTTCATTTTCTCGGATGCAGAGATACAATACCACACCGAGGACGATCACTGAGGCGATGATCAAAAGCAATTGATAACATGAGAATCTACTGCTAATTAGAATGATGATTAATGGGCATGATCATATATTAGAAGTTAGAACCAAACCATAGCTTGGTTTGTAGACTGTTTCTACACAAAGCCCATTAATTTTTAATGGGCCATCAGATCAGTAGGCCATTTGTTGGGTAGGTTGGTGGACAATTTTGTGCTTAAATCATACATGCAATCTCAGTTTATGAACCATCTCTACCGTCCAATTTGTGCAGATTATATCTATCTTGATGTCCACCAAATGAGACTGCTGGTACTTTCGAGTGAGATGGATGATATACAAAACTTATAAATCACTTAGATATTGTCTACTTAGCGTACAAGTATTTCAAATTAAAATGCACAAGGGTCACAATTTAGATGTATCATGAAACAAAAAACGCACTTATTTAGTTATCTAACTATGGATAGGTAGACATTTATTGGATGGTTAAAGAGATGAAACATCCAATGGTCTCATTTCAACAAACAAGTGTACACAAATCTAATTAATAACAAAGAAAATACAAGAAGATTTGGAGAATTCTCTAATGATTTTATGTATATTACTTTAATCCCAACAAAAAATTTATAGTGGTTAATCATCCTATGAAAAAGAATTACACTATGCATTGAAAGTCACTAGTGATATGTATATGAAAATGAAGTAAATAGTAAAACTATACATGAAAGGGAAAGAGATAATTAATAAATTCTTTTTCATAATTATCAAATTCGGTAGTTGGGATCGCTCATTTGGATTAATGTATGCCACGTGTACAACTTCTGACTGCATGCATATCAAGTGTCAAACTATGCTAGAGCATCAAATTAACTCTCTTGGTAAAAAAAAAAAAAAAATTATAGATCGGATTGGGTGGTTGTAGGGTTGTAGTTAGGTTATGAGTCATGGTGTATTGATTGGACCACGGGACTGAGTTAACTTGGACTATGTCAGATCTGATCCGGTTTGGTACCATGAGCTGGTCACCCCCGACTTGGGTGAGTGGTAGGGCTGAAAGTCGGGCGGGTCGGATTGGGTCGGGTTGGTGCTCAACCCTAGCTCAACCCAGGGTTCTTGTACCTCAACCCTAACCCAACCCAACCCAACCTCGGGTTGGGAACAACCCAAGCCCAACCCAAGCGGTTCATTCGGGTTGGCCGGGTTAGTTGAGTGGATATATGCTAATATTTTAATGATTGCATTAGTTTATTATATTTAAATACATGTCTTATTTTTTATATTTATAATTTTATTAATTATATATTTAGTTATTTATCGTAAAGAACTTCATTTATTCTAAACAAACAAGCTAAAATATAGAACAACTACTCATTTAAAAGTTGTGTTGTGTAGCACACAATCTACTTGAGAGAGAGAAATCCAACATTTCTTGTTAGCTTGAGTCATCGGAAATGATGTGGACCAATGAGACCCGACAACATTGGAATTTCCTATGTCTTCAACACATACTATCCACACTCAATTATAATTTATAAGTAACTTAAATATTGATCGGGTTCGGGTTGGGTCGGGCAACCCAAGACTTCAACCCAAGCCCAACCCAAGATTTATCGGGTTGGTGTTTATATAGCCCAAGCTTGAGATCGGACTCAATACATCTTGCCCAAGCCCAACCCAATGTCGGGTCGATCATGGGTCGGTCGGGTTCAACCCGCCCAACTTTCAACCCTAATGAGTGGCAACTCGACTTAGGGATAAAGTCAGTCGAGTCGTTAAATCTTAAACCATGGATTGGAAGCTAGAGATGATTTATATACTAAGTTTCAGTATATGATTTTTGTATGTAGACTCATTTCTCTTTATTGCTACTAATGTTTATACACCAAGATCAAAGTATGAGAATGACCCATACCAAAGTTTTCTTTCAGGCTTGGATTTGATGAATTTTAAGTAGGTCGGGTTAGGTCAGGTCAACGTAAGACTCTTATCAGGTGGGCCATACATGATCGTTTAGAATATCTGACCATTGGATTATTCAGATTGAGTGATTCAGTGAGCCCCACTACAATTGTGATCATCGTAAATAGGTTTGGGGCGAGACACTTGAATTGTATTCCCTATATACGAATATTAAGGCAGATATGAAAACTTACGATGTGGAGACCCTAGAGGGGAGAAGTATGATAGGTAAGCTTCTAACCCTCTTTCCTATAGATAGATGTCTTAGATCCTCTCACCAACACAAGAGAAAAAACACTAATCCCATTGAAAAGTTTTCATGAGGGTGTGAGGTGTGGAAAATTGAGATTTTAGTCAGTTATATCGAGAAATTAGGAATGTCTTTCCAACTGGGTCGCTTTTAAGATTAAAGCGTTAAATCTTGATTATTGATGTACAGACGATCTGACGCAGGGGAGGACGTGAGGTCGAGCACCGTCTTCCTCAAGAGGATAACTATTCCGAATCCACGGAACTTCTTTGGACTCCTCACAGAGACTTTCTCGAATCCACGAGAAAAGAGAGCAGAAAATAGAAATAAATTCTAAATATGAAATAGATTAATGAATGAATAAAAATGAGTTCACAACCTTTTAAATAAGGGTACTAAGCAATGGAAAAGAAATCAGAATCAAACTACAACTAGGACTCCTAGAATTCGCGACTTACTATAAATAGTAAACTTACTATTTATAGACGGTCGTGATGTCTACTAGTGCGCAAGGTTTTCGGCCAAAAATAGTAAGTGTCCTATTTGGCTTCACCAACCCGTTCTCCTAATTATTCTAAGCTCTTTTCACGTTGGGCGCAACTCCTAAAGCCCGACGGATGAAGAATTATAAGCAAACTAAAACTTACTATTTATAGTAAAAACGAAATTGAAACAGGGAAATGACTGTCAAATCAGGGGTTTCTCACAATTCCGAGCATCGAAACCCGGCATAGATAGGTTGGTTGGCTAAAGTATCTCGTTCTACCCTAAAATCATATATTTTTTGTTGGCTAACTCATCCCGGATTGTGAGATACGCCTGATTTAAGGTCTGATGGTCCAGATCACTTCTATCGCCGACCGGGCCTTTTCTGATCCACCTGTGCCATGTAATTGTCCGCGACCCGCTCTACATCAGTCTCCTCCACTTCAAAAGAACTCGTCCTCGAGTTATCATTATCTTGTTGTTCATGATACTCAGTTAGGTCCGCGACATTGAAAGTTCGTGAGATCGCCGTATCATCTGGAAGATCAACAACATAAGCGTTGTCATTGATCTTTCGGATGATTGGTACCGGTCCAATCTTTTTATTCTTCAACTTGTTGTATGTTCCGGTCAGAAATCTTTCTTTGCGCAGATGGACTATTACTTGATCGCCCACCTCGAACACTTTCTGTAGTCGATGCTTGTCCGCTTGCTCCTTGTACTTTTCGTTCGAGGCATGTGGCTTGTTCTGTACCTCCGCATGAATGCCCATGATTTTGTCACATCATATGTTCTTTCGCAATGCTCATGCACAGGAGCATGGGCGAGAGGACCAAGTCTAGTGTATGGCGAGGTACTCGTCCGTAGATAACCTGGAATGGGGATTTTCCTGTCGAACGGTTCACCATGTTGTTGAATGCAAACTCCGCTTGAGACAAGGCCAAATCCCACTGCTTCGGTTTTTCTCCTGAAATACATCGAAGGAGGTTTCCCAACGTGCGATTCACAACCTCAGTTTGACCGTCAGTCTGTGGGTGGAATGCGTTGCTGAACTGAAGGCGTGTATCGAATCGAGTCCACAAAGTTCGCCAAAAGTAGCTTATAAACTTCGTGTCACAGTTGGAAGTAATAGTCTTGGGAACCCCATGTAGCTGCTTAATTTCTCTGAAGAATAGATTTGCCACGTGTGTTGCATCGAGAGTCTTCTTGCATGGAATAAAGTGCGCCATCTTGGAAAAACGATCTACTACCACGAACACCGAATCCATGCCGCGTTGTGTTCGTGCGAGACCAAGCACAAAGTCCATAGATAAATCCTCCCAAGGGCCATCAGGCACGAGTAATATGCCGGGTGTAGAGGCCCGTATTATGAGATTGCCCCTTGAAAGTCCGACAAATATAACAGCGTTGGACTGCCTTTCCCACATTATGTACCAATTGCGGCCAGTAATACTGGTTCTTCCACAAGAGCTCGCGTCTTGTCTCGCCCAAGGTGTCCACTGAAGCCACCTCCATGTAGCTCTTGGATTATCTGTTCCCTTAGCGAACACTTTGGGATACATAGTCGATTTCCCTTGAAAAGGAACCCGTCTTGTATATGTAAGTCACCGGGGTGACCTTCCTGACATCTAACCCATGCATCCTTGAAGTCGTCGTCGTCGGCATATATGTCTTTGAGGCGATCGAACCCAACAACTTCATTGCTCATAGCGACTAGCAAAGTTGCACGATGACTCAACGCATCGGCTACTTTGTTCTGTTGCCCTGACTTATGCTTTAGCATGAATGTGAATTCCTATAAAAATGAGATCCATCTAGCATGCACACGGTTAATGTTAGCTTGACTATTAATAAATTTGAGGACTTGATTGTCCGTGTAAAGTGTGAATTCCCTTTGAATCAAATAATGTCGCCAATGTCGCAGTGCTTGGACCACCGCGTACAACTCGATCTCATATGTAGACCACTTCTTGCGTGCATCAATAAGTTTCTCACTGTAGAAGGCTACCGGCCTACCTTCTTGAGACCAAACTCCCCCAATCCCAACATATGAGACATCACATTCGACTTCAAACAGTTTGTCGAAGTTGGGAAGTACAAGAACTGGGGTTGTGGATAATCTGCACTTGATTTCGACAAAGCTCCTGTCGGCTTCGTCAGTCCACTGAAACTGCCCTTTCTTCATGCAATCTATGATCGGTGACACAATGCTACTAAAATTTTTCACGAACCGACGATAAAATGTCGCTAGTCCATGGAAACTTCGCACTTCGTGAATATTTTTGGGAACCGGCCATTCTCTGATTATCTTCACCTTTTCCTCATCCAATCGAATGCCCGTGGATGTAACCACAAAACCCAGAAACAATAGAAAATCGGTCATGAAGTTATACTTTTTAAAATTGAGGTACAGTTTATTTTCAATGAGCACTTGAAGGACCTTCTTGAGGTGCTCCATATGAGTAGTTTCGTCTTGACTGTATATCAAAATATCATCAAAATAAACCACAACGAACCGCCCAATGAAAGGTTTCAGAACTTGGTTCATCAACCGCATGAATGTGTTAGGCGATTAGAAAGACCGAAAGGCATGACCATCCATTCGTACAATCCTTCCTTGGTCTTGAAGGCTGTTTTCCACTCATCACCCGGCCGTATTCGAATCTGATGGTAGCCGCTCCTTAAGTCCAATTTAGAGAATATTTTTGCGCCCTCTAAAGCATATCAACATATCATCCAACAGTGGTATAGAAACCTGTATTTTATGGTGATCTTGTTGATGGCCATTGTCGACACACATGCGCCAACTCCCATCTTTCTTTGGAGTTAGTAGAACTGGTACAGCACATAGGCTCATGCTTTCTCGAATAAGACCCTTACGGATCAGTTCCTCCACTTGTCCCTGCAGAATCTCGCACTCATTCGGGCTCATTCGATAATGAGGACGATTAAGTAAACTAGGCCCAGGGACAAAGTCGATATGGTGTTGGATATCTCGCATAGGGGGTAACCCATCGGGAATGTCCTCGGGCCAGATTTCTTGGAATTCATGTAACAAGGGCTTTAATCTTTCAGGGATGATAGTAAGCTCGAGTTCTTCCCATTTTACAATTAATGCATAAGTCTGTCCTGTTTCTTTGGATTCTTCCACGAAGTCCCGAATGGTTAAGAAAAAATGACCCTCCACTTTAAAACTTTCAGGTGGTCCTTCTGGATCCATAGGGGCCAATATGGTCTTCCGGCCGTCCTTGACGAAGATATATATGTTATCTCGTCCTTTATGAGTGGCGTCACGGTCAGATTGGCAAGGTCGACCGAGTAGTATGTGACATGCTTCCATGTCAACCACATCGCATACTACTTCATCCTTATAATGTTTACCAATTGAAAAAGATATGGTACACCGTTCAGTTACCTTTGTCTCGCTGACCTTCTTGATCTAACCGATTGTATATGGAGAGGGATGACGCTCTGTTTTCAATTGCAATTTTTTCACCATGCCCCTGGAGACGATGTTCTCGCTGCTTCCACTGTCAATGATCACGTCACAAACCTTTCGATTCACCGTACACCTAGTGCGGAATATGTTATGCCACTGTGGATGCACTTCTTTTCTTGGCACATATAATAGCCGCCTCACGACGAGCGACTCGCCGTGATCTTACTGAACCCAATCTAAATCATCTACCTCGTCCTCGGCGGTATACTCCTGTTCTTCAATATCTGGATCTTCATAAGCATTATCAGCACTACCATCATTAATGGTGAGGTTTGTCACTTTTCGCTGGGGACAAGTATTTGACAGGTGGCCTGGTTGGCCACAACGATAGCAGTTATTGGGCCTTGGTCGAGCATAAGGGTTCGGGATTGTACTTGGACCAGCAGCAGTCGATACGCCCCTTTGGAGTCTAGCTTGCTCGCTTCCCTGATCTCGGTTCTCAGGCGTAGGAGGTTGAGTGTGTGCTCCTACGGGCTCCTTCCCCTTAGGCTGTGAAGCTCCCTGGGGTGGAGCTGCCGCAGTGATCCTCGCAGTAGGATAGACCCGTGTGTTAGAACGTTCAAGTTGCGCTTCTGCCCGAGTAGCCAACTTGATCGCATCATTCATCATCCAGACGGATGCATCTAGACCCGATCCTGGATCGCCATACGCAATCCACCGTTGAATCGGGGGACTTCGCGATCGGTCTCGACCAAATCGCCGCGCGCCAGTGGTGTAAAATTCTTCTCACGTACTCTCTCATCGACCGACTACCCTGTCGACAATTTTGGTATTGTTGGAATAATACCTGATCGTAATCGCTAGGGAGGAATCGGGCACGTAGTAGCTGCTTCATTCGCTGCCATGTGTGGATTGGTGCTTTCATCTGCCTGGTTCGTGCGAGTTGCAATTGTTCTCACCAAGCTGAAGCTCCTCCTTTCAACTTGTAGGCCACGAGCTTGACCTTCTTTGTTTCAGGGATGTCCATATAGTCAAAAAATTGCTCAACTTCAGAAAGCCAATCGAGAAAATCATCAATGTGTAGTTGGCCTTTGAAGTGAGGAATATCAACCTGTATCTTGAAGTCTCGATCTATTCGATCTACCCGATCGCCGCCTTGCCTAGGGTGTTGGAAGATCACGTCATCGATTTCCTCTTCACTGGAGCCCCCGTCCTCAGGGACGGCCCTTGAATGCACTGTGGGTATTATCCTGCGATCAGGGCAATTACGGGTTTTAGCAATTGGTGGTGGAGGATTACCACCAGGAACACGCAGTTGCCCTAGGGTTTCTGCCAAGAGATTCGCTATGCGATCCATGGAAACCTGCAGCCCTTGCATGGCTTGCCGATTCTCTTGCTGCGCTGCTTGAAAAGTTACCGCCGTTAAAGAAAAATTTCCTGGAGCACCGCCTATAAGATTGTTGCCCGACCCGTCGTTAGAAGCCATCGACCCGAGGAGAAACCTCGCTCTGATACCAAACTGACGCAAGGGAGGACGTGAGGTCGAACACCGTCTTCCTCAAGAGGATAACTATTCCGAATCCACGGAACTTCTCTGGACTCCTCACAGAGACTTTCTCGAATCCACGAGAAAAGAGAGCAGAAATTAGAAATAAATTCTAAATAAATTTGAAATAGATTAATGAATGAATAAAAATGAGTTCACAACCCTTTAAATAAGGGTACTAAGCAATGGGGAAGAAATCAGAATCAAATTACAACTAGGACTCCTAGAATTCGCGACTTACTATAAATAGTAAACTTACTATTTATAGACGGTCGTGATGTCTACTAGTGCGCAAGGTTTTCGGCCAAAAATAGTAAGTGTCCTATTTGGCTTCACCAAACTGTTCTCCTAATTATTTTAAGCTCTTTTCATGTTGGGCGCAACTCCTAAAGCCCAACGGATGAAAAGTTATAATCAAACTAAAACTTACTATTTACAGTAAAAACGAAATTAAAGCAGGAAACGATCATCGATCCAGGGGTATTTCGCAATTTTGGGTGTCGCAACCCCGCGTAGCTGGGTTGGTTGGCTAAAGTAGCTCGTTCTACCCCAAAATCATATATTTTTTGTCGGCTAACTCATCCCGGATTGTGAGATATGCCTGATTTAAGGTCTGATGGTCCAGATCACTTCTGTCGCCGACCGGACCTTTACTGATCCATCTTTGCCATGTAATTGTCCGCGACCCGCTCTACATCACGATCCATCAATTCTGCAATATTCAGATTAAGAGTCAGGGGCATAGGTTAATGGGTGATCACCGGTCGGTACCTGGCGGGCATTCTTGGCCAGTCTAATAAATGGGTCGGGCATGGGCTGACCAAGACACGACCTGAACTCAACATATATATTGCCACCCCTGATTTAGGGTCAGGGGCAACTACTGTGCGTCTGTCCCATATCCGATCAATGGTAGGGCCCACCATATGAACAACCTGAGCCGTCAAACCCTACGGTCGGAAACCATTATGTTTTCCACGTGTATCTTTGTGCACGCGCGAGTGTGTGTGTGAGGGAGAAATAGAGAGAGAGAGAGAGAGGGAGGGAGAGAGAATACCAATTGCGACGAACGCTAAGGTTACATATAGGATCTGTACAGTGTGGGACATTGAATCCTGTGGCTGCGGGTAGAGAGAAGGAGAGAGAGATGTTGTGGACATTGAAGCCTGTAGCTGCCGGCAGACAGAGAGACAGACAGACACACACACAGAGAGAGAGAGAGAGAGAGAGAGAGAGAGAGAGAGAGAGAGAGAGATGTGAGTTGGCGCTGTTATCGTTCTTACGGACAATTTGTAGGTTGAACTGGTATACTCTATAATACCTGTTGTAAGCACCAGATACAACACCCGATGTCTGTGGGCCCATTGTATTGTTTGTGTGACATCTAGTCTGTCCTCCAGGTGGGTCACTCGAAGTTAGTCCTTATGGACAGAAATCAACCCGATCCTCTAGTTAGGTGGGCCACACCATAAGGAATAATGGAGAGTGGATTCCAACCATAGGTTTCATTTTCCTATTCCATCCAGCCCGTTTATCATGTATGACTCACCAGGATAAAGGGACACTCCAAATCTGAGCATGACCCAAAACTTCGGTCAGCTACTCGAAGGTTTTTAAAAAAAAAATGTAAAATCCACTCCTGAGTTTTCGGTGTGGCCCACCTGACTGATGGATCGGGACGGTTTTCAAAGTTTAAAGTGAAAACAAGGGATTTCATATGATGGACGGAATAGATTTCACACATAGAGCTCGGGTATTGTACACCGTTGCGTACAAAAGATGTTGCAGAAGATTTCGGTCAACATTTTACAAGTCAGCAGCCCAAGCTTGGTAAAATGCAGGGCCCGCTTGACACTACCATGCAGGGGCTCGTTATCACCGTTGGATGGAAATCATGTAGACATCTGGACCATTCATCAGGTTGTGTACACAATAAATATATCCTGGGCTGAAAAAATAATAATATTGGTCCGCTAATTAGGCACATCACGCTTATAAGAGAAAAATGAACGGTTGGAAAAACATATCCAGCTCTCAGAGTTAAACGTACGTGTGGGCTCAGTTGACGAGTGTCTATCTTATTTTTGGCTTATGGAATGTTCAAAGTTTCCACTGCTTAAGGAATGGCCCAGATTCATCGCACGTTCGACATTTGATGGTGAGGACGAGGTCCCACACGGTATTGTGGTGCGGACCCGGGGTTTTGTCAAAACCCCGTAATGTTTATATTACACGCGAAGCGTTTCATCTACGAGTCCCAGGTAAAGCTAATGTACAAGTTCTTCGCTTGGGGCCCATCAGCGTTTTTCTTTTATCTCATCCAATTAGACCATCAGCATCATTCCACCATAAAATTTGGACGGTCCAAAAATCATTTCGATCCAACCATAATGTGGGCCATCTCGTGAATCTTGATGTTCTTGGATGTCTGTCCATTTTTTTTCATGATGTGGCTCAGATAATGATTTTAGAGCACTGATTTTCGTAACATCCCATCATCATCGCCGTGATCACGTGATTCACGGATTGGATGGAATTCTCACAACTCGGGTGTGACTCTATCATAGACAACCATGGACAACCGTCCAAACATTTCCAAATTCAAGTGGTGCCCACATAATGGTTTAGATCCGCCTGATTTTTAGGTCGTCCAACATTTATGATAGGCGCACCTGATAGACAGGTTTGTAATCCATACACCCATCCTGGTGGGCCCCACAATAGGCACATGTAGAATAATCTCATTGTACAGTGACTTGCAGATGAACCCGCCTCTTTGGGATCACCGTCGTTCCGTTGCATATTCGAATATAGAGATTCTAAAATCCATTGACGCGGGTTTCTCTAGAAGTCTACAAGATATTCGCTTATGTGTGCGACCTAGAATACACATGCATTGAGTGATCCCCACCGTCGTTATGATCAGTCATAGTCAACCATCGTTAGCTTGGCCACGCCATAGAAAAACAATGGATGATCACCCAAAAACCTCGAAATTCATTTGGGTGGCCCACGTGATGGTTGGATCAAATTGATTTTTGGCATCATATGTAATACCTTCGTTCAATGATCCAGACCGCTATGTCATGGAATTGATCGTAGATGGATTGCCCCCCAAAAAAAAAAAAATCTCGATAGAAAAATCTTAACCCTTCAATTATTGTTTTGTGAAAGGATAACGGTAGAAATAAAGCAACGGTCCACATACAACGGACTAAGGGCTGAAGATTGGACGGAATGGATCTTCCAATCTTGGAGATTTTCAGGGTATGATCCATCTAGGGTAGAGTCCCGTGGACACTTATTAAATGGTTAAAAATGAAAAATATTTACTTGTCTCGTTTCAACAAACTAACATCAATTTTTACTAGCGTGCTGAAATTAGATTAAAACTAGAGATAAACTTTAATACTTTGATAGTGTGATGGATGACATACAACATGAAGAGTTTCAACACTTGGGTTCAATACCCACATGTGATGATATACAAGCACTTGGATATTACTTGCAAATTGCATGCATGGCGTAAAAAGTAACTAAAATAAAGCTTTTTAAATTATAGGTATCAACTTAGATATTTATTATGAACCAAAAGTTGCTCTTGTCTGGTCATTCAATCATATTAATGGTTGCTTATTAGAGATTAAAATGAAAAATATTCATTCATCCTTATTCAATAAACAAGCATTTTAGGCTATGTGGAGCCCAATCATCGAAGATGAGATATATTGTTCGTTTGGGATAATATATATTCTATCACGAGAGAGAGCTGTTTTTGTATTGAATGCTGTTTTTTTTATTTTTTTGTCTTTGAGCATAGTGGATTATTTTGAATCCATGAATGTACTGAAAAGAAACCATATAAATATCTCTGTAGTGCGGTTTGCAACTTTTCTCTCTTTTCTTTTTATCAATATTGATGTGTATATGGTCAAGAAGAGATCTCTTCTCTTAATAGTATTGTCACGCCCCGAAATTCGGTACCCGAGTTGGCCAGGCCCGAACCCGAATTCCAGGACGTGATAGATTGGTATCAGAGCCTAGGTTGTAGATTCTAACAAGGATCTTAGATGTATGTTATATTAATAATTAGATTAAGCCTGGGATAGAATCAACTCATGACTTAGAATAAAAATTGAATTAGAGATCCCAACTTAGGACCCCCTTTGCTCTTGTGAAAATTTTAAAAAAAAATAAAATTAAATTAAAAATTCAAACTTAGGATTCCTTTTCATTTGTGTTATATGGAAGCTAACCCTATTTAGACCTAACATCAGGTAAGGAACTCAATCTGGACCATACATGAATTTTATAGAATTTTAGCTCTCTACTTTTTGCTAGATAGCAATGGATAGCAAGATTTGACTAATTTCAAAAATTCATAACTAATTAAGTACAACTCCGATCGAGGTGATTCAAAATCTAAATTGTATATTAATAAGTTTATTTTTATAGAAAATTTATTAAAAATTATAATTCCATACTTTTATTGGATCAATTTCAGGTTGTCATCAGACCGTTCATAAATCATTTAATTTTGGACAACCTTCATTGTCTGAATTTTAGAATTTTCTGTAAACCTCGGTATATGTTGAAATTTTATAGCGTGTTAACAGACTTATAGATATATCAAAAAATAAAAATAATTTAAACCAATCCAATGTTTGAAACTATCCAATGCATCAAATAGAACAATATCTTCAACATCAGAAATTTTGCACTTCAACTACGATATATACCTCAGCACTGTCCCTATTGAACCATCACGTATACCAACTCCAACCACCAAATCCTTCCTTGAAAATCCAATAAATATTTTGTGAAGTAAATTTTCAACCGATCATATATTGTAGTTGTAAACAATTCGAGTCATGTCACTCTATCATGAACACCTGAACCTGATGCCTTTAGAGTTGATCACTTGCAAATAGAATAGTTAGGACCTAAAGTATTTTTAGGTTGCTTTGGTTATACCGGCCATGGTTACACTTCTACATCCCTACTGCCTGCTACAATTGTGGATTTGAAGACCATGTTGCATGTCTATGCATGATCCCTTTCTCTTTGTCAACCGTAAAATCAGGGACCACATAAGCAAGCTTTAGGCCACCTCAGCGGAATGGGCTGCCATCTATGCACCAACGATCTCCATTGCACTCTTCAACGCAACCATCATCTCGAGATCACTTTCGCTGTATTTTCAAAAGTTCTATAGTCGTAACCGAGGTCACAACAGTAAGAACACCCACAAGATATCTCAAGGTCACCTTAGCAACAACATCGATAGCCAAGGCCAGAAAGGACATTGTTCACTCCCCAAGTATAGGGTTGTGATGTAGTAATAAACTCGGTGAGACCGAGGTCGAATCCACAGGGACTGAAACCTGTACGTAATCTGAAACTAACCAGAACTAGAACTAGAATAAGATGCAATCTAAATCAAGTGAATTTGAGGAATAATGGTAAAATATGTATCTAAAACTTGTGAAATTTAAAGGTAGGAAACTAGGGATTCAGAGGATCCACTTGTAGAGATCAGGGAGATCTATGGTCGATTCATGAACTCAACTGGACTTCGAGTCCCATCTTCATCCAGTTGGAGGATATATCGCTAAAGCACAATTGAACTACTTTTGATCTAGTTTTCAAAAGATAAGAAGGATGTAGATTAGTATGGATTCCATCACAAAACCATGCCCATGAGATAGAGTACACAATAGAATTAAACTACCTCACAACCAATCAGAGAAATGATGGTCAGGAAAGGTTCAGTCATCCAACCATGTCCATGAGACGATGGCAAACAACAGGTTTCCGAACATCAAAATAAAAGGAAAGGAATTATTCCAGCCATCACAGATCTACTGTAATTTAAATCACAACAAACCATTAATGACTAAAAGAATTTCTTAAATCAAACTAGAGTCAGTCAGTTCAGTTTAAATCAAACCCATAGAAGCTCCCATCACGCCACAAGCTTCACCTCTTAGCCCTAGCTAAGAGGTTCAGCCCAACATGAATGGGCTGGATCCCTCAAAAATAATAAAAACAAAAAAAATAAAACTCTAAAACTAACACTCTTGCAATGTCCACCACCGGCTGCCCCCCTCTCTGTCGTCTTTTTTACTTTTTATAGCTGTGAGAGTCGATGGAGAAGCGACGTTACTGCTGGAGTCGGCTTGTGTAAAGAACTTCCGCAGCAACAGTTGCGTGCGCAAGAAACAGCAAGAAGCCTTGCGTTGGATCACCATCTGACATGGAGAAGAGTAGCTGGGATGCGGTCTGTCTTCTTGGGTGTGGTCTAGACCACCTTTTCCATCACGTGAACGATTTGGATCACGAATCCGACCCTGATTATGATCACGGAATGGTCCACAGTGGCGCGTTGCGTCCAGTTTTTCCGGATTGCGAAACAGAGCCCACGGTTCTTGCGTTGGCTGTCGATGGGGCCCACTCTTTTAGGTGTCCAAGAAATCCACTCCGTCCATTAATCTTGTTATTACATCTTCGACCAGAAGCGTAAATTCCGAGAGAATCTTTGCAATGGATAAAGAGTTCTTGAGGTTTTCTTCTGCTGCACACGTGTTGCTCTCCCTCCATCCGTGTACGTACACATGTACATCCATCTGTGGAGACTTCATGGTCCTCGTCAGGCAATTTTTCTGCTTCGAATGGACGGTGTGGATCAGCCATCAAGATGCATCTTGATGGCCTACTGTGATCATCTGGACCTCCCTGTTATGAACAGAGAAATGGCAGTTTCCGATTTTTGAAGGAGATCGGGTCAAAGCCGGTTTGACCCGATTTGTAGTCCAGTGCATGTATGGTGGCTCTTGTGCACCATGCACTCTCAACACTAGTGGGATCCATGGTGACGGTTCTTAACGATCTACTCCAACCATCTGCTTTGTCACCTCATAAAATGGGGTGAGACCAACTTTGAAGCATATGCAGATCTCAGGTGGGCCCTAAATCACAGATTCATGAGTTGTTCTGTCCGTTGGGCCATTTCCACAAGGATCCAGAGATTGAAATTTAACATGTACAGTTCATTTATGGTCCTCAGGCCACGTATGGAGTTTCGAGCTGAACGGATGGTGGAAATCCTGTGATCTTGCATTTTGGACCAATTTCGGGCTACTTGAGCTTCAGTTTCCCGATTTTCTTGAATCTTTGGCATGTAAATCTGTCGATCTTGGTCCCCTGGAGTCCGTCCCTTGCCTTGGTGATATCAGAGCGTTAAATCCATACTCTTAGCATCCTTTTCAGTCACATGCCCGTAAATTCACCCTGCAGCACAAACACGATTTAAATAGGCCTTTAAACATTATCATGCTGGTAAATCCAGGTAATAAATGGGGTCTAATATGTAATATTTGACCCTCATCAGACATCTGTTACAACCCACGCCCACACTGTATGATATTGTCTGCTCTGGGCACAGCCCGCACGGTTTTATTCTCGGGGTTTTCCCCAAAAGGCCTCATACAGTATAGGGTGGTAACTCCACATATAACCATCACAACTTCAGACGACACTTCCGATGTGGGACAAAGTTTCACCTTCACTGTGTGCATAGTAGCCTGCCAGCCATCTCGGGGCTCGCCCACATGCGTGCCCGCCCACATGTGACCACAGTGATGGGGCGTTTCAATATCCCCCACCGCGGGCAGAGTCGAACCTGGCTCTGATACCATTTGTAACAGCGCACGCCCATACTGTATGATATTGTCTGCTCTGGGCACAGCCCACATGATTTTGTTCTCGGGGTTTTCCCCAAAAGGCCTCATACAATATAAGGTGGCAGCTCCACATATAACCATCACAACTTCAGATGACACTTCTGATGTGGGACAAAGTTTCACATTCACTGTGTGCACAGTAGCCTGCCAGCCACACAGTAGCTTACCAGCCATCTCAGGGCTGCCCACATGTGCGTCCGCCCACGTGTGCCAGCCCACATGTAACCACAATGACGGGGCGTCACAACATCTCCAACATCGATAGCGAAGGCCAAAAAGGACATGCACCACAATCTCAAACTTAGGAATGTATCGACGTCATGATACCACCCTCAAACCACGTGAATCGCCTTACGTATACTGAAGACCCATTTCGAAGTTATGAGAACTCATCACTATAACATAATGATGCGATGCAGGAGTGCAATGCTACTATATTACAATGTAAGGATTTAACGCACCAATGAAAAGAATTCCACAACAAAGCACTGAGAGTCAATCCGAAGCAAGATCACACTGGCCATCCCACAACAGATCAAGTGAAGAGGTAGTGGATCACCGACCCCCACATTGGTAACCACAAGCCACAACATTCGGAATCACAACAACAACACTTAAAGACTAACTGCAACGCCAGACTTCTATATGTCCATGCCAAGTATCTTAGCAACAACATTCACCATACCCATCACAATGTAACCACATCAAGGACAGCTTCAATAATCTCAAAACTACCTCCACCACATCAATTACGACAACAAAATCAAAGACCTCCATATATAACACCGACGTCAGCCCTTGGTTGTGTTGTCGCACTACCAAAAGAAACTAGGTTTCTACCATTAATTTCATAACATCATCACTTGAAGAGACACCGCACCATCTACGATGATATTCGAGAGTAGTGGATAGTATAGCAAATTTTGGGGACGAAATTTTTGTTAAGGTGGGTAGAATGTAACACCCCTTTTTTTTAGTAGTGAGTTCCGCCATATCCTTTGGTGTAGCCCACTTAAACCTTGGATTATCCGCATTTTTGGGCTGATGCCCTAACTTGATCTAGAAAAATAAATGGATGGAGTGGATTTTTCATAAACATCATGAGTGGGGCCCACCGTGTTTTTAAAAAAAAAAAAAAATTTTAAAAACAACAAAACAAAAGTGACGTGCTTGTGCATGTCACCTAAAACCAATCCCACCTCCCAATTTTCTCTCCCCTCTTCTTCTTCTCCATAATACAACTGCAAACCCAAACCCATCTTTGGCCATCAACCCACCATTAGCTCCAGCATCAAACTTCAATTGAAAATAATGTTGACTCTTGTTCACACTTGATGAGAGATGTGCGACATCTGCAAGCTTCCAAACACAATACCCACTAACCAAGTTCATTGGAGCTTTAAAATTTACCTTCCTTTAGCCCCGTGGGACTCATCTGAGCCATCTAGAACAAAGGACACATTAAGATCTATCTTATACAAGAAACCACCATTGAAGACCGCGACATCTCCTTTGTCAAGTAGCCACCACATGATTTACATGAAGCACTATTTCATATTCAAATCAGAAGTAATCTGGGCCGAATGGACTGCATTTGTATCGATCTTAGATATTCTCTCCTAATCTAGCCATACATGGGATATGCCACACTAAATCAGGTAGGTGATCTTTCCTGTTAGAAATTTTAGCTTAATATGTAGATTGATTTGATTGTTTGTTATGTGTTCAATTTATTTGATTATTATCATTAGTTGCAGATTATTTTATTTGATTCTTAATCACATAGTATAAATATAATATATTTGAGTTATTAATTGATTTCAATTAATTATCGTTATGTACTCAAATTGTAATTAATTCCTTATTATTACATGATGAATAATGTATTTGAATTTATGGGTGCTCTACCCTAAAAGGATCATTGTATTTTTATGGGTGCTCTGCCTAGGGTCATTCCCGAAAGGATCAGCACGATACGAGTGCTCCGCCCAGTGTCATTCCCAAAAGGCTCGGCACGGTACGAATGCTTTGCCCAGGGTCATTCCCGAAAGGATCGGCACGGGTGCTCTACCCTAGGCGATTCCCTAAAAGGATCAACACACATGGGTGCTCTACCCTGGGTATTTATCCTAAAAGTTTATTCACCAGGTGCTCTGCCGAGGGTCATTCCTTAAAAGGATCAACACCAGTGCTCTGCCGAGGGTCATTCTCTAAAAGAATCAACACACACGGGTGCTCTACCCTGGATTGAACCAAAAAGGATTTTAGATAACTGCATTGTCTTATTTTATTGTTATTATGGAAAATAAATCATTGTTGTTATCATGTAAAATGACGATTCAATACTCGTAATTAATCATATTTGTATTATTGAGTTTTATTTGTATTAACGTAGATTTTTCAATTTTGGGAAGGATGTGACCCTACGAGCCGTCGCGCTCACACCCGTATAAGTTATTTTGCAGGGTTTGTGTATGAAGAATTAGTTGGACAAGATTGAAGACTTTTTCACTTATTTATTTAGAAGTTAATTAAAGATCAATATATGTTGTTATTAATTATTTTTTAATATCAATGCAACTAAATATTCAATAATTGATTTGTGGATGTTTTTAATGATAATTATTTTGACCATTTTTAGTTGCTCTGATTGCCTTGAAAATGCATGAAAATAATGTGGATTGCGATGTATATCTTGTTTAAGTACAATTCACAGTTCTGGAATTCGGGTTCGGGCCTGGCCAACTCGGGTACTGAATTTCGGGGCATGACAAGTATCCACGAATCAAAGGCTAGGATTATTCAACCAATCTAATTTTAGGACTTATAATTCATCGATAGTGGGATCCACAATTTAGTCTGTTTAATTTGAGTTAATGTATGCCCAAGTGCTTGCGTATGAAACATCATAGAGTGCAAGAGCATCAAATAACTAGTACTCTTAATACTAACATCATCCTAATCAGAAAACAGAAATAGCCAACCCTTCAAGGGTTGTTTGGGTGATAACCTTTCAATCATTCAAAATGAAATAATACTAGTGGCTAAAGGAAAATTCTGCAGATCATACGCCTGGTGGCATGTGTGCAAGATCCAAACCGTCCATCAAAATCACCATGGCATGAAACCTCCTGGGTTTTATAAATCAATCGATCCCACTAAGATTCACCCCTTAAAGAGTACTATAATCTGATGCTGGATCAAGAGACCTTTTCTAATTCAACCCAGCAATGGTACATGTCGGACCACCTCCCGGTAACCTGGATCCATCAACCGTTTAATTCAATCGCCTGTTCGCCAATAACGCCCTGTCAGATTATCCTAGCCATCCAACAAAGACAATTACAACCAATGGTCCACACTTAATATGACCCACCAGATGTGTCAAGATCATCTGATGTGGGAGCATTTCATGCATCTCACATCCACCATGGGGCCCACGATATGAACGATCCAGGTTACCACACGTATAGCTCGTTTAGGCTGAAAAAATGCTCGATCGAACATTGTAACATGAACATATATATTGGGTAATGATATATACAGATCTAAATGCTGATACACGACTAAAAATTCTCCCAAACATGTGATACATAAATTGATGTAGAGCGGGTCGCAGACACCTTCCCAAGATGGACCAGCGAGGGCCGATCGGAGGTGGAAGTGATCAGGACCATCGGAACCCAAATGCAGGCATATCTCAGAAACCGGAATGAGTTATTCGACGTACAATCTATGATTTTGGAGTAGGAGAAGCTACTTTAGCCAACCAACCCTGCTATGCCGGGTTGTCCACGCCAAATTTGCAAGATTCCATCAGATCGACGGTCGAAAGTTCATTTTAATTTCATTTTTACTATTTATGGTAAGTTTTAGTTCGATTATAACTCTTGATCCTTTGAGCTTTAGGAATCATGCCCAACATGAAAAGGGCTTAGAAAACTATTTTTTTCCAAAAACCATGAAGTCTAGTAGAAATCATGACCCTATATAAATAGTGAGTTTACTATTTATAGTAAGTTACTATTTAAAGCATTGTAAATTCGATTTTATCATCAATCAACTTATTTTTAAATTTCTTTGAATTTATTTCCATTTTTCCTCGTGGATTCGAGGAATCTCTCTAAGGAGTCCAGAGAAACTCTGTGGATTCGAAGTAATTATCCCGAGGAAGACACTGCTCGACCTCATCACATCCATCCCTGCATCATAAATGATTATAGGAAAACAGTCTTGCAATTGGAATGTGAGAATGGTAACATAAGTAGGTTGTGTCTACATTGATTAAAATGGTATTACATTTTCTTCCTTTAAACTTATTGGATCTAAGAGAATTTCAGAGAGCGGTTTGGTCATAAAATTGGCTGCTCTTTTTATATGAAAAGCCTACTTGGGTGCATGCATTTTGGGCAAATAGGCAACATGATGTCTTTAAAATGGCTTAAAAACTCGACTCCTCGGTGCTGGGCCGCCTCAAGAAGTACCGCAAGCTGTTACATAGAACCTGCAATGTCGAATGAATCAAAGGCCTGTGTTAGTTTCCAACAGAACAGTATAATACAGATATGTGAATGCACATTCATACATAGATATATACATGCATACATACGTACATACGTTATGTACCTAAAGCTTGCATAAATGCGAGTGCAAGGAAACATGTGTATTTGTATCTGTATGGGTTCATGTGTATGTATATACTAGCATACATACGTACATACATCAGCATATGTGTACTAGAATCCACCTAGAATGTGGTACATTTTACCATTTGCAGAGGCTTGATGATTGCTTTGTCCCGGTAGCTGACGTGGAACTTTGCCTTTGCCAAGAGCCCCTGCAAACCCAAAAATTCAAATGTCCGTGAGGATGGAGATTTAGAATTTTGGTACTGTTTGGCTGCCACCACAAAATCAGTCAAGTTTAAATCTGCCACCGTAACAGGAGAAAAGGTTGAATGCTGTTTTCCTAAAAAAAGAAAATTGAAAGGCGTTGTTTTCCTACCATGTTATTGATAGAAGTGATATGACTCTTAGTTGGTCCAGTTTCAATCTACAACTAACTGACAACTCATCTCCTAAAATTCTAGGGTTTTTACATATATGATTTTGTAAATTTGATTTTAAATTTATTTTTTTGATTTGGAAGGTTATCCCATTAATGGAGGAAAACCTATCAATTGTACACTCTATATATACTTCAAATGAATTCTCTCTCATTTCACCTTGAGATAGAGATTTCCAAACATTTTTACCTACACACATGTGCACCAGAGACATCTGTGTGGAATCCAAGTCGTCCACATGTCGCACCTTGATAATTATGGTGCCCCAAATATCATTTCCATCTAGAATTTAGGTGGTCACACAAGCATTATGAGAAGTATCCCTAAAATGACCAAACTGTAGCCACCTCTGATAGTACTCAAACCGAAATATCCCTAAAATGCAGTTACATTCCTTTCAAACCAAACTTGAAAGTAATACGATTGCAATTTGGACATGCCTAGTTAAGTGAACAAACTATTCAATTCAACTCAATAGTGCATCCAAACACAATCGTAAACAGATAGGGATGTGATTACAACCTCCGTGTCGAACTCTCCTGATTCGACTGCAATGCTTATGTCTGTGATGGCCTTAACAAGGTCCACCAATAGTCCAGGGCGGTCCACAGTCTCCACGTATAGTAAGCTGCAGGGGAGAATAACATGTTTATGTCAGCTGCCACACATCCAAACACGTGAAACCGGATTATTCACGCACAGGAATTCTTCTCACTTCAATAAGTGAGAAAATGTTCAAAATACAAAAAAAAATAAAATAACAAAACTATTGCTGTAGCATAGGATTAAACCGTATCTATCTATAGAAAATCCAATTCTGTATCACTTTGCACTGTTTGGCTGCACTATTGGATTGAATTGCAACTTATTCGTGTTAATAAAATGGAAGTGACTAAATTGTATTTACCTTCTTTCCCATTGATATTGAGGGAGTTGGGCTCCAAAATGCAGTAATATTACTTTCAAGTTGGAGTTGAAAGGAATGTAACGGCAACCGCCATTACAATTTTCCTCTTGTTACAACTAATTTTTTGCAATTCAATTCAGTTGTGTGCATCCAAACACATGACACGGTCTAGAACTTACTCGCTGCCCTATACGGGCCCTTAGGGCCACTTTTAAGTAAAATTCATGTGTTTGAAGTGAAGAGCCTTGAATGAAATGAATTAATAAGGTCATGGACTAATCATTGGATACAATTGCAGTGCACACACATACCTTCGATCAGGGCCGTCGTCATAGACACGTACATGAGTTGCAATGTCCACATCAACCTGACCTCAGAGAAGTGAAGAGAATAGAAAACATGGGTAGATCATACAAGGCCAGATACATATAATGGAAAGAAAGGGGGGAAAAAAAATCTAAGAGAACTTTTGCATTGATACAAGAAAGTTTATGGTGTGTTTGGTTGTGTCAAATATCATGAAATTCAATGATATTTTTCACCAATTTAGACTGATTGGTCATGAAATTCAGTGCCAACCAAACACACCATTAAACAGAATCAAGGAAAGAACTGCATATACAAACAAGAGATGAAGTTTTTATAGGTTATAGACTTTAAAAACTGGTCAAACAAATTATAACTTTGAATAGCTATTCGAATTGCGAGCACCCATCTGCAAACACCAAAGGACAAGAACCCCAGATCTGCATCCATGTGAGACCCAGACCGTTCATCAGGTCAACCCCAATGGTGGGCCATAAATGTGAGTTGAAAGAGTAGAGTTGATTTGCATTTTTCAGCTTTCCATTTATTATTTTCATACAACTCTGGCCCATATAAACAGAAGATAGGCCTGATTTTGACCAGGAAACATTAGCCATGGGTCCGTCTGAAGAACTACCAGGATTCTCACATACGCGCTACATGTTTGCACATGTGGGCTGCTTGTGTTTGGATTTGCCAATGGGCATTTGCCCCCATAACTCTGCACAATGGCAATGCCGGGACCATTTCCACCTTCGGCACTGAACAACATACCTTTTGCTTTGGTGGATCAATCCCAAAAGCCTCTCCCATTGCTAATTGAGCGCTTGATTCCTGGCCCACAAATGTTAGCCATCCAATAAAAATGATACTTTAGAAAGTGATGCATAGAGGTCTACATATAGATTTTGTAAATCCTACTACAAAGAATTACCGGATGATACTCAAGCATATTATTGATGATTGTCAGGCGTATTGCCTCTAGTAGCTCCGGATCATCAACTTTCCTGCCAGTATCCCTGAAGAAAACAAAATCACTGAAGTCATGGGCCACATCCATAAAACACCAATTAGCTGTAACACTCTAAATGTGTTGTAAGCAACAACAACTACAACATAGAAATAGTAGGATTCTGAATCCTAGGTATCATACAGCTTGTCAATTTGCAGGATTTCATGCATGTTGGGCCCATGGTTCAGTCCTCAGATCATTGACCTCAAGCCCCAATATCGATGGTGAATGCCCCAAAAGCCTCCCTGACAGAAGTTCCTAAACCTTTGATCAATGGCCTCAAAATGTATGGTTCAAAATAGTACATGGATCCAAGACTAGGGACTTCCAAACTGGGAGATTTCTTGGAGCAATCATCAACAGAAGGCAGTCTGAGCAATGGTCTGGAGAACCGAACGGTGAGCATCATGTCTACTGACCATGGAATTTTTGCACATCGGCAAACATATGTTTCATGGGGCTCAGAACCCAGCAGTTTGTCACCAGAATAAACTTCATAATCAATTACGATAACGACGCAAATGAAGCAGAACTGCCCATATTTGAATGACTGAATGAATCATTACAGCAATCAAATCATCACGAAAGCATGTGATAAGGCATGGAATTCGGTCACATCGACATCTATACTCTACCAAGTTATCAAATGTTTCAATAGATCAATGCCCATAGGCTATACATACTTCCAAATTCCAACTGCCATTGTGAAACAAAAGGATTCATAAAATATAAGTCTTGTATTTTCTAATATGATGCACAACATACGCTCTAGTGATGGCGAATGTGTTGTGCTTGCCGGAAGAGTCCAAGAAGACTTTTGCCTTGACGACATTGAGTCCTAGGTTCTTAAGGGCATTCATCTACAGCAGATAAGAATTTTGTTAGCCAAAGATATACGAAACTGTCCCAAAAAAAAAAAAAAAAACATTCTGAGTCTTCCTTCAAACCAGCATTCTGTACAGATGAAGCCCACCTATTGGCCCACCTTCAGATATCCTTCCATTCATTGGTAGAATTTTTCTGTTGCATATGGACCATGGGCTATTTACTTCATTTTCAGAGAAAAAGATCAGTAGTTCTTGCAAATTGCACTCTTGGACCCCCTATTTCAGTAGTCAATGAGTACGATGCTCAAGGACTATAATCCAGGCCGCCAATTACCGGGCTACTAGAATTTTCTGATTGCAGGTAGAGTTTTCAATGAAGCGCCCCACCGGGCCCACTAGACAAGCGGTCTTAGTAACTGAGAGGTGGGCCCTACCTGTAAAGACTGCTAGATTAAACAGAAGCATTAGCATTGTTTAATCCCTCTAGAGAACAAAACCATGTTTGTATTGGGAAGAATGCAGTATCATACAGTATCGAGAAGGGCCCCAAGGCGGTCGCCGAATGTTATCTCGACAATGGTCGCGTTTGGATCTGAATCCTGATCTATGATAACTTTAGGAGTAGGAACTGTATCACTAGAACTTCCTCCCTGCTAACATAAGAACTTAAGCATGTATGCAATTGCAATGCTTAAAGATCACAACAAATTCATGGTTGTATTCTACCTCCAAAGCAGTCGGGGATGCAGCTTGTGGCTTGTTTAGAGGTGTGGTTGACAATCTAACAAAAGCCAACTACAGAATCAACGTCAAGTAGATACTCAACCATGTTAGGAATCAAAACTAGAAAGAAGAAACATGCATTCACTATATGTTCGGTGAATGCGAAAAAAAAAAGGAAACAAACAGAATATTGGACATGTAACGGGCCATCGATTTCAAGACATCTAGTGAGACCGACACATCCATACAAACATGTAGCATAAAACGTACAAAGTAGAAGAAACTCAGAAGAAGAATTATAGTCTCCTTCGTTCATCAATCGTCCTGATCCAAAAATCAATACAAATTGGGACCATGGTTTGGAGATCCGGACCGTTGATCTGCCAGGCCCCATAACATTAACAGTATGGATCAACAAACCGATAGACCCTGCGTATATGGACTAGGTGCCCAAAACAGGAAAAACAGAACTGCCTAAAAATAGAGAGGGAATATTCATACATTTTCAGTGGTAAAAAAAAAAAAAAAAACCTCAATTTAAAACGTTTGTGTAATACTTAGACTGAATTCAATGCCTAAAAAAAAATAAAACCAAGTAAAAATCAGAGGAATCTCCAGGGCCCTAACAATTAGTGATTCAGATTGTCGGTCTGATGGACCTCACACTGATGAAGGATGCTCAAAGATACAGAAGAGTGGAAGACCCTAGCGTCCGATCTTCGGCCTTTTCCAGACCACGGCCGTATTTTTTCTTAACCAATGGCCAGCGACGGAAAGGTTACCGTCCCCAGATCATGTCACATGACCACAATTCAGTGGCCAGATAGTTAGTCTGATGGGTCCCACACTGATGGATGATGCCCAAATATACAGAAGTGTGGAAGAACCTAACCATATGATCTTTGGCCTTTTCTCCAGACCACAGCCACCAATCGAAAGTTAGGATATTTGTGGCATGCCCCATCCAACGTGTGGTTCATCAGATCAACCGTCTGGATCACCAAACCATGGGCCCCACTGTCGAGACTAAGTTCTCATACCCTGATGACTGGATTACCCAAATCAATATAGAAAGCAGAGTCCCCAAAGCTTCCATTGATTACCAAAATAACCCAAATTCTACTAACATCAACAGAATATCAAATAAAAATTCATAAACAAAATTTAAATAATAATAATAATAATAATAAGCAAACCAATGGAAACAGAAACAGAAATGCAAACCATACAATCTACAAGCATTACTGACACCATTTCAGACAAATTCAAGAAAAACATGTTAAAAAAACAGAACACAATACAAGAAAAAACCATCAATCTACCTTCCCTTATACAGAATTCGACACTGCTGAATAAGATCGGAGCGGACACAAAACCCATTTGAGAGCCGTGGATTGTCGACCGGCTTCAGACCAAAGCAAGCTCCAAAACTCCCAGCTGCCATAGCCATTGCAAGCTTTCTCTTTCTCTCTCTTTCTCTCTCTCTCTCTTAAAGGGAGCCTCCGAAGATAATGGGTGAAATTATCTGAAATTCCACATCTCTCGATATTTCCGGATAATGGAAAAAAGCGGTGGACGGATGGAAGGCCACTGTCCAGCTCCCTTTTCCACACATGAATTTCATTTGGCAGTTGTTTGGCAGTTGAACGGCGCTTTGTATGAGCAACTGCGCTAGCGTACCTCGCGCTTGCCACCTAACGGGGGTTACTTTCAAACCGATAGCCACGTAGGTGAATTTTCATGAGATCCAAACCGTTCATCAAATACTATTCTTTATTAAAACCGTTTATTTAAAAATTCATAATAATCCAAAACTTGTGTAGAATACAACATAGGAAACAGTTGGGATGGAACATCCAACATTTTTTAGGGCCCACCGTAGTTTTTAGATGCCATCCAATCCATTCATACGGTGTAACTCCTCATGTTTACATAATTATTCAAAATTAATATCAATAAAAACTCATCTGGGTCATATCAAGTGAATTTATAAGTTTCAGGTATACATTTTTGGAGTAGCCCATGTAAGCTTTTAATCGGCCTGAATTTTTGGATCAATGACAAAAAATGGGTGATGTAACTGATGGATGGTACGGATTTCATGAGAATTGATACGTCTATCCCAACAATGGAGAATCAAACCCCATTAGGTATCTAGCCAAAAGTAGCACGCGTTTTCCATTTATGATCTCCAAACTTTGATACTCAGGTAAGTGTGATGGATGATACGCAGGAAGTTAGGGACTGTATATCTGATAAAAATATCTAATTATACCGTCTAAATTACGATTCCCTGGTTTAGATGTATGATGGAAAAAATATTACTTTTTTTCGATTATATAAATGCCAGATTGTTGGACATTTACTGGACCGTTAAAATTGTAGAATATCCAATGGTTCTATTTCAACAAGTAAGTGTCCACGAATCAGAGGTTATGATTGTTCAAACAATCTGATTTTATGATTTTATCTTAGATACAGTTGGATACGTGATTTATCTGGTTTAATTTGAGTTAATTTATCTCAGGCGTACAATTTTTTAGTGCCCGCGTATTAACCGTTATACGCTGGCTGAGTATCATACATCACAGTGGGTCCACAGAACTTGGTGACGTCACTTCAGTAGCAGTCTTGCTACTCAACCTGTTTATGAGAAGAAAACTTTGATACTCTGGAGGACCGATATGTTCATACTCATGCATATGAAAGATGACCACTAAGTATATAAAAACTCAAATAAATTGGTCCAAATCGTGGGAGACGCTATAGATGGGTCAGAAGTTGAAAAGAATTTACTGAATATGGGACAAAATCTCTGTGATTGGGGGACGTATAATGGACGGATAGAATGTAAAGAATTGAACTGTCCATATTGAGTAAGAAAATGTATCAGAGGTTAGCCCAATTGATCTTATTAATGGGATACCGCCCATATAGTATCTTTACTTGCATCTAGGAATCTGGTACGTGTACAGATTCTTTGTGCATGAGTATGACTTGTCATATCCTGCCGGAGTATCCAAATAACTCCCCTGTCCTTTAGTTCCCAGTAGTAGGCAATCGATAGAAGTTAGGACTGTCGGAAGTAATGCGTTTTATCCTTAACGTGGAGCGGGAAGAACCGAGATATGATAAATCCATCACTCTAGAGACTATACATGGAAGTTTTTGTGTCTATCGGAACCGTCCATATAGCATATCTCATTATAGATAGGCTATTTATTGAAAATTCAACTATTTTCATGCAATATTCTTTCGATTTCTGGACCTTAAAATTGACCGTTAAAAATTTTTGTTTTCTATAGTAACCTAATGGGGAGATTTATATGTATTTCGAACCATTATTTATCCATAGTAGGCCCACAAGATGGACCGTTCCGATCGAGACATCAGTCTGTCGTGTGCAGTATAGAGAGATGGATGTACCATGTACGGGTTCCTCCCGCTCTAGCGCATCTTGTCCCTGGTGTTTTTGTCCCCGCTTCATGAACGGTTTGGATCTTATCGATTTGTAACATATCTGATGCTGATCAATATAAGGAATTTCTCAATCAAAGCGGGCCACGGATCGGACAATCATACCTGTCCATGGCTTTCCTAAAACATGCAGACAGCTTGCTTCAGTCAGGCTAATTGTTGGACGGTTAAGATTGTTGCAGTTGCATTGGGGAACTCAAAGTGTCCTAAGTCCTAACAGATGGACCCGAATCCACTGCGTGCAACACCCTAGATCAGTGGACCCGCTATGAATTACATGACATCCACTCCGTCCATCAGTTGTGTTGTCTCATGTTAATGCCTGAGCCAGAACATCAATCCGATCCAAAACTCAGGTGGGCCACAAGTCATGGAACAGTGGGGATGGAGACTCACATCATGTTGCTTACATTCCATCTAACCCGTTCATCAGGCGAGCCACACCATGATGAAGAGACATCCTTAAAATCATCTTGATCTAGAACTCACGTGAGCCATACCCCCGTGAATTTAAAGGTTTTATTACTGATTTTAAACTGTTACCTTGGTGTGGCTCGCCTTGCAGTTAAAATCAAATGCGTCGCAACTGATGGACGGTATGGATTTCACACAGACATCTCAATAGGCTCACAGAGAACGGTTGTTGCATGAATGAGAGTGTAATAATTTGGTAATTCAACACGTACGTGGAAGTTCCAGCCAATGAAGATATACCAATTATAGAACACGCCTGTGATTTTGGGTAATCTAGACCGTTCATCGTTGTATCCTACCTTGGATGGACCTTCCCCAAAAGACTCCAAAATAAGAAGATGTTAGCGTCCCCATATATGGACTGTAGGTATATTTCTATGCATATCCGCGTATTTATAGTCCAGAATTTGAAAGATTATAATCCGTCCAATCAAGAAGATATTATTGAGCATTCTCCTGAGAAAACGTTACCTCAAAGATTAAGTGTGGGCTAATCGGGAGCCACGTGGGTAGAACTTTCATGAGATCCACTCCGTCCATCAGATCCACTGCCTCGTATTAACCATTAAACCAGAAAATCGTGATAATAAAAAAAATCAGGTAAGCCACACGATAGGAAACAGTTGGAATTGACGCCCACCGTATTAGTTTTGTGTACAACCCACCGTGATGTTTAGGTTACATCCAATCCGTTCATCTGATATTCCTCATAAGGATGAAAGAAAAAACTGAAAATCAAAGTATTCTAAAACTAAGGTGGGCCATACCACGTGAGTTTAGAGGTTTTAGGTATAATTTTGATAGTGTTTCACCTAAAAGTTGAATCAGCTAGATTTTTGGGATCAAGAGCAAACAAGGGTTTTGTATCTGATGGACGGTATGGATTTAACGAACATAAAGTCATTTCGTGTATGTTAGAGAATCTTTGCGTATCCGCGCAGGTGAGAACCGTTGCTAAAGACGACAAAGTGGATAGGCCGTTCAACGTAGCCACTCATGCAGCTCTATCCGATGCGAGCTCATCACAGCCCAACTTGCAGGGATTCGGATTCTAAAGTGGATTAGGTGCGACCCCGGCTTCACCCACCACGGTGCGGCCCTGGCCGTGTGGCCCACCTTCATGCATGTATTGTATATCCACGCTGTCCATACGTTTTTACAGCTTATTTTAGAGAATGAGCTCAAAAATGAATTAGATCTAAATCTCTTGTGGACCGCACCATATGAAAAAGTGGTGATTGAATGCCCACCATTTAAAAATAATAATAATAATAATAGGGTGCACTTTAATGCCAACGGTATTGTTTATTAACCATACAACTTGTTGATAAAGTCATACAACTTGTTGATAAAGTCATACAGAACAAGCTTTTAATGATCAATGACCAATGGTTCATGAAGCATGGTCTACCTGAGATTTCGATCTGTTTCAATGTAAGGACCATACTTAAAAATGAGCTGTTAAAACGGGTGGACGGCGTGGATATACAATACATATATCAAGGTGGGCGTATGATCAGGGCCGCACCATGTTGGGTAAGGGCTGTGCCGTACCTAATCCGTTGTGTCAAGGGCTCTGAAGGCTTATCGTAATGTGTGGTTCTTATCCACACCGTCCATCTATTTTTTTTCATATCATTTTAGAATTTAAACCTAATAACGAGTCAGGTCCAAGGCTCAAGTGGACCACACACTGGGGATTAAAAAACTAACGTTTTAAACTTCTTAAGAATATATACAAAGATTTTATATCAGGTTCGTACTTGTGCTTTCCCATCATCCACATCTATGTAACCTTACGAATGGCATTGCTGGAGTATCTTGGTTAATTTTAAAAGCCTGTAAGATTGTCCAAAGTTATTTAGGATATCACAAGGAAACTTCTCCAATAAAGGTAAGGATTCCTTTGGACAAGCCTTCCTACGTGGCAGCTTTCTATAGGACTTTGTCCTGCCTAAGTGGCAGTGGCAGCTCTCCATGAGACGTAGATTGCATACTAATTCAGCACGGTATACGCTATACATACTGAGTAAACTCTCTAGGGCCCACAATGTTGCATCCCTCTTATCCATGTTGTCCATCGGTTTTATCAGCTTATTTTAAGGCAGGAGTTCAAAATTGAAGCATATCCAAAGTTCAAGTGTACCACACTATAGGAAATAACGGGGATGGTTATATCCACCATTGAAACTATCCCAAGGGCTTGCAATGATTTTGATTTGTCATCCAAACTGTTCATAAGGTAACTTACACATAGACATAGAGGTAGGGAAAATACAAATATCAGTTTGATCCAAAATTCCAGTGGCCCCTTCGAAGTTTTCTAGGATAGGCTTTCAATTCACACAGATTATATGGTGTGGTCCTCTTGAACTTTGGATATGCTGGAAAAATGGATGGACGGCGCATAAAAGATACCTATATATTATGGAAAACTATAACTTGTTTGCCTTAATAGTAATAATACAAATATATCTTTAACATATATATTTAACACATAAAAATGTTCTCCTGATCACCAAAACGCACGGGAACTTTGTAAGAACTTTTGATACGTGATGTGAGTACAAAATTCAGATGGTCCATCAGATGTGTCACCTTATGAAATTGCTTAAGCAAACTTTTTATTTCATCCAAGAATCTAGTAGGACAGAAAAATAGAAACCCATTTGTAACACCCCGGATTTTCACTGTTTTGGAGTTCCAAAAATCATTGTTTTTTTTTTAATTAATTAACTTATAATATCACTTAATGACCATTAGCACTCAATGTTTTCCCATACACGTGTGATACCAGTAAAGAACCGCATGGTTCGATTAATCATGAAACATCTTGTCCGACGTGACAAGATGTCTGGGCGTCCACGTAGGATTCTCTGCAGGCCGTTCGGTTAAACCTCTTGTGGTGGGGTACCATGAGTTAATTAACCTAGGATTAGCCCATTAGAGTAGACTAGACAGACCGTGATAAGGCCTAGTGCGGGCCGCTAAACCGGATGACCGCTTTACACTTAACAACGACGGCCGTGTGGGCCACCCAACGAGAAAGGGTCGAAAAAATCTAAAACTTTAGAAAATCATATATCTCACTTGGGCTTGTGGTCCATCGCGGCCCGTGGACCCGGTGGACACCCGAAGTACCATCGGTGCTTGCCCAATGCGCCATCAATGCCGATTAAAATCGCACCGACAAAAAAGAAACGAGACTCGGGCTTTCCACGCCGTCAATTTCTTCCAAATTTACGGTGAAGGTTTAATGTATTTTTCTACGCTTGTCCACCAAATCTGGGGCCCGATCGTGGCTCGGTGACCGTTGATCGCAAATCGGACCCGTACGACCAAACCCCGCATCCGTTTGTTCCCAAATTTTGTAAGGCCCTTCATCGGGCCATGAAGCACTAACCCTATAAATTTCATGGCCAGAGGGCCACCAGAAATGCCCCATCAATCAAAATGGCCCCTGAAGGGCCACTTAAAGGTCGAAAATGCTTGCTCAGATCATATATCCGTTCATCCGTTCGTCCTCAATTTTTGCATGGGCCCTAGTCAGGCCATAAGGCACCTACACACCAAATTTGGTGGCCAGAGGGGTGATAGGGCCCTAGATCCTAGAAAGACCCTCCCATAAGTCTAGTATAGTAAAAACCTAGCCCTTGGGGCCATTTACACCAAATCTGGAATTATAAAAAGGGCCTCTTTTGGGCACCCCTCTCCCCATACGAATTTTGCCCTAGAAGAGAGAAAAGGGAGAAGAGAAAGAGGAGAATGGAGAAGAAAGAGAGAGGGATGAAGGCATGGTGGACTCTCAATCAAGGTGGGGCCCAAGAGGATCAAACTCACAACCTCCTACACCTTCTCCAAGGGGGAAACCCATCCGAAAATCATCATCTTCATCTCGTGAGTCGTTTAGGTAAGATTCAACCCTCTTTTCCTTTGAAAACCCTTGTAATGAATGGGATTTGCTTGAGAATCTAACATGTGATGGTTGCTCCTAGGATTCCGGCCGTTCTACACCAAGATCCACATCTTCTAGGTCATTCCCAAGTCTTCAACAAACCCGAAGGTGCGGACTATTGATCTTAGGTGGCCTAGCACCATTTATAGTATGGGTCTAATGATTTTGGTTGCTTGGTTGTGGTATTGAAAAATCTAGAGGAATCTAGGAATGGGTGTTTGTTGAAACTATATGGATTTACATGCTTAACTCTTGTTGATGTTGATTTTGTCCCTCATATGTTATTTTGGCTTATGATGACTTCATGTTCTTGTTTGTGATTGTTTTCCACAATGAGTTACTTCATAGGGTATAGTAATCTTGACTCTTGTGTGTGGTTGATCCCTTGAAATGTTGGAAGTGTCTAGCTTCCTCTCTAACCCACGGCACACACATACACTTGTTTCTACTATTTTATCATGCTTGTTAGGTAAATAGACTTGTATGGTGGAATGTATGCAACATGACACTAGGATGTTGGTTGATAAGCTTGATGTTGGTATGCTATATCTCATCGTCAAACCCTTGGATTGTCGGAACTCGAGGTTAGACGGTAGTCCCCTTGGTTGGACTACCCTAAGACTAACCACGCAAGTCGGACGAGTGTGTATGGGCGGCAGCAGTTCGACTGCATGGGTCTAGTACCCGATGTCGTTCATCTCGTGCTCGCCTGACTCGTACGGTTTAGTCTACTTACTGACAAATCCTGTTTGTTAACCCTGTGTGCTCACATATGTATAGAACTTGAACCACCCCGCAACCATTGCAGCCATTGATAATCCACTTATAATCGGGTCCACACTGACCTCGTGAGCCGGCATGGTGGAATGGGACACCGTGTCCGAGCCGTCGGCCTACGCCGGGGTACCGCGCCTCCCGTAGTGTGGCCGCGAGCGATCCTTCCTTTGGCATTCCTCATGTGCCCGGAGTCGAGGATGAGGAACCCGACGGGATCACGGATCGCGGTGCCGGCCTCGCGCATTGAGGGTCTCGGCACCGCAACTAGTTGAGGCATTGATACGTGGGGTGAATCGGTTTCCCAAACCCGCTGGATGAACGGAATTAACTAAGAACTTGGCTAACATATCATTGCATCGCATTAGTTAGGATGGCGACTCGGATCGAGGTCGCTCCGAGGAGTGTTGTCATATGCGATCGTAAGATGGAGTCGCTTGAGGGAGAGTTGTGGCGAGGGCATGCATCATTTCATCCATCATGCATGCACATTAATAAGATTAGTTTAGTGATTTGTGAATGATTGTTTTTCATTAAATCAAGTAATATAACCGATGTTCGTGACAACTTGAGACTAATAGTTCACACCGAGTTGATCACTCACTCCCACTCGGGATGGTGTTTTAAAACACCAACCAGACCCATTCATAGATGCAGTGGTAACTCGGGGCATGAGGAGCCCGGCGAGGTGAGCTTGGACGAGAGGACGGACTCTCCTACTTGCGGATGATGGGCGGCTCTCCATCGGCTTGACGGCCGAATTTAGATTTGCGACCAGCGGCTCGACTTTACTCTTTTGGACTAACCTTCTTTTGTTATTCTGTTGGGCAACGCCTTGGGCGACCCTTTATTATTTTGGACCTGTATATATGTGGGATATCCTTCATTTTAGTAGACTGGTGCGATTGTGCTTCATGCTCAGGAAATTCCAAATTGCGCAGTTAAACTTGACTAATCAAAAAAAAAAAACCCATAAATGCATGATAAGTGACACTCGGGAACTCGGGAGTTGTGTCTATGCACGACCCCTGATTTTCCGGGGCGTTACACCATTGCTCCTTGATTTGTCTCTTACTTTGCTATGGCTTATCATATTTTTGGACCAGGTAGAAAAGATACCCGAATTCGAGGTGGGGAGAAAGTGGAGAGATTGGAGCTTTTTTATTAGCTCTATGAGGTAGGGAGGTGTTGGAGAGTCGTAGAATGTTGGATGAGGGAAGAATAACGGTCACAATTTGAGGAGAGAACCTTACACGAATGCCTAGTGGAGAGATATGTACGACATTGCCGCTGAAGCTAGTAATAGTTACGGAATTCCGTGCTGGTGAGATGAGGTGGGGTCCACAAATGCATCAGATATAAAAATCTACAATGTCCATTGGTTTTATTGCAATAAGATAAGACATGAAGTTTAAAATCAATTTGATCGAGGTTCAAGGTGGGCCACACCAGAGGTTTCTAAGCGAGAGATATTAACAGCTAAGGTTGTACAGAGGTGTCGTTCCAATGAATGGTTCAGATCAGCTAGTAGGTACACGTATGATGAATGATGTGGATCGATGGGTTGGGGTGGTGTGCAACTGACAAGGAAGAAGAAGGAATGAATGAGAGAAAAGTGGGGAGTGGTTACTGTGGGCGGTGACGTGTTGATGCATGTCATTTCACTTTTTTTTTTTTTTTTTTTTTTTACACAATGGGCCTCATAGCAATGACATGGAAAATTCACTCCATCCAATAGTTTTGTCCAATCATGTTGGGGCATGGGCCCAAAAATGAGGCCATTCCAAGATTAAGTGTGCCGCACCAAAGAAAATATTAGGATGGGTGATACCCACCGTTGATAAATAAAACAAAAATAAAAATAAAAAAATAGGGTTGTTACATGAACTCTTCATTGATTTCACATAATACATAATTATCAAACTTATAAATTGATAATGTTAATGATTCTTTAGACTGGAAAAACTATAAAGGAAAAAATAAAATAAAAAAGAGTGTTGGGAGAAAGTGATCCCTTCTACATCACACACAAAACAATATCAATTAAAAGATTTAATGAGAAATTACGCAAACCATAACACAGAGATTTACGTGATTTACTTTCGGCACATTCACAGATTTACACGAATCAATTATGCTCAAAGGCAAAAAACCAAGAAGCAACTCTGAATACGGTTATGGCTCTCTCTATCTCTCACTCTCTATCTCATGATAGTACATATATGATCCCAAACGAACTAGGGTTTATATAAAATTGTATGTGAAATTATGCAATTACCCTCCGAGCCAAGGGTTATGCTACCCCCCTGCAACTCCTGGTGAGCTCGCCCGAAACTTGACCCACAAAAGTGATGAGTAGATGAGTAGTACACTTCTCATGAACAAGCTTCACAAAATCCTAACAAAGAGTTGGAGTCTAGACATGCACTTGGCATGTGTTAATGTCTATCTAGACCATTTAAATCATGGGTTCTGTTTACATTTGTTTTTTGCGCTCTACTCTGACTAATGAGATGTTGTCATGTGTCATCATCATGGGTTTGGTATTGGCAGAATCGTACTTGCATACGAAGATATCCTTTACCGATTTATCTTTAACAACATGTCTCCCGTCAATATTAATATAGTGGCACAAAACCATATGCATGCCTTTCAACGAGCAAAGCGACATATGACACATAGCTATATGGCATAATTAAAGTGATGTATACAGAACCATTAAAGCAATGATCCTATCACAGATCCGGATATGCTCAGTAAGGCCACCTCTCACAATAATCCTTCCAAAATTGGTGATTTTTTTAGAGACATTCGGAGCTCTCATTGTAATTATGAAGATTCTAAATATCCGAAGATCGAGCCATCATCTAAGCGAATTTGTATAAATTTGGCGGATCAATATCGGAGCAGATCGAAATAAAAAGAATGGGAGATCGGGATATGGTCAATTTGTTCCCATTAAATTCATAAATATTCAAGGGCACAATAGGCGGAAGGGTAAAGATGGCTCTAATCGAGTTAGATTTTAATATAACAGTGTCTTAAAGGTTTCAAATTGGAGAACATTTACATAAAAGTGGAGACCTAGACCAACGGTTTCATACTATGAAAACTCTTTATGGGAAGATTACGGGACATAACCGCGAAGGATCCTAGACCATCAAGGAAACCCAACTAGGGTTTTACCATCCCAAAAGACTATAAAAGTAACAATCGATGGAGAGCTCTGGGCCCATGTGACGTAGGGATGAACATGATGAGGTCAATCACCGTCTTCCTCAAGGATAACTACTTCGAATCCACAGAGCTTCTCTAGACTTCTCATAGAGTCTTCTCGAATCCACGAGGAAAAAAAGCAAGAAAATAGAAATAAATTCTAATAAATTCAAATTTTAATTAATGAATTAAATAAACGAGTTCACAACCCTTTAAATAGGGGTACCAAGCAATGGGAGAGAAATCAGAAGCAAACTACAACTAAAACTCCTAGAATTCGTAACTTACTATAAATAGTAAACTTACTATTTTATAGACGGTCGTGATGTCTACTAGTGCATAAGGTTTTTGGCCAAAAATAGTAAGTGTCTTATTTGGCTTCACCAAGCTGTTCTCTTACTTATTCTAAGCACTTTTCATGTTGGACACAACTCCTAAAGTCCAATGGATGAAGAGTTATAATCAAACTAAAACTTACCATTTATAGTAAAAACGGAATTAAAATAGGAAAATGACCGTCAATCCGGGGGTATTTCGCAAATCCATTTTGCGTGACCCGACATAGCAGGGTTGATTGGCTAAAGTAGCTTGTTCTATCCCAAAATCATATATTTTACGCCTGATAACTCATTTCGGATTGTGAGATACGCCCAATCTAAGGTCCAACGGTATGGATCACTTCTGTCGTCGACCAGGCCTTTTCTTATCCATCTTGGCCATGAAACTATCCGCGACCCGCTCTACATCACCATGCCAAACACAATATATCTTTACATTTACCTTTACTTTTATCTTAGCATAATTTAACCTAATTTTAGCATTGATCACTACTGTTTAACGCTACCACTACAGTATCGTGGGATTAAATTAAGTGTCCACAATCTTACTTTACTGGATCCCAATCAACTGAAGTCTTACTTAGGAGATCAAATCTTCTAGCCACATCATGTTGACCATTTTCTTAAATTGTTTGTTCTTTCGAATATCTCGGGTATTTATCTTTCGTTTTTTCTTTCTCTAGTTTATTTGATACTTTGTCGATTGTAATGAACATTATTCATAAATTAATAAAATTTTCATAAATTAATAAAAATTTTGTTTTAACATTTTTCTATTTTATTTATTTATCTTTATTCATTTGATAAATATATCGCCTACAACCATTGGTGGAAAAAAAAAATCTTAAATATAATGCCAAAAGAATTCATCAAGAAGGACAAACCTAAAGCTGGCAGAATCCGATCAGATCTGACTCGATCCGAACTAAAGGCTAGGATCAGATTGGTTCGAGTAAGCTCACTCAGATCCGAACGTACATCGAGTCAAGTTCGGATCAATGGTCAATCCGGACCAATCCAAATGGATCCAATCCGATTCAGTCGGGTACTATATAAGTAATATTTACTTTTTTATTACCCGCCTCACCCGAACAAAGCCCTAATCCCTCATTTCTCTTTCTCTATCCGAATGAGCGGCGCCGCACCCACCCATCTCTCCTCCTTTCTCTCCCGATTTCCCTCATCTCCTTCTTTCTATCCTCATTTTTCTTCTAATTTCCCACATCTCCTTCTTTCTCTCCTTCTCTCCTGATCTTGATTCAACCCGGTCCGAATCGATCGGACAAAATCAACTCGATCCGACTCGTTTCAATTTCCTTGACCGAGTCAGACTTGATTCGGGTCAGGCCAGCAAGGATTCATATCGGATCGAGTCAGCCCTGCTCGACTCGGTCTCGAATCAAATCAAGTTCGGTTCAAGTTCTTGGAAAAATCGGATGGATGGTTAGATCCTAAAATCTTATTTTAATCTGTTCATATAATGACGGGACATTATCATCAATCAAATATTGAGTCGAGTACGACTTTTACATGCCTGCAATTATCTAATCCCACATGAAAACCAATATACAAACCCTCGTTCTCACGTGTAGTGTTTGATTGAATTGTGTAAACATAGTCTATTATGGACAAAGGGGCCCAGAGATCGTATTCAATGAATGTTCTTAACCATTCATCATAGAACCATCAAATGATCACATGTACAAGGAAAATGATCAAATGGTTCAGATTTAACGAGCACAGTTGGACAGTCACAAGTTGTTATTCTAACCCATCCTTTAGTCATGAGGTGAGAATTTTCAGCCTTACTTTTAAATGAGTCCAGATCCGCTGTTTGCCAAAACCACGACTTTCCTGCTTTTTCCCTCCTTTGCTTTATAGTGATTGGTCCAACTCAATCAGCGATGCATCACAATTACACGGCCTAATTAAATTGCAACAATCACAGTTTTGCTGCTCGACGCAAACAGAGGATCCGTATTCCTTTTAAATATATCACGAGGGCATGTTTGGACGCTATACTACAGTAATTTAATTTAAGCATATGGCAACTAGTCAAGTTGGGTCTTATTTTTATAAAGAAATGAGTAAGGATGCGTCCTTCATCCGCCGCCTTACACAAGGGATAACTGGTAATCTTGTGTGGACGATCCAAACCGTCCACATGTCACCTGATGAGCCGCTACCACCTTTAATGGGTGCTGACAGTCTACACGTGTGAGGCGAGAAAAGTGCACTTAATGAGAAAAAATTGATACTCTAGCGAAGTACGATAGGATGATAGACTTCTGAAATACTTAAAAATTGCATACGTGGCATGAAATTAATTTAAAAATAAACTGTTCAAATTATGGCCCTAGGTAGATGTACCTGTCTCAAAATTTGTGAATATTTGATTATCTGACCGTTGTATTGGTGTCCATCTATTGGACGGCCAAAATGATAAATAGCCCATGGTAATTTATATATATATATATATATATATATATATATATATATATATATATATATATATATATGGGAAAAGGTACTACGCGCTCGAGCGTAAAGCGGTCGTCCGTGAGGTCGAGCTGTGTGGGCCCCACTGTGATGTCGTTCGAAGATCCAGACCGTCCACCAGATGCACGAGCCCATGGTGGGCCCACAAATCCCAAAATCATCCGTCCATGTAACTCAGGTGGGCCATGCCATCGGAAAATATAAGTATACACGCAAAAACATGTAAATACACTTGGTGGGCCCCACCTGAGTTTTGGACACCAACTGAAGCTTGGTCTAAAATTATATTCAAGTGGGACACACATGATGGACGGTTTTGATCATCAAAAAACGTCTCGAAAAGTCCCCAAAAATGGTTTTGAATGTTTCAATGGTGCACGGCCCCTCTCAACTTCTGTACGTGGTGTGGCCCACATAAGTCACATATTGACTTTATTTTCATCCGTGTGGGTCCCCTCTGGAATGGTGCATCTGGTGGACGGTGTGGATTTTCGAACGGCATCACGGTGGGGCCCACACCAGCTCGACCTCACGGACGACCGCTTTACGCTCGAGCGCATAGTACCTTTTCCCTATATATATATATATATATATATATATATATATATATATATAACAAGTGTCCGCGAATCAGAGGTTAGGATTCGTTGAAAAAATCTTATTCTGGGACTGTCACAAGGACAGTTTGGTTACGTTTTAAACTTGAGTTTATATATGAAACTTTTACAATATCTAAGTGCCTGTGTATCAAGTGACGTACTCTGCCGGTGTTCGCCCGCAGGAATAAGGAATCTACTCTACTTAAGCATGGCATTACCATATCATACACACGCACACCCTCTCTACGTATAGGAATTTTGTGGCCACGATCCAATAATTCCAAATCATGGACCCCACTCCAAAAAATCACAATTACTGAAAACAATTCTAACCGTCTGATCACTGGATATGCGGTTGCTGATTTGAACTGCTGACCGTTTGATGGTCACTGAACTAACAGTTCAATCATCCATTCAGTGCAATTTTTTTTTTTAAAAAAAAAAAAACTTGTCGCATAAAATATGGGGCCCACCATTTGGACGGTCTGGACTGACGCAACTGCACAACGCGTGTAGAGCGACTATGTGCACGCGCTTGATAATTGATGTGCCATACTCCGGCAAATATGGTGCTTTAAATACTTTGACGGTACGACGCGGCATACGCAAATGTCAAACATTTCCTCCGTGATGCATGTAACCAAATCTAAACCGTTCAGAAAGTGAGCTCCAAAGTAGACGATTAATCACTCAGAAATGACACTAAAGGGAGATCCTAACCGTCCAACTGAATCCCACCACCTGAAAATTAAATAAAACAATCAACGGTTCCAATTCACCTTCGTTCGATCAGAGTGGGACTATAATCATCTATGGCCCACAATTTGGCCAGTCTAGATTAAGGTAAATGATGATCCAGACCGTTTATCTACGTCCCATCATAGATGGGCCACATGCGAAATATCTATCTCACATGCCTCCTTGTAGATGGGGCATAGCTAGAAAATGGTTTCATTGGGAACATACCATTCCCGGATCTATGGCCATTTGTCTCAATGTCTGTTGAGGTGGACCTTTGATCATGTTCATTTAAAGCGTCCATTTCATGGCAACGTATCAAACAAGTAAGATAATCCGTTCACGTCTAAATTTGGGTTATGACTCACATAAAGTCGTTTCCACAATTTGGACGTTTGTGATGGAGGTACAAGTATGCCAGTATGCCATGTGGACCGTAGCTGTGGGCATGCCCATTGGATGTAGGGCTGTCAACGGGTTTGGGTTTATGGTACCCAAATCCGGACCCGATTTGGGTCTTAGTAGATCCAGGTCCCTTGAGTCCAAGTGTGTATGAAGATTGTTGTAGAGATTAACAGCTGAAATTGAGGATTGATCTACCATTGGGCGCCACTGAATCTCCATGGCGCATGATTTTCACCATCATGTGAGAGTTTTACTAAAACACACTTGTATGTGGTTATTATTGTATTTATCTCCACATAAAATATTTTTCTATTTATGATTATTGTATTTAGAAGCTGACCTCATTTCGTTTGTTTTTATTGCGCGAGAGAGCTAAATTTATTCAATAACAAAATAAGACATGTGACCACACTTATTAATGCACACTCGTGTATCAATAGTGTAAACATGCTCTCTTAAACATGTGGATTGAAAAAGTGTTCTCTTACACATGAGTGATACAGGTGCATCTCCATGACGAAGTGGGATGGCCCATGAAATAGGGTCTGTAAGATGCAAAATGGCCATTAGATGAGTCTCGTTGTGGGATTTATGAGATGTGGGGTAGTTCATGAGGTCTCAGTGGGGTTACCGGGAAGGTTAGGATAAAGAAATATTAGGATGCTTCCTTAATAACTTTGGAGCTTTTGGTGTATTGACTAGTACTCTTATATATTAAATGATATCAGAGTGGGAGACGCAGAATGGCTCCACTGTAGGACCCGTGAGATTCGGAGTAGCTTATGCGGAGGTCTCCTTAGAGTTACCATGAGAGGATTAGGATAAATGAATATTTCAGTGCTTACCAACTGCTTTAGAACTTTTCGTGTGTTGGAATCTACTTCGATGCAGCTTGAGAAGCATAGTTTCTTTTGGTAGAATAACTAATATATATTAAAAATATATAAATTTATTATTAAAATTAATTGAAACCATCCCACACTCCCGACTTTAATCATGATGGATTGGATCAGATCTCGCTACACCTACTTTTACTGGGTGCAATATGTGAGAGCCGAACCTAACCTGCTTTCTCAATGAGTCCAAATATTGAGAGTCGATCGGCCAAGTCCATCAAGTGCATGTTTATCTGCGTAGCTGTCGTCTAGATGGATGGTTATACTCCCTCATAGGGACCCTCTGGTACTATGGTTTTCCAGTATTGACTCTTACATCAACCTTACTTCCATTCCTGACTGCAATGAAAAATAACGTATCATACCAAAGGAAGGCGTTTGGCTAAATTACATTTAGTCCCATTGAATTGTATTTGGTCACGTGTAGGATTTTCGTGGATTTTGAAATCCACTACACATGTGGACCCTACATTGATGCATGCGTTTATCCATGCCGTCCATCCATATACATTGTAGAATTAACATCATTATTGCATGCCTGCTACCATATGGCTGGGTGGTAGATTTACAAAAGTTTCAACACAAGATCGTGGGTTTGATCACCTGTTGTAGTAGTGTGAGTGTGTCGGCATGTGTGGGGTACGTCAGTGCATGTGAAAAAAGATTAATTAAAAATATCATTATTGCACAACGATTATATGTATGAAAACATCGTAATGTTTTGACCATCTAAATCCTAATTTGTCCTTTAGAAAAAACACTATATTAAGTACAACCTATGTTCGGTGGACCATGAAACTGTAATTAATGGATCAAATTAGTGGACCATGAAATTATAATCAATGGACCCAATTTCACAACTGATGTGCAGGTCACCCATACGGATGTCCAACTGGATTGTCACATGTAAAGGATGCTTATAAACAGCAGTCATGAATAAAAAGCATACATCAATACGAGCTGGATATCTGCTTTTGGTATTAGATGATGGGATACCAAGATTAATCTAATCCTTCTCATTATTTTCTATAGTGCTGATCTTCTGTGTTAAAAGGCTATGGAAAATCCGGTGCCATCGCTTTCCATTAGTCCACGCATTTCCGATGACTCTAGTTAACAAGATTCGCTCCTCATTGGGAGTTCTCCCCTCCAAATAGATTGCTAACCACGCAACAAAATTTTTAACGTGTGAAACTCTTTTGGGTGATCTACACCGTCCATCGAAAATTTTCAGATAATTTTAGAGCACAAGCTCAAAAATGAGGTACATCCAAAGCTTGCATAAGATCACGGATACCTAAATGAAGTTAAAATACAAATTTCAGCTTGAGCTTTATATGACTTCCACGGAAGCATCAAATCCTACCGTCTTCAGTGCTATTGTCCACTTTAGCTTTTGATCTATATTGATTTTGGATTCGTATCCTGTAATAATATGAAAAAAAATGAATGGACAGATCTCAGCCCTGCATCACTCAAGACAGTGCATTCCTGCATTCTTTTCTGTGGGGCTCACCTTGATGTGCGCATTCTGTATCTACACCGTCCATCTATTTTTTAAAGATTATTTTAGAGCATGATTCCAAAAATTAAGAAGATCCAATCATCAGGTGGACCATGCTCAGGAAACGGTGGTGATTGAACAACCTACTAATAAAAACATCTTAGGGCTCACTTTAATGTTCCGGTAATTTTCATTTACCATCCAATCTGTTGATAAGTTCACATAAGCCTGGATTAAGAGGAAAAACAAATATTAACTTGATCCAAAACTTTTGTGGCTCATTAATGGTCAATCACCACTATTTCTTATGATATGGTCCACCTGATCATTAGACATGCTTTATTTTTTGGATAATGCCCTAAAATGATCTCAAAAATCAGATGGACGGGATGGATACATAGTGCACACAAGGTGGATACTACGGATGCCCGGGTCTCACATAGTCCACTGCCAGGTGCAGCACAATTCAGGTTGGGAGAAGAAAACTGCTTTATTTGGCGTGGTCCATTTGAGCTTTAGATATGCTTTAATTTTGTGCTCCGTTATAGAATGATGTATAAATATTGATGGACGGTGTGGATTTAAAATATAAATCATTGTTGTGGCCAAAGAAGTTCCACACGTTAATAGTAAAAGTCAATGGTATGTATCACGTAATCCATTTTGAGAGAGAGAAATCCAGCGTATCTTGTTAGTTGGATTCATCGGCGATGACGTGGACCAATGAGAACTGAATTTACTCATGCCTTCAACGGAAAAGGATTGGCTCCTCCCCTGCCACCAGCCCGGTGGCCGGTGGTCGTTGCTCTGTGGCCCCACCATGATGTATGTATTTCATCCATGCCGTTCATCCATTTTTACAGATAATTTTAGGATTTAATCCCAAAAATGAGAGGGATATAAATCTCAGGTGGACCACACCACAGGAAAACAATAGTGATTGGATATCCACCATTAAAATCCTCCTAAGGCCACTGTACTGTTTATTTGACATCCAATCTGTTTATTAGGTCATACAGACCCAGATGAATGGAAAAAACAAAGATCAGCTTGATCTAAAACTTATATGGGCCCCAAAAAGTTTTTAATGGTAGACGTTCATTCAACACAGTTTCCTGTAATGTGGTCGACTAGAGATTGGGATATACCTCATTTTTAGCATTTTACCTAAAATGATCTAGAAAAATAGATGGACGGCATGGATGAAACACATATATGGTGGTGGGGCCCACAAAGCCCGGGCCACCAGCAAGTGGCTGGTGGCAGGGGAGTAGCCAATCCGTTTCGTGCTTTCAACACAGACGATCGGCACTCTTTTTTCCAAGCGGATTGCCTGCGATCCGATGGGGCCCACAGAGATATACGTGACAAATTTACTCCGTCCAAAACCTACGACGGCCATACGACACCGAACGGTGGGGATTAAACGCCTGATAGCGACCGAAGTTAATTTTGTATCAGCAAGGTAACCCTATGAACGGTTTGGATGGCATATAAACCTTATGGTCAGCTCGGAATAGTTTCAATGGTAGACATTGTAGTTCCAACTGTTTCGTTTGGTGTGGGCCACCTGAGCATTGGATCTACCTGCATTTTAAATTCTTATCTATTTTGGTCTTTCAAAACAGATGGACGGAGTAGATTTGTCATGGACATCTCTGTGTACCCCCACACAACCCCGGGCACATGTATATCCTCCCCTTTTCCAAACCCCACATGTAATTCCTCCCCAGGAGTTGTTAAAAGTGCATGAACACTTCGTATAATAAAAAAGCCATATTTGTGGGACCCACTGCAGGAAGTCCAGCACATATGATTCCACCGTCCAGTTGGAAGCAGCCAAACCTACAGTTAAAATGAAAAAGACAACTATCAAAATTTAACAAAAAGACGTCAACATGGAGACCCATGATTTGGACGGTTTGGACTGATTCACACGTATCTTCGCATCTACCCTTACTGGTGCATGCGTATGGATGGTTCTGCAGCCAGAGTATCTACTCCCACTGTCTTTTCTTTGTTGGTAATATACTGTCAAGTTAGCAACTCCCTATGTCGTCATCAACGTATACTGAACGTGAGGTTTGCTAAAATACATCCACACGTATTGAAATTAGATTCGTCGGTGCTATAGCCGTTGGATTTAAGGTCATTTTCAGTGATCAAACCATTGATTTGACGAGATACACGTTTGAAGGTTCCTTCCTCGAAATTACTCAAGATTCAAAGATCCTAAACTTGTGATCAATTATCAGAGAATTAAAAGTAAGTAGACGTTCCATATAAAAAAGAGAGTAAATAATAGTAGGATTTTCCCATCCATAGTAAGACCTATCATGTAGACGGTCTAGATTATCCAACATAACCCCAGATCCGACGGCCGTTATCTCGACGTATCATTTCAATATACGTCGCGATGTATTCTAGGAAACCTCCATAAAGGCAGGCGATTTTGTTAAGCTACACTTGTGCAGTTACCAAAAAAGCCACACTCGTGTACATCCCGTCCAATCCACACGTATCACAAGTGGCAATATGCCACACGTGTGAGAGATCCTAACTTTCCATCAGGTGGGCTAATGTGAAACGAATAACGTGCACCCAATGGATGAAATGGATGTGTCTGGTCTCAACACGCGCGTTCTTCATCAATCGTCAACGCGGGAGAGAGATATCCTTTGATACTCTGGAAGAATATGATGGATGATACACATGCAGCTTGAAATTACTGAGAAAATCCATAAATATTAATTCAAAGTAAACGGTCCAAATTATACGTAACCTTTTTAGATGTCTCATGAACTAAAATTATTTTTAATGAAATGTATAAATATAAGATTTATTTGCATATATTGGACGGTTGAAATGAAAAATCCAATTGTCATTTTTCAAAGAACAAGTGTCCACGAATCAGAGGTGAAGATCATTCGATCAATATTTATTTTGGAATATAAGTTGGAAATAGTTCTTTCCACAATTTGGTCGGTTTGATTTAAGTTAATATATGCCACGTGTTCCATTTCTAAGTGCCTGTGTATCAAGCGTCATCCGCATCCAGAGTATCAAAGAACTCCGAGGTAGGCAAAGACTGCCCGTCATTCCCAATCTCTCCCTTCCCCCCTCTTATTAGGTAATAGATAGGATTTAGGGCTTGAAACTCTCCGACAAGACTTCTACAGCAGACAGTAAGGTTATTTCATCTCTCTCTAATAATAAATATCAGTCATCTCTCTCTATTAATGATAATAGAATATATTTATTTGAATTTTTGAGTTTCTTGCTTTTCTTTTCTGTAATTTTTATTGAATTTTTATAATTTTTTTAGAGAATTTGGATGTAAAATCGTCTGATTATTGATGCAAATAAGGGCTTAATGTTGTGATGGATAGAAGAGAGTTTTGGATTGGTTCCTGTACACGTGGACGTACGGACGTGATGGGGCCGTTCATCAGGTGGGCCCTACATGGTGGATGGGGGATCCACAAGCGTTCATCAGGTGGGCCACACATGGTGGATGGGGGATGCACAAGCGTTCATCAGGTGGGCCGCACATGGTGGATGGGGGATCCACAAGCGTTCATCAGGTGGGCCCCACATGGTGGATGGGGGATTTACAAGCGTTCAGTCAAGTACGAAATGAGTCTATGATTCACGTTGAATGGGTGGAAGTGATGTGTTAGGAGGATTAGGGTCGTCTGATTGTCATGATACTAAGGCAGTTGACTGTGTCCCGTACGGATGGCCTGATGAACGGCCTGGATCTGGTTCGCTTGTACAGTTTTTTGAATGTTGGACGCTGGTCTCTTATGTCTGATGATGGAGAATGAGCCTGGAAATATCCACTGCGAAGCTTTGGGGCTTAAACTTAACTTACAATTCGATGTGTGGGGCCCAGTGAGATGTGTGCATGACATCCAACCAGTCCATCTTGTGCGCCTCCTTACGTTCTCCTTGGTGCCCAAAAAGTCAGTCTAATGCAAAATTTAGGTGTGTCACACTGTAAAATCATGCCCAAAATCTCCAAAATGATGTGGTGTGGCCCACATGGATTTTGAGGTGTCCATTCATCCTATTTGGGTGTGTATCTTTTGAATTTATTGGATGGTGTCTACAAAAAATGGTAGGCCCTGCAAACAATCTGGAGGGCATCCTCATCTCAATTGTTACCTGTGGTGTGGCCCACCTGAGTTTTGGACATGCCTGATTTCCGGCCGCCAAGTAGAACATGAGGCATTCATGGGGTAGTGAATTGTTGCTTTGGGGCTGTCAATGCATCCGATCAATGGCACGAAAGGTGGATGGTCGAGACTGAGCTTGACAAAAAGTAGCTCCAACCATCATCTTCAAACATTTATTTGATAGGCCCCACCACGGATTGTTTATGATTCCAGAAAAGCACTTTGGTTAAATGCTGCTAACTATCTGATCTATGGCTCTAAAAGACGAAAGCTTGTATCAAAGTGAACAACACTCAAAAGGGTTAGAATCATCTAATTGATGTGAAAACTAATTGACATCCCAGATCGATGATCGACTGTCCCACATGTCTTTCAAAAGCTTTGGGATATGCTAATGTCCCCATGAAGATGTCGATGTTAGCATTCCAGATGGAAGGGGAAACTCAACATTATTTTCCTTCATATGCTCTAAAAAAATGAATCATGATTCATCTCGATCCAGCCACCTACCTTTCTTATATAATGCATCATAAGTGATAACATCTATTTAATGCAGCTTTTCAATTACCTGACTAACTTCTACAATGGTGAGTTATCTATACTATTTCAACAGAACCACGAAAATTCCCCACCAACTTGTCTAAGGCTATGTTCCACCACAAACTGGTTAGCAAATTGCATGACAATCCAAAAGAGTATTTAGGGGCCGTTTGGATGCACTTCCTCAAACGGTGGTTTCTGAAAAGGGGGTTTTAGGCCTCCGTTTTTTTATAAACTTAGCAAAAACCATTAAACCAATATCATTGGGTTTTTGTTGAATCGGTTTGTCAAGCGGTTGATGAGTTGGTTTTTGTTGAGTTGGTGTCTTGGCACTTATTTTGTCAAGAGGGAGATGTGATGGGGGTTTGCAAAGTGCAATCCCTCCCCCCATGTGTCCAAATGGGCCCTTGGTTATGTTTAGGCACCACCCTCCCTATGGGAGATGATAGAAAAGTGGCTGCTTGCGCACTCCCAGAAGGGGAATGAAGTCTCCCAAATGGCTTGGTTTCTCACTCTTTCATTTTAAATGGTTCTAAAATGCCATTTGCCATTCAATCCACCAGGAATTAAGTTAGGAAGCACTATGAACATCTTGCTTGGGGAGATATTTTGTGAATGCATAATAGATGTGTCTCAAGTGCATGCATATGCAGTTTCAATGTGTATATGAAGTGTGTATGGATCTCTTGAAATACGGCTTGGCTGGACTGATTTCCGGAGCAAAACATGAGAAAGATTTCCCACTCGTTTCTACACTACTCCTAGAGTAGTAGTGACGCAGGACAATTAACCACTTACTCTAAAAGGTTGAACTAATAGAGCACGGCGAATTAATTCATTTATCTCATAGCCCAAGCCCCACATCTCATGGGTTAGGACCTCAGCCTTGTGAGCCCCAAATCACATGGGTTCCGCCTCACACGAACCACCTGCCTCACACGGGCCGCCCACCCTAAGTGTGTCCCTGCATCCCACAGGCTACCCCACTCGAGCCCGGTGTGAAAATGCCGCTGCATTAAGTAGAAGTGAGGGGAATGTCTTTTTTTGGTTTGGTTTTACTGGAAATAAAAAGGATAGCCTTCTCGCTGCAGATGTTTCGGATGCTCTTCTGAACATGGCGCTGTTTGAACTATGGTGGGTCAAAACATTTTCAGTGGAACCGTGGTTTGGGGTTACTTAGGACCTGTTTGGTAGACGCCTAAAACGAGTTCATCTAATTTTAGTCAATTGGAAATATGTGTTTAGAGACAAACATTGTTGTCTATCAAGGTTGGTTTTAATCCTTATCATAAAGAAATCTCTAACACAGTTACGATTAACTAAAATGAGATGAACTCATTTTTAGGCATCTAATGAGCAGACCCTAAGTGTTTCTTCTTCTTTTTGTTGTTGTTGTTGTTGTTGTTGTTTTGACCGATGCTGCTAAATCGATCTCTTGCTGTTGGTTGTTCTTTTGCTGCAAACCAATATTATTGAAAACATTTCAGATTTCAACTACTATACATGTATACTTCCTTCGGTTGTGCTGGCTCCCATGGCTGACTGGATGTGCTACTGCCATTTCACACCCATGATTCAGAATGGCAGAAACCTAGAGACTCCAGAATACTTAAAGTGGGGCTCGTTTTCCTTGAGACCCAAACTCTTAAGTGCATAGAGCAGGCTTTAGAAGCCCCATCAATCAGGATTTGGCAGCACAACCCAACGTTACCTAAATCGACAACCCCCTACATTTTCCATTTCAAATCCCACGATTCTGATATGGGTCATTTGCAATCTGGATCACTATTTTTACTAATCCAAAATTATGGTTCTGTGCTCCTAATGTAAATTAACTTGTAATGTCAATCTATTTTCAGGAGTAGATTTTTATGCTCTGATTTATGCATATAAATACTAATGTTTATCATTTCATACATAAACACGGTATCAATTCATATAAAATTATACTGTATATTCCTAGTGTATATATTAGAGTGACCCACATTATCCTACCCCTAGTGCACCCCACATTGGAGGAAGTAGCATACTGCATACCTGTTCCCGTACCACGTAAAGGAGCAAACCACAATCTAGGTAACTTTGATTCGCCCTATTGCTACCCTTGAGGTTCATCTGTTCATATAATGCTGGTGAATAGTTTTTAAAGTTTTTTTTTTTTTTTTTTACACACGCACACACACCACCACACACTCACGCCTTGGTGGGATTTCACCACCTATGGGTACTCGAACCCTGAACCAGGTGTTGAAACTCCTAAGAGTATACCACTGGAGTAAGAGCAAGGACCCAGAATAGTTTTTAAAGTTGATATTCAACTTCATCATCATCATCTAAACAATATCCCAATTAATTGGGGTCGGCTACATGAATCCTGTTTCACTATATCACTCTATCAAGGGCCAGACCTTCAGTTAGAACATAGGTCATCAAGTCTCTTTTTATTACCTCCATCCAAGTTCTTTTTGGGCCTTCCCCTTGCCCTTTTAGAGCTGTCAACTTGTACCAACTCAATTCTTCTAATTGGCACGGTTCTTGGTCGCTGTTGCATGTGACCTAACCACCTATGCCTACTTTCCCTCATCCTTATTTCAGCTACACTTATCTTTTGAACATGTTCTTTAACTGCACCACATTCTGTCCCATAAAGCATGGCTGTTCTTATAGCTATTCAATATTTAAAAAAAAAAAAAAAGTCACATCTTCATCAGCTCAGCTCATAATGTTTATTATTGATTTTTTTTTTTTTTTCCTTCTTCTGTTATTGGCTCATAGATGGATGCCCTTTGAACATCATATGTTTGAGGATCATAGAGTTATATCTTTATGCCTAGAACATAAACTGAGCTATATGTATCACTGATCTTTCGGACCGTCAGAATATATTTTTTTTAAATTAAACACTCTATTGCTTTCATCCATTTTGGTGCCCTGATTGTTGGGCCAGGTCTTCTGCCTTCAGGGTCCACCTGATGCATCGCATGTATGCCTCCCACATGCCTGGTTGGTATGTGTTACTGCACGTGGGTTGCTTGTTAGCTTTGTAATTCTCCGGTTCTTTTACATCTTTCATTCCATTAATTAATCTCAAGTAGCAATTGGAAATTGGATTTCAAGAATCATGTTTTGGTTGTACTTCGACATTAATAACAACTATCTTTTGCGATAAATATCATAATGGGTTTTCGGTGGACACCACAAGCAGGTATATGCTAACACTGCAAGCCAGGCCAGGTGCATATTACGTTGCATGAAGACAGTTATCTAGGCAATCTTTTCATGGCTTCAAGCCCCTCTCACTCAAATGGTGCTAATTTGAACATGTTTGACTCAGAGAATGTACAGTTGAATACCAAGTGGGAAGATGTGATGTGTCCTATCTGTTTGGATTTCCCTCACAATGGGGTCCTCCTCCAGTGCTCATCATACGAGAAAGGATGCCGTCCGTTCATGTGCGACACAGGTCACATGCACTCAAACTGTCTTGATCGGTTCAAAAGTGCAAACGGAGTGCCAGTGGCAGCAAATGTTCCTTCAACCTCAGAGGCAGCACCCGAGGAAAGCATACAGTCGGTGGCAATACACGCTAGTGTTCGTCCAGCTTGCCCATTGTGTAGGGGAGAAGTCATGGGCTGGGTTGTTGTCGATGAAGCCCGTATACATCTCAACACAAAGAAACGATGCTGTGAGGAGGATCAGTGCACGTTTGTCGGGAATTACTTGGAGCTCCAAAAGCACGCCGAGCTCAAACACCCTCATGCCCGGCCGTCAGAAATAGACCCAGCTCGACAACTGGATTGGGAGAACTTTCAGCAGTCCTCGGAGATCATAGATGTCTTGAGCACCATACATTCAGAAGTACCGCATGGGGTAGTGTTGGGGGATTATGTGATAGAGTATGGGGAAGATGCCAGGGGCGACGAATACGAAGATTTTCCGGGGGACGATGGCAATTGGTGGACCTCGTGTATCCTGTATCAGGTGTTCGATAACTTTAGAGCATCGAGAAACCGGCGGAGGTCCAGAGTCAGCCAATCAAGGAGTGTGCGCCGGCATTCGAGCTATGATTCTTCAGATTTCGATGATAGTTCAGTTACTTCTGTGGATATTTCAGACTATAGAATGGATGAAACTGATGATGAGTTTGGGAGTAGAGGGGTTGGCTCTAGGGGGAGCTCGGCTCATCGCAGGTCAGTAGAAGGTTTTCTTTCTTGATTTGCTTTCCATGTTGAGACGGGTTCCTCTACAGGTCCTTGTAGAATAAGCTTATTCCACAAGGCTGCTCATGGGGCCACCGGGGTGTGTACAGGATCCAACATGTCCATCTGGGTTGGCCCACTGTCAAAGTTGGACGCCTAAAAAAGAGGCCAACCAACCATCATGTGGATTGCGGGCCACTACATGAATTTGGAGGTTTTGGATGGTATTTTCTACGTTAGGGCTCACCGTGTTGTGTATATCCCATCCAACCTATGCATCAGGTGAGCCCCTAATCAGAATGAGATGACACAAAAATCTGGCTGATAAAATCATTAGGTGGGAGGACACACCATAGAAAACAGTGGAAAACATCCAAAAACTTCCAAATCCATGTAGTGGCCCACATGATGGTTGGGTCGGCCTGATTTTTGGGCGCCAAAATTTCTTCGTGAAGCAACACTGCTGGACAGGTTGGATGCCAAAAAACACACTTAGTGGGCCCCATGGGTGGCACTTGTTGAACATGCTAATTCTACAAGGACTTGCATAGGAACTGGCCTCTCCAATGTTTGAATTCAGGTTTTTAGTCATATAGTCATCGATATTTTTAGAAAATGAATACAAGCTTTTTGAATCCCTCATACGTGTCGATCCCAGCCCACCTATACACGCCCAATCACATGTGCCAATGATGCACGTTTGTGAAATCTAAGCCAAACGATCATCAGTTGGGCCCTTTTTTTTAAAGAGTGATTGGGCCCATTTGTGTCCTGCTGCGTCCCAAAATCAGGTTGTTTCAGTGGTAGTTGGCCAAATTGTACAGAAAGAAATGAATGGTTAAAATAAGTTGACAGCATTCCACTTTCAATGCACACATGTCGCCCACCCGATGATGGGTGGACTAGCCTGATTTCATGGCTGGGGCACATACATGATTGAGCCCACCTTATGGATGGCTTGGATGCCATGCTAAGGTAGTTGGCCAAATTGTACAGAATTAAATGAATGGTTAAAGTAAGTTGAGAGTATTCCACTTTCAGTGCATATGTGTGGCCCACCTAATGATGGGTGGACCAGCCTTATTTCATGGCTGGGCACATACATGATTGAGTCCACCTTATGGATGACTTGGATGCCATTCTCATGGTGGTGACTTGTTTGTTAGTTTTGCACCATTTTAAAAAAATGGTGGTGACTCTTCAAATGTACACATGGCATGATATATGTCAATCCAGAATCCAGACCATCCAAAACACTGACCAACTGTGGATGGAGCATAATCGAAAATTGAACTAAGAAGCTAAGGGTGTGTTTGGACAGGCCCATCCCATGGGATTGGATTGTATTAGGGTGGATGGCAAGTAACGATGGCTGTGTCAGTGGATTGCTGGCAATCCCATGGGATTGCTATATCCAGGGAATTCACCACCGGGTATGTTTGGCTCGCCTGGCCCATCCCGGGATTACGTCGGCCAATCCCGGGATTGCACCGTCTACCCAAACGTGTCCCAAGCAAAATAGATGGGATTAAGAGGGATTGGGTGGATTTCAAGGTAATGATGGTGATGTCAGTGGATTGCTGGCAATCCCATGGGATTGCTATATCCAACTGCCTGTTTGGCACGCCCTACCAAATCCCTGGATTGCTCCTTCCAATCCATCCTAATACAACCTAATCCCATCCACCCTGCCTGGCCAACCTAATCCCATCCATCCTAATACAACCTAATCCCAACCAAATCCCGGGATTGCTCCTTCCAATCCATCCTAATACTAACCATCCGAGTTTTCCCTTCGTATTCCAACAACTCTCTGTTTTACTTTTAACCATCCATTTGATGGTGATTAATTGGATGCTTTGGATTGCATGATCAGTGTTATCTTAGGTACATGCTCCATCCACAATAGGACCCACAAGTCTTGTGAGCTGTACATCAGTGCCACATGTGGAGAGGAACTGCCACACCTTTTCAAAAGGTGCAAAACTAATACGCTATTGTAATTTGTAACCCTTTAAAAAAAATAATAATAATAAATAAAATAAAATTTAACACATGCGTACACACCACCACACACTCATGACTTAGTGGGATTTCACCACCTATGGGTGCTCGAACCCTTGACCAGGTGTTGAAACTCCTAAGAGTCTACCACTAATTTGTAACCCATTTTATAGTCTCTTTCCTACATCAATTTCTGTGGAGTTCAAGGATTAAAAATCAGTTTTGATGTACCATATCGGCCGCCACCGAAAATGGGCTGTATCATGCAATGTCTCCCTGTATTGGGCCTATACGGCTGTATCGTTTACGGACAGAACTGGTTCATATCGGATGATATATACTATTGTGCATGGCGCATTCATGGTGAAACTGTGATCAATGCTTTGTATCACTGAACCATGAGTGCCACTTGTACAAACTGATTACAGTCAGTCCGACGGAGAATTGTCTAGTACCTCTAGCTTATTTATATAACATGCTAGTAGCATTTGATGGCCCGCTTTGCATTTTGATCACTGTTTTATGGTTTGATCTTATTTCATGTTGCAGTTCCCGGAGACGCCGCTCCCGCTTCTACGACCACTAGGCACAGGCAATGTCAGTGACTCTGTATGTACATTACTGTCTTTCAATTCTGTGGATACTTTTGTTTATTTTTACAATACAATAGCACATCTGATGTGGATGAAGTTACATGGCACCGTACTTCATGGATTTGAATATGGGGCTTTTAGAGTCATTGTACAATGCTCATGCAGTAGCATTTGGATTTTCAGTTTGCACAAGTGGGGCCCATCTTTCACCAAAAGAAGTTATGGCCCTTGATAGGGTGGAATGGGGAACAAGATTCATGTAGCTCACTCCAATTAATTGGGATAAGGCTTGATGATGATGATGATGACAAGTGGGGCCCATTTTTCAGTGATCAAAACCATTGAATTACAAGCCCAACAGTGAATGGACCATGCCCCCAACAACAACAACAACAACAAAAATAAATAAATAAATAAAAATAAAAATAAAAATTCTTTGATGGGAATATCCTGAACTTTTCAATTGGTGGACAACATAGAAACAGTTTACAAATAAGAGAGTAATGGGTTCCCATTCAACCAATATAAAGCCAAATGCTCTATGGCTTGGATCTTCCAATCTGAGGGTGGTTTTGGTGAGTCCCACCATATCAACGCTCTGGATCCCTGAACTGTGGTTGCCGCATGTACTGCACCAACTCTTGCCTGAGAGTTTTTTATTTTAACACACGCACACACGCCACACACTCTTGCCTGAGAGTAGAATGACAAGAAAAGCTTCGGTACTCTGGCAGACTGATGGATGATGCGCAGACGCTCAAAAATTGAGCACTTGGCTTCCAAGTTTTTATTATTGCAACTGTTCAAGTCATGTGTCTCAATTTAGATGTATTGTAAGCCATAACTACATTTATTTGATTATCTGAATATATAGGATCGGTGGACATTTAATGGACAGTTAAATATGAAATATATCCAATGGTGCTATTTCAACTAAGAAAAGTCTATACTGCTCAGAGGTTAGGATTCTTGAACAGACCTGATTTTGGGGATGTGACTTCACAATAGTGGGTCCCACAAATTAGACGGTTTAATTGGAGTTAATGTATGCTGCTGTACATTTTTTCAGTGCCTGTGTAAGTGTATCAAGTGTCGTTGCCCGAGTACCAAATAAAATACCCTTTATGATAGCAGGCATACTGCGTAGAAGAACGAAAGAGAATGGCAATATGCAGGTAGGCTCGTGGAAGTTCTATGCGTCTGCCTACACACAGAAGCAGGTGGAAAACACATGCGGTGATTGAGACTGTTGATCCGGTGGGCCACCGCGTGGATAATCCTTATCCCAAAATGCAAGGGGATGCTACTATGTTAGCCATCCGATCAGTGGTCTGCAAAAGGAACGGTGGACAGCCATCAGCACGCGTGTTTGCCTCGTGCGGCGAGGAGCAGGGTGCATGGAAGTTCTACCACACGAGTTGCATGTCATTGTTGTGCTTTTCACGAGATAATGTTGTGGTGCGTTTGGAAGGAAGGACCCACATTCATCAAGGGAAATTGGAGAAAAGTGATGGACAGGATTATCTAGTTTATGTAATTTTCGAAACGTGGGCCATGCATGATAGAGTACACTAGATGGGCACATTAGTGATGGATCGTCTTTGAATAAAATAAAGAAATAATAGGGCGAACGGATGAGTCCGTACAATATCATTAATCACAGCCATAGCTTTTTTCTTCACTTTCCACTGAATGTGGATTGTTCCTCGCTTCTGTTTCCACCGTTGTTTTAAAGGCCACCGATCAGATGGCTGGGATCATCCCGTCTATCGTCTATTATGATTCACTTTTCACCCACAGAAGGGCCCACTAGATGTACGGTCCATACTGATTCATCGATTTGCCATGTACTGTGGAGAGATGGCGGGAAACTCTCCTTTTCAGAGCCGAAAGAAGCGGAGTAAAGTGGGCCATCATGAAAGGCTACGTGTCAAACCTAACACCTATTACACGAGATATTCTGATACTCTGGCAGAGCGCGGCAGATGATACGCTGGAAGTTAGATATTACCGAGAAATTATGTAAGTAGCATATAATTCAGGGATTATTTTAAAAAAAAAAAAAAATCATAGATAATTTGAATTTTATCGAATAATGCCTCCACGGTTAGAAATTACCCAACTAATTAACAAAATGCTTTCCTTTACTTTTGGTTTTGGAAGTATTGAAATGGAGAAATGTGGGACCAATATTTGGCATCTGTATGACATCTAAAGCGCCCATTAGGGCCTGTTTGGCCAATGGTATTAAGTTGTATTAAATGGGATTGCATTGCTAATACCACCTCGAGATTGGGAATGATATATTTGGAAGGAGTGGGATGAGATTAAAATTAATTTTATAGGCTTTGAAAAATGAGCCTTGGGTTGAAAAGTGTGAGATGGGATTTCCAAATCCCATGGATGATGAATTTTTCCTTTACCCAAGTGTAATTTGAAAGGAAATTCGGAGAGATCTACTTTTAATTGCATACATTCCAAAAATGGTATTGAAAAACATGGGTTACACCCAATCCAGAGACAATACCTTACATATACATTTATTATTACTTTTACAATTTCATCCACCTTAATCTCACCTAATGCAGTTGGCCAAACGGTCTTTAGAAGTGGAAAGAAATGGTGGATCCAATTACCATCCAAAGGCACTCAAGCATTCAAATTCACTTCTAACCTGAATTCAGATTTTTACTTGCTAGAGGCAGGGATTTTCTGTAAATGAGCACTGCTCCATTAAATGAAATCAGTGATGATGTGGCCAATAACATTGCAACAAGCAGAACTCTCTACTTGTGGCGAGCAGATAACCTAGATTCTAATAAGCCCAAATTTTCATATGGGTAATTATTATGTTGGGGGTGCATATATAGATCACATAGGCTTCATAATTCTCAACTTCATCCGTTTTTAAAGAAAAGTTAAATGAGGCTATCTCATTAATTCCTTCCCTAAAAGGCAACTGCTGGTTCAAATCACAGGGCATTACTTTGTGAAATCAGAACTCGAAAACGAATTTTACATAAGATTTGACATCGATAACATTGATATATTTGAAAGAAACGAAACCAATGGTCCACTATCTAAAAAATGGTTGCCTAGGGATAAAATTACAACAGATTTTTTTAAGTGAGGAAATTACACAAATGTCCTCGTCTAAGTTATTCTATAAAAAAAACTAGTGAAAGTCTGTGTAGCATCCAAGCCATCCAAGATATGCAACCCACTATGGTGATGACACAAACCCAAAAGGCCGGTCGGGTCCACGAGTCAGATGCTAGGCTGGTTGTAGATTGTAACCTAAGGTACAATGAGTTTTAGAAAGTTTAATTTTAGTTATTATATGCCACGTGTACCATTTCTACCATCCTGCGTATCAAGTGTCATACGCAGCCGGCCAGAGTATCAAGGAATTCCTCGTTCTTACTTGCGAGCAATGGAGATTGTTAGCAGTATTTGCTCTCCAACGTCACCTGGAAGCCACTGATCAGATGGACAGGATCATCCAATCTAATTGTTCATTTCTCTGCCACGTGTACTGTTTAGAGATGGCGGGAAAACCCTCTCCTTCGGCCATAAACTCTGAAAACCTCACTGTTTTCTCTTACCTCTCCTTCTTCTCCATTTCCCTTCCAGGAAGAAAAATCACAGAAAAAAAAAAAAAAACCCTAGGAGAGAGAGAGAGAGAGAGAGAGAGAGAGAGGTGTATTCGAGTCAGTTCGATGGAGCATCTGTCTTCTCCGGAGGCAGTTTCATGCCGTCTCAGGCTACTCAAGCTCCTGATTCTGCTTTCTCTCCAGCCAAAGTAACCCATCTCTAACTCTCTCTCTCATCCCTGTCTCTTTCTCTCTCTTATGGTTTTCTCTCAGCCCTCTCTCTGTTTTTTTACTTTTTTGAATTTGGTCACAGAATCGCGGAAATCAGTGCTTGCTTCCGCTGACAATGAAGCAGATTAGCGATGCTTACCAAACGACGACAAATCCAATTTCTTCATTGGACAGCGTTGATGTCAACCACGTATTCTCTCTCTCTCTCTCTCTCTCTCTCTCTCTCTCTCTCTCTCTCTCTCTCTCTCTCTCTCAGAATTTCAAATCCGATAATCCTATGGGATTATGAGAATTGGGATGTGATTGTCGTGTGAGCTTGTTTTCTCTGTTATGGATGGGCACTACGCCGAGAAATCTCACTGATGAGCTGGGAATTATCTACACTGCAAACGTTTTCACGACAATGTGGTGCAAACGGTTTATGTGGACCCCACCATGATGTGTTGATGACATCCACTTCGACTATCATGCACGGCTTCCCTCGTTTGCGCATGTACCGAAAAATCAGGCCAATCCACGACTCAGGTGGGCCACACGAGTAGGAACAGTTGTGAGGGGACGCCCACCCTTGATTCTCAATGGGCCCCACTTAAGTCCGGTGTGCCATCATCTGGGGTAGTTGTTTCATCTCAGTGGATTGGATGGTACCTACACAACATGGTGGGCCTCTATGAGAATCAAGGGTCTGAGTACGGTCCCAACTGTTCCTGCTGGTGTGGCATACTTTTGTCATGGATTGGCCTGATTTTCAGGCACATGGCCAAACAAGGGAGGGCATATCTAATGGTCGGAGTGGATTTCATCAACCCAAGATGGTGGGGACCACAAGAAACCCTTTGCACCAGATAATTTCCCCTGATAGGATGATCCTCACCGTATGGCTGGGGGCACATCAAATTGGACAACAATCCAAATTCAACGCCTGAAATTTGATGGTTAAGATCGTCCTATCAGTACATTTTCGGGGTATGCCCCCATCAACTTACGGGCTCTTATGTGAATGGTCTGGCTTGGCTTGCATGTGTGCCATGCCAATTCATGGATGGCACCAGACTCATGCCAGTGTGCCTCTTCTGATTTTGATTCCCTTTATTTTCATTGTTGGGATTTCAAATCATTTTTTGGTTTTTATACTGTTGTCTTTTAAAGGTTACCTTGCTTGGATTGGTACTGAATAAAGTTGAGAAGGTTACAGATGTTAATTTCAGCCTTGATGACGGGACAGGACGGATCGATGTTCATAGATGGTGAGGTTCTTTTTAGTTTTAATTTGCACTTGGGGGAGAGGTGTGGAATTGCGTGGTTTTTAATGTAATGGTCGTTGATTTGAGAATGCATTGTGATTTTTTATAGGGTAAATGATGAAGGAGAATTGAATGAAATGGCTGGCATTATGTAAGTTTGTGATGATCCCTTTTGTTTTATATTCCGTTTGTACTTTGCTATCTTGCTTGCAAGTAGAATGGTTTAGTATGAAGACACCAGTAGCCAAATTTACTTCAGGTGATGATCATTGCTCTGTCCGAACCTTGATCAGTTGCGAATTGGTTATGGTAAATGCCCCTGCTTGATTGGAGTTTTGAAGTGGTGTCAGGAATCTTTGAAGTCCACTTCCCATCCCTATCTGACCAAAATTGAATGGGCAGCAAAAAGGATCACTTATAGTTGGACTTTGAATATGGGTGTTGTGCACATGATCCTTCCCTTTTTGTGTGGTTTTTCCCATACTTGTTCATTAAATTGTTAAAGATAAATGCCTGCTATGGATTTGAGATTATCACTGGATCTTCATCAAACTTGTAGATTTTTACTTGCCCATCTTTGTTCAGGAAAACTTCAAGATAATATTGGAAAAGTAATTACTTTATTACTATTGTTATTATTTAATTATATAAGGTTTTTACATTTTATTTAATTAGTATCCACATTGTAGATAGGATCTCCTTTATTCTCGTTCCTGATAATTGGTTTTGTTAATATTGTTCATATGTTGGGCTATTTGTGCATTGGATGGCTTCTTTTTTTTTTTTTTTTTTTTTTTTTTTTTGTCTGCTATCAGGAATGGAATGTATGTTCGAGTTCATGGTCAGTTGAAAGGGTTTCAAGGGAAAAAACATGCTGTTGCCTTCTCTGTCAGGTATGCATTTACCTTTTTGTCAATTTCATATGCTTCCAAATAGTCACCTATATAGCAATGCACTGTTCTATGTGCATTTTCAAGTCATATTGCAAGTTAGTGGTTGATCCGAGTGAAGTTTCTTTTTACTATCATTGAAATGGATGTTTTATGTTGTTTCTACTCGTTTTTATTAGCATCTTTCTACTTCCCTGAAGAATCATTCTTGTTATTCCCTTGGACATCTTTTCTGTTGTTTAGAAACAGAGTACCTGCTGCAGGAAACATTTGCTGGTGCACAAGTTTTTTATGTCATGACAGAAAATGAATTACTGAATGACCATTAAATCTTCTTATTAGTTTACTAAGCTTGCATCTGAAGATTCTGATCATCTATTTGGCTTTTTCGTTTAGAACTGAATGCAGAGATGAAATGATATGCACCTCTGTTATTGACTCCTAAGTAGGGGAATGCATTATATTGTTTAAAATTCATGTCGCCTTGTTGTTGAAGATCTTGAACACTTTGTATCTTTTTGAATGAGTATCCACTTTGTATCTTTTGAATGAGTATCCACTTTGTATCTTTGAATGAGTATCCATTAGGTTATAGGTATTTATGCTCCCTGCAACTCAAATGATGGCTTTTTCTAGCTTGCCATGTAAGTTGAGGCAATTGAATAGTTGATCAGGAGACCTTGTATGCAGTTTTCTTTTTTGATGAATTCGTATTCAGTTAACTTTACAAATCAACTTATATGAAAGCACAAAGGAGAAAATTGTGCTCTAGATGGCAACCAAGGTCTAAATAGAAGATGTTAACACCATCAATAAAAGACAAGGAAAACTAAATGCTGTCTTAGTATAGTCAATAAGAACATTCAAGAGCATTGTAAATTCTTTTCCAATAGTATAATTTGATGATGCTATGTTAGTGGCTAGAAAAGTGTGTATGCTAACCCAATCATAGAAAGTTTCATAAGAGGATTGGAACAGGCTACCATGAGACAAAGGATCTTCCTTCTAAATTGATTCAGTTTGAAAATATAGTACACCCAATTGTCCCACATTAAGATCGTTTCAGAAGTTTTCCTAAACTTTATTGTGTCAACAAATAATTCAAAATACCTTGACTTTTTCAAAACACGTCTGCATCCAATAGCAATTATTTGAAGCACTTCTATTACCACTATTTCAGGAAAACGAGGTCTCGATCTTATGGATTTGTTGAAATACAGGATTCCCATTCCTAGCAGGAATAGGAGGGAACAGATACCCGAAGTGAGTAAACAAAAATATGTTGGTTTCAATGTTCAAGTTGTATATTGGGATTATGCTTTTCCGTCCAGTGGAACCACCATCTATTTTGAGAAATTTTGTTTGGATTTGAGAAGACGGGGCTGGTTCCTTCGAGGGAAGGTAGACTCCCTTTTGCCTTCATTCAGACATCAATTACTCACCACCACCATTTGTCAAATTTCTCTCAAATTCCTTTTCTAGAGATTAGGAATGTACCTTACAGAGCAAATTTGGCTCTCTCGAATGGTGGCAAGATTACTCCCTGAGCATTTCATTTTTTTAAGTTGCTTATTTGATGTTTCAAAAGTGAAATGCTCAGGGCCTGTTTGGCAGATGAGTAAAAATGAGTACATCTCATATTAGTTAATCATAATTATGTATTATCATATTTCATTTTGGTAGAAGATTAAAATAATCCTGATGACCAAAAATCATAATCTCAAATACATAAATGTGATTAACTAAAATGAAATGAACATTTTTAGGCTTCTGGTAAACAGGCTCTCAGTTTTCTTTCTTCCTGCATTCTACCTGATTAACCTGAAAAGAAAAAAAAAGAAAAGAAAAAAAAACTGAGTTTCTGCATCATCATCATAATGATTTAAAGCCAAATTCATTTATTGCAATTTTTAATAAAAAACCTATTCTGATATTGAATGAAAAACATTATATGAATAGCATTGAAAGAATAACGCATCTGCCTCTGTCGCCGCTAGTTATGATTACAATGTTATATATCAGCTTGCAGCATGTGTTAGAGATCGTGGTAACCTTGCATGGCACTATTAGTTGCTGCATGCCTAGGGTCTATCTTTTTGTTAAAATTTCTACACTTTTCTATACGCCAATATGTTAAGACTTTAACTTTTGTTTCTGTCTTTTCAGGCCCGTGACTGATTTCAATGAAATTGCTTACCACTTCATCCAGTGTATGTATGTACATAAATACAACTTACGCATACAGGTATCAGATCTAGATCTTGATTTTATGCGAATACAAAAACATGTGCACGTGTGTTCCTTTTATGGATATGAATCCTGCGTTTGGATGGATGCAAGGTGCAGGGTGGTGGCCCAGCTCAACCCCAGATAAATCCAGGAATGTATACCCCTTTCCAGAATGGATCATATGGACATCAAGTTGCGGTTTCAAATCGAGTTCAAAACAACTTTGGATTTTAGTCTGCATTTGAATGTACAATTGAGATGAAATGACATACTTCATTCAACAAAGAAGAAATGATCAAATTGTAGTTACCATCATTAGTGATCAACCTGAGGAAGTATGACGTAGGGATGAACGTGATGAGGTCGAGCACCATCGTCCTCAAGAGGATAACTATCTCGAATCCACAGAACTTCTCTAGACTCCTCACAGAGGCTTCTTGAATCCACGAGAAAGAAAGCAAGCAAAATAGAAAATAAATTCTATAAAATTCGAAATTGATTAATGAATGAAATAAACGAGTTCAGAACCCTTTAAATAGCAGTAGCAAGCAATGGGAGAGAAATCAGAAGCAAACTATAACTAAAACTCCTAGAATTCGCAACTTACTATAAATAGTAGACTTACTATTTATAGATGGTCGTGATGTCTACTAGTGCGCAAGGATTTCGGCCGAAAATAGTAGTTGTCTTATTTGGCTTCACCAAGCTGTTCTCCTAATTATTCTAAGCCCTTTTCATGTTGGACAACTCCTAAAGCTCAACGGATGAAGAGTTATAATCAAACTAAAACTTATTATTTATAGTAAAAACGGACTTAAAATAGGGAAACGACTGTCGATCCGGGGGTATTTTGCAACTCCGGCTTGCGCAACCCGGCGTAGTGGGTTTGGTTGGCTAAAGTAGCTCGTTCTACCCCAAAATCATAAATTTTACGCCCGATAACTCATTCTGGGTTGTGAGATATGCCCGATTTAAGGTCCGACGGTCCGGATCACTTCTGTTGTCGACCGGGCCTTTTCTGATCCATCTTGGCCATGAAACTGTCCGTGACCCGCTCTACATCAAAGTAGCTCTCAAATTTGCAGTTTGATTCCTTTCAAATTGAACTTGAAAGTAACATATAAATGCTATCTGAAGCCAAATTCCTGATATGAATAATGCCAATGTAATTGCAATTTGATCATTGCCACTTCCATCATTGTCATTATTTCCACTATACTGAACTGATTATTGCAATTCGATTTAATAGTGCAGCCAAATGCAAGTAGTTTTTTATGCATATTTCCTCTCTGTTTCTTCTTTCTAGTATTCTAGTCATGCTAGCATTGCTGAATCTGGGGGTGACTTTGACCAAATGGTCTTGGCAATCTTCCTTGAGCCTAAAAGCCTGTGAGTTGTCTTCTAACTCCTAGCCCATCATTTGTATCGTTTACAGCACCATGAAGTGATTTGATTCTCAACACTTTGAAAGTGACTTCCTCCGGCAAACACGTGTTCATTAGAATGATTGCTGAGTTAGCATTTGAGTCTCATACCATAGGATTCGGGTATCCCATCGGGTCTTGTAAGGTCTTGTTTTGAGTATGAATTAGTTTGGACATGGACTTGGATCTAGAACTGGGCCCAGCTTCAATTCATGGGTTGGATCTGGATTCAGGTCCAACCATGAACATGCATTTTGTCTGGTTTTATGTAGTAAATTTCTAATTGGATCTTCCACTGAAATCGGACCCACTTACTAATTGGACCCAAGATCTGGATCCCAATCAGATAATTTGGATATCCATGGATCCGGGTACCCACCAACGGCCCTGTATTCACCATATCAAGCGGTTCAGGTTGGTGGGTTCTCATTGCTAATGAATTTCTCATTCCTAGCGTTGAGACTGGTGAGTTGATCTCTCAATGTTGGCAGTGCCAGGGAAAGTGGGATACATGTGGATGAAATTGTCCAGCAGCTGGGTGTCCCGAGGAACAAGGTCATGTAAGTCTCTCTCTCTCTCTCTCTCTCTCTCTCTCTCTCTCTCTCTCTCTCTCTCTCATAAATCCCTCTTATTTGTGTATGCGCATGGGGCAGGGCATCAATCAATTACCATGCCGACAATGGCAACATCTATTCAACTATCGATGACTGTCATTTCAAGTCAACATTCAATGGCTGATATGCTCATGAAACGTCCTCACTACAAAACCAGAAACCAGTGCAGTTTGGATGACTTCCTCTTTTACTTGGTTAAAACAGTATTCATATCCTCCAGTGAAGCTTTTCTTTTAGAAGAATACAAATCCTCAAATGCATTCATTCCACCAGCTCAGTTAGCTTAACTCTCTTTTATTGCTTCTTAATAACCATACCTTCTTTTTTGTTTTTTTTCTTTTCTTTTTGGAATGTAATAAGATAACTGCATAGCTCAACAATATCACTTGAACGGCTGAGATTGTCGAGTGAACACTATTATTACAGATAGAAGCATTTCCTCTGAAAGATCTCAAGTGGGTAAGCTTGGGTAGAAAATAAGTATTATGTAGTCTTAACTGAAATTCAACTGGTGAGCTTTGCAATTCATTCGCACTATATATTACTAGGAGTTATGGAGAGAGAGAGAGAGAGAGAGAGAGAGCCCAAAGTGCCTTTATCACACAGGCTCCCTAGCGCTTCCCCTACCTTTGTGGGCTACACACAAAGGAAGTGGAGCGGACTATTCCCAAGGCCTTGAAAGGATAAAATTGCCCTCGTTGTAAGGGCTACACAAACAAATTGAAGCTTTTTTCTGTCTCCGCAACTATTTGCAGGGGCGAAAGTGTCCGAAAGATTACTGACATCTTGAGTAAGGTGGGTCCCACTGAAGGACACCAGAAATCAGGTCGTCCCAGTTAGTTAGCTGCACGCCTTGTATTGAAATCAATGGGCAGTTCGAATAAAAGACTTTTCTGGTGTCTGACTCAATGTATGCTTCTGGCCTGCCTAATGCATTGGACGTTTTTACTTCTGTTTTTTTTTTTTGGCTTTGGCTGTTCTTCATGGTGGAGTCCCCTTATGCATGGCTTGGATCTTGGACATTTGAAACTATGGACAGTGATTTGGTGGACCTTTCATCTAGTAGTTACTGTCGTTTCGTTGACAGCCCAAAACTCAGATCCATCGTGCAATCCCATCCTTCCAATTAAGTGGGGGCATTTACCCATCAAACATGGACTAGTGCCAGTTAGTGGTGGTAATGACATTCGTAGCCTGGCCCTAAAGTAGACCCAATGGCTGGGCTAGGGCTTAAAATCCAGGTTTGATTCCTGGGCTGGTGATGAATGACCACCCCAACCCGGGTACCAAGACATGCGAGATGTTGGACACAATTGTCACTTGCAGTCCGTTGATCTTGAAGATCCTGTAGATAGACAGCCTGGTTTTGGATCGGGCATGGACCTATTAGTATTAGGTAGGCCTTTGGGTTGGCTGGGCCTGGCATGCATGGCCTTATCAATTATTAGGCTGGGCTTTGGCCATTTTAGCCCAACCCGGTAAAAGCCCAACATGACCCGATGGGTCTTGTTATGTGTATATGTGGTTCCAATCATCGGTCAGGCAATGGATGCATCTTGCCTGCAGTCCTCAGTTTTCATCCCAACCAAAAGAAAATTTTATAAGATAGCTGTAAGACTAGCTCTCTTATAGAATAATGGGCAGTGATGTTCATAGGATGTTGAGATGGATGAGTGGTAAGACAAGGAATTAATGATAGAATTAGAAATGAAGGAATTCTAGAGAATTTAGGAGTAGCCTCAATAGACAATAAGATAAGGGAAAGTAGACTTAGATGGTATCGTCATGTCAAACAGATGACAGAAAGCAAGGACTTAGCATAAGTTGAAGGTTTTGAAAGAGCAAAGGAAAGGTCAAGGTCCCATGCCTGGAGGTAGGAAGAAAAGACTTGACCTATGGTCTAACTAAAGTTATGACCCTTGATAGAGTGTAAGTGTGGAAAAGATTTCATAGAGTTGACCCCAACTAGTTGAAATAAGCCTAGGATGATGGTGATGTTGACTGGGTTTGATAGTACCCATTTTGAGAGCATGGAACGTTGAAGTCACCGAATAAGGAAGTCCTTAAAACAGACTGTAATGTACTTTATTTGTTGGGTCATGGGTGGATATCTTACCAGGGGTTTCTATTGTATCAATTACTTTTGTAGGTCTTTATGTGCCTCAGTGGTAACATGAGGTCATGGGTTCGAGTACTCATTGTAGTGAAATCCCACTGTAGTGTAAGTGTGTGGATTATATATAAAAAAATTACCTTTGTGTAACCCATTGTGGTGAAATCTCACTGTAGTGTAAGTGTGTGGATTAAAAAATCCAGTTGAAGCATATATTTGGGAGGAGTTGATGAATGGATGAATTAGAAACATTCATTGTGGGAAATAGTGATTTTATCAATTTTTTGCGCTGGGCCCGGGATCAAGCGACCTTTTAGGCTCAGGTTGGGGTATGTTGGGCTTGTGTCTTGGGCTGTAGTGTCTAGCTGGACCTAACCCACCTGGTCCAATGCATTGCCACCTCTATGTATAGATGCCTTGGCTCAAAATTCAGGCCTGCCCACTCAAAAGGGAGCCCACAGTGTTAGAAACAAAATGGACAGCTAATGAAAAGAAAAAAGATAAAAAGAATCTTAGTTAAGTTTTTCTTAGCCGTCTACTTGTTTTGTAAACTATGGCTCACCTAATCTATCAAACGGCCTAACTTTTTTTCATAAGGGCATCTACGTTATGGGACCCACCTGGAGGAATGCCACAATCAAGTACCCATATGGGACCCACCTTTTTTAAATTCTCTCTCTTTCTTGCAACTCTTTAAGGCCAGGTCCTTTTCAGCCGGATGAACAGCAAGGGCATCACCCGGGCCCATGCAAGGGCCACATTGCCAATTACCTCTGTTCTTTTCTTTTCTTTCTTTTCCTTGTATAGTTTAGGTGGAGCAAAGAGCAATTTCCAATGAGATTTGATAGAGTGCCCCACTCAAAACAGTTGACATATACCCCTTTTCTAACTTTTAAAACTTTTAGCCATGCCCATAAGCCACAAAAGAAACGGCACCCATATGGTCCACACTGATTGTGGGGCCCACCGAGTTGTCAATATGAATCTTGTCCATTCATCAGATATTACTATCTAAATATGGAGGCAAACACCAAAAATCGTGCGGTTCCAAAACACAGATGGGCCACATCACGTGAATTTTAGAGGCCTTGGGCATGATTTTATATTGCTACCTGCGTTGCGGCCCTCTAAAGTTTCGGGAGGACCTTATTTTTGTTTCAACGGTGAGAATGTCTGGAAGAACACGATTGACGGTGTGGATTCGAAGAAAAGTTGAGGTGGGGCCCACAGCAGCCCGGTACTTGTGCAATATGAGGGCGCCTCTTTTAAAAATTGCATCAAATGCAAGAGTAGGAAAGACACGTATTAGATTATTGGGTATATGGAGCTGGAAATGGTTTTCCAGTATCTGGTGGGCCATAAACATAAATGACACTGATCTGACGATCCTGATCCTCCAATCAGCTGCTAAAGAAGACAGTATCAATGACTTCCATTGTATCATTAGATCAAGGTAGGTTTTGACCATCCGCAAATCAGTCCGCATGATGAATGGTCTGGATCTATTCCATGTATGCCACGTGTACGTAGCTGACGTGGAGGCATTTGGACGGCTCCATACCGTAAAATATCTGCTTCTAATCATTAGAAAATGATTAAAAGCAATCACCAACGTCCCCTCGAGATTGAGAGGGGAGCAGGTGTTCAGGAGACAGATTGCCGTGTTAGTTCTGCACCATTTAAAAAATGGCGGTGACTCATCTTTCTCATATATGGCACTGAATTACACCTATCCTGACGGTCCAAATTGTGGTTTCCACTGTGGATGGTACACGTCTCTAATTTCACACTGATCGAGCAATCCTAACCATCCAATTGTGCATGTGAAATGCATGGTTAAAAGTACAATAGTCACTGCTCCAAAAATAGAAAGATAAAGGTCATACGGTTAATATTACCTACTCATGGGAATTTTCCTATTACGCTCCATCCACAGTTGGTTCAGCGATTTGGACGGTCTTGATTGGCTTACAACTATGCTACCTTGATTTGGACGGGCCTGATTGCCTTGTAATTAAGCCACGTTTGCATTCAAAGAGTCACCACCATTTTTAAACGGTAAAATACTAGCGTTTGGAATTGGGAAGGGAAGGCAGAGAAGTGTACATGATATGTCCTGTATCCTAGGGTCCTAAGTTCTTCCAAGCGGGTCCCATGGTTCGTCGATCATCCAGGCCGTTGCTGATGAGCCCCACTGAATAGACGATGCCCCAAGAATCATTAAACGGGAAAATCTTAAGCAATGGATTGGCGACCTGAAGATAGACCCCTAAGAAGGGGAAGGGGACGTGATTGGACGGTCTTGATCTTCTATTTTCATAATTTTTGAGGCATGTTACATCTATATTAGGGACCACTAGATCAATGGTCTAGATCTCTCATAGTGGGCCCCACTTGTTTAAATTCAATGCCGCAGGTTACGGAAGCATCCTGTGCCCGAGGATCCTGGACTTGTGCAAGACAGCTTACACTGGGATTAGAATCACACCATTGAGATTAAGAAAAGATTGTTTAATTAATTTTCTTACCCAAGAGATTTGCAAGGCCCACACGCGGGTATAAGGCAGGCCATCTACACGCCACATTTGCCAGCTTGGTACACGTACATGAGATCCAAGCCATCCAACAGTTGGACCCAACATCTAGGACACCCTGCATTAAAAATATCAGTCAGTCCACCTATCAGGTAGCCCACAGTTTACAAAATAAATAAACGGTTGAAAAAGACTCTGGGCGAAGTTTTCGTAAACCATCCACGTTTTTGTAACATTTGGCGTATTTGATTAGTGGAACATTTCAATTCATGGGCCATGGCACCTACATGATTGGACCCATCTAATGGATGTCTTGGAACTCGCATCCATGTGCCGCGGAGGCACGTGTGGAGGTTCATGGGCTGCCTTGTAATTTTAAAAATCTTAATTTTTAACAGTTTTAAAATAAAAATAAATAAATAAATAGACCACGTTAGCATATGATTAGTCATTAATGTCCTTTTCTTGAATTTTCTTGGACTTGTAAGTAACATTGATTTGTTAAGAAGTTTACGTGTGGCAACCTAATGATGTATTGATGAGCCATCCTAGCCATGCATTCGGTGGGCCGACAGTAGATGATGTCACCCAAAAATCAGTTTGGTTGACTCTGGCTCATTTTACGGGCCACGTACGAATGAAAGTAACGGACGGCTCAAAAATAAAAATAAAAAAGGGTGTGGTCCACTTGACGATTAGAGTAGGTTTATCTTAGAAAAAATGGTGGGGCCCACCTGGTGAGCTGATCGGATGCTATTGTATGTGTTGGCCGCGTGTCGGGTGCAAGTGGGCGTACAGAATGGTTAGAAAAGAATGATACTCTGGCAGATTACAAGGATCTATACACATGCACTCAGATATTGTGTACATGGGATATAATAACTCAATCAAAACCGTTCAAATGGAAGATCTCACTTCCATATTCTGAAAAAGACAACTAGCTACATTCTACACATCTACTTGATTATTGATATGCTTTCAATGGTCCAAATTCAATATAAAAATGTTCATTAATTGTATTTTTTTTGGTTTCAATCAATCTTATTTTGGGTTTATGATCTATCTGCAGTGGGTCCCACTATTCAGACGGTTTTGATTGAACGATACATATGGGAAATGTACAATATCCTAGTGCAGTTATATACGACGCATATGACTTTGCCCAATTGCCTCAGATAACTCCCCTTATATTGTTATTATCGTTTGAGTTATTTTCAATGTTTCAATTGCCTCAGATAACTCCCCTTATATTGTTATTATCGTTTGAGTTATTTTCAATGTTTCACAGCTTCAACAGCCACCAACCCCTAATTATTATCAAAATAAAAAAATTCCAGACATTCGGCAATTATATACAGCTATCCAGACCGTGTAAATTGTGGGCCACGTAGTGGATATAGATCATATATAAACTGATCAAGCAATCCTAACCATCTAATTGGCGACAATCAAATCAATGGTTAAAAAAGAAAGAATAGAGAGTAGTGTGGTTCTAACTACAAGGGATAAAATTTTGGCTGTGCTCCATACATTGCTGGATAAGCGATTTGGACAGTTCGGATTGCCTTGAAACATGCCATGTGTACCGTTGAAGATGCACCACCATTTTATAAATGGCATTAAACTATCTTTTTTGATCTTTTATTCCTCTACTGCCTATTCGTTCAACTAACACCCTTCATGTTGATGAATGTGTATTGTAACCTTCTTATGTATGGGAGTGGAAGAGGTGTTACCTGGATAACACCTTAGTGAAGTTACCCTTACGGTGGGGCCCACCTTGATAATGTGCAGTATATCCATGTCGTCCATCTGTTTTTTCAGCCCATTTTAGATGCAGTCCTGAAAATTAAGAAAATTCAAATCTCAGATGGACCACACCACAGGAAATAGTGGTGATTGAACACCCACCATTAAAAACTTCCTAGGGCCCACCGTAATGTATATTTTCCATCCAACCTGTTTATAAGGTTAAGAAGATCTGGATGAAGGGATAATAAAAACATCAGCTTGATCAAAAACTTTTGTGGCCTACAAAAAGCTTTTAATGGTCATTCACCAATGTTTAAAGTGATGTGGCCTACATGAGATTTGGATCTGCTTAATTTTTGAGATCATGCCTTAAAATGATCTTGTAAAACGGATGGACGGTGTGGATATACATAATATTCATCAAGATGAGCCTTACACGGTAACGATTAATGGGTACACCTAATCCGCTCCCTTAATGTTTGGCTACTACAGTCTCTCTCTACCTACTACAACCAACGCTTATATTTTCATGAAGATGTATGGTGGATGCACGGTAGCCTTTTATTTTGGGCAACCATAAATGTTACTGCCACGTGGCACCCCCAGCACCCACCTGTCCAAACTACCCCAACTGGGTATGGAATCAAAACCACTCATAATAAACAAACAACAACGATACCAATAACGTACAAGACAAAATCTTTTATACTCTGACAGGGTGTGATCAATGATAAGTGGGTGCTCTACGACTCTACACCTGGCATATGTGTTACTCAAATTAAAATATTTTTTTGTTTTATAACCAATTTTAAAACAAGTTGCATTGTCTGATATGAGCTTATTTGTAATATGTGCGGCATTATATTGCCTGAGTATCATCCAGTACACTGTTTAAGAGTATCAAGTACATCCTCAAATACAACCACTCATGTAGTGGAAACCTGCATTTTTATTATTTATCAATGGCTAAATATTATTTTCTATGGTGTGGACCACCTGATGAGTGAATGAGATTTTGCACAAGGTGATTCTAATGGTAGTGGAAATTATTAGATGGGTGGACCTTTTTATAATCTCTACTATATATAATGTGAGTAGCTGTTGACAATTCTGCCACTAATATGGATCTTCATATGATTTGGGAGCTTTGATTATGAGAGGACTGGAAAGAGATTTACACTTCCCATTGAGGGTGAAGTTGTAATTTAGAAAATGCAGCCCTTGTTAGGGACAGTTTTCAGAGCAACGGTCTAAATTTCTTTGCCTCTCCTTGAATGTGGCCTACTCGACTTTTTATACAAAGGATACGATGATGAATGTGTGCCGTTCATTTTGGATGTTGTGATGGTTTGTAATAGTGTGTCTTTTCAAGTACAGTGTAGATCCAAAATTTTGGATGTTGCAGTGGCTCGTAGTAGTGTCTTTTTAAGATCAGTGCATATCTAACATTTGAATGGCCTACAACAAACAGAAAGGATAGAAAAGGACCTCTTAACAGCGGAAGATACTTTTAGCCGGCTACGTCTCTCTCTCTCTCTCTCTCTCTCTCTCTCTCTCTCTCTCTCTCTCTCTCTCTCTCTCTCTCTCTCTCTCTCTCTCTCTCTCTCTCTCTCTCTCTCATATATATATATATATAAGAGATCAGTGTGCTGGAGAGCCTCATGTGAGCCCACCATGATGTATGATGGACATCCACACCATGCATCTGGTGGGTTCTTTCTAGGTTATAGGATGTGCAAAAAATCAGCCCGTATTCAGAACTCAGGTAGGCTAACCATCTAAAACCACACGAAATCATCCCTTAAACATCTGAAAGCACTTTGTGGCCCCACCTAAATTTTGGAATGGCCTAAAATTTAGTGTGAACCCTCATCCAAGCGGGACACACCCAATGGATAGGCTGGTTGTCTAAACTTCATCCGACTGGGCCATATATACAAATAGGAGGGTTTCAATGGGTGGGCGTCCAGTTGATTCTCAACTGTTGTCTATGGTATATATGGCCCACCTAAGTCATGGATTGGCCCGCCCATGGCTCACAAGGTGCATCAGATTAATGGGATGGACATCTACCACACATCAGAGTGGAGCCCACAAAGCTCAACCTCACAATAGATCTCCATATATATGCTCACATATCGATCTTTATGGAAACTCATGAATACTTTGTACCTGTATCACATGTCAAAAAGTGTTCACAAATTTTCATAAGAACTAGTTCTCTCCCTCAATACACACATATATATATATATATATATATAAATTAGGGCAACACCAACAGCTAAAAACCGTCGGCAACTGCGAAAAAGGGAGTATTACACTCCTTCCCCCTAACCCCTTTCCTACGTAGGAGCAACAGCGATAGTAGTAATAATAATTGAATAAACCTGCCTAATATTCCTGGTAAAATAATTACAGTATGACCCACTTGATGCACCTATTAGGATTGCTCAAGTGTCCCACACTCGCATGTTAGTCGACATGCATATATATATATATATATATGGGCATCAAAACCCTCCTCTAGACAATAATAATAATAATAATAAATAAAATCCTATTATAGTTTTATCCTAGGATACATGAACATTATTACAACTATATGAGCTCAATTACATACAATATTATAGAGAATCTCTGTCCATGCACTGTTTTATTCTTTGTATAAAAGAGTTGTAGAGATGTGACACATTTTTATATCTACCTTCACCATGTTAATGTAAAGGACGCATGTAACTCTATATGTTATGAATACATATACGGATGAGTGTGTGTATTTGTCAAAGTCTCCCACACGTATTCTTTACAAATATTCCAAGTCTTCTATAAATTCATGTCATTCACAATATATGTATATATAACTTTATATGGTATAGATACATGTACGGATGAATTTCTATATATCCATCCAAGTTTCCCACACGTCTTTACAAATCTTTCAACTCTTCTGCTATATATGTATATATAACTTTATATGGTATAGATACATGTACGGATGAATTTTCTACATATCCATCCAAGTTTCCCACACGTCTTTACAAATCTTTCAACTCTTCTCTTATTCATATCATTCTTAATGCATGTGTGTGGGTATATATATAATTTTATACCATATAGATACATATAAAGATGAATTGTTATACATATGTCAAAGTCTCCCACACGTTTTTATTAATCTTTCAACTCTTCCATATATTCATATATTCATGTCATTCTTAATTAAATAGAATGAAATACAATACAACACAATTTCTATGTAACATGAGACAAGTGGGGCCCAATTTTTTTTCTCTATCCAGACCGTTTATCTACCGGTCAAAATGACCATGACTGATGATCTACGGCTCTTCGAGATTGGAAGATCCTAGCCAATAAATAGTTGAACTTTTTTTTTCTGAGTGTAGTCTCTTTCTCCCAGTCTCTTTTAGGAACCTCTAATGTGGAAGAATTTTGGGGAATTCCCTTTAAACGGTAGCATCCATGAGATTAGCGGTATGGATCAACAAAACATGGCCCCGCTATTGTGCGTATTTTTATATAGAAATGATCTATTGATCTTATAGAGCACAATAACTGATAGCACTCCTAGTTGCATCCGCACACTTGGAAGTTCCAATCAAGCAATCTGGCCGTCCTTTAGGTCAAACACACATTTCACAGGGTACCATTTAAATATCACACCGATCAGATGGTTCTAACCATCCAATTAATCAAGTTGATCCATGTACGGACCATTTTTACCAAAGAGACCTAGCAATATCATGCATGGCTTGGGAAATGGATGGCTATAAAGAGAAGGGCCAGCTTATGGATGGATTGGATCATCCGATCAGTGGTCAACTACAGCCCATGAAATGTATTAAGAACTGGATTGATCAATTGTCCGGATGCAACAAGGAGAACCATAACTTGTAATGCTCTGAGAGCCCACACGCGTGTGGATTTGAGCTCATCTACACGCTTCTATACGTGCCAGAGTGGCACGTGGGTATGGGATCCAACCGGTCCATCAGGTGGCTAAGCCGTTTAAATTACGGAGCCGAAAAAATACACTGGTACAATCATCAGGTGGGCCACAAAATAAAAAAGGACGGTTGATAGAAACTTGGCCATGTTTTTTCCACCGTCCGTTTGGTTCATAAACTGTTCATCGGTGATAAATGGATGGACGTGATTTTCGGGCCAGGGGATCTACACAATAGAACCATCCGTTGGTGAAGGTATTTGTTAACAGCCCACACCCGATTTTACCTTTCTTAAATGGATGTTGCTCATGCATGTACGTCAATCTGGACCGTCAAATTTATTGGGCCTATTGTTTATGAACCATAGCCCAAAAATTACTCTGATCATGCAATCTTAGCCATCTGATTTCATACCGCCGACAATCTTCCTTTCAACTGTTCATCGTGGCCTACTAATCGGTACAATTTCATCAACTCCATCGTTTGATCTGGACCGTTGATTACAATTTACCGCCTTTGAATTCTAGTGGGCCCACGATGGGATGACTTGTCGTTGGTGCACAACGTCCCTACCATGCAGTGGTTGCACCTTTAGCTTTTAGTTCTATGTACGTACTTGGTTGGTCCCAACGTATCATATCAATGCTACATGTTGCCTTGTCGGCCAGACACTTGCATTGATAGTGACACGTGGCAGGTGCATAACACATGGCTTTTGATGAGTGGTCATTTATCATGACAGGGCGGATACATGTCATTGCTGATGTTGCTTTCCAACCGTCCGCCTGGCAAGGGAAGTTTAGCTGTGCCATGTGGTGGGCCACACACAGTCTTCGTAACATCAAGACTGGTTAGCTTGCTCGACTCGACCGTAGAAAATCTATTGTTTTCCACATATGGGGAAGCTTTTATTTATTTACTCTACGCACACACCACAATAGGTGGTACAACACATGAGAAGCTTAAATCTCACACAAAAATTTCAAAACAGCCTGACCATTGAGGTAGAATATCTAATGTTTTCCATATATAGAAAGCTTGGATCTTGCACAAACATTCCAAATCAGCAAGTACCTCACTCAAGGTATCATTCGATAATACAAAACTCAAGTAAGCCATAATACAAGAAAAAATTGTTGCAATCAACACCTACCATTAATTGTATAGGGGCCCATTGTAACTTTTATATGTCATCCAATCCATCCATCTAATCCGCCTCATTAGGAGGAAAGAACTATCCAAAAAAACACAGTATCCAAAACTGGGGTGGACCATCCCATGTGAATTTTAGAGGTTTTAGGTAGGGTTGTACACAAGCCAAGCTAGCTCAAAAAGCTCACTCAGCTTGGCTCAATGTAACTCAGCTCATCTCAACTTGAACGATAACTCAAGGCAAGTCAAGCTTCATATGACCCAGCTCGTTTTGAAAACGAGCCGAATTCGAACATAGTGAAGTTTGACTCGAACTCGGCTTGAATAATATATATATATATATATATATATATATATATATATATATATATATATATATATATATATATATATATATATATATAAGTTATAACTTAAATTCTACCCTTCCTTACGCAACCTGCCACACCCGAGCTCCTCTCTCTCTCTCTCTCTCTCTCTCTCTCTCTCTCTCTCGAGCTCGAGCTCGAGCTCGAGCTTGAACTCGAGCTCGACTCAACGTCTACTCAACTTGTCCCAGCCATACGGCTTACACTCGGTCACTCGTTCGAGCTTCTCTCTCAACACTAATAATAAAGTACCTCCATGGCCCTATCTAATATAATATATATTTTTAATTGAATATTTGATTTGGGGGTTAGGTCGGGTGTGAGTTGGGTCAGTTGGGTCGGGTGGCTGGGTTGAGTCCGGTGTGAGTTGGGTCGGGTTGGGAGCGTCGAGCGGTCTCAAGTCAAGGTAAGCTCGCCTTGACTTGATCCACTATCTTACCTCGAGCTCAACTTTTCACTCAAGGAGAGCAAGGACGAGTCAAGTCAAGCTTGGCCCACCTCGACTCAACTCGGTTCAATGTACAACCCTAGTTTTAAGCATAATTTTTGCGGTCGCCAACCTCAGTTCTGAATCAACCTAATTTTTGGAATCAAGGCCAGACAAGGGATAGTGCATCTGATGGACTGCATAGATATCATGCATGTCGAGTTGTGTCCCCGTCTCAGAGAAAGTAACCCAAATAGCTACCGAGTGTACGGCACGCAAGCGCTTTTCCTAATGAAAAGTGGGCCATATTTAATTATAATTAAAAATGGGTCAGATCAAACAAAGCTAGCTATTGAGAAATATCTAAAATTTGGCCAACAACAGCCTATGCCTTTGTGGAAAAATATATTAGACGGTCCAACTGTACATGCACGAGAGTACTGTGTTAGGGTCAGGACCTTTGACTTCTACACTAATAACATAGGCTGTGGGGTAGGTATAACAATCCCAATCTCTTATATATACATACATACGAAAAATACCAAAACAATGCTAGAGTTGGATCATCCATACACATCCATCTATCCACAGTAGTATATACACGCTATCCAAACCGTCCAAGTGGTGGGCCTGGTTTTGATTCAGCATGTTTTTTCAATGGGGCAGTTTTTCTACGGTTTGGATTGAGGCCCATGCATGATGTTATATGAATTGTTGTTTGCATCTCTCTCGCACGTGTATTAGGAGCTGGCCGTTGAATTGAGAGGTGAGGTTGAGAAGGGGCTGTCGCATTCCAAATCCTCAAATCCCCAGAATTCATTTTCTTCTTCTTCCTGCTCTGGTATTTTCCATGACTCGTGTATCAACTCTCCATCCACTAAAAGCTCCAGTACCTGCCAATCATCATTTGATAATTATACACATTCTGATAACGCACAAGAAAGAATTTAATAAATTAAAGGTATGGATGGATTATTATATACTCTGGCATGATGGACAGTTCATATTGTGGGTCCCACTGTGGATGAGGCATAGTCCAAAAAATCTAACTACTCATCCGAGTCAATGGTGCCAGTTCGAGGGAAAATGCTTTAGTGATCTGATGGTTGTGATTGTCTGATCAATGTGGTTTCAGGCTAACCATTAAAATGATGTGGGTTTGACATTTTGGACGGTGTGGATTGCATGCATGTGTCCCATGTGGACGGAAGATGAGTGCATGAGTATGTTTATCCTGAATGACGCCATTGTATGCTGTAATTCCTTCATCTATTCACAAATTATGGTAATCCAGGCCGTCCAAATCGCTGATCCAACTATGGGTAGAGCAAAAAGGAAAAGCAAAGCACTGAGAAAGATTATATTAACCGTCTGATTTATTCCTTTCAAATTGGACCACTTACTATGTAAATTTAGCCATCCTTTTACAGCCATTAATTGAATGGCTAGATCAAGGTGATGGAGTTATGCTCCCTCCACAACAGACCCACAATTTGGAAGGTCCGGATAGTAGTGCATCAGTGCCACACGTGTGGAAGACGAGTCACCACCATTTTCAAAATGTTGCTAAACTAACACATGAGTGTCGTCTACGCACAAAGATCGAGAGCGGATTCGGTGCGGGGCGTCCCAGCCTCACACACGCCGATGTGGCCCTTACCATGGGGCCACCTTGATATGTGTATTCTATATCCATGCCGTCCATTCCTTTTTCCAAATCATTTTAGAGCATGATGCCCAAAACGAAGCAGATACAAATCTAAGGTGGACCATAAGAATGGAAACAGTGTTGATTGACCATTAAAAATTTCTTGTGGGCCACAGAAGGTTTATATCAAGCTGATATTTGTATCTTACCTTCATCAAGATTTTTATGACCTTATCAATAGATTGGATAGTAAATAAAAATTACGATGGGCCCTAAGAAGTTTTTAGTGTTTGGGTGTCAATCACCACTTATTCTTTTAGTATGGTCCACTTGAAATTTTGATATGCTTTATTTTTGAGCTCATACCGTAAAATGATCTGGAAAAACGGATGGACGGCGTGGATATAGAATATATACATCAAGGTGAGCCCTACAGCAAGGACTGCACCGCCCTGGGCGAGACCTGCGCCGCACCTAATCGGATCCCTTACAGGCTACAAATCACATCATTTTCGGCATTTTGAAAAGGTGGGCCCACCTTTTTTTTATTCGAACAGTTCTCCGAGCTGTCGGATGGGACGCGAAAACGAAAGTTTTAGATGTGATGCAATTGACCATTAATCGTTTACCAATGATATTCCCGAATTATCCTTATTTCTTTTTTCTTAGAAACCTATGTTATTTCTGCACAGTTTTAAAAATGGTGGTGACTCATACTCCTCATATATGGCACTGACTTACTTGAATCCAAGCCGTCCAAATTGTGGGTCCCGCTGTAGATGGAATAGATATCTAAAACCACACCAAGCAAGCAATCCTACCCATCCAATTAATAGTTATCAAATGGATGGTAGAGATAAATGTAAAATCGCAGGTCATCCAAAGATGGAAAATCAGATGGTTAATATTGCAGGTTTATACTTCATCCAAAGATTGGGTAGGCTATTTGGACAGTCTGGATTGCCCTACAACAATTCCATGTTCACGGTTGAAGAGTCACCACCATTTTTTTAAAATGTGCAGAAATAACATAGGAACGCCGTTTTTCCATAAAATCCCATTGTTAAGAACTAAACTCATGTGCACCACACGTGTCAACGTAGCACATGTACACGAGATCCAGAACGTCCATCAGTCAGATCCAGTAAGTGCATGGGTCTTATCCTAAAAATCAGGCCGGCCCACTGATTGTGTGATCAAAACAAGAGCGTTGACTGTGGACCACTGGTTGCCACTCCTCCAACCGTCCGTTTATACATCCGTTTCTAGCCCACATGATACGTGGACCGGCGAGATTTTGGTATAAGCATCAATCACAGTGGGAATTGCCGTGTGCACGTCCTGGATCCCTGAAAATGGACGGCCAGATTTTCTACATCGTCACGCAGCTGGGTGATCATCTGCAGTGAATATCGGAAAATCCACTCATCAGGTTGGCCACACGCATACGATACTCAAACCAACGGCTGATATTGATTTCAAAGCAGTAGTCCGACTGATGAATGGACCATCCTGGTTTTCGCCCCAGGTGGTCTTCATGGTGCAGCCCACCAGTTTCACGGTCGGATGTCATAGAAAAGTGACACGTCAGAAGATAATAAAGCGTTGGATGATAAGTTATCATACAACGTTCTGTATGATCATTTCTATTTTTTTTACCCTTTTCTAAGGACGTTGATCACATGCAGAACACTTACGTCAGATATCGCGGTCTAATTCGGTGATCCGAACCGTTGAAATCATAGACCCCACAATTAATGGCCCATGCATACGACTGCAAGAATTATAAATATATAATAACCCCAGTAGTTCTTTATTCGTTTAAAACGTTGGTTGGGACGATCCATTTGCTGGCCACATATTTTTAAGTGTTTGGATTTCCCAATCAAAAGATTTTGAGTGCATGAGCCATCCCAAGCGGGTACAACACTATCAACGGTTTAGATCAACGAGACATGGACCCCACATGTACAACGCCTCTTATTTCATGTGAGATGGACAGTTTCCTAATTATCAGTGGCGTAGCCCGTCTTACATGGCACTTTTTTACGGTTTTGGCATACGTGCTGTTTTTTCGGGGAAGCATTTAGTTGTGTGTGTGAGAGAGAGAGTGAGAGATGAGGGCATTAGGGTCATTTAGAAAAGATAGTTCACGCTCCTACGTTAGTCTTGCTTAATTTAAGAAATGATGGAGACTCTTTATCCGTACACGTGTCACTTCTGTACGGCAATCCAGACTGTCTAAATTCCTGATCCACTCTGGATTGAAGATAATATTAATTTAACCATATGGATTTTACTTAGCAGAATTCAGACCACTCGCTTTTTTAACTTTGACTATCCATTTGACAGCTATTGATTGGACGGTTTGGATTTTTTGTTATCACTGTCATTTTCGATATATGGATACACAATTTTTTTACATCATGCGAGATGATTTCTGTACAGCTGCGCAACATGTGAGAAGGATAAGTCACCACCATTTTTTTTTACATCATGCGAGACGTCAGACTCGTATAATAGTTTACCACCATTAAAAACGGTGGTGAGACTTCATCCATACACAGGAAACAGTCGTAGGGAAATCCAGACCGTCCAAAACTCCGACCCAGAGAATATTGTAGTAACCATCTGATTTTTCATTGGATAGTCATCAAGTGGATGGTTAGGATTACTTGATCAGAGAGACTTTCGCAACGTGATCCATCCAAAAACGCGGACCACAATGTGGATGGTCTGGATAGCCTTAAATGAGAGCCACCAGATGCTAAGAGCATCTACAGAGTTGAGATCAAAACGAACGGATGGGATCTCTCACACGTGTCCTCATTTCCGAGTTTGTCCAATTGAACTCGAGCGGTTGCATTAGAGCCAACGGCCTATTCTTATGCAAGTGCAGGTGCATGGAAAGAAGCTGAAATTACCTCGCTCATTGATGGCCGCCACGTGGCAGATGCTCGTGTGCAGAGAGATGCCGTGAAGGCCAGCCTCTTTAGCTGTTGGATATCGTAGTCACCTCCAAGCCTGCGATCCACCAGCATTTCTGTGCTCCCCTCGTTTAAAAGCGGCTTGGTCTGAAAATGAAAACAGAACAACAATTACTAACCAGTACTCTGCCGGAGTATGGAATAATATATGCCTTCAGACACACTGTCCTCCAATCCAAACCGTTAAAATCATGGGTCTCAAAGTAAATACGGTATAACCCAAAATTCATGTTGATTGGATTACTCTAATCACTCAATAAAAGGATAGTTTTTTTGCTGAATTTGGATTTTAAAAACTGTTTCCTTTTCTAGTCTGTTTAGTGATCAATGGCTAGACGGTTGGGATTGCCTGTTTGATCTAGCTTTTAGGTTAGGCCTCATCTGAGGTGGGCCCACAATTTGTGTTCCATATATGAAATCCATGTAAAGGCCTAAAAACATTTTAGCTCAAAATCAGCTGAAATTACCCAGCTAAGTAAGCTCTGGTGGGACCCATCGACCGGTTTCCGGCCGGAGATGATCTCCAAGAGAAAGACTCCGAAAGCGAAGATGTCCGTCTTCTCGTCGACGATCCCGTGCGTGAAGTACTCCGGGGCCAAGTACCTAATCAAAGCAATTAACAAAGACCATGGATCAAAAACTCTGATTATTAGAGCTTAATCAAGAGAGATGAGCCAGTGCTCTCAGAGCACTATAAATTATAGTGATCCTAGTTGAGTTGGGCGCTGGGACAGTTTTAGCGACGGATCTAGGCTGTCCATTAGTTCCACTAAATGCACTAATACGACGATTTTAACAATCTGATCTGCAGCCTTTGAAATGGATGGTCAAGATCATTTAAAGGAAAATAGTCCTAACCAACAACTTGAGTAATTTACTGGTTCCATCATGGATTGATTATGGTTTTAAAGGATCATATTTGTTGGAGAATCCTAACCATCCTATCCCTGGCCAAAACTTACAGAGGTTTCAGATTGTCTAATCAATGAACTTCGGCGTTGTAGCCGGTGAAATGTATGCCCAACATAATGAACAGCTCAGATTGATCAAATGGACTATGCATGTGTCTTGATACAACTAGGAGAAATATAACATATGGTGCTTTGGGAGCAATAGAGAATACCTATAGATTATTAGTATTTCAATATTAGTCTCTTCTATCAACTAACACTTTCTTGATAAAAATTTCCAAAAATTTGAAATCCAGTGATGAAAAAATGAATGTGTTTCAAATTGAGAGGGATGAAATCACAAACCCGAATGTGCCTTCAATCGGCATGACAGAATGATGAGTCCATTGAGATGGAAGCCATTTCGCCAGTCCGAAATCTGATATCTGCAACACAACAAATTTCAGAATCCCTAACTACAGCAATTCCAAACTGAAGCAATTTGAGATTTCAAAGCTGTCTATGTAGCATTTGGGTGTACACCAAATGGTGGATTGTGATAAACAACCACTTTATCTAAAAGGTTGAGCTGTCAAAGCATGGTGTATGTATCTTAAACGGCACCCGCGAGAGAATAGCTTCTGCTCTGATACAATGATAAACAACACTTTCTCTAAAAGCTCGAGCAGTCAAAAGATGGTGTATCAATGTATATCAAGGGGTTTTAACAGATTGTAAGGTACTTAATTTGCTTTTAATTGTACAAACAAGTAGAAATTGAGGTATGGATCCATTGAGGTAGGTCCCACAAACTTCCCATAATATTGATTAAGGTGGGACCCAAAGCCATTCCATCCAATTGGCCTGGGAAAGACAGAACACTTACCTTCACACGCCCGTTTGGATTGCACAGGTGAATTGAATCACAAATGCAGTCTAATCAAGAGGGAACAAAGAAAAACAATTGTGCTTATTCAAACAATTGTAATTAGACTAACAAATTGTGATTCCATTGGATAGTGAATCCAAACGTGCTCCCTAATCTTCGATAGGTTGATCAAAAGATTACCAGCTAGAAATACCTCCCGCGATCGGATTATGCATACAGACAAATCATACCTGAGGTTCGAAATCAGCCGTTAAGAGGATATTAGATGCCTTGATGTCTCTGTGGATGATCCGTCTCTGGCACCCCTTGTGTAAGTATTGGAGTCCACGGGCCGTCCCGACCGCAATCTTGTATCGTGTTTTCCAATCCATTGGTGGGGAATTCTCATCTACCAAAGGCACATTATAAAATGACAGGAATTTAAGAAATGGTGCCTTATATTCTAAATACGAAGAAAGAAAGCTTGGTTTGTTTTACCATGGAGAAGAGAAGAAACAGAGCCATGCAGGGAGAATTCGAAGATCAGATGTAGGCCATTGTCGATACAGCAGCCTAACAGCGATGAAACGTTTGGATGACAGACATGCCCAACCGTCCCAAGCTCTGTTAAGAACTCTTTCTCTCTCTGCTCGTCCGTTGAAGCTCTTGTAAGCCGCTTCACGGCAATTACCTGACCGTCGATCAGGACTCCTTTGTAAACTTCTGCATACCCACCTCTTCCCACCAGATTATCTGATCCCCATAAAAACAATTTTTCAAATATTTCAGCATTAGAGATTAAAAAAGAGAAATGGGTCTTTTTTCTCATTCAGACTCATAATCAAATGCTCCTAAAAACTGAAAATACAGAGCATTCGGTATCAAAAACCCAAGAAAAGATATGGGTCCTGTTCTTTTGCTTCCAAACAGCTAAAATAAAGCCTGCAAAGCAAAAATTGAGAGCTTTTAACAGCAAAAACCAGGAAAAAAGGTTCTTTCTTTCATTCAAACAGATTATCTGATGCCTATAAAAAATAACCAAAATTCAAAACTTTTAACAGAGAGAGAGAGATAGAGAGAGAGAGAGAGAGAGAGAGAGAGAGAGAGAGAGATGGGTCTTTTTTCTATCTTCCAAACAGATGATTTAATGTCTATTAAAGCAAAAAATCCAAAGCTTTTCACATCAACAACAAAAGAAGAGAAATGGGTCTTTATTTTCTCCTCCAAACAGATACTCTAAATTAACATAATAATAATAATAATAACTATAAATAATTTTTAAAAATCCAAATTTTCAACAGCAAAAACAAGAGAATTGAAATGGATATCTCTCTCTCTCTCTCTCTCTCTCTCTCTCTCTCTCTCTCTCTCTCTCTCTCTCTCTCTACAGAAATGCAATACAAATACCTGCATGAAATCCGTTGGTTGCTTCAAGGATCTCTTGATAGGAGAAGCATTTCCATTTGGGCTTTTGAAATTGCTCAGCAACTGCCAAAATCTCCGTGCCTTTGATGCTTTCATGCACAACAGAGACATCATCCTTCGGTCTTTCTTCATCTAAACTACGCCGGCCAATGGAGATAGAGAAAAGGCGCTTGAAGCTGCTCTTTCTAAGATACATGTGGCGCATTTTAGAAACCTCCGCCCGAGTATGTTTTCCAAAGCTCCGTTTTTCTGGCGCAGGGAAGGAGACGGTCGCTCGCCTGTTAATATACAAATGCAATAGAATAGACTACCATGTGCGTTGTGCAGCATTTTCTTAAATGGTTGTGACTCAGGCACCTTACAGGTGGCAGAAATTTAAGTGGGGCCCACTTTGATTGATCGTATCATGAGACCGATTATGATTGGATGGATGATCTTAGCCATTCAATTCGTGGTCTGAATTGATGGTTAAGAAGAAAATGGTCGTTGATCCATGTCCAGATTGAGGTGCCACGTGTACTCCTGTGCACAATTTGGAAGCTGGTGCGCACTACTTGGGTGGAGGGGGAGGGTGGCGTCTGTGGATCCCTACTGTGGGGGCCACCTTGATGCATTTTCCTTACATCGACGCCATTCATCCGTTTTGACAGATCATTTTAGGGCTTGATCCTGAAAATGAAGCAGATCCAAAACTCAGGTGGACCACGCCACAGGAAACAAAGGCGATTAACCGTTAAAAACTTCGTGGACTAAAAACGTATTGGATCAAGCTGAAATATGTGTCGTCCCTTCCATCCAGATCTTTGTAACCTTATCAACAGGTTTTATCACAAATAAACATTTCGGTGGCAACCAAGAAGTTATTAATGGTGGCTATTCAATCACCACTGTTTCCGGTGGTGCAGTCCACATAAGATTTGGATCTGCTTCATTTTTTGGCTCAAGCTCTAAAATGATCTGTCAAAATGGATGGACGGTGTGGATGTAAGACACATGCATCAAGGTGGGCCCCACAGTCAGGGATCCACCTATGCCACCCGGACCCGAGTGGCTCCTGACTCAGGCAGTCGAGCCGATTCGCCCCAAACTAAGGTCCAACCCGGACGAGTTGGGAGGAGTCACCGAGTCAAATAACCATGGTGGATACGGGTCAGGTTGGCCCGACCCGATTCTTAAGCCAGGGTCAGCTTGGGCCTAAAATGTTTACTAAATGGGCCAAGAATCTAGGCCCATAACTAACCTGTAACTCTTTACCATATGGTTCAACTCAAATCACTTAAAACTCATCAAGCCCAAGTCTAACCAGACCCGATTTATTCAATTCTAAATAGGTCAGGCTTAAATGGTCCAGCCCAACCCAGCACGACAAAACTTAAGTAGCGAGCCATAACAGTTGACCCATGAGCCCGTTAGACCCGTTGCTCCACCACTACAGGTTGGGGCCCACTTAAATGGGTCGTGGGTTGAGCTGTGGCTGGAAAATGTGGGCCATTTAAACAAGTTGGGGTGCTAGAAAAATATTAGCCGTTAGATGAGTTATGCTAGGGTTGATTCCTACGTAACCCACTTTCCCATGGTTAAAACTTAAAAGACTAGGCTACTTGCACCCGACTGGTTCAGTCCTGAGTCGGGGCTGAAAACTAGGGCTGTACACAAGCCAAGCTATCTCGAAAAGCTCGCTCGGCTTGGCTCGATTTAGCTCGACTTGACTCGAACGATGAATCAAGGTGAGCCAAGCTTTACCTAACCTAGCTCGTTTTGAAAACAAGCCAAGTTCAAACATAGTGGAGTTTGACTCGAGTCGACTCGAACTCGACTTGGCTCGAAGCTCGAGCTCGGCTCGACTCGAATATATTATCATTATTATTATTATTATATATTAATGTATATTATATTATATTTAAAATTAAAAATTAAAAATTAAAACATAAATTTTATCGTACCCGTCCGTCTCTCTTATACCATTTCCCTTCCTTACCTAACCCGCCGCACTCTCTCTCTCTCTCTCTCTCTCTCTCTCTCTCTCTCTTGGTCACTCACCCGAGCTTGACTCAACATCTACTCGGCTTGTCTCAAATGCATGACCCCTACACTCACACTCTCTCTCTCTCTCTCTCTCTCTCTCTCTCTCTCTCTCTCTCTCTCTCTCTCTCTGAGTATCAACAACAAAGTACCATTTATGGCTATATCATATATGTGTGTGTATATTATTAATTAAATATTTGATCTGGAGGTTGGGTCAGTTGGGTCGGGTTGCTGGGTTAAGTCAGGTACGGGTTACGGGTTGGGTCAGGTTGGGAGCAAGCTCGACTTGACTCAAGGTAAGCTCACCTCAACTCAATCCATTAGCTCGCCTCAAGCTCGACTCAAAAGTTTTGGCAAACAAGCCAAGCTTCAATAGTAAGCTGAGACCGAGCTCGAACTCGAGAAGAGCACGGAGGAGCCAAGCCAAGCTTGGCCCACCTCGACTCGACTCGGCTCGATGCACAGCCCTACTGAAAACCATGAACCCTTCCATTTTCGGGCCCGAGTCGAGTCGGGTCGGGTCAGTTGTGGCCAACACCCTATCACAATTACACTAGGAGAAATGATCAAACAGGCAAGTGGACCACATCTCTTTCCTCACTAGATGACACTCGTGTAGGACATCAAAGCATTGGGTCCCACAACGTTATATAGTCAGACATCAGCTGTCCATCCATTCCGACAGTGTGGCCTATGTGATAAAGTGAAATAGCCAGATTTTTCTTCCAATGATTTTTCATGGCAGGTCCTACCGTAGGGTATGGATGTCCTACACAAGCGACATGAAATTGGAAGTGGATTGAGAGGTGACCCCAACACCACCCAGCTAGGTGGCCCTGGGCGATGCAAGGGCCACTTTGATGGATGTTTTTTTTATATCCACGCCGTCCATCCGTTTTTTCAGCTCATTTTACAGCATGAGCCCAAAAATGAAACAGATCCGAAGTTCAATGGACCACACCATAGGAAAGAGTGGAATAATGACACCCACCGTTGTGACCTACCTAGGGCCCACAGTAATGTTATCTGCCATCCAACTTGTTGATAGGGTCATACAGGCCTGGATGATGGGAAAACAAAAATATCAGTTTTGATCCAAAACTTTTTTGGCCCCAATAAGATTTTAATGGTAGGTGTTCAATCACTGCTGTTTCCTGTGGTGTGGTCCAATTGAGCTTTTGATCTGCTTCATTTTTGGGCACTTGCCCTAAAATTAGCCGGCAAAATGGATGGATGGCGTGGATAAAACACATATATCAAGGTGGATTCCACAACATGAGCCACCACACAATCTTCAAGGGTACACGGATTGTCCCACCCCTACAAGGACCGACTGGGTGCTGGCATGGACTCCGTGGGCCCACCTTAATGTATTTGTTTTATCCCCACCATTCATTCATTTTAACCGATCATTTTGAGATACAAGCCCAAAAAGGAGCAGATCCAAAGCTCAAGTGGCCCCACCACAGGAAGCAATGGTGATAATGAGCCAACCGTTGAAACCTTTCTAATGCCCACCGTATGTTTATTTGCCACCCAACCTGTTCATAAGGTCACATAAAACTGAATGAAGGAAAAATACAAATTTCAACTTCATCAAAAACTGGTGTGCCCTAACAAGTTTTCAACGGTAAAAGTTCTTTCCTATGGTGTGGCCCACTTTATCTTTCGATCTGCCTCATTTTTTGTACCATACTATAAAATGATCATTTAAAATGGATGGACGGCGTGGATAAAATAAATACATCATGGTAGACCCCACAGATCTCCTGCCGAACTGAGTCCGTGGTGGCAGGCCTAGGATGCAATCCGCGTCCGTGAAAAAGAAGGTACGGTTCCAAAAGTTGTGGTACGTTGCTTCCATGTGATCAGTTCCCTTAAATGGGTCCGGTTTGGGCCATGTTGTACGGGTTGTGGGTCGGGTCGGGGCTGATCCGGAATTCTACACCTTTTTCGTAAAGGGTCGGGCTCAAGTTCACCTAGGGAGCACTTATAATCATACTCCTTAGAATCATGGAAGGGGCATATAAGTCAGAATCGGCCTAATAGGTGGGCCACCGTGGAAAAGCCACATGCAAAAGGATCTGACCATTCAAATGATCACAACCATCGAATGTGAGTTTTGCCCACTGGATGTGCCTTAATCCGCGGCCTCATCAAATGGATGCGATTCTTGGGTCATGGCCCACCTCTTTACCTTTTTCAATGGCCGAAAAGAAAATTCATACTTACTCCCAAGGATCATCAATTCGGGTGTGCATGAAGTGTACATTCCCTGCAATAAAAAAGCTCACCATGATGATTTTGTAACATTCATTTTCTCCGTCACAAGAACTTAAAAATAAGGTTGAGCCAAAACTTGAATAAGCCAAGTAGGGATGGGATTCTCCAGTGAAACCCTCTTGGGTCCCACCCAAATTAATGATAAGGTTCAGTCTCATCTAGGTGGAAATCGCCTTCTGAATGGGTTGGATGGCATATAAACATCAAGGTGGGCAAGAACGTTTCAATGTTGGGCGTCTACATCCCCACGTTTTCTATGGTGTGGCCCACTTGAGTTCTCTATAAGCCTAACTTCCGGTTCATGTCCTAACACAAGCTGTAGCAAATGTTGACCCATGGATGTAGTAAAAAACTGCAGTGGTCCTAGAAGAGGAACGTGGATTGTGTGGTGAACCCAACACCATGTGGCATCGCGTGGAGCGCGCTTGGCTGCGACCCGAAGCCAATGGTGTGGGTGGACCTTAACATATGGCCCACCTCGATGAATGCATTGCGTATTCACAATGTCCATCAGTTTTGTAAGCTTGGTTTTTAGGACATTGTCTGAAAAAGGAAGGAGATAAAAATTTTAAGTAGACCACACGATAGGAAACAATGGTTATTGAATGCTCGCCATGAAACAAAACTTCATAAGGTCCACCATAATGTTTATTGGCCATCCAACTTGTTGATAAGGTCCTTACTCTTGCTCGGGTGGTAGACTCCCGGGAGTTTCAACTCCCGGTCAAGGGTTCGAGTACCCATAGGTGGTGAAATTCCACTAGCGTGAGTGTGTGGGGGTGTGTGTGTAAAAAAAAAATAATAATAATAAACTTTCCAATGGTCAATCACCATTGTTTCTTGTGGTATAGTACACTTGAAATTTATATCCACTTTAGTTTTGGGATCATGGCCCTAAAATAAGCTGAAAAAACAGATGGACGATGTTGATATACAACCCATGCATCAATATGAGCCCTACTGTTAGGTTCCACGTTAGCTCCGGGGTCACAACCAATTCGTACTCGTTATGATAAAAGGACTCCACAGGGTTAACCATAATGTATGTGTTTTATCAATTCCCTCAGTCTATTTTTCCCATTTATTTTACGGCACGAGCTCAAAATTGAAGCCTATGTGAAAATAGCGGACATTATATGCTTATCATTGATTTTTTATTTTTTTGAAATAACACAATTTTCTATTTACCTAGATAGGTTACATGACAATAAATATCACAGTGGGCCTAAGGAAGGTGTCAGCATTCGGCATTATTAATTTTGATATCACAATGTTCCGTGTGGTATGGCCCACCTGAGCTTTGATATACTTTAATTTTGAGTTCATGAGCCGGGAAAACAGATGGGCGGCACATGTACATTACTGTGGATCCGACAGTATTCTTACATCTAGTAGTAGCTACGTGGTGTTGGGTTTCACCACGTAATCTGGGTATGCTGTAGAGCCTTTTGTTGCACGGATACTCTGCTACAGTTGTAGAATATTCGAGTCGAGGACTGCATGCATGCATTTCAACACAACCATTACAAAGACGAATTATTCTATGCTCTGGCGGATGTGATGCTCCACACGCATGCGCACACGTGGCATATAAGCACCTCAAAATTAGGCGTGGTTCGGGTGGATCCATCGAGGTCGGTAGATCTGCAGGGCCGCTGTGACTTACATTCACACCGTCATTCATTTTAACAGCTCATTTTAGGACATGATCCCAAAAATGATGCAGATCCAAAACTTAGGTATACCATATCACAGGAAACAATCGTGATTGAATCCCTACTATTAAAACTTTATATTTTGGTCCACATGAAGTTTTTATATTGATTAGCATTGTCCCTTATATTTTGGTCTACTTAGATTTGAAACTGCTTCATTTTTTGGATCATGCCCTAAATGAATTTTCAAAACAGATGGGGAACAAAAACATAAAACACCATAAAGCACAAACATCCCGGTGGGCCCCAAGTCAGGGTCCTACCCACCTGGGCCGTGCCCTTCAGGATTTGATGTGGATTGGGTACTGCCCTAACCAAGACCTAGCTAGATAGGTACCATCATCGCAATGGGAGCCATCATGATGTATGTGTTTTATCCATGTTGTTGTATATTAATTTTAACGGATCATTTCAAGCCGAGCCCAAAAATAAGGTAGACCGAAAGCTCAAGTGAACCACACAATGGAAAACAGTGGGGGTTGAACACCCACAGTTGAGAACCTTTTGGAGCGGCCACAGAAGTTTTGGATCAAAAGCTGATATTTATGACCTTGTGATCAGATTGGATGGCAAATAATTGCCACAGTGAGTCATGAGAAGTCATCATTTTCACCATTGTTTTATGCGTTGTGGTGAGTCTTTAATCCACCTCATCATTTTCAAGTAATTTATTAAATTTGGACCATTAATTTTTTATTTTTTTTTCTCATTTTAATTGTCCACCAATCAACTAGTTAAGATATGGGACCAATTAAATTTTCGGGCTCAGACCCACCTACAGTGGGACCCACGATCTCCGCAGTGTAATTGGGAGCAAATTCGGTCAGGCCGTGGCCGAGGGGCCCAAATATGCGGTATATATCCATGCCGCCCATTGTTTTGACCGCTCATGTTAGGCACGGGCCCAAAAATGAAGAAGATCCAAATCTCAGATGGACCACACAATAAACAGTGGCCATTGAATGTTTATGGGCCACAGATGTTTTGGATCAAAGCTGATATTTGTGTTTTTCTTTCATCGAGGTCTGGGTGACCTTACCAACAGGTTTCATGGCAAATAAACATTGGGATGAGCCTTCGGATGTTTTTAATGGTAGGCATTCAATCACCACGGTTTCCTCTGGTGTAGTCCACCTGATATTTGGATCTGCTTCATATTCGGGCGCATGCCCTAAAATGAGCTGGAAAAACGGATGGATGGCCTGGATATATGACACCTACATCAAGGTGGGCCCAGGATCGTGGTCTGACCGAACTTGGTGTTACCCGGGCTCCACTCCCAGTGACATTTAAGGAATATTTATTTCACGTTTACTGTATCTGCATGCCTGCGTACGGCCACCAGGCCTGCCAGAGTATCAAAGCTCTTCACCATTAAGAGAGCTGGAAAGGGTCAGAAACAACCAGTTGTACAGTAGGTTTAAAATACAACTCCTAGGTTTGGACACGTAAGACAGCCCAGTCACTAATCGGCACTATCCATGCATTTCATACCAACACTGGTAGACCACGCTGCAAAAAAACTGACCAATCAGATGATCTTGGCCGTTTATTGTTGGTGACTTTTCATATAACCCATCCACTTTACAAAGTCATACATGGAACGATTAGCTGACATCCGACCAAAGTGTTTCATCAGAACCGTAATCAATCAAAGTGGGGCCCAGCAAATTGATGTTCAAATTCTCGACCATCCGTTTTTCCATGTCATTAATCGCATGGTCAAGATCTTCCGATTGCTCCGATTGCTCTAATTCCTGCATAGTTGCCATTTAAGAGTCTGCTGAAGTGAATGAATGGTCCTTATCGATGATCCAACAATCTCACGTCTCCAAAAAAACTAGATGTATGCTAAACATATGATACAACCAGTTGTATTAGATCTTCTCCTGTATGATTGCTGGGTCTTGCTCTAGCGGCACAAAACGCATTAAATAACCAACGGTCAAAAATATCCGTATGGTAAAATACATATTTTTTTTGGGAAGGAAGTAATGCTCCTGCTAATAATCAGAAGAGTTGCAGTTTCAAGTTTCAACGGCTGAAAAGGCTGAGGCTGCCAGGGGCGCGGATTAGATACTGACAAGGTCAGTAGTCAAATGGCTACTGAAGTTACGTCACCAAGCTCTGTGGACCCCACCATGATGCATGTGTTGTATCCATACCGTCCAACCATTTGTAGAGATCGTTTTATGGCATGAGAAAAAGAATGAGATATATCTAAAGTTCAAGTGGACCCACCACAGGAAACCGTGGGATCAGTCACACCCACCGTTGAAACATTTATAAGACCCACCATGATGTATTTTTTAGATCCAACCTATTCATAAGTTAACATAGAGATAGATGAAGTGAAAACAAAAATATAAGCTTGATCGGAAACTTCTGTGGCCCCTAAGAAGTTTTGAACGGTGTATGTCACTATCCCCGCTGTTTTCTATGGTGGGGTCCACTTGAACTTTAGACCTATCTCATTATTTTTCTCATGCTCTCCAAATGGATGGACGGTATGGATACAACACATGCATCATGGTGGGTCCATGGAGCTTGGTGAAGTCACTTCAGTAGCCATTTGGCTACTGACCGTGTCAGTAACTAATCCGCGCCGAGGCTGCCAGTGGGCCATGCCTCTTCTGTTCATGGGTGTGGATTGGGTACTACACCCACCTAGAGACGGACGGTCCTCGCAGAGGTTCTGTAGGGCCCACCGTGGAGAATATGTTTATCCACGCCGTCCATCCATTTTGACGGATCATTTTAGGGTATGAGACCCAAAAGAAGGCAGATCGAAGGCTTGAGTGGACCACACCACAAGAAGCAGTAGTGATAATGACGCCCACAGTTGAAACCTTTGTAGGGCCCACCGTGATGTTTATTTGCCGTCCAACCTGTTCATAAGATCAAACAGACCTGGACGAAGGGAAAACATAAATCTGTAGCCCCCAAGAGGTTTTTAACGGTAGGCACTTTACTCCCACTGTTTCCCGTGGTGTGGTCCACTTGAGCCTTAGATCTGCCTCCTTTTGGGGATCATGCCCTAAAAGGATCAGTCAAAACGGATGGACGGTGTGGATAAAATACATACATCAAGGTGGGCCCCACAGCCTCTGCCAGGACAGTTTGTCTCTAGCTAGGTCCTGGTGGGGATAGTAACCAATCCGTGTCCCCGTTCATGTTCCTATATGGCTTTTACTTTGGTGGGCCTGATGGTGGATTGATCAAGCTGATCAGACGGCCCAGGGGCACGGCTTCAGTAGATACAAGATGGTTGGATCCCTCACTGTGGGGCACACCATGATGTGTGTAACTTACATCCATGCCATCCATCCGTGTGTACAGCTCATTTTAGGGCAAGATCCAAGAAACGAAGCATATTCAAATCTCAGGTGGACCACACCATAGAAACAGCAACGAATATCATTAAAAACTTCTTGTGGACCACAAAAGTTTTGGATCAACCTGACAATTGTGTGGTCTTGTGACCTTATCAACAGGTTGGATGGAAAAAAAAAAAAACATTCCGGTGGCCCCAAGAAGCTTTTAATTGTGGGTATTCAATCATCAATATTTCGTGTGGTCCAACTGAGATTTGAATCTGCTTCATTTTTTTATCATACCCTAACATGAGCTGTACAAACAGATGGACAGCATAGATGTGATGTACATACATCGTGGTGGTCCCCACAGTGAGGTAGGTCGGCGCCCATGGCCAAGGGCCTACTCTTCAAGAGAGCTCTATTGTTTAAAATGGTGGGTATTGGCTCCCATAACCCCTACAAGTTGAAGGGTTCCCTTGTTCTTCGAGACCCAAGTCAAATCCATTCTCTCTCGAACTCTTTTTGTTTCATTTTTAAAGTGAACATAATCACTAGAGGTGTACACGAACCAAGCTAGCTTAGTTAGCTCGCTTGACTGGACTCATCGATTTGACTCGGTTCGAAGCTGAGTTTGAGCCAAGTCAAGCTGATTTTTTGAGCTCGAAAATGAGTTCGAGCCGAGTTCGAGTTGGCCCCAGCTCAACTCAACTCGGATCAAACCCAGCTAGAATAGAACTCAAATCAAACCAATTCGATGGCTCGGTTACTTTGATATTGATGTTGCTCACCAAGTGTTTGATGAAATGACTCAAAGAAGTGTAGCTGGTGGCAAGGAAGGTATGTATATGAAACCAACACCCTTTTTTTCTTGATTTTTATGTTGCTTAAAAGGTGTTTGATAAAATACCTGTAAAACCATTATTGTTGTCTCAAATACAGTGAGATTTTGAAGGTGGAGTCCTAGTGTTTGTGAAAATGTTGCAATGGCAAACTCGACTTCGATCTTGGCTCGAACTCGGCTTGAACTGGCTCGAGTTGAGTTCGCCAGTCAAGCTCGAGGAATGAACCGAGCCGAGTTCGAGCTGAGGTCAGCTAGTGGTCGAGCTGAGTCGAGTTGAGGCCAGCTCAACTTGGTTCGACTCAATGTACACCCCTAATAATCACTTGCTGAAATTCCTCTCTCAGAATTTCAAACATCCTAAGGTAGAGACTTCATTTGTACTTACCTGATTTGAAAAGGCTGTCTTACCCCTGTTGATTGAATGTCTTAAATCTGTAAATCAATTCTCCGTCGATAACAATTCGATGCCATCGAAGTCTGACTCGATGCCATCGGTAAAATCTGAAAATCTCACTATTTGTTGCTAGACACTTTAGGTGTCTTGCTCAATGCCATCGAAATGAGTTCGATGCTATTAACGAGCCGTCGACAACATCGAAGTGGCATCAAGAAAATTCAAAAAATACACATTTAGTTAGTGTAACATTTGCGTATTTAGTTCGATGACATCAAAGAGATTCGATGCTATCGAAGGTTGTTCGATGCCATCAAAGTGTCATCGAATGTGTCATTGAACGATCGCACAAAGTTACGCAAAATTACGTTTAGTGCGGGACTTGTTTCATATTACGATTGTGATTCTCCTAAAGGCTATAAATATGAGTGTAATCGTGAATAGGAGGTATCAAGAGCTTTCTAATTCATTTCTATGGTTTCAAGAGTAGAGCTTGTTAGGAAAAAGTCTTTAATCTGTTTTTTAACTGTAGCTATGACTGCTCGTGGGTCAGCCACGACTGGTCGTAGGAATAGTTCGACTGGTCGTGGCCTGCACGACTCAAAGTCCAGCAACATGGGATTTTGGTGTCCGAGCTGCTCGACTGGTCGAAGGGATGGCTCGACCGGTCGTAGGGGTCCCACGACCAGTCGAAGACTCGGCTCGACTAGTCGTAGGTTACGCAGATTCGTTTCCGAATCCGATGCGAACTACGGATTTTGAGTCGGCCTTTCGCAAGAGTGCGAAAGGGAAGTTGCCTAAACTATAAATAGGAGTCCCTAGGGTTATTCTACGGTATGGGAAGGCTTTCTAAAGTAGTTCCAAGGGTTCCTAAAGGGTTATTAAAGGGTGTAGCAAGGGTGAGATTCGAGGTTGTTCGAATCGGGTAAGTCCTTTCTCTTTGTAATTGATGCTTTCATAGTGGAGATCTATCGCTTTGTGCTGTGGTTTTTCCCGAAAGGGTTTTTCACGTTAAATCTGTGTGTTCTCTTGTATGCTTGGTGTCATTGGATTGCTATCCTAGATCTAGATCTGTGTGATTCCGCAAGCCAAAAATCCCAACAGAGCTTGGGTAATTAGAGGCTTGTTCGAATTAGGTAATCTCCATATCTTGTAATTTTTTGCTTTCTTAGTGCATATATGTCGCTTTGTGTCGTAATTTTTTTCCGAAATGGTTTTTCCACGTTAAATTTGGAGTCCTTGTGATTGGGCTTGGTTGTGCGATTGCAATACTTTGCTTGATTCATCTATGTATGCTTCTGTGGTCCCTCCCAACAATCCCTTCCTTTTTCTTAATATGGAGAATCAACTAATAAACAGTTTTGAATGTTTTGGACAGAACTTAACAATTTTAAATGACTTTAAACTCAGTGGTCGTAGTTATCAAACTAAACCATTTTGGATCGGTCCTAGATCCCAATATGAGAATTTGTCAGGTTCGGATTCTGCGACATTGACATAGATACTTAAAAGACACTTCCACTAATCTTTAGCTAAAGTTAGCCTACTATACGCACATTGATATAGATACTTGAAAGATGCTTGCGAACCTTCAATTAAAATTAACCTACTCATCTACAATTAGAATCCTAACGAATTTGAACTATTGACTGTGTTTTGGGTTAACATCTGTTTGATGAAAATTAATCAAAGACTTGGATATTCTATACTAGTGACCCATTTGGCCAAAAAATAAAATAAAAACAAACAAACCCAAATGGGAATGTGGAACAGACTTAACAGAATGCATTAGAAGTCTGCGATAAATATATATATATATATATATATATATATATATATATATATATATATATATATATATATATATATATATATCAAAAAGTCAGATGGAGTCACCACTACCTAAAAAATTTCTGATCTATGCCATGCTAGGCGTCATAGAACCGTTATGTCCCATAAGTTAAGAGGTATGGTTTTGATTTGAATAATCTCACGCAATTTGCATCTCTAAAGATTTCAAATAAGAGCCTTGGTTACGGAGAAGGAAAGTCTGAAATACATTTTAACCGATGGTCTAGAGATGTGAATGGTAAAATGTAGTAATGTAGTAAGTAGAAAGCAATATGAAAGCAGCAAATGAACTACTCAAATTAACCGATGGTCTAGAGATGTGAATGGAGATGAAAAAACTTTGACACTCATATGAAAGAGGAGATGAACTTTGACACACATGAAAGAGGAGATGATTGGAGCTGTTAGATCTCCGGCTCTACTCTGTACAACCTTCGATTGCAAGACAGTGAACCTTGATTAGAGATGTGAGTAGGAAGGAATAACAATAACATTTCTTAATTAAAGAAGATAACTAGAACTCTTCCATCCACGCCTACTCTTAAAATCCTCTCATACAGAGTTTGAGGGAGGAAAAGACCTCAAAGAGAGGATAAGGATCACCCTAGTATTCAAGATTTCCTCAACTAAACTTGGGATGATTACTGATGAAAAAACCACGACAGGGGATACTCTTACTCTACTCCTTGACGCTTCCTTACCTAAAGCCAAGACATTAGAAAGATAGGCGATCCTCACCCTATTCTTATAGGCTACCTTCCATCAGGGCTTGTTGGTGTGACGGGTAAAATACCACATGGCTTATTGTGTATGGCTCTTGAAAGCTCCTAGGCTTGGTAATTTAGATGAAGTTAATAAGTGATGACGTAAAGTGATTTTTTTTAAGGTAACATTATAAGGGATTGAACCTGGATCGCACACACAAGCAGGACACAATGTAAAGTGTTTTTCTTTTAAGCATTTTTTTTATAAAAGGCATTGAAAATGGTTTGTGTTAAGTAGGGAATGATAGAAATTTTGAAAAACTGAAATATAATGTCCTGACTAGGTCGACATCTAATAATCTTTGACCAAATCCTGACACTTAACTGATTGATAGTTGATTATAACAACACTTGATAGCTTCTCTGGAAGAGAGGATGTGAAGGTAGATTTTGAATTTCAGCTTCGGCCAATTTGGCCTTATTTTGGAGTTTGAATGGTGGTTTGGATGGGATAAAGATTGATTTGGACAAACTTGGTGCAAGGAGGGACGTGATGAAGTCCATCACTGTCTTCCGCAGGGGATAACTACTTCGAATCCAGGAGCTCTCTGGACCCCTCACATAGCTTCCTCAAATCCACAAGAGATAAAAGCTAAAATAATTCATAAGAATTTTGAAATAACTTGATTGATGATAGAAAACGACATTAGAACTCTTTGAATAAGGAACTCAAACCTAGTAAAGAGTTTTAGACTTAGACTCAACTCAAACGCCCTAAAAACGTAACTTAATATAAATAGTAAAGTTACTATTGATAGATGACCGCCATTCCTACTAGATTTCATGGTTTTTGGCCAAAAATAGTGTGCAATCTGGCCAAACCATGTTATTCTCCTAACTTTTCTAAGTGCATGACTTCCACAACTCAAGGATCAAAAGTTATACTCGAACTAAAACTTCTTATTTATATAATAAAAGCAACTACATGGAACTTTGACCGTCAATATGATGGAATCTCGCGAATCCGGAGTGGGCAACCCGGCGTAGTGGGGTTGGCTGGCTTAAGCAGGTTCTCCTACATAAAATCATACATGTTGAAAAACTCATCTGGATTTGTGAGATGCCAGTGATTTAAGGTCGTGAAATATGCCCAGACCAGTGAAGTGTGATCTGACAGTAGGGTGTACAAACAAGCTAAAAAAAAAAAAAAAATTTGAGGCCACCGTGATTTCCCAAGATGCTAGGTGGGGCCACCATGATTTTTGTGAGAAATCCACCCCGTTCATCTGTTTTGAGAGCTCATGTTAGTCCATGCAACAAAAAAGGTGAGGCAGATCCAATACCCAATTGGGCCACACGAGAGCAAATAGTGATGATTCAATGACCACCGTTAAAACTTTCATATGCCCCACATAGGTTTTGTATAAAAGGCTAAGGTGTTGGTTTTTTAACTTCAAATGGCTTTGATAGCATATAAACATCAAGGTGGAGCCCACCATGTTTTCAACCGTTAGGAATTTCTTTCCCCAAATTTCCCTCTCGTATGGCCCACTTTAGTTTTGAATCGACCTTTCGCAGAACCTACATGGACGGGTTTCTCACAAACATCACGGTGGGCCCCACCTACATCCCATCGCAGGAAATCCGCGTCCCCCATGTGGACCGTGCGGATGCGGATGCATGTATGCCACAAGTACATTGAATTAATTGCCACAATTTAATGAGTTTGTCACGGACGAACATTGCAGTGAAAGCGCGCCTGTTGCCTACCAGGACTAACTAAATGAAGCGGGTTCTGCTAATCTGCGCCGCGGGATGTTCGGGGCTTTGGCCGGACATGGGCTCCATACAATAACGAAGCAACTACCCCCACCGTACACGTGTCCACATCCTTTCAGGCTTGTCTTAATTTGGACGGGGCACCCTCATCCCTATCCCGACGATCCTAACCGTTGGATCGATAGACTTTAAGGGCCCGTTTGGCCGGTCGGATTGGAAGGTATTGGCTGGTAATGGAAGGGATTGAAAGTTAAATCCCGGGAATGGCCGGGCCTGCCAAACACGGTCGGTGATCTGATCCCAATTCCATGGATCTTCAGACAATCCACTGACAACACCATTATTACCTTTAAATCTCATCCAATCCACCCTAATCCGTTGAAATTTGCCTGAGACGTGTTTGGTTGGTGGGATTGGTGGGGATGGGAAGGTTGAATCCCTGGATTGGCCGGGCGTGCCAAACGGACTGGGTATAGCAATAGAGAGATATATCCAATCCCATGGATCTCAAGACAATCCACTGACAACACCATCATTACCTAGTAATCCACGCCATCCACCCTAATACCATTCAATTCCTTCCAATCCACCCGGCCAAACGGACCCTAAACCTCTGAAGGTGGGTTGTTGCCTATTTTTCTGGGTCCAATGGTCCAAGGTAGGATCTTGAAATTGTCCAATTCGCTCTATCTTTTGGGGCCATTCATGGTGGGTCCCACTAGATGAATGGCTAATTACCTGGATTTTACAATGAACTCTTTACCCAGTAAATTAATCAGAGCCGTTCAGCTGATGGCTCCATGGTGCAAAAACCGGGAACGGATTAGGTGAGACCCCGGATCCACATAGGTGGGTGGGACCCACTGTGATGTATTTGACTAGAGCTGTACACGAGTCGAGCTGAGCTTAGCATCGTGCTACTCGTACTCGGCTATGGTCAGCCATCGAGTATGGATTCCCTCACGTGCTCTACTCATCCAAGTACGAGCCAAGTACGAGCAGAAATTAAGTCGAGTCCGAGTTTTCAAGGCGAGTTCGAGTCCGAGTCTTGAAGAGAGAGAGTGGGAGAAGAAAAGGGACGAAGAGATAGAGATAGAAAGAGAGATTTTTTTTAAAGGGTATGGGAAGGGAAGAAAGAAAGAGAGTTTCTGCGGGTTGCTTGAAAATGACTGAACGAGTAGGGTTTTCTTTTTTTGGGCGGACGTCGAGTATAAGTCAAGTATCAAGTCGAGTACCACCCAACTCATACTCTACTCAAAATCAAAACGAGTCTTAAAAAACTACTCGTACTCCACTCAAACTCATGACGAGTTGATTCGACTAATTCCGAGTCCAATCGAGCGAGTAACCGAGCATACTTTGCTCGTGTACTCTATATTTGACTACATCTACGTCGTCCATCCGTATTGAAAGCTCGTTTTAGTGGCAGATCAAAATCTCAGGTGGACCATAATATAGGAAATTAACAGTGGTAATCGACCATTAAAAACTTTTCGTGGGCCACAAAAGTTTTGGATCAAGCTGATATTTGTCTGGTCTCTTCATCCAGATCTTTGTAGCCCTATTAACAGGTTGGATGGAAAATAAACAATCCAGTGGCCCCCGTTAAGTTTTTAATGGTGGGGATTCAATCACTACTGTTTCCTGTGGTACGGTTCACATAAGATTTGGGTCAGCTTAATTTTCGGGGTCATACCTTAAAATGAGCTTTCAAAACGGTTGGACGGTGTAGATTTAAGGCACATACATCACTGTGAGCCCCATAGTCAGGGGTCCCACCCACCTCGGTGGATCCGCTCCCGCAAAAACCACACCTTCTGGACAATCCTTACCGTAGGACGTGGAGATCGCTTCTGGGTTTACTCATCAGTCGGCTAAGATGATTGAACAGGTGTGACTTTGCAGCACCCAAAGTGGGGCCCACTGACGGAATGGTTTCCATTCGAGTGGGCCACGATTAGTGGTTAGACAGCCTACAATGTGGCCCACAAAATCAACGGCTGGGATCACTGAACGATGGACCCCACTCGTTCAAACTGGATCTCTCACGAGCACTAAAGAATATAATACCTTAAAAAAACTTTGATACTCTGGCAGAGTGTTATGGATGGTACGCCGGCTCATATAAATTACTTAGAACTTGCAAACGTGCATACAATTAATTCAAATTAACGGTCCAAATTATGCATACTACTTTAGTTTTATCATAAACCAAAAATTACGCCGATTTTATTATCAGACTATCAGATTAGTGGACATTTATTGGACGGTTAAAAATGAAAAATATCCCAGTCTTATTTCCACGAATAAGTGTCCACGAATCAGACGTTAGCTCATGCAACAAGGTTCCACACTGTAATCAGATAGTTTGAGTTAATGTGAGCCACGTGTAAAATATCGAACTGCCTGCGTATGAAGTGTCATACGCAGCCGGAGTATCAAATAATAACCCCTGAAACTGATATATACGCCGGTGCGTAGTCGCACCGCCGTTCTCGTGCCCGGACCTGCACCAGATGTCCGAACGGGGTATGCGTACTACGCACCTTCGCGCATGGAAACCAGAACCATTCAATAATAGTCTTGCTTTTACTCTTTCCATGAAACGTCGCTGTAGGAGAAAAAGATATATACCGAATGAAATGAATATAAGCTCACCTTTTTTATCTTTGCTTCCAAGTCTCCAGCTCCAAAAGATATACACGATCTTTCCCTGTATTCGCGATCTCAAACGCTTCAAATCGCGTTTTCTTCCTTCTGCGGACGGAGATAAGAAAAGGAAGACAGCGACCTTGTCAGCGAGAAAAGGAGAAGGGGTTGGAAAGTTCGGATGGATTACGGTTTTGCAGAATCCACCGTTGATTTGCTCTTACTGGACGAAAGTGAGGGAGTAGAGATTCTCAGCCGTTGGTTTTACCTTTTGTAGTTTTTTATTTCCGTACTCTTTTGAGGGACGCGGATTTCCTGCGAAAGCCTTTCGCAGGAAGTTCCTGCGCTGGGATGCTGGGTGGGGTCCACCGTGATGTTTGTAATAAATCCATTCTGTCCATCCGTTTTCCGAGCTCATTTTAGGACATTCTACAGAAAATGATGTGGATTCAAAACTTAAGTGGACCATACGAGAGGGAAAACTGGGGAAAGAGTTTTCTACCGTTGAAACCTTCCTGTACTCCACCTTGATTTTTATATGCCATCCAAACGGTTTATAAGGTCATTCCCACTGGGATGAAGTGAAAACACCAAAAAATTAGCATGATAAGAAACTTTTATGGCCTTAAAAATGTTTCAACGGTGGTGACTGAATCAAAACTCTTTCCTCTCGTGCGGTCTACTCGAGTTTTGTATCCATCTAATTTTTTGTATAATGTCCTAAAATGATCTCAGAAAACAGATGAACGGGGTGGATTTATGAAAAACATCAAGGTATGCCCCACCTAGCATCCCAGTGCAGGAACTTCCTGCGAAAGGCTTTCGCAGGAAATCCCCGTCCCTTTTGAGAGACTCTCGTCCGCTCGTCCCGAAGATTTTCGCGAAATTCCAGTTTTGGCGTTTGCCTTTTGTGAGTCCCGACGCGCTTTAATGTTTTGCGAGTTTCACACGCGTGCATAGCGGTGCATATACACACGCGGGAGCACGTGCGAAATTGGGAAATCACGTGTGAGATCTGAAGCTTCCAATAGGTTGGAAATAATGCAGAGATCTTCTTCACAGAAAATCAGACAATTTCACTATTCAGGTGGGCCATAATGTACAAAGTAAATTGACGGTTAGGATTTTTCTAGTTATTCGTTCGTTTTGATATTCTGTGGCCCATCTCAGGGAGAAGATCTAAAAATTGTTTCTCGGCGGATGAAAAGATCAGATATCACGTGTATCACATTGAAACACGTGCGCTCGTTCACGCGCGTGTGGAATTAGCAAATCTAAAATGACCTGGAGATACTAGAGATATTCGCGCGATGAGAGATACAAGAGGTTGAATTGACGTAAAATCCAAGCGCGACACACGCGCGTGAGATCTAGCCCTGTGACACCTGATCATTGTACATGCATCCTCTGTCCCAAAATACATGCGGTGCCGATGCGAATTGCCTCCTGACACTGCCAGTAGCGACGTGCTACTGGACGATGCTCTGTGGGCCTAATGATGATATTTTTGTTTCATCCACGCCGTCCATCCATTTTCGATCATTATTTTAGGGTATAAAACGAAAAATGAAACGGATTAAAATCTCATGTGGACCACACTACGTGAAAACAGTGGTCATTGAACGCACATCACTGAAAATTTCATGAGCCCACTGTAATGTTTATTTGACATCCAACCTATTGATTAGGTCAGAAATATCCGGACGAAAACTTTAGTTGCCCCTAGGAAGTTTTTAATGGTAGGCGTTCATTCAACACTATTTCCTGTGGTGCGGTCCACCTGAGATTTTAATATATAATTTTTTTGGAATCTGCAATAAAATTATCCTGAGAAATGGATGGACGGCGTGGATTTATGGTGGGACCCACATAACACCATCTGAGTAGCAGCGACTCGCTACTGGCAAGTAATTCGCGTCCTTTTTGTGCGATTTACTTCTTCTATTTCTCATCGCATTCATCTATTTTATAATTAAAAGATTGAAACTCTGGAAGAGTATGACTATCCATAGGTCGACACGAATTTTATGCCAATTTTCATAAAATTACTCAAATCCTAACCATCAAAAATTTTTAATTAACTGAATTTCATTGTGTAAATATATAAAATTGTAGCTTAAATCTGGGTTCGTGGTTGAAAATCTATAATTGATATGAAATATAAGTTCAAGGAAAAAAGTAAATATTAAGAGATTATGATATTTAATCGATTTTAATATTTTCATATAATATAGTCTACCACATTTGACGGTTACGATTGTGATAAAAATATACCATATGGACAAAACAGTTGCACGTGTTTGAATGATTGTACTCTTTCATTGTATCATATAACTCAATTGACAGTTGCAGCTTTTCTACTGCCTCCTGCTTTGAACGCATGCGTGGCGACCCGGGCGAATTTTGAGGAAAGCTCTGATACTCTGGCGGAGTGTGAATATCTATGCACTGGTAGACAGTTACTGTTCACATCGCATGCCAGTATAACGTGATCAGAAATTGGGGCCACTAAATATAGGTTACAACACAAAATACTAAACTTGAAGTTTATAAGAACCGTTTGACTGTTGGACACTGAAATACAAGTTCATTAACGGTCCAAAATACCTATCAGTTGATGAGGTGAGAACGGTCTAATCAACCTGATTTTCGCTATATAATCAATCCATCTACAGACAGGCCCACAATTTGGACGGTTGGATTGTTGATACGAGTATTCCACACGTAGATTGAAGGTGTATACGTGTGTTGTGTGTGATCATGCTGGGATTGGACGTGGGCCTGTCATTGTAAGGCCCAATCAGATTTTTGGGCCGAGCTTGGGTTCTGGCCATTTACAGCTCAGCTACTCTGGCCATAGGTCTTTATTTTGTAGACTCAGCTCAGCCACGCCCAGACCCCTGACTCTACTTGAAGCTGACCGAGAGAGCCAAGAAACCACACGGCCAAGCCCGGCCCGCGATTATGTGTGTGGAGCTCGGCCACTGTCTTTTTGCTGTTCATTAGGTGGGCCCCCTCATGCATGATACATGGAGCTGTACATGCGTCGAGTTAGCTCGATCAGCTCGCTCAACTTGACTTGCCTCGGCTCGAAATTGGATTCGATCTGAGTCAAGCTGGTTGTTGAAGCTTGAAAAAATTTTGAGCCGTTCAAGCTTGCCCAAGCACGACTTGGCCCGAACCTCAACTCGAATCGGCTCAAATCAAATCGGCTACTTGCCAAGTGTTTGAAGAAATGATTCAATGAAGTATTGTTTCGGATGCATACATTCTCCACGGAATCAATTGATGGCGAGGAAGGAATGGATACAAAATAAATCACCGTAAAAAAAATAATAATAATAAATAAATTTAGGACTTTTATACTATATAACTACCATTATATCTTCTTCTTTTTTTATACTACTTGCTGAGTGTTTGATGAAATACTTGTAAGGTGTTGTAACCGTTTTGTATTATGTGAGAAATTGAAGATGCATTATTTGTGTTTGAGAAAATGTCTCACAAGCTCGAACTAGCCCAAGCTACTGACCGAAATGAGCTGAGCTGGCCAGTCAGGCTCGAGAACTAAGCCGACCCATGTTCGAGTTGGGGTTAACTACTTGCTGAGCCAACCTGAGTTTTGCCAAGCTCGACTCAGTTTGACTCGTGTACAGCCCTAAATTGATAGACACCAAGAATGACCTTGAAAACCCATATAGCCTGGCCTGGGCCAGCCCCAAGCCCAGCACTATTAAACCAACTTTACTTTTAGGCCCAGACGTAGGGCCCACTATTCCAGCCCAAGCCTGGCCCTAATGTCGAATATGAGATTTTTTGTGTTTTTGTATCTGAGACATGGCCTATTACTGTGGCAGCCCACTGATGAACGGTTCCTCTTCTCCCGAAGGTGGGCCACAACTAGATTAGGGGAGGAAAAGAAAACCAAGATGGTTCCTTTCTATCCATCAATTGTAGATAGAAAACCAACCATGTTTCCCATCACATTGTAAACATTGCTATGCATACAGTGGATCTAGACCGTCCATCTGGTGATTGTGCCTGGGCATGGCATGTTTCACTCGAATAAAATTTCACGCCAGGCCCGATTTGGCCCGACCGAGCCTGATTTCATCATGGGAAATAGAGATTATCAACTTTCAGCCCTTGATGGGTGAGGTTTGACTCGACTGAGACCACTAGGCTAGGGGCTTGTGCCTTATAATTTCAGGCTGGTCTAGCCCGATTGGTTAGAGGAATTCAAAAGCTTGGTAGGTCTAAATGAGCTGGGACACTAAAGACCCAGGCCCCGACCACACCAAGCCCAGATAGGCCTAGCATGGAAGGCCCAAGCATGAGACCGGAAAATTTGGTTGAGCCTGGGCCCACTCAGATCTGACCTGACCTGGTCCGATCCTAATCCATTCGTAGATCAAGTGGGCCAAGGACACACGAAGAAATAGACATGTTAGAGAAATGAAACCAACGGTCTACATTCAATGTAGATGATTGCTTGAGGATTGTAATGGCATATTTGTAAGATGTAATGTGTGTATATATAAAGTTGGGCGGGCCTATCCGGGCAAGGCTAAAATGACTTGAGCCCGAGCACAACTGATATTCGATCAGACCGTGCATTTGTGGCCCAAGCCCGGCTTAAATCCGTGTTGGGCTCATAAGGTCCAGTGGGCCGGCCACCCATATCGTTGTTGAGTTTTAAATTAAAACCTTTTGGAATTGTCATAGCGCCCTTCAATAGTATAATTGTACAAGTGTTTGGTCCTATCGTGAATGGATCATGATCCATTAATTTAGATATGAGAATTGCCTTACCACTCAATCAAACATAAGGCCACACGTATGATCGAAGGCATGTATTTATTGTGCGTGTGTAATTATAAGGTGCGGGTGTGCTAGAGTCGTACTTAACTCAATGTTTTGATTTAACGCTGGTGACCCTGCTAAAACAATTAGAGTAAGATTATATTCGAAAAATTCAGTCGTCAAGCTAGTCACCGGTTGTGATTAGCGATAAAGTGATTTGTGAAATGATAGGGGGTGAGTCCTTCCCTATGGATTCTTTTTTTTCCTTACAATTTCAAGATTTTTCTTTCACTAGTGATTGTTGTTGTAAAACGGATGTCTTAAATCTTGTTTACCGCGCTGCTCGACCAGTCGAGGGACTGGCTCGACTAGTCGAAGGTCCCTTCGACTGGTCGAAGCCCGCTCAACTCGAAGTCTAGCGACGGTATATTTGGGATTTCTGGAATGCTCGACCAATTGAGGGTTACGCAGACGGTGCGCGATTTATGCACAGAGTGCATAAATTTGAGGCGGTTTATAGAGAGGTGCGTAAGTGGGGTTTCTCCATCTATAAATAGAAGTCCCTAGGGCCATTCGCAGGGTAAAATTCGAGGTTGTTCGAATCGGGTAAGTCTTCTCTCTTTATAATTTCTATTTTCACAGTCCAGATCTGTCGCTTTATGCCATGGTTTTTTCCGGCAAGGATTTTTCCACGTTAAATCTTTGTTTTCTCTTGTGATTGCTTGGTGCTCTTAGATTGCTATCCTAGATCCAAATTAGTGTGATTCCGCACCACAAATCCCAACAATTGTAATTAATATTTTTCAGATGAATAAAGATGATAAATAAATAAAAAGAATGCTAAAACTATGCCTATTTTATTAATATATGAATGAAGCTCGTTACAATCAGCAGGGTTTCAAAATAAACTTGTAGAAATGAACAAACCGATAGATTGATCGAGGTGGATACTTCATAAACAACAGATCTTTGGGAAAATTCTGTCAACGGTTTTTTTGAAAGCTTGCTTTTTTCTTTATTTAGTACTTCAAAGAAATTGAGAATTTCACTAAAGTTTATACACTGGAAAACATGTTGTAAAGCAATGCCACTAAAAATTTAAAGAGAATTTCATAAGTCTCGAAATTGGTTGCAATGGGCTCCTCAGGATATGACCAGAAAGATGATCACCTAAGTAAGAACTCAGTTAATTGGGATCCAATACTTTAGGATTGTAGATATTTAATCTAATCCTATGGTATTGTAGTGGTAAAGCTAGACAGTAGAGATCTGTGCTTAGACTATGCTAAGCTAAGCTATGTTATGCTATGATGAAAATAAGGTAAAGGTGGATTGTGTTTGGCATGGGCCTCGAGCTTTTCGTTGCGTGCTCCTTTTATAGGTTGTCAAGTGGTAGAATCTCCATTGGGTTTCCTTGTTGATCTTGGATCCTCCATGTTTACAGCATACATTTCGAATATAAATATCTTCTTACATTTGGAGTCGTGGATTTTCAGATCTCTACTCTTATGTAAATGTTTATATTGGAACCTTCAAGACCTTGTATATAGATTTGGAATCAATCAGATGAATCTCTATCGTTGATCCTATACCTCAAATCAATCATAGTCGTGCATCTGAATGACCCAATCAAACCACATCTTGCAAGGCCCTTCTAATTATGGAACTAGTAGGATTGGAATCACCAGTTTGAGCCCTCCCTCTAATTTCGATTGATGTATGGTTAAGGACCTAATTTGTTGGTGTCCATCCTCTCTTGATTTGCGTCCAAGTTTGCAACTGATTCGCTCGAATGTTGGTTCGATCTTTGGATATTCAAAATCTTCATGATCATCACAGAACTTCAGAACGTCTTTAAGAAGATCTCCCATTTTAGAAAGACCATAAGAGATGGCTTTACCAAGTAAATTTTAACAAGATACATGATATGATTCTTTCCCTCGGTGGGTCTTCATATACGTGCCAAGCACGCTGCCTAATTAATTAGTTTGCTAACCGTAGTCACGTGGCACGTAACGTTTCACTCTCAAAAAAGGCAGGCGTAAGACTTTGTGCCACCGCATTAATAACAGAATTTGTATCGTGGAAGATAAGTTTAATCAAAAAAAATATTTGTATAATTTCCGCTAGCATCGAACCCATAGATACGTGGTGACTTCTTATTGCTCCACATCAGTGCGACAAAAATGGGTGTAAACAAGGGCAAGCTAGGATGCCTGCTTGGGAAAAAGTGGGCGCAAAACAGGAATGTCATAGTATAATCATACAAGTATTCTTTTTTCAAACAGGAGACAATAAGCTAATTTGCATTTCTGAAGCCATCTAAACCATGGTCAAAAGACTCAACAATTTAGACCGACTCATTCAATCCTCTGTCGGGGGTGAATAAGCTTGTCTTGCTCAAGTCTGGGGCGACTCAGAGGTTTATCTGGACCAAGTTTTACTAAGTATGAGTGGACTGAGATGAGTAGCATCAAAGTCATCCGAGTCTTAAAACCATATGACCAAACACCATAACTATCTTTTAATCCACACATTAAAGGTAGAGGCTAGGATCATCCAATCAATATAATTCTTTTTATAAGGTCTTGTCTATGTGGGGGCCACCAGGTGGATGACTCGTACCATGTTGCACGAGTCCTATACAGGTCGTAAACAAGCATGCGATATACGATTAGGCAGACTTCCTTATACTTTCTATTAAATTCATCTAACTTTTTGGGTGTCAACAGGGCAAGCACCCCACAAAGACTCATACCTTCCCTCACTAGACCCTTACGAATGAGTTCCCCACTTGACCTTGCAAAATCTTGCATTCTTTCAGAGTCATTCGTTAATGTGGTCAATTAGGCAGACTTGCCATTGGGACAAGATCAATATGGTGCTGAATAATACGTATGGGGAGCAACTCATTAGGAAGGTCATCGGGCATAACTCCCTGGAATCCTCCAACAATAGTTTTAACTTCTCTGAAATGTTCATGAGTTTTACTTATTTTCCTTTTAATGCATCAATCTCTCAAATCTCTTCAAATTCTTTAATGAAATCCCATATGGTTACGAGGGACCGCCCATCCGCTTTAAAGTATTAGGTTGGTTCTCTGTTCTCCTAAGGGTGAGAGATAATCTTTATACCATTTTTAACAAAAATAAATATATTATCTTGGTGCTGATGAAGAATTGATATAACAAGCTCCCTAAGCCACCAACATATCGACCACCTGGGAAAGCTGATATAAGCCTCGGAGAAAGGCTCCCTGTAACGTCCTGGATTTTCACTGTTTTGGATTTCCAAAAAAAAATCCTTAAAAATTTATTTTAATTAACTTATAAAATCACTTAATGACCATTAGCACTCAATGTTAGTGTATACTGGGGTGGACCAGTCTGGTCATGATAGAACCTGGTGTGGCCCGCCAAGCCCGATGGCTGTTTACATTTAACGACAGCTCGTGTGGGCCGCCCAGCGACCGAGGAAGGTCAGAAAAATCTAAAAATTTAGAAAATCATAGATCTCACTGGACTTGTGGTCCATCGCGGACTGCGGACCCAGTGGACACCCAGAAGTACCATCTGGCGCTTGCCCAATGCGGCCCACCAATGCCAGATAAAAATCTGGCACTGACAAAAGAAACTGAGACTCCGGGCCTTCCAGCCGTCGGATTTCTTCCAAATTTACGATGAAGGTTTAATGTATTTTTCTACGCCTGTCCACCAAATCTGGGCCCCGATCGTGGCACGATGACCGTTGATCGCAAATCGGACCCGTACGACCAAACCCCGCATCCGTTCGTTCCCAAATTTTGTAAGGCCCCTCATCGGGCCATGGACCACTTATCCTATAAATTTCATGGCCAGAGGGCCATCAGAAATGCTCCAATCACCAAAATGGCCCCCACAGGACCACTTAAAGGTTGGAAACGCTTGCTCAGATCATATATCCGTTCATCCGTTCGCCCTAAATTTTTGCATGGACCCTAGTCAGGTCATAAGGCACCTACACACCAAATTTGGTGGTCAGAAGGGTGATAGGGCCCTAGATCCTAGAAAGACCCTCCCATAAGTCTAGTATAGTAAAAACCTAGCCCTTGGGGCCATTTACACCAAACCTGGCATTATAAAAAGGCCCCATTTGGGCACCCCCTCTCCCCATACGATTTTGCCCTAGAGAAAGAAAGAGAGAAGAGAGAAAAAGGGAGAGCAAGAGTGAAAGGAGAGAAGAAAGTGTGGGTGAAGAAGAGCTAGGTGGACCTTAGATCAAGGTGGGGCCCAAGGAAATCAACCATTTCAACTTCCTACTTCTCCTCAAGGGAGAAGCTCTCCTTCACAACCTTCATAATCATCCGTTGGCCGTCTAGGTAAGATCCTTCACTTCTTCTTCTTGGAATCCATGTATTGAGAAGGGATTAGCATGAAATTTCTCACATGCAAGGTTTGGTTTTAGGGATTCCGGCCGATCTACCCCGAAATCCATATCTCCTAGGTCGTTTCCAAGCCTCCATCAAATCCAAGGTAAGGACTATTGTTCTTAGGTGGCCTAGCACCAATTTTACTATGGGTTTAATGATTTTGATTGTTTGGATGTTATGATTGGAGAAACTAGAGAAACCCTAGGAATTGCATGATTGTTGAAATTCGTATGAGATGCATGTTGATTCTCCTTTGGTGTTGTTATTGCCTCTCACATGATTGGGTATTTGGATGATTAGGTGCTCATGCCTTGTTGGTTTTTTCCTACATTGTTGTTTCATAGAATGTATGATAATCGTATGCATATGATTTCTTGCAATGGTGGAAGTGCTTAACTTCCTCCCACACACACACACACACCTCACTTGCACTTGCATTATGATATTGTTGGCCTTGCTTGGTATGAGAATATGAATTGTATGTTGAGAAGCTTGAGAACATGAAGGTTGAATATGCTAGATGACGCATTGGTAGGTGGCATGCTGAGGATTGCTACTCGTACCCTTGGGTTGGTCAGGAAACATGAGGAGAGTGAAGGTGGCTCCATTGGTAGGACCGCCTAGAGGCTAAACCGTGGGTTTTAGGCGGGTGTGCTCGAGCGGCTGTAGTTCGACTACATGGGACCCTTGTGCCCAAAGTCACTCGTCTCACACTCGCCTGACTCATGCGGTCTAGCCTCTGACTGATCAACCCTGTTTGTTAACCCTGTGTGCTCACATATGTATGGAATCTGAACCATCCTGTAACCATTGTAGCCCATCGATAATCCACCCGAAACTGGTCCACAGCCTCGTGAGCCGGGCATGGTGGAATGGGACACTATGTCCGAGCTGTCGGCCTACGCTGGGGTACCGCGCCTCCCCGTAGTGACCGCGAGCGATCCCTTCCTTTCGGCACTCCTCATGTGCTTGGAGTCGGGGATGAGGAACCCGACGGGATCACGGACCGTGAGGTCTCGGCCTCACGCGTTGATGGGGTCTTGGCCTCACAACCAGCTTAGGGCAGTGATACGTAGGGTGAATCAGAATCTCCAACCTGCTGGATGAATGGACTTAACTAATAACTCGGCTAACACGATCGCATTGCACGCATTAGTTAGGGTGGCGACTCGGAAGTCGAGGTCGCTCTGAGGGAGTGTTGTCATGAGATCGTTAGATAGAGTCGCTTGAGGGAGTGTTGTGGCGAGGGCATGCATCATATCATCCCGCATGCATGCATTTTAAATAAGAGTTATTAGGTGTTGATGAATGTCTGTTTTTCATTAAGTTCATATTACAATTGATGCCTGTTGTAACTTGAGACCAATAGTTCATACTGAGTTGATCACTCACTCCCACTCTGGGACGGTGTTTTAAAACACCAACCCAGACCCATTCATAGATGCAGGTGACTCAGGGCATGAGGAGCCTGGCGAGGCGAGTTTGGATAAGGAGGACGGACTCTCCTACTTGCAGCTGATGGGCGGCTCTCCATCGGCTTGATCGGGCTGAATTTAGATTTGCTGAGCCGCGGGCTCAGCTTTACTCTTTTTGGACATAGCCTTCTTTTATTATCCTGTTGGGCAATGCCTTGGGCGACCCTTTATTATTTTTGGACCTGTATATTTGTGAGATTTTCTTCATTTCAATAGACTGGTGCGATTGTGTTTCATGCTTCAGGTAATTCCAAATTGCGCAGTTAAATTTGATTAATTATAAAAACCATAAATGCATGATAAGTGACACTCGAAAATTCGGGAGTCGAGTCTATGCACGACCTCCGATTTTTCGGGGCGTTACAGATGGTATCAGAGCAATAGTTTGGAATTCCTTAGGCCATGGGTCATGAGCTCGCTAACGCGTCCGCTGACTTGAGAAGATACGGATTAGACGACACAATATGGACTTAGAACGTTAGGAACCATCTTAGATCCTAAACCAACGACATTAGACGAAAGAAAGGACTTGCAAGGGGTTAGGAATGGGTTGTGAGAGAGGAAATCCGAGGGTCTTAACCTGGCGGCGAGATTCGACTCGATTGACTAGAAGGTTTAGCTTATTAGTCCACCAAATTCCTAGGACCCATGGGGCCAACTGAGATAGGTGGGATTTGGGTGGAATGAATGTTAGAGTAACAAGTAATGTAGGTGTAAAGTATTGTCCATGGGATGAGCGCATCCCTTATTCCATGATGACCTGTTGAAATGTATCCAATTAAAGGTAAATTTTGGGTTTCCTTCCGAAATCTACTTGGAAAGTTCATCATCAAGGGATTTAGAAATCCCACATTACACCTCCTAACACAAGGCTCATCTAGCAAAGCCTAGGAAACTAATCTTAAATCCCATCCCACACTCATTCTAGACATGTCATTCCCAATCTTGAGTTAGGATTGGCATTGAAATCCCATTTAGTATAGCTTAATGCCGCTAACCAGACAGGCCTAAGTCGAAATCCCTCTTTCCAACATATCTCCTTAAATATTCACCTGATAACACCCTATTCTTGAACTTCCCTAGTACATTGGTAGAAACGAGTCAGAAATCGAAGGATTTGACGGTCGGAAACATTGTTCTAGACCAAATGAGTGAATATTGGGCCAATTTTAGTAGTTTTGACCCATTTGGGGGTAAAGAGTTAAGGAGTGAACGAAAATTTACCGAAAATAGTGAAACTGGAGAAAAACTGAATTTTTACCCCTAACTGGGAGGAATCTCATGAAACCAGTAGGTCCATTGTGTAGATCAGCTCTTTCTACCCCAAATTCATATATGGCACGTCGAACAACTCATTCCGGTTTGCGAGATATGACCATTGCAAGGAGCCCCCGCTAGGAAGCCAGAGGACCGCGTGGCCACCCCGCCGCCCGCGTGGCCACCCCGCCGGTAGTCCAGAGATCCGCGTGGCCACCCCGCCGACCTGCGTGGCGGCCCCGCCTCCCGCGTGGCCACCCCGCCAACCCGCGTGGCCACCCCGCCGACAAGTGTTCCCCACCAAAATTTCTGTGATTTTTAGTCAACTTCAAAAATTCATAACTCCTTCGTTACAACTCCGATATAGGTGATTCAAAAGCCAGATTGAAGCTTGATGAGTCTAATTTTATAAAAAAAATAAGAAAAAAAATAAAATAAAAATTTTTATATGGTTAAAATTAAGATGTTCTGCCAACTGTCCAAAAATTTTAAAATTCAGGCAACTATTTTTCCTAGAATTTTAATAATTTATTTACAACTCCAAATGATATGAAATTGGTGAGATGACTTAAAACTTGATGATAAATCATTATAAAAATTTTTAAAATAATTCAGTTGTTAAAAGTACAAGAAACGTTATAAGATGTCTTCTCTCTCTATGTACACCTCGTACTCGTGTGGGGCCCACTTTCCTTGTAAGTAAAGGCTCCATAGCCCTATTTCCTCTCATTTCCTCCCTCTCTAATACTCCCAAACATTTAGTGAAGCCTCTCCCTTTTCCAAAAATCTCAAATCCCTCATCTCTCCTTCATTACAACCCATCATCACCTCTTTCACATCTTCACCTCTTCTTCCTCATTCCCAAACTCATTATCTCGAGAACCCATTCTCATTCCTCCCATCCTTATTTCCAAGAACCACTACATTCTCACTTTCAAAACCCATTTACAACATCCTCCCTAAAACCCATTCTATATCCAACTCACACTCTCTATTCCCCACCTCCAAACTCTACTCCAAAAAATCCAATCCTCCAAACCATCTTCTTCTCTTTTTTTTTTCTTTTTTTTTCAAAACCCATTTCTTTTGTTTATTCCCACATATAAACTCTCAACTCATTCCCAAATCCCTCTCATCACCCATATATCCTTCTAGACCCATTCACCAAAACCACACTCCTTTCACTCTCTTCTCCCCATTTCCAAAGTTCACTTCCCACAATCTACCTCAAGACCATCCTCAACTTCATTTTCCTAAATACCATTCCAATATCACTTTCAGAGCCCATTCCTAAAACAAACTCCCAAAACCATTCCATCCCTATTTTCCAAAACCCATCTCAAATCCCAATCTCTACTCAAACCCCATATCCACAACTCACCTTCCATTTCATCTTACACCACCTCATCTCAAACTCATTCCCAAATTTCATTTTCCAAACCCTTCTCAAATCCATTCACACCCAAAACTCATTTCCATTTCTCAACTCTCATTCTAAAAGTCATCCCTAAGACCATTCCTCCAACAATTTACCCACATTCCTCACATCCAAATCCTTCCTAACCGAGAGAAATGTCGTTCCTAGCGACCATCATCTCCTTTTTCACCATTTCGACGATTCTTTCCCTTATGGGGAGGAAGCGCCCCCACTTTCGCCCGACTCAGACGAGTAGCCCCACGACCTTACTAACGACTAGTAGTTTGTTAATGCAGTTAGGTTTAATGCATGTATTGAAGGATGGTTAGGACCTTTGCTTAATTAACTTGTATTTTTGTTGCGTCTAGCCTATCTAGTAATGCTTGAAATCCATGTTGTAACATGTAAATTACCTATGGCATTTTGAAATTTATGTGAATGTATGGATTGTTTTGGAAATTTCTTGTCGTCTTGTGAATGCTTGCATGAATAATGGTCTTATTGTGTCCATCTTAGCGTTATTAGTACTCTAAACCACCAGAATACCTTAAAACTTGCGATTCTTCCTTCCCTGTTAAAATTTATGAAACCAAGGAGTGATTTGCCCATAACTCACTAGCCATAGGATTGAAATAGTAATTCATATATAAAAAAAAATAATCGTGACTTAAAAAAAAAAAAAAACTTTTTAGGATGATCGTTTCTCGTAGGCATGTTGAGAGACTTATTAAACCTCAAATTAGATATAAATTAAAACGAGGACTCTCGTAGACAAAGACCCAAGGGACAATATTATAAATAGGAGATGTAAACTTTTCAATGATGGCTAAACAATTAGATTGATCAGACTACGGAATTACGGAACCACACATCTGCGAAGTACTCGCGGCTTAACCCAATTCTCATTCCTGGGCAAATACCAATGGACTCACTGCTTTGACCGAAAGCAGAAGACCAGATCTACCAGACTAAGAAGGATACAACGATCTTTCTGCCCTGGTCAGACAGAGGATCGACGTATGGGATCAAAGCCTACCACACCTGTCTTTCCGTGTTAGCCCAATCATAAAAAGAAGAATATACCACCCTTAGGTAAGCTTTAGCATCAAAAACTTAGCACGATAAAAAAAAAAAAAGGGATTTGACATTGTTTTCAAGCCCCAAAGGTGAAAACTTTTAAGGGGGGTAGATCATAATGAGCTAGGCCAACGTATTTAATATATATACCCTAAAACGTATATAAACCCGAAACTAACAAAACTTAAGCAAATGAAATGATAATACCTTTACTTATTACCCTTAGGCAATTTCGGGGACGAAATTGTTTTTAAGGGGGGTAGATTGTAATGTCCTGAATTTTCACTGTTTTGGATTTCCAAAAAAATCCTTAAAAATTTCTTTTAATTAACTTATAAAATCACTTAATGACCATTAGCACTCAATGTTAGTGTATACTGGGGTGGACCAGTCTGGTCATGATAGGACCTGGTGTGGCCCGCCAAGCCCGATGGCTGTTTACATTTAACAACAGCTCGTGTGGGCCGCCCAGCGACCGAGGAAGGTCAGAAAAATCTAAAAATTTAGAAAATCATAGATCTCACTGGACTTGTGGTCCATCGCGGACTGCGGACCTAGTGGATACCCAGAAGTACCATCTGGCGCTTGCCCAATGCGCCCCACCAATGCCAGATAAAAATCTGGCACTGACAAAAGAAACTGAGACTCCGGGCCTTCCAGCCGTCGGATTTCTTCCAAATTTACGGTGAAGGTTTAATGTATTTTTCTACGCCTGTCCACCAAATCTGGGCCCCGATCGTGGCACGATGACCGTTGATCGCAAATCGGACCCGTACGACCAAACCCCGCATCCGTTCGTTCCCAAATTTTGTAAGGCCCCTCATCGGGCCATGGACCACTTATCCTATAAATTTCATGGCTAGAGGGCCATCAGAAATGCTCCAATCACCAAAATGGCCCCCACAGGACCACTTAAAGGTTGGAAACGCTTGCTCAGATCATATATCCGTTCATCCGTTCGCCCTAAATTTTTGCATGGACCCTAGTCAGGCCATAAGGCACCTACACACCAAATTTGGTGGCCAGAGGGGTGATAGGGCCCTAGATCCTAGAAAGACCCTCCCATAAGTCTAGTATAGTAAAAACCTAGCCCTTGGGGCCATTTACACCAAACCTGGCATTATAAAAAGGCCCCATTTGGGCACCCCCTCTCCCCATACGATTTTGCCCTAGAGAAAGAAAGAGAGAAGAGAGAAAAAGGGAGAGCAAGAGTGAAAGGAGAGAAGAAAGTGTGGGTGAAGAAGAGCTAGGTGGACCTTAGATCAAGGTGGGGCCCAAGGAAATCAACCATTTCAACTTCCTACTTCTCCTCAAGGGAGAAGCTCTCCTCCACAACCTTCATAATCATCCGTTGGCCGTCTAAGTAAGATCCTTCACTTCTTCTTCTTGGAATCTATGTATTGAGAAGGGATTGGCATGAAATTTCTCACATGCAAGGTTTGGTTTTAGGGATTCCGGCCGATCTACCCCGAAATCTATATCTCCTAGGTCGTTTCCAAGCCTCCATCAAATCCAAGGTGCGGACTATTGTTCTTAGGTGGCCTAGCACCAATTTTACTATGGGTTTAATGATTTTGATTGTTTGGATGTTGTGATTGGAGAAACTAGAGAAACCCTAGGAATTGCATGATTGTTGAAATTTGTATGGGATGCATGTTGATTCTCCTTTGGTGTTGTTATTGCCTCTCACATGATTGGGTATTTGGATGATTAGGTGCTCATGCCTTGTTGGTTTTTTCCTACATTGTTGTTTCATAGAATGTATGATGATCGTATGCATATGATTTCTTGCAATGGTGGAAGTGCTTAACTTCCTCCCACACACACACACACACCTCACTTGCACTTGCATTATGATATTGTTGGCCTTGCTTGGTATGAGAATATGAATTGTATGTTGAGAAGCTTGAGAACATGAAGGTTGAATATGCTAGATGACGCATTGGTAGGCGGCATGCTGAGGATTGCTACTGCACCCTTGGGTTGGTCGAAAACATGAGGAGAGCGAAGGTGGCTCCATTGGTAGGACCGCCAGAGGCTAAACCGTGGGTTTTGGGCGGGTGTGCTCGAGCGGCTGTAGTTTGACTACATGGGACCCTTGTGCCCAAAGTCACTGCCTCACACTCGCCGACTCATGCGGCCTAGCCTCTTGACCGATCAACCCCGTTTGTTAACCCTGTGTGCTCACATATGTATGGAATCTGAACCATCCTGTAACCATTGTAGCCCATCGATAATCCACCCGAAATCGGTCCACGCCCTCGTGAGCCGGCATGGTGGAATGGGGCACTATGTCCGAGCCGCGGCCTACGTCGGGTACCGCGCCTCCCCGTAGTGACCGCGAGCGATCCCTTCCTTTCGGCACTCCTCATGTGCTTGGAGTCGGGGATGAGGAACCCGACGGGATCACGGACCGTGAGGTCTCGGCCTCACGCGTTGATGGGGTCTTGGCCTCACAACCAGCTTAGGGCAGTGATACGTAGGGTGAATCAGAATCTCCAACCTGCTGGATGAATGGACTTAACTAATAACTCGGCTAACACGATCGCATTGCACGCATTAGTTAGGGTGGCGACTCGGAAGTCGAGGTCGCTCTGAGGGAGTGTTGTCATGAGATCGTTAGATAGAGTCGCTTGAGGGAGTGTTGTGGCGAGGGCATGCATCATATCATCCCGCATGCATGCATTTTAAATAAGAGTTATTAGGTGTTGATGAATGTCTGTTTTTCATTAAGTTCATATTACAATTGATGCCTGTTGTAACTTAAGACCAATAGTTCACACTGAGTTGATCACTCACTCCCACTATGGGACGGTGTTTTAAAACACCAACCCAGACCCATTCATAGATGCAGGTGACTCAGGGCATGAGGAGCCTGGCGAGGCGAGTTTGGACAAGGAGGACGGACCCTCCTACTTGCAGCTGATGGGCGGCTCTCCATCGGCTTGATCGGGCTGAATTTAGATTTGCTGAGCCGCGAGCTCAGCTTTACTCTTTTTGGACATAGCCTTCTTTTATTATCCTGTTGGGCAACGCCTTGGGCGACCCTTTATTATTTTTGGACCTGTATATTTGTGAGATTTCCTTCATTTCAGTAGACTGGTGCGATTGTGTTTCATGCTTCAGGTAATTCCAAATTGCGCAGTTAAATTTGATTAATCATAAAAACCATAAATGCATGATAAGTGACACTCGGGAATTCGGGAGTCGAGTCTATGCACGACCCCCGATTTTTCGGGGCGTTACACTCCCTTACCGAGCTGAACTGCTTGAACTCAGAACTCAGTAATAGAACTCATTGATCGACTGGACCATACTGATCTCGACCTCAGACGGGGAATGTCCAGAGAGAATCCCACATCGTACCGGGGCAGAATTGATCCGACGAGATCCCAACTAAATATCACCTCAATCGAGGCGGGATCGCAAATATTCTCGGAAGCAAATTCCTATACAATATACAAACCCTTCCAGTGTATTTGACAGATCCACTTGAGATATACTGACTGCCTAAAGAACCTATAAATACGCCCTCTACCTTGGGAAAAAGGTACGCGAAAAAAATAATAATAAATCATAACTCCGACTATACCTACTTTGGTTTAACCTATCTGACTTAGGCATCGGAGGGTCCCTGATCATAACCGGTGCCCCCGTTGTCCTATACTCTTACTGGTTCATGTATCCAATAGCCTACAGGTGTAGGTGTGAGTTCATACAAATTTGAGCGATAACATCCACCACAATCTTTGGCACGATATTCTTATTGCTTCTGCCATTTATTATTAGATCACAAATCTTTTGGTTCACTATGCACTTCATTCGAAAAGATGTTGTGGATCTATCTCTTCATTTGATACGTACAACAGCTTCTTCGTAATTAGAGTTGTGGCTTGCGATTTACCATTATTGAGTGGTGGCTTGCAAACATGATGACTGCGGGGTCCATCACCGATCTCATGTTGCTCATCATTGTGAATATGGGCATGTCAAAAACTTCTGTCAAATGGTTAATTGTCACATGTAGTTCTTGCATAGTTCGAAAATTCTCCCATTGAAAGTTTTAAATGTTGTTGTTGTTATAGGATTGTTTTCTAGAGCACCGTCCATGGGATTGTTGCTCCAACCATTATTAGATACTATCGAATCAAGAAAAAACCTTGTTTTGATATTAATTAATGCAACGAAGATTATGAAACCATAATGAGAAAGATCACAATATTCCCTCAAGTGGTCAAAACTCTAAATCCATAAGGTAGTTCTCAATTTTTTTAAAAAAATGAATATTTTTTATATATCAAATAATGTGTATGATTTCTCAATTACACTACTACAAGAGAAAAAACAAACCACAATTCAAAATTATCCAAAATAACAAAACTCTTATAAAGCCTAATTTCCTACTTCTAGCAAAACTTTTCTAAAACCTAATTTCCTAGTTTTAGCAAAACTCTTTAAAAACTCAATTGATCAAAAATAAATTAATTTAGCAAAATTCTTTAAAAACTTAATTTATCAAAAATAAATAATCTAAATAAACTTTACTGAAATATTTTTGATTTAATTACAAGTATCTTTTAAAATGACATAAATTTCTAAAACTTATAAAAACAAAAAAAAAAAAAAAAAAACTTCAAAAAAATCACAATGTAAGATTGGGAGTTTATTTATTTATTTTAGTGAAATGGATGAATTTGGCTAACATAGTAGGCCAGTTGACTTAAAAAACATCCTTACATAAAGATTAATAGGTTGTGTAACATCCCAGATTTTTGCCAATCTGGAATTAGAAGTCCTTAGGCAATGGGTCGATCCTAACACCTTATTAACTTGTCAGAACTCAATCCCAAAGTCTAAAAATCGCTTGTTAACCATTTTCCTTCACAAATTTCACCCTTCTTTCAATTTTCCTAAGTACTTTCACCCTAGACACTATCTTAAACTAGCTAAGTATTAACTTAGATCACCTTATATACAAAGTAAGGACTAAGTACCACCTCAAACAGAAATCTTATAGGATTAAATCCTTTAGAAATGAGACAAAGTAACTAAGTACTAAACTAGATTAGCTACGAAATTTGTTTGATCCACTTTAAATACGATTTGCAAGACCCAAAACTTGTAGAATCATTGACGTTAGGTTACCCTAAAATCTAGGATCAGTCTCATTACCCGGCTGCTCTCGGGAGCATCTCGAAACTCCGTATCAGATCTGGACCGCACGTCGGAAGTCCGAATAACACCAAGTTAAGGAATTAGGGCCGGCTTGTTGGGCTTGACAACCATCTCGGAAATCAAATCCAGATAGTGTCCCAGCGCTATTCGCTTGAGCTCGGAGCGGAGAGTGTGAGAAATGTGAAAATATTTCTAAATTAAATTCAAAATAAATAAATCTGAGACTTGTCGCTTACGGGTCAGTATTAAGCAACCTGACCGTCAGAATCAGACCAAATTACACCCTCGGATCAGGGATATTTCCCCAAACATATCCATGTACTCGAAATCCCCGATCGAGATCCGCTGACTGTCAAACTGAAACTGGTCCGCCACGCGTGATCTGGAAATCCGACTGAAACGAAAACTTAACTCCACCTAGATCCAGAGTCTGTGAGCTTAAGTCCGACTTTTGGCTCAGGGAGGCCTGCCAGAAGTCCTCCGTTGAGCTGAAACTGGGTCGCTTTTGTTATAACCTAAGTATACCTTGACCATAAGTCTATTTTAATGAGTTTTTAGGCTATATAAGGACCTTAAACCCTCTCTCATTTCAGCCATACGATTTGAGATTGAGAAGAGAGAAAAGAGAGAGAGTGTGTGGGAGTTGTGGGAGGATCTCCCTGCCATGCTTCTCTGCCGTTATGCAAGCACAACCACCCCTATCTAGTCACTTTTCCAGCGATTCTGACTTCGTTTCTAGGTAAGAAACCCTAACCCTAATCTGTTTTGGAGTTGTAAAGGTTGTAGGTTATGAAATAGCTAACTTATTTCATTCTATGGGTTACCAAACTGCCGAATACAGGAGCTTAACAAACCTATCGTATTCGTTACGATTCTACAACAAAAGGTGCGGACTTTAGATGTATAAGTTATGGTTTTCAACGATTTCAATGTCAGATAATGATAGATTCATGATCTGCATGCAATTGCACATGTACAAAGTGCTGTTGGTTTTCTGTTTCGATTAGAGACGAAGAATATAGAATTTTACATATTCTAGGTATTTGTAGAAAGTACCGTATACGTATAAATTTTGGAAATGTGTTTGCCATGATTATTTGTTGTATGAATATATTATATATGTGTAAAATACTTGCTTGGCGAAAGGATTCACCCTAATACATGTCTTGTTAATGTACACTATGTATATTGAAATAATGTATTCTAAGTGTTTGTGAAAATGCATGTGAGAGTAAGTGTTTGGATGATGGTGTCTTAGGTAGGTATTGAGATGGGATTCTTAATTATCTTAGAGACGTGTATGATTTCCTCCATGTTGGTTGTTTACTTTAACCGCTTACTTATGAAGTACATGTGTTTGTATTCCTGTTTATAACATGCTTTACAACATGCTTTATGATATGCTTATTAACTTGCTTAAATTACTTTGTTTATTATGCTTTACTCCACATGTTAAGAATAAGGTATGATTGCGTTTGGGACTATGTTTATAGTCCAGACAATTAGTACCAGACTTGAGCTCAAGGTTGAGATTCATTTCACCACGTAGGACGTGTTTGACGAACTCGAGTCGTGCGTTGCTTGTTGGCAGTGGTTAGGCCACACGAAGTGCTTATGCACTTCATGTCGTACAACTCAACGGGCGCTCGTGCTAGTCGAGCTCATCAAGTAACCCGATCTGTCTAATGTATGTTCACCATGTTTGGACGCTACTGGTTGAACCTTGGGTACCAAACTTACCAGTGAAATCCCGTTAACCAAGGTACCTCGATCCGTTAAGACTCATGAGCCAGGTATGGTGGTATGGGACACCGTGGTCGAGCTGTCGGCCTACGCTGGGGCCACGTGCCTCCCCGTAGGGACCAGTGAGCAACCAGACTCGTGAGCCGATTCTGGTGGTATGGGACACTACATTCGTGTTGTCGGCCTACATTGATAAGGTGATGGGAGAGTGGTGCAACGAATGCGTGTAACAGCCCTGACAGCCCTTTGTAGTGACTTCGAGTATACTCTAAATTTGCAGTGAGGCGACGAGTTTTGCCATGGTGTATGGAGTATGAACTAGGCCTGTATCTGTATAGTGATGAACCGTTAAAGAGGTGATGGGGGAGTGGTGTAACCATTGTGCGTAACAGCTCTGGCAGCCTCTACAGTGACCTAGAAACACATTATCGTATGAGATTTACTAGGACTAAAGACCCTATAATGGATCATGTTTGGGAATGATACAAGGGAGGTACCTTAGTTTCCCAATACTGCTGTTTGAAATGGACTAATAACAACTCGGTAATCATGCTCATCATGCATTGCATGTGCCTGGTAGATGTGGAACACTGAGGGATGAATGCATGTCGCGAACGTAAGATGGTGTCGCATGAGAGTGGTTTGGCAAGGGCATACATCATGACTGCATTCATACTTGCATTAATAAGAGTATTTAGAATTGTTGATTGTACTGCTTTATCATTACTACTTGACTGTTTTGATAATATGTTAACCTATGCTTTATTGTTCCACTGAGTTGATCACTCACTCCCACGTTACGGGACGGTGTTGTACACACCAACCAGACTTGTTTGAGTTTTAGATGATGCGATGCTGCGAAGCGGAGCCAGACTTTTATGAGGATGAGGAGGATTCCTCCTTTATGTTGTTTCAGGCAAGTTCCTGTGAGCCGTGTCCTGATCGACGGGGCTTTCTGGAATATTGACTAGAGGACCTTACACATTTGGTATATTTTAGGATTGTAATTATTTAACCTGGTAACGTTATCACACTCTGGAGACTCACCATAGTTTATATATTTTACCTATCTATTACAGTCTTCCGTTTGCAAATTTAACTGTCTCTGGAGTATGATATGTTGTTTTGGCTTAATCTCACTCATGTTCACTACTCTAATACAGTCAACATTCAATCATCATTCATTTTGTTGCATAAGTGATGCGTTGGAACTCGGGAGTTGAGTTTATGCTCGACCCCCGATTTTCAGGGCGTTACAGGTTGTCATTTCATGACAATGCCGATATAAAAAATTAAGGTTAATGTAATGTCTACATTTAGAACAATAATTTTTCTTTATTTCAATTGAACTTTTTTTTGAACTTTATATCCCATCTAAGTCTAGGTCTAGACTTGGTAGACTACTTCGGATTTTGTTTGGACTTTTTTTTTTAAAAATCAACTATGCAAAGAATGTGTTTGTCGAACCATTCAAAATCCTGACAAAAGCCAACTTAGGCTCACCCACTTAGGGGTGCACACGGTTCGGTTCAGTTCAGTTCTGGGGTGAAACCGGAACCGAACTATTCCTTACGATTCTAGGGTTTTCAGAATCGGAACCGGACCGTTAGCACCCTAGAATCGGACCGTGAAAACCAGTTTGGTTCCACAGTTCTGGGCTTTTTATAATCTGGCCCAATTACACGTTCTATTTGATAATTTAGCCCATGTCCATTCGTGTTGTGATCCACTTAATGAATGCTTTAGATGTTGTATATGGTGTGAAAAGATACGTTTATGAAAACAAGCAAAGGGTGCATTGTAAACCAGAAATCATGAGTCAAATATACAACTAAAATATCTTGTAAACTCACAGTTATAGGTTCAGTTCCACAGTTCGGTTCCAAGTTTGGTTCCACAGATCGGATCCACAGTTCGGATTCACAGTTCAGATTCACGGTTCGAATCACAGTTCGGTTCGGTTCTACATACCCCAAAATCGGAACTGAACCGAATTAAATGGTTCTTTAATTTTTAGAACCGGAACCGAACCGGTGCACTCTAGAACCGGACCAAACCGGACTGTTTGGTCGGTTCTGATCCGGTTTCATGGTTCTACCGATTCGATGTGCACCCCTACACCCACTAGCCTAAATGAGAGGTAAATGGGCCCACATAAATGACTATGAACTAGAGCTGGGCACCGGACCGAGTCAGATTGGATTCGGTCCAACTTGACTTGATTTGAAATTTGCATGGTGTGACCCGAACTCGATCAAAACCGGTACCGGATCTGGGTCATCGGACTCGAACAGATCTGAACTCTGCTGACTTAAAACCGATCCGCGTCCGACCCGGTTAGGAAACCCGAGTCGGATCAGATTGGGAAAGGTTCGGATCATTCATTTTTTCAACGGTACGAGAATCATTATTCTCATTGTTTCCTATGGTGTGATGTACTTAAAATTTAGTATCAACCCCTAAAATGATATGGAAAAACTGATAGACGGTGTGGATGAACCAAAAAATTCAAGACAGCCCCCACACAATCTCACACCAGCTTCCTGAAGAAGCTCTACTTATAGCTTCCCAAAGAAGCTTCACGTGACCACGTCTCATAGCTTCCTGAAGAAGCTTCAAGTTCAAGTACAATGCTATCGATCGGGTGTACTAACAAGCTAACAAAAGAGGGAAAAAAAAAAACGTACTGCTTTGCTAACACCAGCTATAAGCAGCTCTAGGTACGTATCGTACAAAGACGAGCACTGACGCTCCTCGAGCTCCGAGTTGTACGAATGGGTGGGCTGTAGATTAAGCTACTGAAGTGACGTCACCAAGTTCTGTGGGCCCACTATGATGTATGTGTTGTATCCACACTGTCCATCCATTTTGAGATATCATTTTAAAATATGAATCATAGAATAAAGCAGATAAAAATTTGTAGTGGACCCCACCACAGAAAACAGTGGGGTGAGTGATTCCCACCGTTGAAACTATCCTATGGCCCACCATAATGTTTATTTGAAATCCAACCTGTTCAAAAGTTAAAAAGGACATGAGAGAAGGGAAAACACAAATATGAGGTTGATCTAACACTCTTGTGGCTTTTAGAAGTTTTTAATGGTGGGCGTCACTGCCCCACTGTTTTCTCTGCGGGGGTCCACCGGAGCTTTGGATTAAACTCATTCTTTGGATCTTGCCCTAAAATGATCTCTCCGAATGGATGGACGACGTGGATACAAAACATACATCATGGTGGGGCCATGTACCTTTGATCTCATTTGAGTCGTTCGTACAACTCGGATCGTATGCGCTCGTTTTCGCACTACACGTACAGCTTGTCACCTGTGCAGCTAGTGTGAGGGATGCGGATTAGCTACTGACAGGTTGGAAGCGGATTGCATACTGAGTAACCTTTGTGGGGTCCACCGTTATTTATGTATTTTATCCACTCCGTTCATCCATATTAACAGATAATTTTAGGACTTGAGCCCAAAAAGGAAGCATATAAAAATCTCAAGTGGACCACACCACAGGAAACAGTGTGATTGAACCTCTACCATTGAAAATTTCTTGGAGGCCACGGAAGTTTTGGATCAAGCCGATGTTTGTGGTTTCTCTTTATCCATATTTTTGTAATCTTACTAATGTGTTGGATGACAAATAAACATTACTGTGGGCCTTCAGAAGGTTTCAATGGTGGAAATCACTATACCACACTGTTTCTTGTGGTATGGTCCACTTGAGCTTTGGATTTACTTCAAATTTGGGATCAACCCTTAAAATTAGCAGGAAAAATTGATGGATGGTGTGGATAAACCACATACATTCACAGTGGGCCCAACTGAGTTTACTTAGTACGATAAAAGCGTACAGGTGTAACTCAGTACGCAATCCGATTTCTGATAATTACATATACAACAGGTCTTAAGTCTAGCGGGTTGGACCGTAAGTTATGGTACAACTAGTAGATAACTTTCAACATTTCATGTTTGTACAACATCCAAACTATCCAATAGGTTGGCACCAACATGATGATCACCTTATAAGTAAATATTCCATATCGAATCATCAGGTGGACCACATTTACATTTTTTTATTTATCAATGGCTACACATTGTTCTCATGTGTGGCCCACCTGAGGAGCAGATAGGGTTGATTTCTGCACCAGATGAACCCCATGATGGTTCTAACTTCCAACCTAGTAGATCTGATTATCTGACTTAAGTTAGGGTTTGGAATCGTTCGGTTATGGACTTAGGGAAAATAAATTAAAAAAAAAAACAAAAAAACATACCTGTCTTCTTTGAATCAGGGACGGCCGAACTCGTTGCTGTGGGGTTAGAAGAAGAGAGGATCGAGGGATGGCCGGACTTGTTGCTCTGGGGTTAGAAGAAGAGAGGATCGTTCAACAGGTAGGGTCAGAAAGAAAGAGGGTAAAAATTCGTTCGATGGGTAGGGTAAGAAAGAAAGAGCGGTAAAAGTATAAGGGTAAAAAACTTAAAAGTTATATATACAGGAGGTACCCGTTCCGAATCGGGTAGGATCAGTTTGGTTCGGGTTTCGGGTCGGGTCTGTCCGGATGGACCACGATCCGGCATCGATCAGAAAGACGGTCGGATCTGACTGATCCTACTCGATCCACACCGATCTAGGCCGTTGGTTCGGTTCTGATCGGGTCGGATTGGGTCTGATAGGGTCGGATCCACCGGATCAGGTCAAGAATGCCTAGCTCTACTGTGAACTCTATGCCAGGTGAGCCCATCACACAAAACGGTTGGGATTGAATGACCACCATTGGAAAATTTGTGGAGGTATCAGGTTGATATTTGTGCCTACAGTCTTCTTATCTTAATGGTAATAACATGATGAACGGTTTGGATGGCATAAAAAGATTACCGTTATCTTGATAGTAATAATATGATCAACGGTTTAGATGGCATAAAAACATCACGGTCAGCACAGGTTTCCATTCTCACAGTTTCCTGCTGCTAGCTCTGGATCCGCCGAAAATTTTGACCCTTGGCCCAACGTGAGCTAAGAAACTGATGGAGGGAGTGGCTTTCTCCCGGCAATCTGTGTGGGCCCACGTAGCTTCCGACCACAAGAATTTCCTGTGGTTTTGGGAGCCAAGGCAATTGTATGCCACGTGTAAAGTTTCTAAGTGCCCGCATATTAAGCGTGGTTTGATGCCAGACCATCAAATAACTCCTTATTTTTAAAAGGTTGCGGAGAAATTCTAATTCCAGGCCGATCATCAAACGCAAAGCACAATCGCATCACACGTGCCAACGTGGCAAATGTGTCAAGCACAACTAGCGTCCGTAGGGTGGTCCTCACAGTGAATGTTCCTTATTCCAAAATCCCTACCAGTAAAGTTTTCAAGTGGGCCACATTTGTAGAAATCAATGGACGGTAACGAAAGGATAAAGGAACGGTCTACATTCAACACACATTTTGCTTTTCAATTAATTAGAAACTCGGCCAAAGTTGTTGGTTGCAATACATGCACTGAGAGGAACGTCTGATGAACGTCCCAGATCCCTCACATCTGTGTTAATCAGCACGTGTGGCGGGCCTGTATTCTCGGTGCTGAACTAGCAATTTAGCAGCAAACCACGGGGTTTGTTACAGTACATCTCACTCTATTTTTAAAGAATACTTCGGCAGTTTAGAATTTGGATATTGGTCTATATATTACTGATCCAAACCGTTTATTCGATTTTTCTTATCTTTAATGATGGATAAAAGAAATTAAAACTTTTATATTGAAATAATCTAACCCTTCAATCATTTTTCCATTTTTATTTCAATATGGACTGTATACTGGAATTTTGAATAATCAGATGGTCGAAAATTTTCATCTGAAAGTTTCCCTGAGTGCCCACATCCACGATGAGGCCCATAGTATATACGGTCTGTCTCATCTAAAATGAATAAATGATCTTGATCCAACGGTTAAGAGTCATGGACGTATTGGTTTCCAATTTTACTCTTTTGTTTTGCCTCTGTCGCGACTCAGAATCCAGTGTCTGTCGCTGCCTAGTTAAGGTCCATAGGCTGAGTGATCTGATTATCGAACGGTACATTCATGATTCTATGATATAGTAGCCACCCTAAGAAACTTAAGTTGAACGGATAATCGTGACCATCAATATCTTAAAAGAAATATACACTTTCAATGTCTCTCATTCAAAAAATAAAAATAAAAATCAAAATCGAAGGTAAGGATCATCAATAAATACATATTATCGGATAATCACTTATCTATTGTGTTAAATATAATATGTACGGTTAAGATTTGGACCATCCCAGCCTATCTGGCCCAGTGAGTGGTGACACACGTTGGAACCTTAGTCGCGACGGACGCAAAACGAACTCCTGCTCTGGTGCGCGGATTAGCTACTGACAGGTTGAATAGCGAAACTCGCTATTGAAGTGACGCCACGCAGTTACGTGAGCCCCAACATTATGTATGTTCTGTATCCACACCTTCTATTCATTTTGAGAGATTATTTTAGGGCAATATCCAAAGAATGAGTTAAATTCAAAGCTCCAATGGATCCAGCACATAAAACAATAGGACAGTGACGCCCACCATTAAAAACTTCTAATGGCTACAAAAGTTTTAGATCAAGCTGATATTTGTTTTTTCCCTCTTTCATGTCTTTTTTAACTTTTGAACAGGTTGGATTTCCAATGAATACTATGGTGGGCCTTAGGATAGTTTCAACGGTGAGAATCATTCTCCCCACTTTTTTCTATGGTGGGTCGACTGCAGATTTTTATTTCCCTCCTTCTTTGGCTCATGCCCTAAAATGATATCTCAAAATGGATGGACGGTGTGGATATAACACATACATTATAGTGGGCCCACAAAACTTGGTGACGTCACTTCAGTAGCGGACTCGCTACTCAACGTGTCAGTATCTGATCCGCGTCCTAGTTCCCCTTACTGGCCCTCTTCAAAAGACGAAAAGAGAGCGAGCGAGAAACGATGGAAGGGAAAACACCCACAGCGAGAAATCGATATGGTCGACCGAGACAGAGACAGAGACAATAGAAGAAGAGAGAAGGACCGGGATCGGGACCGGGACCGGGACCGGGTCAAAGACCGAGACCGGAGACGGTCCCGCTCACCGGACCGGACCCGGTCCAAACACGCCCGTTCCCGAACCCGCTCTCCCGACCGTCGATTGAGGTCTCGCTCTCCCGACCGTCGATTGAAATCTCGCTCCCCCGACCGCCGCCTGAAATCCCGATCCCGATCCCGATCCCGTTCCGCCGACAGGACCCGCCGCCACCACCACCGATCCGCCTCTCCCGACCAGCACCGGAAGGCCCGCCGCCGCGACGATGACAGCACCAACAACAGTGGAAGAGAGCAGCAGCAGAAGCGGGCCCCACAAGATGCTCCGCAGGATGAGGCCGCTGCTGTTGACGTGGACCCCGATGAAGTGGAGATGATGAAGAAGCTGGGGATTCCGGTGGGGTTCGACTCGACGAAGGGGAAGCCGGTGGCCGGCGCTAACGTGAGCGGGGTGCGGGCTGTAACGAAGCGGCAGCCGCGGCAGTACATGAACCGGAGGGGTGGGTTCAATCGGCCGCTGCCGCCTGAACGGAACCGGTAGCTTGCTGTCTCCTTGAAAAGGTTAGGGTTTCTGCTCTTCTTGATTTCTCATGTGATTTCGAAAATGGAGTTTGGTCGATCGATGGAAGTAGTGTAGAATCCGAATTGATGTTTTTCTTTTGTTAGAAATTCTGTTTGTGCATTTTTGGGTGTTTTTAGGGTTTCACTGGTTCTTGGTCTGAAACATCTGTTGTGTATGTTTGCGCGTGTATATGTCTGCGTACGTTTGTGTTCTTGTACTATTGACTGGAATCTATAATGTAGAGTTAGCTATGTTTGGAGACATGACAAATGCTGATGCAGTTCAAGCAAGGAGGTAACACATGCCTGAGGGCCTACAACTAGACCATCTGTATGGTTGTAGAGTTGCCACCATTTTCAAAATTGTGCTGAACAATCATAGGAATCTAGCACACCAAAAGAAAGCTACATTTTACCAGATCCCCTCCCCTCTCATGCACAATTTGCAAATATTTCCTCTCCACATGCATTGCACACGACCATTGTTGTCAAATGCGATCACATATGCGCATACTATGGATCGAATCGCATATCAAGTATGCCATGAAATGCTTTTATATGTGACCAATATGCGATTGCATATGCGAGTATGCAATCGCATACTGCATTTGCGATCACATATTTCCCAATAGCCAGAGTGGAAGCAATTTTTTTTTCAATTTGGATAAATTTTGCCTATAATAGGCACTCAAATCCCCTACATTTTTACTATTCTTTACTCCAAAGCTCCAATTCTCTTACTCAAATCTCTCTACAACTATTTCAAGTATATTTATTTTTTGTATTTTGTAAGTTGTGCTTACTTTTTGTAAATTAAGTTGTAAGTTATAACTTGCAAGTTGTTTCAAGTTATCCATTTATCATTAAAATTTCTTTGCTCGAAGTTTTTAATAATTAATTCTCTTTTAATGTAGCTTATTGATTCTTTTGTTAAAATTTATATAATATAAGTAATTAAATATATAACTTAATGAAACACTCAAAACTATAATGAAGTAAGTAAAATAACCCAATCCAATCATGTGCACTAATTATGCAAAATTTTCCTATTTTTTAGAAAAATTTCAATTTTTTTCCCATTTTCAATATATATATATATATATATATATATATATATATATATATATACCATGGCATATGCGATTGTGCAAACAACATATCTTGATCACATGTGCAATTTGACAACATTGGACAAGACACATTACTTGATGTGGTTGGATCAGCAGGAGGTATTTTGTTGGCGTGGAAGTCATCTCAATGGGCGCTGGTAGACAATTGGGCAGACAAATTCTCGGTGTCGATAATCCTGCAAGACAAGTCTTCCGCTTTCAAATGTCTCATCTCCTCGGTGTATGGCCCTACTCAGGAATCTAGTCGGCAAGAATTTTGGGATGAACTTAGCCAATCTAAATAGAGATTTGCGGGCCCAGTCTGCTTCACAGGAGATTTCAATGTACTCAGATACGCGGAAGAAAAATCCCACAGGTGGAAAGTGTCTCCAGCTATGCACAACTTTTCCTCCTGCATAAACGATCAGGAGTTGCTGGATATTCCCCTTCTCGGTGCCAGATTCATCTGGACAAATGGGAGAGCCGATCCTATTTTCTCGAGACTGGACAAGTTACTGATATCCCCGGAATGGTTCGAAGTCCATCCATCGGTGTCCCAGTCTGCCTTTCCTAGAACAACATCTGATCATTGCCCGGTGTTGCTTTCTGCCGAGGAGCAAAACTGGGGCCCGAAACCGTTTAGGTTCGACATCTCTTGGACAAAAATTAAAGGTTTCTCTCAGCTGGTAGCTAACCTGTGGGATGGTTTCACAATAGAAGGCTTCGCAGGGTTCAAACTATGCTCCAAACTCAGATTGTTGAAAGGGAAAATAAGACAGTGGAAGCAAGAGGTTCTCTGTAACAGGGATTAGGAAACGGAATCGCTTTTAGCGGATCTGCAAGCTCTAGACGTGGGAGTTGAAGAGGGTATCAGTGCCTCTGATTATCTGCCCAGTCGTATTTAGCTTATCCAAGCCATTTCAGCTAGAGCTCTAGAAAAAGAATTAGATTGGAAGCAAAGATCTCGGGCCAGATGGATAAAGGAGGGAGATAACAACACAAAATACTTTCATGCCATTGCAAGTATGCATGCCAGGAAGAACCGAATCAGTAGTATTGTGGTTAATGGGAGTCGGATTGAAGACAAGGACAGAATAGCTGAAGAGGTGATCGGGTATTTTAATTCTCTGTTCCAAGAAGACCATTGGGTCAGACCAAGGCTGGACCATCTACAAATGCTTAGAGTTTCTGAGGAGGAGGCCAGCAATCTGGAAGCTCCTTTCAGCTTGGATGAGGTTAGGAACGCAGTAGTAGCGCTAAGTGGGGAAAAGGCTCCAGGCCTGGATGGTTTTCCCATTAGCTTTTATCAATTTTTTTGGGATGTGATCAAGGCAGATATAATGGAGTTTTTCAAGGAATTTTTCGAAAGGGGAAGATTATCTAAAGGCATTGGAGCCTCCTTTATCGCGCTGATCCCTAAATCTATAGGTGCAGCCTTGGTTAAAGATTTCAGACCGATCAGACTGCTGGGAGGGCCGTACAAAATTCTAGCCAAAGTTTTAGCGTCTCGTATGATTTCGGTTATGGGAAACATCATTTCAGGCAATCAAAGCACGTTCATCCAGGGGAGGCAGATAATAGATTGCGCCCTCATTACAAATGAGTGCTTGGACTCCAGTTATAAATCCGGATCGAAGAATATCATGTGTAAGTTGGACATAGAAAAGGCCTACGATCACGTTGATTGGGAGTTCCTTCAGTACATGTTAAGGAGAATGGGCTTCGGTGTCAAATGGAGACAATGGATTGGAGAATGTATCAGGTTTGTCCAGTTTTTGGTCATTCTAAATGGTTCCCAAAAAGAGTTTTTCAAAAGCTCTAGAAGCCTGCGTCAAGGAGATCCTTTATCCTCGTTTCTGTTTCTTATAGTAGGGGAGGCCTTATCTAGAATGTTGCAAAAAGGGCAAGAAGAAGGCATTTTAAGTGGTGTTAGAATTAGAGGAATGACATCCAATATCTCCCATATTCAATTCGCGGGCGACGCTTTAATTTTTAGGGAGGCGGGCCAAAATAAGTTGGACAATTTACACACATCCATTTGTTGTTTTGAAGCTGTGTCAGGTTTGAAAGTTAATCTAGTCAAATCAAAGATGGTCAGCATCAATATGGAAGAAAAAGAGATTTCAGAATACGCTAATTACTTTGGTTGTTCGGTGGCATCCTTCCCGACATCATTTGTTGGCCTTCCTTTATGCATCGGAAAGCCTCCAAATTCTGCGTGGGACAGGGTGCTAAACAGATTCGAAAACTATTTAGCTAAGTGGAAATGCCGATATCTATCGAGAGGAGGTCGCCTAACTCTCATCAACGCGGCTCTTTCAAATCTGCCGGTTCACCTCATGTCCCTTTATAGATGCTCGGGTCGTGTCTTAAAGTCGATAGACAAGTTGAGACGAGAGTTCTTTTGGAATGGCAAGACAGATAGGAAAAATTTCACCTCGTTTAGTGGCAGCAGGTTTGCAGAAGTTCGAAGAAGGGGGCGTAGGAATAAAAAATCTCAAGCACATGAACTCTGCTCTTCTCGGGAGGTGGATTTGGGGATTGGGGATGGAAGATGAGCATCTCTGGAACAATCTTATCAAGAGTAAATACGGATCTTCGGAGGGCGGCTGGTGGACTTAGACCTCCTCCACTTACAGGGCTTCTGCCCTTTGGAAGGGCATTTTAGCTATGAAGAATTAGGTTTTAAAGGAAGTCCAGTTTGTTCTAGGTAGGGGTGATAGAATTCGCTTTTGGGAAGACATCTGGTTGGGAGATTCTCCTCTCAAAGATACTTTTCCAATCATTTTTCAGCTCGCCCCTACGAAAGATATCATGATAGACAGATGCCATTCCTCTTCAGCTGAAGACACAGTTTGGGATGTGCAGTGCAGAAGATTCCTTTAAGACTGGGAGGTATCGGAGTTCGCAGATCTGCTTAACAGTCTCCATTGCTTCAAAATCGACCCGCAGTCAGAAGATAGGCTCTCGTGGAAATCGGACAAAAATGGTGCTTTCTCGGTAAAGTCTCTATATCAGACGTTATCCTCTTTTTCGGTCTCAGAGACCCACCCTCTCTTTGATTTGGAGAGATACAAGGTTCCTTCAAAAGTGGTGGTGTTCGGCTGGCTGGTGGGGCAGAAAAAGATTCTCACGGTGGATAATTTGAAGAAAAGAGGAATACCTATAGTTAATGTTTGTTTATGCTGTTTGAAAGAAGAAGAATTGATTGATCACCTGCTCCTTCCTTGCTCTTTCATCTCTAAAATCTGGTCGGAGTTTCTCCAGTGTTTTGGTATTAGTTGGTGCAGCCCGGCCTCGGCAGACCTCTTCCTTTTTGCGTGGCACAGTGTCAGGTTAGGCAAGCTTAAAAATCGGCTTTGGAGAATGTCAATATTAGCAGTTTGGTGGGCCGTTTGGAAAGAGGGGAACCATAGATGCTTTGACAACACATCAAATCCAGTGGAAGTTTCCATTTCTCAGGCCAAGCGTATGTTGTTAGAGTGGGCAGTTATCAAGATTCAGATTAAGGAGCCGGATTTGCTTTTTTTAGGTGTTATGTAATGTCCGCTCTCTCAGCGGACTGTTTTTTCAGTTTTCTTTTTTCTTTCCGCTGTGTTTTTCTCCCTTTTCCTTTAATGAAATCTAGTGATCTTTCAAAAAAAAAAAAAAACAATAAAAGATATTAAAAAATGACTTTTCATAATAGTTGGGTCAACGTGTCCCTGATGCAAATCTTCAAAAAAAATATCCTTGATGCTTCTCTGACATGATGTTGGAACGTGGCATTTTTTTATTTTATTTTATTTTATTTTATTTTTTTATTTTTTATAAATGGGGTGCCCTTGTTACATAGGCATCAGCTGATTAACTGGGCATTGATCTGGGTTTACGATAACTACAAGTTCAACTTGATACCTTTTCAAACTGAGCCAATACCAAATGATTGGTACTGGGTTCTTCATCTCCCTGCTTAAGGTCATCCAAATCATCATCGTTGTCATCTTCATTTAGAGGTGGCTCATCATCTTCTAGTGCTTCGTTTTTTGTTGGTTTTGGGGTTCCCACATTATGGGGGGTAAGTGGATCTGAAAAAGGTAAGATTTGTCAATACCCTCCTATTGTCATTTAGCTATTTACGATTTCATTTACTATAGAACATTATTGTGAAGAATGATAAAGAGAATGTACATAGCATACAAGAATTGTCATTAATAGTACACACCAATTATGATAAGAAGAAAGAAATCTAAGCTTTACCATAGTACGATGGTGTATTATAATCTTTATTGCCACCACCCTTTCCACCAATTTAGAAACAGAAGCATCATCAGAAACTATACCATGCCAACTGAAATATTAGAGGTTTAATCAACATGTTCACTTACATCATCATAAACATCATTGAAACCATCTTGTTGTGGAATCGACAGAGGATACTACTTCATTTTAATCATTGAAGCAATTGTAGCATCAGCTTTCTTCCTAGCTTGAAGATTTAATCTGTCATTAAAGGCCAGAGAATGTTCTTTATTTGATGGGTTCTCTCCTAGAAGGAACCTGAAATGCAGAAAGAGAGCAGAATAATCCATTTCAGAGCTCCCTTCAAAACTAAAAGATAGCCAGCTTCTTATTGATTTAAAAAGAGCAATTGGAGCAGCATGCAATTTGGACATGAATACAAGGTGGGACATGGAAATCCTAGCAGACCCCATAAATCCATACAGTTGATTCATACCACTAAAAGACAAGTTATATAAGGGACTTATGGGTCTTGCTCACTAGAAATCCTACAGTTCTCTTGAGTCTTGATGAACATGATCCCCTCCATGTGGTGCCCATAGTTTTGTAGTCAGAGCACTTGATCTGTTGGCCCTCACTGTGGGTTAGCGATGCCCCAGAAATCTCACAGATTAGACTATCGTAAGCATTTGCCTTTTGCACTTTTATCTGTTAAAAGTGGACAGTTGTACTTTAGCGTCGTAACCAATTGTTTTAGCCATCAATAGAAGTGTTAGGACTGTCTAATGTGGGAGATTTCCAAGACATCTGCCATCCACAATGAAAGGTGTCATTGTCAACAACAGTTCGGATCAACAAACAGCAAGCCAGCAAGCAGTAAATCCAGTGTCGGTAGGTTGAAATAATACCTCAGCATATAGACATTGTTCATATAGGAAACTGGAATTTGATAGCAAGATATACATCAAAATTATAAAAATAATCGTCCCAAAGGGGAAATATAACTGAAGATTCTCATGTCATAGGGGACAGTGTATGTCAGAAACATGTCCCCCACAGCAGTTTGTTTTATTCTGGAAAAGTGTCCCTCTATGCAGGCAGATTCATTGACAAACCAATAATTTAGGATAGACTTCTTGACCCACTAAACAACTGATGTGTACAGATCTAGCAGTTGAAAATCACTTTTCAACTAGTTTTTTTTTTTTTCCTATCTTTCTTTCTTTGTTTCATTTACAATAGATAAAATCCATCCATCTAGTAGGATCAGACAATAAGATGTTAGATGATCTCCAAGCCAAACGAAATGTTTCAAGTCTTTTGACACATAATACATAATTTCACATAACAAAGAAAAACACAAGGTGAAATGCTTGTATAGGATATCAACTCACAGACTGATAAAGAATTCATTGCTCAAACCAAATAAATGGAAAAATAAAGGCTGCAAGCAACAAGTGACCCTCTCGTCACTGAATAGGCTAAGCATCACGGCCATAAAAAATAGACAAGGGGAAGCCCAAATGGACACCCAAAACGCTATGAGACAAAATACAGCTACTTGAATCACCAATCTCAATAGAGCACAAACAAATCCAAATTCTTCTCCTCAACTGATCCATCAGCAAGGCAATACCCTTGAAAATTCTACTCCATTCCTTCCACAGAATCAATGACATCCAAAAAAAAATACCATCTACCATAGAGATTCCTTTCTGCCTTTGAATGGCCCACGATACCATTCCAGCAGCGAACCTCTCTTGCCACCATACGACAGTTGAAAAGGTGATCAACAAGTTCTTCCTCTTTATTGTACACGAGTCATATTTGGGAGAGCCATATTCTGCTTTAAGCTATCTGGTGTAAATATTTTTCAAACTCTAGGGAGAAGACGGGCCTTCCAAAAAATAGCACATGAGGGAGAAACACCACCAATATCCGTCAACCTTGCATAGAATAAATTAGTCAAATCTTCTTCTAAACTATCACTATGCACCACACTCAACCTACCCAACATATTTGCGAAAAGAGATGCCTCCTCATCTGAAAGATTCCTACACACTCTAATACTGCAAACAGTGACACCACCCGCCATTTCACAGCAATCATTGACTTTCCACACCTTTGCAGTGGAAAGCATGAATAGAGATTGAAATGGAGTCCCCAAGGGACTTCATCAAACCAAACATCCCTCCAGAATTGCACTTCGGAACCACCCCTGATGAAGAGGCGAATACCTTTCCCATACTCTGCATCAATTCTTCTAGAACTATCCTTGTTAACTTCCTCACTATGCTGGCCCATCTTGCTGATGGCTTTCTAAACCTCAGATCCTGTGTGCTGAGCATAAATCGCCTGACACACCATATTTTCCACGAATACATTTGTCCATAACGTATTTGGTTCCTACCTGAATCTCCAACATTTGCTCAGGAGCACCCATCCCTCTCCGCCACATTACAAATGCCCAGTCCCCCAAATTGCAATCGCTTTTAGACCTCTTTCCAACTGATAAAATGGAACTTATGATCCAATGCATTCCCTTCCTATAGGATGTTCTTTAGGAGACTTATGATCACCTCTTTCTAGACCATTATCTTCTGTCCTGAACATCCACAACCATATGCCTAAGAGGCCAAGGTTCATTGACCTAACTCCCCTATCCCAACTCCTTCCATGATGAGCTTACAAACCTCCTTTCATTGTAATAATAATATAGGGAATTTGTGCTTGTCTTCTGGCACTTGCCACAGGAAATCACACCTAATCTTTTCCAATCTATTCACCACCAGAGTTGGGTGACAAGCATATTCAAATGGCAAGTTTTCCATCTTGTGGGCTTCTTTTCAATTATCTTTATGGCCTTGTTCCACAGAAGCTTCACAGATTAAAAAATAATCGTTGAAGACCCAAGATACGAAGGCATAATACTACCAACTTTGGAACCAAAAAATATCTGCCAACCTCTTCATTTGTTGTTCTGATGCAAAAGATTTCTCTGTTACGAATGTTAATCCTCAGGCCCGAAACCACGTCAAAGAACCTGATGATTGTCCTTAAAATGTCCACATGCTTGCTCACTGAGTCATGAAAAGGAAGCACATCATTTGCAAACTGAAGATGTGAAATCTAAACCGACAAGCCCTCTAGTTGAAGTCCCTCTACGAGACCCACCTTGACGCCTCTATCCAACATTCTACTCAATGCCTCCACCACCACCATAATAAGAAAGGAGATAGCGGCTCACCCTGTCTTAGCTCCTCGATGTCCCTTCTTAGACAGTACACTGCCACTTTCACTTTGCTCTCTTCAATCATTTTCTCTATAGACTTTCTACCTCTACAATCAAAATCTGAGCGAATGGTAAATTGTCTAACCTTGGCTGCGCTCCCATCCTTCCTCTGATAAGAGCTCCACATAAAACTTGATGACAAGATCACATGATTAATTCTTTTTTCTTAGTACTTAGACCATCCACCATCAGGTTGTGAATATTTGTTGGATCTTGCCCTGGCATTTGCAATGTCGTGGAGAAACCTTGTATTTCTATCTCCTTCCTTTAACCACACTGACCTCGAACGTTGCCTCCATTTGATTTCCTCATCCTTGAGCTTATCTTTACAGTCAAGGATGAGTTTAGATCATTGAGCCTTGTCCTCATCAAACAACATATTGCCGTCCTCCTCAAAGGCAACATTCTACAAAACATTTATATGCCTTTCTCTACTTCATTGCTACCAAAGAATTCTTTATTCCACTGCTAAAGTTTGTCCTTCATAAGCCTTAGCTTTACTGACAATCTATGCCCCTCCCACTCCACCTGAAAAGAGCTCCACCATTCCTTGGCCCATTGTGTAAAACCCTCGACTTCAATCCACATAAGCTCAAATGAAATGATTGCGGACCCCTATTCTCCTCCAGCATCTCAATCGGGGAATGATCACAAATTGGCCTTTGCAAACCCCGTTTTTGAACCAAAAGGAAACCTCCACCCAATTCATTGACACAAGGAACTAGTCAAGTCTGCACATAGTTGGCTTCTCCTGGCCATTCAACCTCGTGAATTTCACATCATCAAATGGAAGATGCACCATTTCATTCCTATTGACCTAGGCAAAAAGTCTCTCATACTTCTTATTCTAGACTTATTAAATTTTCTTTTATAGGAAACTCTTAACTAGATTGAAGGCTCCACCCACGCTCTAAGGAGCTTGCCATCTAGCTTGCACTTGATTCAATTCCACTGGCCCGTAGAAATGACCTCCCATTTGTTTTGTTTGGCCCCTACACAGAAGAAAATGCCCATTTAAAACTAGAGGCCACATCCCTAAGAAGCACTTAAGTTGAAAATTCTACACACAAATTGTCCTTGCTCCAGATTCTAGAGTCCCATATCATCACATGCCACCCGCTGCCCCTATTCCTAATGGGATTTGCTTCTAGACGAAAGAACAGAGCTGTTGAGATGTTTAATAACAGTCCTCAACAACTACTTCACATCTCATCGCCAGCCAAGTGCTCGCCTACTTAATTGGCGTAACTTCAGATATTATAGTGACTAGGCAGTTGCCCAACATCAACAAAGAGCTTTGAGAAACCTCTAGGCGAACCCTCATCAATCGTTCATTCTCCGACTCCTTGACCCAAGCCCAAACAACTTGCCTCTGGGACTGAAGGAGGAGCTTACAACTATGTCGCCTGCAGATTGACTGTCTTCCCTCCTAATACCTCATTGAAGAACCTATCTTTGATCCCCATACAACCTCCCAATATCCTTACTAGACTTAAGTTGCTATCGTACATTCCTGTGTTCTTCGTCACCTTGACACCAACACTCTTCCTTCTCCACCGTACTATTTACAACTTTCAGGCCATATCTTGCCTTTTGAACTGTAAGGTTTTTGCCCAAAAAGCTCCCTCTGTTCATCTTTGAAACAACCCTAGCTGCTTCCTTAGTTGATCCAAACTTGACGGATGCAAAACCCCTAATCTTGGCCATTGTTTGGAATATCCCTAATAGTATCAAGATATCCATTATCTTATCCGGATCTCCAGCTCGGCGATACCAATAACATTGGAAGCAACAGAAATTCCAAGTATCGACGTGTTACAATGTATCGTTAAGTATCGTCAATGTATTGATAACGCCAATGTATTACCAATATTTTTTACTGTGTAAATTCTAGGTGTCGCTTCTATCGTCAATGTATTGACAATAGTATCAATATCGCCAAAAAATATATTTATTAAAAAAAATATCATTTCAAATTTTTTTATGGGCTTTTTGTTGTATGTAGTGTTCAAATTGTCGACAATAATATCGATAACATCGCGATATTATCATTATCGCAACATGGGCGAAATCGAGACCAGTCTTTTATTTCCTTTCCAGCTGTTAAGCCAACCATTGTGTGGGCGCCACCATTGCGAACATGGTCTGACCTGAAAATGAAGAAGGCATTGTATTTAGGTGAGTCATACATGTATGTTGAGTATAGACCGTTGGTTCTCTTTGTTGTAAGATGCCCATTTTGATTTCCTCTCATGTTGGACCACCAATGCTTAGTGAACCAACTTGATTTGTGTCATAGGGCATGCTTATGTCGTGCATCTATGTTCACTACCCCAAGTATAGGGTTGCGATGTAGTAATAATCTCGGTAAGACGGAGGTCGAATCCACAGGGACTGTACCTTGTACGTAATCTGAAAGTGACCAGAACTAGAACTAGAAGAAGATGTATCTAAACCAGGAAGAATTAAGGAAATAATTGTGAATTTAATTTACTAAAATTTGTACAATTCAAAGTTGGGAAACTAGGGTTTCCAACGATCCACTTGTAGAGATTAGGAAGATCTACACTTGATTCAAGAACACAACTGGATTTAGAGTCCCATCTTCATCCAGTTAGAGGATACAATCATAAAAATCAAATCCGAACTTCCTTTGATCCAGTTTTCAAGAGATGAGAGGTATGAGAATTAGAATTGATTCCATCACAAAACCATGGCCATGAGACAAAGCAAACAACAGAATTTAAGCAATCCACAACCAATTTAAGAGAGTTATGAACGTAGGGAAGGATTCCATCATTCAACCATGTCCATGAGACGATGGTGAACAACATGCCTCCCACGTTCACAATCCCTATAATGCAAAGAACATACCCGAAGCTATCGCAGATCCATTGTAATTTAAGTCACAATAAACCCTTAAAAACTACGAATATTCCTCATAATCAAACTAAAACCAAAGATAGTTTAATAAACATGAATCAAGGCCGTAGAAAACTACCCATCATGCTACAAGCTTCACCTCTTAGCTCTAGCTAAGAGGTTTAGCCTGACATGATCATGCTGAATCTCAGATAAACATCAAAGGGAAAGAAAGAAAAACAAGGAAGGAAAGGAGAAGGAAAAAGCTCAGCCGTCTCACGCGTCTTCCCGTTCTCCCTCACTCCTTTGCTTCTCACATCCAAGGAATGCCCTCTCTCTCCTCTCTTCTTTTCTTTTATAGCCTCAGGTAGTCAGTGCTGGAGTGGCAGGGTTGGTGGAAGCGTAGCCTTTATGCAGCGAAAGCCTTTCGCATCGACGGGTGCAGGAAAACGCAAAACAGTTTGCGTTTGGATGAAATTTTTGGCCAGAAGATTGTTCAACGATCTGATTTGGCTCCATGGTTTGAGTAAGGACTCCCTTTCCAAGCTTTTGAACGGTTTGGATCTCGCATCCAATTGTTGTCGTGATCACAGAACGGCCTACGGAGGCCGTCAGCGTCCGGACGTGCATGGTTACACACGTGACTACGCTGATGTGTTCGGTGGGCCCCAAAGTGATGTTTTTGGGAAAATCCACCCCACTCATTAGATTCCTGTTGAAAAACTAGTCGGAAAGGAGTGGTTTTGGTCGAGTTTTGGTGCGGCCCATTGTATCAACTCACCTCGCTGTTCATCTTGCGTTTTCAGTCGATCTATGTGTGTACACGTGCATAGGGCCAAAAGGCCACCATGGCTAGGGTCGTAGCGACCCCCTAGATGCAATGGACGGTCCCGATCGTGCAACGGAACCACGATGGGGGCCCACTACAACGCATCAGTCGGACGCCGTGCATCCGCTGTTGCTGGTGGGGAAGCCAGGTCGAGCGGGGGTCGGTCAAGGTGTGTTGACCGATCCAGTGTGCTGCGCATGTGCACATCCCACGTGCACGCTCGCACTGGGGTAGGGCCCACCCTGATGTTTATGATAAATCTGTTCCGTTCATCTGTTTTGCCACCTCATTTAAGGGGTTGAGACCAAAATTGAAGCATATCCAGATATCAGGTGGGCCCCAGATCAGTATTTTAGTGGCTGATTTGCCCGTTGGGCCACTTCCATAAGGATCCAATGGCTGAAATTCGACGTGTATGGTTTAATTTAGGGCCCTCAGGCCAGATATAAAGTTTCGAGCCGAACGAATGGTGGGAACCCTGTGATCTTGCATTTAGGCCGACTTTCAGGCCCCTTTGGACCCAATCATTTGATTTTCTCGGATCTTTGGCGTGTAAATTCTTCGATCTCAGTCCCCTAAGATCCGTTCAGTCCAGGCTACTGAATTCACCTTGCAACATAAACATGATTAAAATAGGGCGTTAAACAGTATCATGTTCATAAAATCAGGTAATAATTGGGGTCTAATATGCAATATTTGACCCTCAACAATCTACATGATGGGTAGTCCAATTCTCTCTTACATGTGCTATGTTGAGCTACCTGTTTAAATTATCTCATGTGAATCACCCAGCGCTTCCTTTGGCAACATTAGATGAATGTTGCTAGCGCCTGGTAGTTTAGAGTGTAGACATTAGTGCAATGATAGCATAGGGGAACTAGGAATTGAGTGCAGGTTAGAAGGTTGGGATTTTAGTTGATTGAGCTGCACGTCTACATGGCAAAGTTTACTTCAGTCGAAAGAAATTGTGAAATGGAGGAACTCTTGCAAGATGGATGGTTCAATGCAAATTATGTATCAAATTGTCATATTTTGGTGAGATTGCAAGATTGAGCCGACATTTGCAATAACGATTACTGCTTTAGTTTTCTAAGTCAATGTGAGGGGGGAAGAGCAATGGGGATAAAATGTAGGAAGTAAGTTACTTAGGTCATGCTTAGGTCCTTATACAAACAACGTGAGAGTTTTGGGGAAGAGTGGGTGTCATTAACTCAAGTTGAAACAAAAAGAAGCTTTGCACCTGTTAGAGCATCAATTGTAGCTTTTCCTTCTCAGTAGATATGAGCAATGTCCCAAGAATCCAGCCTTAAAAAGAGCTCTCTGTAGCTTAAGATCAAAGTGGCTACTTCCCAAGCGGGTCGCTAAATGCCCCTGATGAGTTGTTCTTTATTCCTAGATGCTTAGGCTCGGGGTTTTGGGCTGGTTATAAGCCATGATATAGCCCAAAACATTTTACTTAGTTGCTATTACAATTTGTATGAGAAGAACATCTAGCAACAATAAATCCTGTCGCACATTACAAACGATGGCCTTAGATCCTCTCAGAGGTGGCTTATCAATAACAAAGCCATCAAAGTTGAGTTTAGCCCATTCCAACATAATCAGGGACCATTTAACTATGGTTGGTTGAAAGGTTTTTTGGATTATGTTTTAGTTTCAGTTGGATAGGATTTGAAGTTGATCATTGTTTGTCCATCATTTTGGTCCATAAGTATGCTAAATGGTATTTCCTTATAAAATGGAGGCATTCTTGGCTTTCCATCTGTACGGCCACACATAGGACAAGATAACCTCTAATAAAAAAGCCTCATGGTGGAGCGCTTTCTGATTTTCAACCCATTTCAGAAATGCTTCTGTTGTAGAGGGTGGGTGTATTTGATATATAGTTTTCATCAACATCTCTTAGGATTATCTTTTACACGGTCTTCTACTATGGAGTAGTTAAGAAAGAGGTGGTTGCTCGTCGAGATAGAGGAGGCGACTTCATAGTTGGGATTTGGTAGCTCTGGATTAAAATTAAGTAATGGTTGGTATGCCATGACATCTTATGGCTTCGTTTGTCCTCTGAAAAAAGACGACCTCAAAATTGAGAAGATCCAAAAAAATCCTTCGGTTGTCAAACAAAATGCATAACCCTCATCTTATCAACTGAGATATTGCTACTAGGCCAAAAGACCAAGGGGGCCTCGGTATAAAGTTGATCCTAACACTTAATAAGGTTGTAAGCAGAAACATTAAAGGAAGAACACCTCCAAAGTGGCAACTTTTGGTATGGTGAAAGTACCCCTCACTAATCTCTTACATGGAAGGCCATCTTGAGTCAGTGTGATGCTTTGAAAGAGGATACTGTTTGGGTGGTGAGAGATGGGAATGTTATTGACATTTTGTGAGCATAGTTGGATTCCCATGAGAAAGTCAACAACTTTTAGCTACTCCTGAAGTTGAACTCTAAACCCCTGGCCTAATTGGGCTTGCATATTAATTCTCCATAATAGGAATCGGAATATGGAGCTCATTGAGATCATCTGGTGTTGGGAGTGGGTCGATGCAATTACCTGCATCCATATCCCCTTAAAAGCTTGCCCAGCCTGCCTTGTTTGAACTAGGGACCCTAAGTGCCAGTTTTCAATGAAGGTTACGATTAGGAAGCTTTTGAAAGCAACCGGAGTGTCCTTGCTTTTCCATGGAAATTAATATGTGATCTCCTTTGTGTCCAAAAAGTTAGCTTATTCATGAAAGACTCTCGACCCTTAATAAAAGGAAAGCACACTCTCCTAAATCATGCTCCACATGTTGGCCGTGTGGCTTTGAAATGGAAATCTATAACTTTCCATGGAAATCAATATGTGATCTCCTTTGTGTCCAAAAAGTAAGCTTATTCATGAAAGACTCTTGACCCTTAATAAAAGGAAAGCTAAGCACACTCTCCTAAATCATGCTCCATATGTTGGCCGTGTGGCTTTGAAATGGAAATCTATAACTTTCCCATAGAAATCAATATGTGATCTCCTTTGTGTCCAAAAAGTTGGCGTATTCACAGAAGACTCTTGATCCTTGATAAAGGGAAAGCATACTCTCCTAAATCATGCCCCACATGTTGGCCGTGTGGCTCTAAAGTGAAAATCCATAACCACTTTGTTCGTAAATGCTACACAGTAAAGATCGTGTGAAAGAAAATTATGCAATATATTGATGAAAAACTATATCTCTCGTCCTCTCCAATAGGAAGGGTTTTTGAGACGGGTAAAAAACAGAAAAGTGGGGCACCATTAGGTCTTTTTTTTTTTTCCCCCTTTTTAGTAACTCCACTAGAGCCTTTTATGGAATGTTATCGTAGTGGCACACATGAAGCCAAGGAATTTTGTAATACCAGTGGACCAAAATCCTGCATTAACGATGATAAACTCATGTCCATCTAAATGGGACCAATAAAATCTCTCCAACCAATGGTGTTCCAAGTAGTCCTTACCTATACAAGGATGGGACAAGCTCGACTTTGATAGCTTTGTTGTTGGTAGCCTCGTTTGGGAGGATACAAGTGTAGTGAGTTGATAGGATTCATTACCATCACACATTTTTCTCATATATATATATATATATATATATATTGTAATAGCAACTCAATAAAGTTTTTTGGGACTATTTATGGCTACTTCTGAGCCTCGACCTAAGTATCTGGAAATAGAGGACGACTCCTCTGTGGTAGTAAATACTATCAAGGGCATATGGGAACTGGTTGGAGAAGTAACCAGTTTGTTCCTGAGTTGTAGGGAACTTCTTTGAAGACTAACTGCTTAGCACATTTCTCGCGCATACAGGGAAGGTAATGCTGCAACTGATGTTTTGATAGGTATAAAGTATCTTTCCGTTTCAGATGATTCACCTCAAACTATTTCTTATTATTTGTATGAGGACAATTTGGTGTGTTTCTCGTTTCACTTTTAGTAGATTTAGTTCCTTTCTAGCAAAACCAAAAAAAAAGAAAAAAAGAGAAAAAAAGAAGAAGAAGCAAAAAAGGAAAAAAGAAAAAGGAAACATCTTGCAAGGATAGGTCTTTCACAATGCTATATTAAATCAACAAAGCTGCAACATGCTATAGTAATATCAGCATGGTTTACAATATTGAGTCCTAGAGTAGTCAATAGTTTTAATATCATTTCTTTTTTGTATTTTCTTGTAGAAAACTTGTTATTAGTAGGTAGTTGGATATGATTAGGATTATCTATGATGAAGTGTTTGGAACAATGAGGGATAGTTTGAGCCTCACTTGGAAACCTATGTACACTTCAGGCTACGATAGGCTAGTAGGTATTGCATATAAACTTCTTTATATGATTTTATGATTAAGAGATTCTTTGCTTTGAATGTCTTGCAATAAGATTTTTCTTTGAAGGACTTATGCCCTAAACTCCATTGACTTTGTGTGGATGTTCCAACTACCACCATTACTCCCGTAATGGCCATTATGACTTTTTTTGTTTTTGAAAAAGTTGTTATAGGACCGTTGCGGCTGTTTCAACTCCGTAAGGTGTTATGACAACTACCGGCCATTACGTAACCGATTTTGAATACCTTGCTAGTAGGTATTGCATATAAACTTCTTTATATGATTTTATGATTAAGAGATTCTTTGCTTTGAATGTCTTGCAATAAGATTTTTCTTTGAAGGACTTATGCCCTAAACTCCATCGACTTTGTGTGGAGCAAGGTGTTCCAACTACCACCATTACTGTTATGATACAGGCCGTAATGGCCATTATGACTCTTTTTTGTTTTTTGAAAAAGTTGTTACAGGACCGTTGCGGCCGTTTCAACTCTGTAATGCGTAAAAGTTATGACCGTTACCGTTACGTAACGGCCATTACGTAACCGATTTTGAATACCTTGGTGTGGATTGATTCCACGTATCTGTCCTTTCTTTTATCTCACACCAGGGGTATGGCATGTGCGACACACGTGGAGATAAAAAAAAAGAGGAGGGATAGTTATTTGATACACATGCAACATATGATGCTTAATGCACAGGCATGTCGAATTGTATGTGTGACATATTCTGGAATCCAATGTTTTCAGTATCAATGATATTGGATGATATATCGCATGATATATCTTGTATCCCACCTGTGCGATATGAAACACATAGGTAGTACCGATATATCTCACCTGTTCGATTCGGTGAGCATTTTCAATTTTTGATCTATTTTTTTTTCTTCTGTAGATCATGTTAAATCAGTGTCAAATGGTTACAAATTCATGATTCTTCATATTTTGCATAAAAAATTGTGAATTAAGAGCTTCAATTTTGAGATTTGGGGGAGATGAGCTGAGTTGCGGAAAATTGAAAAAAACCAAAATTTCACAATTTCTCGCAAATTGGTTGTAATCTATTTCCAAACACAAAATCAAACATGTATGTACCTGATCTAGTGATTCTTGGTAATTTAGGGATTTTCAGAAAACTTATTTTTTAATTAAAAATGTTATTATTTTTAAATCAAAATTCCAGTTCGATCAACGGACAATTGGGCCCCATTTTAGAGTATTCAAGAGTGTTTGATGAAATCATCATCACATACACTTTGATTTTGGGATTTGGGGGAAGATGGGCCGATTTGCGAAAAAATTGATTTTTTTTTTTCAAAATTTCTAAAATCGGAGAGGATGAGTACCTATTGTTATGTTAGAGAGTATCTTCACTGGCATTATTCGACTATGACTTAGGCATAGTATTGTTGGTTTGTGGAGCAACAATACTATTTCCAACCCTATCGAGATGGAGATGATGATTTTGAGCTACCGCACAACTCTATGTGAGTTTGAGCCATAGCTTCAAATTATTCACATGTATATTTCTAGTTTTCTACTATAACATCTCCAATCTCATTTCTTCTCCCAGCCTTGCTATGTGTACGGTCTAGATTGCCATACAACTTTGCTATGTGTATGACTAACATTGGAGTCTAGTGCCATTCATCTCCATGTAGCAAACACCTCATCCCCTGCAACTGCAATTTATGTTGGCATTTGGATTTAGTTAGCCATATGAGAATTACATTTACCATTTGGTGTGGATATTCACGATACTGTTCGTATATGCAACCTTCAACCTTATTCTTGTGTTCTTCACTTTGTTCAAGTCCGGATTTGCATGACATTGCTTGCGAACCTGTCCTTGGAGAAATGCTATTATCAAGCATGCTTTCAAGTTATTTGAATTTCTGTCTGCATTGTATCTGTGGCAAATCTCTGTGGTGAGTGGGACCATCTATCTAGTGGGTCAACATGTGGATTGGCCCTTGCCAATACCCAGATCTGCATTGATGGGGAAGTCCTGCTCACTCATCAGTGAATGTGGGCCTCTTGCAATGATTGGAGAAGTCCTGCTCGTCCATGTCCCACATCTATGGTGAACTTGTCTTTTTTACGAATTTCATACCCCATGGATGTTGTTCCATCAAATGCGCGTCTGTTGGAACTGCTTAAGTCAGTCATGGGCCAGTGGAGACATGTAAGGCCCATGTTTAGTGATCCAGGCTGTTGAAATGATGGGCTCCACTGTGGATGGGGGATTATAAAGAGATCTTCCATGCAGATGATTCATGGTGGCCTATATAGATGGCTGCCTGGTTGTCAAGTGGAGGAAAAAATGCAAGACATCGAGGGTTGAGGGCCTATAAAGCTGGAAGATTTCCAAGGAAGCCTCAATCCACATTAGGTACCATCACATCAACAGTATGGGAAAAAAAGAAAAAGAAAAAGAAAACACACACACACACACATGCATTTGCATGTAATTATGTTTGCTGATGAGCAAGGATTATTATTCCTCCAATGAGACGTACCGACTCCTGCATTTAATTTTGGAGGTTTTGACTGAATTCTGTGGCTATTTCTTGGTTGTTTCGTATGGCCATTATAGTTTTTCAGAGTGGCATCTTGCACTCTGGGGTTGGGTGAAATGGCTTGCTACTCTGTATATGATTTCTGATTATTGTTTTTTAATTCTATAGAGAGGTGGTCGTGGGTCTGCATCCGTGCTTCATCGCTTTGAGCTCATGTTATCAGCAGACACTCTTCGCCTGTTTTGGGACTCAGATTGGAATTGGGATTGGAACATCGTGCTGTATTTCAAGGGATTAATTGGGATTGAAACATCGTGCTGTATTTCAAGGGATTTTTGACGGTGCAAACATTGGTGTCCTATTGCTTAGATACTAATATTTCAATTAGTTAGGATCTAATGACATATCATTTCAAGATGCCAGTAAGTTCTGCGTTGTTCTTTTTTTTTAAAAAAAAAAAAATTTTATTTTTATTTTTTTAAAGATATTGGTACCTTGCTCTTCCATCCATTTATTGTTTTCAATCTCTACTTTTTGGGAAGATGGATTAAGGTGGACTTCACCTCAAATGGTCCCATCTCCACTGAACGAGGGACTGATCATGTGGTGATTGGAGCTGCCACCAGTGGCATGTCTTCTGTGGATGGGCATCATATTAGTTAGCAGTATCTTTTTTCTTCTTCTTCTTCTTCTTTTTTTTTTTTTTTTTTTTTTTTTTTTTTAAATTTTAAATTTACACAAGCACACACACCACCACACACTCACCCCGTAGTGGAATTTCACCCCCTATGGGTACTTGAACCCTCGACCTGGTGTTGAAACTCCTGAGAGTCTACCACCCGAGTAAGAGTAAGGACCCAAAGTTGGGAGTATCCTAACTGTCCAATTACTACTGTGGAAATGGATCTTCAAAATGAAAGAAGCAAGTCTTTGTTTGGATTACAATGTACACCGCCCGCCTATCCACTTCACATTGGAAACCACTTGCTGAACGGTTCTGATCATCGCAACGGGGTCCCACGTATAGGGAGAGTGGCAGTTTGATGCGGTTGGGGCCTACATGCCTTTTCCACCTTCGGATAAGTGGTAGCTCATTTGGATTAGGGATTCGTGGATCTCAATGAGGTGGTTTGTTTTGTTAATCTAGGACTGAAATGGCTTGAATTTGATGGTATCTCATTCAGCTAAACAGATAAATGGAGGCTGACTCTTAAGGTGGGCCACGCAGGACAAATAAGGTTGGTTCATTCATTCGGTGGGACACACTGTCCACATGCTCTGAGAGGGTTACAGATGGACGGCTATAAAATGTTGTCCAACGGTTGACATAAAACGGGGAAAGGTCCTCTAATCTAGATCACCAGTAGATTGGTTTTGCCCATTCGAGGTGGGTCTCTACCTGATGAGATGATGAATGGTCTGGATGTTATGTCAGCTATGTATGAGATTTCATGCGGGTGTATGTCATGGAAAAGTAGATGGTAGCAAAAAACTTGGATGCTCTGGCAGAGTGCTGGATGATACACAGGCACTTACAAATCCAGATTAAACCGTACAAATAATGGGTCTTAGAGATGTCCGTGATAAATCAACTCCGTCCATCTTGCTTTAAAAGACCACAATTGGACAGGATTCTAAAAATCAGGCAGATCCAAAACTCATGTGGGCCATACCGTGGGATTGAACGCCTGGCAGTTACAGAAAGTTTATATTTGTTCCTACAGTTTATCTGAAACATCATGGTCAGCTCGAGGAAGGTTTCAAACGTGGACGTTGCTGTTCCCACTGTTTTGTTGGAGTGGCCCACCTAAGTTTTCAATCTGCTTGATTTTTATAATCCTGTCCTATTGTGGTCTTTCAAAGCTGGACGGAGTGGATTTGTCATGGGCATCTCTGTCGACCTCACAGCACCGGGCATAGAGATATTTCTGCGGCTCCTAGGTTTGGATTATTCAACCGATCTGATTTTGAAAGTGTGAATTTACGTGAGTTAGTAGGCTTGGTTTGAGTTAATATATTGCAGGTGTACACTCTCTTAGTGCCTGCGTATCAAGCGCTATACGGTGTCAGACTATCAAATAATTGACATTTTAAATTTAAAGTTACCGGCTCTCCCATTATTGTTGGCGCGAAAGATCTCCAACGGCATGAGCAGAAGATTTTACAAATCTACCCCACTTTTCTCTAAGAAATTCCTGCATCTCTCCCATTCAAAGAGAAACGCAAAAAATCCATTCCCTCCCCCACCACAACCAGATCTTCCATACCTCTCGCTCTTAGAACGATGCCGAAACATGACAGAACTGAAGGAAATCCATGCCCAATTCATCACCCTCGGCTTCGTCCGTTACACCTACATCACGAGCCGGATCCTTGCGTTCTGTGCGATATCTGATAATGGGGATTTGGATTATGCGTTCCACCTTTTCAACCGGATCGAGCTGCCCACCATCTTCAATTGGAACATCATGATCAAAGGCTACTCGAAAAGCTCGGAACCTGGTAAGGGTCTCTTAATTTTTATCCGGATGCGGGTGGAGCGGGTTGAGCCCAATATGCATACTTTCCCCTTTGTGATCAAGGCGTGTGTTGATTTGTGTTCGCTGTCTGAAATTCATGGGCAGATTATGAAGTTCGGTTTTGATCTTGATGTCTATGTAGTCAGTTCTCTGATCAAGTGTTACTTGAAGTGTGGAGGAGTTGATCTTGCCCGCCGAGTGTTTGATAGAAGTCCGAATAAAAACATTGTCTCCTGGACGAGTTTAATTAGTGGGTATTGCAGCCTTGGGCTCGTCGACGATGCTCGCCATGTTTTCAATGAGATGCCTGAAAGAAATGATGTTTCTTGGAGCGCCATGATTTCAGGTTATGTGCAGAATGAGTGTTTTGATGAGGCCATTGGGTTGTTCCGCAAATTGAGGTGGCAGATGAATGTGAAGCCCAACTGGTCCATTTTGGTGAGTGTTCTTAATGCGTGTGCTGGTTTAGGTGCTTCGGAAGAGGGGAAATGGGTGCATTCTTACATGGATGAGAATGGAATTGACTATGGGCTAGAGCTAGGAACTGCACTAGTTGATTTCTATTCAAAATGTGGGTGTGTAGAAAGCGCACAGAAAGTGTTTTATAAGATGCCTAGAAAAGATGTCATGGCATGGAGTGCGATGATTATGGGTCTAGCCATCAATGGGCACAGCGATTTGGCTCTTGCGGTCTTTGCCGAGATGGAGAGATGTGGAACCAAACCAAATGAAATCACCTTTATCAGCATCCTGAGCGCATGTAATCACGGAGGCCTAGTCGATCAAGGGTGGGATTGTTTCAAACTCATGATTAATGTCTATGGCATCTCTCCTATGATTGAACACTACGGGTGCATGGTCGATCTGTTGGGACGTGCCGGGCATCTGGCAGATGCAGAGCAATTGATCAGCAGCATGCCCATGGAGCCCGATGCCATCGTATGGGGGGCATTGCTTAATGGGTGCATCATGCATGGGCATGTGGAGTTGGGTGAGAGAGTGGGGAGGCATCTGATCAAGCTAGAGCCACGCCATAGTGGGCGGTATGTGCTTTTGGCTAACATGTATGCTGGCATGGGTAGATGGGAGGGTGTGATGGGCATAAGGAAGATGATGAGGGAGAGGAGAGTGGTGACAGTTCCTGGCTGTAGCTACATTGAGGTAAATGGGGTTGTGCATAGATTCCTTGTTGATGACAAATCACATTTCCAATCAAATGATGTTTACAAGATGTTGAATGAACTCAACATGGAACTAGTTTCATCAAGCTATAGAAGAATCATGACTGGAAGTTCATAGAAGACTAGGAGTCTTTATTTGCCGGGAGGTGTTTGATTCCTGGTAAGAACAGAACTGGTTTTCTTTATGTATTGCATTAGCCAAATGAAACCATCGAATCCGGTGGCTTGCATTTGCCAACGTGGTGTTTGCGTATGAGATTAAGCTGCTCATCAGGTGGGCTCGACTTTGTAGATCCGACGGTCTGTAAATCAGGCCAATCTGGTTATCTAGTGGGCCATACGAGGAGTTGAATGCGAGCCATTGTTCAGTTTCTTGTGGGTGTTTGGTCCAATTGGCTAGGCCAGCTCTGTTACATTTCAGCTCAGAAAATCTGATTCATCTAAAATCATAAGAAAGAGAGATAGAGTTAACAAATAATCTGCTGTTAGCCTACAGGTCAAGTTTACCATTTTAAGTTCGAGACTTCGGTTGAAGCCATGGATTGAAGAATCAGTGAGTAGGATCCTGAGCCCAGCCGCTATTTTCCCGAGTCGGGTTGAATCGGTGAAGTCGGGTGAGTTGGGCATATTTTCAGTGCTGAGTCATGGTGCTGAACCAGATCAGACTCGAACAAGGCCGAGTTGACTCACCCAACTCAGGCGAGTAATCAATCCATGGTTGAAGCTTTTGACTGACGTAGTTCATCTTATTTATTTCTAACAAAAAGAGTTTCCCAGTCCATTTTGGTGGTTGGTTGTGGTCACACCCGGTCTAGAGTACTGATGAGCGGTTTGGATCTTGCATGCATGCCATGTTGGTACGTGTGTAACATTCCCAGTCCTTTAAAATGGGACTCAAACAAGTCGTTGGTCTTTGAACCATTGGATCCAAGTTCTTCAAGTACAATAGGAATATCACATGGCTATGTTCTATTGGTTTTTTTCCCTATTGAATATGGACCTTCGACCGTTTTCAATCCTAGCCATCCGTTTGAAGGCTAGTGAATTTGATTTTCAACAGTGTCCCATCCACAGATAGGATGGACGACATGGACGGTCTGGATCCATCACCTACCTTCGACATGCCCGGTCTGATGAACGTTCCATCCTGATCAAGTGCACCCATGGCGAAACGTCCATAGGTGATTGGGATTGGTGGCGGCACAGCAGGGGAATGATCACATTAGTTCGAGCTGTGTGGAGCCCACTGTAATCTGCGAGTGCCATCCAACCCGACCATTAGATATGCCTCCCCATGTAAGGCCTAGATACCAAAATCCAGCCTGATTTATAACTTAGGTGGACCACACCAAAGGGAACCAAGGGGGACATTGGGAAGGGTGACGCCCACCGCAGAAATTTCTAGATGGAATGTGGGGTTCGCAAGTTGTGTATATGCCTTCCAATCAATTCATTAGGTCTGCCCTACCAGGAAAATCAGGCGAGTAACACCACTTGAATATATAGATTTTAGGCGTGATTCTACTTTTCTCCTTGCGGTGTGTTCCACCTGAGTTTTGGATCTACGGTGAATATGAGGAAGCGCACCAGATGCACGGTCTGGATTCTGCATGCACACCACAGGCCTGGGCCCACAAATACCATGATCCGAACGGGTGATTTGATGGTCTAACCGTCATTTTGGGAATGCTAATCCGCTTCAACCCGTGGGGCCCATTGGATGAACGGTTCTGATCCCACGACTCATGGATGATCTTGAACGGAGGAAATGCTGACCAAAGTCAAAAACCCCAAATCAGAAAAAGGGCCCACCTCGTAATCACCGTCCCTCTGTCCCCTTCAAAACCGAAATCTCCTCCCACCCAACATCACATCTGCCGTCAGCTTCTGTCCTTTTCTCTAACAGTTTACACCCTCCTTTACAAACAAAAACCCCCCCTCTCTCTCTCTCATTTGAAAAGAAATGTCCGCCGGAATCCTCTCCACCTCACTCGCCGGCGCCGGCTACCCGGCCCTGAAAACCACCTCCCAAAAGCTGTTTCCGGCCAAGGACTCAGTTGGGTGGACGCGAAAAACCGTATCCAACGGCTCCAAAACACATTGCATGAAGGTATGTATATATACATAAACAGTACAAGTCTGCGTTTGGGTGTACCAATATACGATTTACTTAGATTGCAATGCTGAGTAATCACTATTCACAACATCTTCCTCATAAGAAAGGTTAGTTATGCATGTGGGGCCCGTTGTTTGATGGTCCCCACCATAGATGGGGTACGCCTGTAGATTGATAGATCCTAACCTTACATCCATTGACTCATTTTTTGTTGAATATGGACTGTTGCTTTATATTTTATTTTTAACCGTCTATTTCTAGGCTGTAGACGGAAGAATCAGCATCTTCCGGTGTGGGATGGTTTAGCTCCATCCATCACCCACGGTGGGCCACCCCTGATCCATGTGCCTCACATGCATCTGTTTTGTATAAGTGCAAACCCATGTTTCAGCAATTCTAACCGCTGATATTGTGGGTCCAATATAAATAGTCAGACCAAATTTTTTTTTTTTCTATATTAAGATGATCCTGTCCATCAGATCGATGATACTTATTTCAGGCCATTTGTGTGACTATTACATACCTATTTGTTTGTAGGACACTAATCCAGTGGTTAGAATCTTCTAATCTGGGAGAACTTTTCAGGACCACCCATCTGTTGTTGGTTGCTTCAAATCAACCATTGGATCTCCAACTTACGGGTCAAAACCCCCAAAACTCCAAAAATTGGACTAGATTCCAGACAAGGTCCAAAGATCCAATGGGTACCCGAACCCAATCAGGTCCAGGTTCTAAAGCTGAGACCCGGCAAGACCCGAATCCAATTAGCATGGGTACTGTAGGACAGGATCTGAACTGGACCCATTGGCTCAGATCAAAATATCGTTGAGTCGAGTCAACTCGGTGAGTTTTGAGTCGAGTCATCAAGTTGGAACAGGCGCATCAAGACACTATTCGTGTTGTGAAGCGTTAGGGCCCTGTAATAATGTTGTGAAATAATTTCGCGATCTTGGTTAATTGCACATCCAAACAGCCCAAAATCTAAATTGAAGATGGTCTCTCTTTGGCATGCCACTTACCATTCTCATCTTTGCTATGTAGACATGGAATCCCATAGATAATAAGAAGTTCGAGACATTGTCCTACTTGCCTCCACTCTCTGATCAGTCCATCGCAAGGGAGATCGATTACATGGTTGCCAAAGGGTGGGTCCCATGCTTGGAATTTGATGAGGTACTCTCTTATCTTTTATTTTTTCCTTATTTCTTTTCGCAATTTTCTTAGTAGAAAACTATAATTTCAGTTCACACACAGTGAGGCTTTGATACTCTAGCAGAGTGTGATGGATGATATACAGGTACTTATAAATTACTTAGAAGTTGCTTGCATATGTGGCATACAAATAACTCAATTTGAAATGTCCAAATTATGGGTCCTTGTTTAGATGTATCATGGACCAAAATTTTTTTATCCGAGTATCAGATTGGTGGATTATCTGACTATCGGATTGGCGGACATTTATTGGACAGTTAAAAATGAAAGATGTCCAATGGTCCCTATTTCAACAAACAAGTATTCACAAATTAGAGACTGTGATTTAGTAGGTTCCACAAGTTGGTTGGTTTATTTTGAGTTCCTGCATATTGTCATGTGCTGCCAGAGTATCAATTAACTTCAAATAGAGAAAACCCATGTTGTAATGTTTGAGAATTTTGGACTTGTTTTTCCACGTCGAATATTAAATAAAATAAGAATATCAATGATTTAGGATTTATTGTCAATCTTGTGACATCAAATCAAGTATCCATTTTGTCATCAATGATGTTGAAATCATTACACATCACAAATCGTAATAGGGTTGAATTGTATGAATAAGAAATCGTATTGTATATCGTAAATTATTTATTTATTTATTTTTCTGATTTCTTTAAAAAACATAAAAACATCTTAAAAAATGGAAGTAAATTAGAAAAGATTACTAACTCGTCAATTATTCATTTCCCATCAATATGTACCAAAAAAGTAACATATATCTTGATATTATCAATCAAAAACATATATATGGTATGCATATCATGGTAGTAAAAGATTCTTGTGGGGTGTGAGTGAGGGGTGTGCCTAAAAAAATGGTAGTAGAAGATTCTTCTCTTTTTCCCTCTTTTTTTTTTTTTTTTTTTTTTTTTTTTTTTTTATGTGTTGTCTTTAAAAAATTTACCTTATTTTTTCCTTTTTACATACACCCTCACACCCACACGCCACAATGGGTACTTGAACCCACGACCTCTGTGTTGTAACTCTTGTGAGTCACTAAGCCATGAGTAGGGATCCGAAAAAAAAAACCCTTGAAACATATGGAAGAGTCCTTTAATAATTATGTTCTTTTGTACTTTTCAATTGAAAACACATAGAAGAGTCCTTTAATAATTATATTCTTTTGTACTTTTCTTGAGTATCATGTTAGAAAAAAATGACATTCCATTCCATTGATTGTATGAAAAGATAACTTAATTTCTTTGATTTGGGTTTTTTAATATCAAATCCCCAAATCTCTCTCTCTATTTCAAAAGAAAAATTGAGAATAGGGGAACGATTTTTATTTTATTTTATTTTTTTCATGTTTAATAAGCAAAAGGGAAAAAGAAAGAAGAAAAATTGAGTAAAAGCTTTAAAAAAAAAAAAAAATCATTTTAAAGTAATTTTTGGACCCATTTATGAACCTACAATTATTGTCATATGATTCGATACAATTATCATGTGATTTAATACGATTCATACGATATTCATATGATTATTTGAGATTTGTGGTTTAGGTGTACAATATGAATCATGTGAATAGTACAATTCCAATAACACTACCTGTCACATTGATTGAACATATCTAAGCAATCCAATCATCAGTCCTTGTTTTCGTTAAGAACCTTACTAATAATATGCCAAAAGCCCAGGACCGATGGAACATATCAAGATAGCTGTCAAACTACTAAGGATCATAACACACCACCACACTCCTTAGCTGACGTCTATGAAGGCCCACTCTATGGTGGCACTTACTCTAGCATCCTATCCAAGTAGGGCTGGCTGGAACCACGGTTACCTGATGAACCCAACCTGATCTTCACAGGTCTAGGTCTAATTTTTCAGATCCTTCTAGAAATCGGGTCAGCTTCAGATCCATGAGTTTGAACCGGATTATAAACTGGTTCTAGTCGGATTCGATCCGGGTTAGTTAAATCTAATAGTAACACTATATATGCTAAATACATATTAGTTGTTCTAAAAGAGAGAGAGCCCACTTAAGCACCAGGAATGTGCCAAAGTGGCATCTGTGTGCAATCTAGTCCATCCATCAAGTGGAACCATGTAAATGCCCTTATTTGGCCTAGACCTGACCCAAAACCAAGGTTAACAGACCTGACAGGTACCCCTGACTGAATTGGATTAAGATCTAGGTCCTAAAAAATGAGACCTGGACCTCGTAAAACCCAAACCTGATAAACCCTAGTATGGGTACCTTGGGACCCGACAAGAACCTGACCTAATGACAACACTGTCTAGTTAGCCCCTTCCACCTTGAGACAGTATGGTGACTTTCATTTTGATCGAGAATCCAAAACTGGCTCTGATACAAAATGTCAAGAACCTAACAATAAAGGCTAACAAAAAATGCCAATCTTAAAAAAATTGAGTAGTTTGAATCATTAGGATTGTTAAACCACCTTGGTTTTTGGACCATGGCCTTCCTCATGGTGGCCTAAGGTTCTCATCTACTCTCATTAGTTCTAACAATGTTATCTTTGAATTTGCTTTGATCATATATATGCAAATCAAAGGTGGGCCATGTTCATCGGAGCAACAGTCAAATCCCGGGTTACTACGACGGCAGGTATTGGACACTGTGGAAGCTTCCCATGTTTGGATGCATGGATGCGTCACAGGTACTGAACGAGATCAATGAATGCAAGACGGCCTACCCGAACGCCTACATCCGCTGTTTGGCCTTTGACAACAAGCATCAGTGTCAGTGCATGGCCTTTATCATCCAAAAGCCCACCAAAACGAATGGCTCCTAAGCCTTCTCATTTCTCTCTCTCTCTCGAGTCTCTACCCTTAAATATCTCTTTAGAGACTTTTGATAATAAGATGGTTATGGGATTTGGGTTGTAGGAGTTTTTGTGAGACTGATATGGTAGTTTTCCAATAAAAATGTGCTTTCAAGATGTGCTTGTCAGTGTATGTAATTTGGGTGTGACAGTTTACAGTGTATGAGATAAGAACCGTTCATCAGTTGGGTCCCACCAGTTAGGGTGAGAATCAGACTGGTTTGATCATCTGGTGAGCTTGCACATGAACAATGAATGTAGGAGATTGTAAAGTTGTTTTTAGCTTTCCATTTCTTTTCTACATGGCCCATGCACCATGGCACTAAAGCATGCATCAGCAAAGAAAAATGAAGTGTAAGATGAATGATCACATCTGTTCCAGTGGTGTGGGGCCCACCTGCGATGTGGGTAGAAATAGTATGGAAACCGTTTGCACATTTGGAAAGACCCCTCATCGGCACCGTACATTCTAAGAGTCATCCCTATCAAAAGCTCAGATTGTATTTCACTTGTCGTGGCCCACCTAAACTTTGGAATGCCTCGAATTTTAGTATTTCCCTTAAGCCTGGTGGGACACACCTGATGAATGGGTTCGATGACATATACCCAACGTAGTCAACCCCAGATTCCCCTTGGAAGTTTCTATGGCCCGCGTTCCCTCTGCAGTGTTCCTTATCACCCCCTTGGGTGTGGCCCACCTGAGCTATGAATTAGGTTGGACTTTGGGTTCTAGATCTAACATGGAGTGGCACATCTAAGGGAGGTTTGTATGGAAGTCACACATCATGGTGGGCCTTCAAAATGTGACCTTCGGCCGAAGTGTAATTATCCATGTCAACCCAACCATTTGCTCCTGATCAGATGATTATCAGACGTGGCCCTGTGAAATCCAGAAGTGGAAATCAAGTGAAGGGCCCACCCCATAACAAGGTGGGAGTCCCACCTGATCATGGTCCAATCAAGATCCTGTGGTGGTGATTTATTTTTGATTTGCATGGAAATTCTATATGCTTTACGTATGAAGATAAAAGCCAACAGAAAGAAATAGGAAAATGAGGTAGAAACACATGGAGAGAGCAAGAGGCATCCTGATCAGACCGTCGATCTTCAGGGACCAATAATGTAGAGGAAAAAAAAATAAAAATCAAAGGATGAACCTGACCATCGATATATATACTTGAATCTGGACCGTTGAAAAGAAAATTTTCAACAGTAAGATCAAGAACAAACACGTGATTCCGAAACCGATCATATCAATGCAAACTTTGATGGGCACAGCCGCTCCACAAAACAACTATCCGGATCATTCTGTCAGCATGATTATTGGACCTTGACAACATCTACAATGTTTCCCAGAAGATGGACAGTTTCAATTAACCGACTCTGCATGTGGGCCCCACACATGCCTTTCAAGCCCAAGCTACAACTAACACAAAAATCAAAACTCACAAAGATGATCTATTGGAAAACTACTGTTCTATTGAAATGGATTGTTTCAATGACAAGAAAACTACTGTTCTATTGAAATGGATTGTTTCAATGACAATGAGCTGCTATTCAAACCCAAATCAATCTGATTTGGGGCACGTCCAATGAAAGAGTATTCAATTTGCATTGAAAGAATTACAGATAAACACATCCCATGGAACCACCTGCCCCAACCAGTTGCGATGTTGATTGGAATCCTCAATGCCAAAGCTTCATGCAGAACCCAGTTGTCACAGGCAGTGGCCTTTTGCTATATATACCTTCAGAGAATGTGTCGACAAGCTGGCCCGCAAGGCTAGCTGGGTCATCGATCAGAGTATCAACATAAACGCTCACGATCCTCCTTTCCTGTGGCGACGCCCGCAGGCTGAACCAGGTCAGGAACTTTACTCGGAAGTTTTTCTCGACATGCCCTTCGCATTCCAGCCACCTAACAACCTTCACGCAGTACTCGTAATCCCTCTCCAAAGATCCGTCTCGGTCGCACGTCTCTTCAAATCTTCCAAAGCTTCTTTTCTTCGACGAGCTGCCGGCTTGTGGGTCCTTCTCAGGCCTAGTCGGACGGTTCTCGGGTTCGCTGCTGATGGGTTTCATTCGGCCGACCATTTCGAGCTTGCAGGGAGTAACGGGAAGGACGGACTCGAAGGACCTGAATGGTACAACCTCCATTATGGGCGCGTTCGATTCATAGTTGATGCTCATCTCTTCAAGCAATGGGCCTTTCAAACGGCGGTCGTTGTTGGATTTTGGGACATCGGATGCCTGGTTTTCCTCAGTTGAATTCGTGGAGTCTCTGTGTGATTCTGACTGGATTGTCGAGTTGGGTTCTGAACCAGCTTCCCCAGTAACACGTTCCTCGTCCAAGGCAGAAACCGAATCTCCCGGCATCTCCTCTTGCATCGTAGATTCTTCTCTCTGCAGTACAATGATGCTCATATCCTGGGGCCCACCAACTTCTTTGTGGGCACAATCAGATAACTTACCAGATTTCTCGCAATTACCAGAGTAACTGCTGGGTGAATTGCTCAGGTCCCCATAAGTCTTGTTATTGGATTCATCTCCATCAGAAGAAGGATTAGATAGACCGCTGCAATTCATTCTCGGACTTCCGCATTTAGGTCCCATCGACCTTGCTTCGACCGTCGAATTCTTCATAACAACATCCATGGTACTGCTCGTCGTAAATCTAACTTCACACTTCTCAAGCTCGCCCTTGTTGCTGACAGATTGGATTTTGAACATATATTCTGTAGACGGAGTGAGATCCGATACTGAGAATATTGTGTTTGGTCGGAACAAAGTAGAGGTTGGTTCTTTAGGATAGTCGGCACTGTCAGCTTTCTTATGCCACAAGGTGTAACAGACAATCTCCTCTGATGAAGGGCTGTTGGAACCCAAGATCAGACTAACAGAGGTCGGTGATGGATCTTCGAAGCGGATGACAATGCGGGAAATTGAACTGGATTCTGCAAATTCAAGAAAATTCAAACATTGAAAGTTTACAGAAGATCCTACCCATTGATTTAAGTAAATGTATTGGTATATGGTGATGCAAACCCGATAAGACTCGGACAATAAGGAGCGATGTCAGACGATATTATCAAAACATGATCTTGCAAGGCTTTCATTAGGTGGGGCCCCATGGTGAATGTTCCTTGGCCCACAAATCAGGTGGGCGTCAAGCGTACCAAGTGAAAAATGGATGGTTAAAAAAAGGGTATCAAACAGTCCACATCAGACATACACGAGTGGCCTAGCCCAACTTTTGGGCTACAGCACATTCACTGTCCGATCTCCATGACGAACGTCTTGTATCTCACACGTGTGCCCAACTGGCACGTAGGGTATTGTGCTTGTTTCGTGCAGGTGGGCTCTTTTTAAATTAAGCATTCCTATTTGAGAGATGCATACCTTGGACATTGCGAGGGGACAGTTGCACGTCTCTAAAAGCCATAGAATCCAACATCTGAATTGCAGATGCACACAGCTTCTGTATCTCTGCGCCGGAAGAGAGCCTGTTGACAATGCCGCGGGCCATCTTTATCGGCAAGCCATTTAGAGACCCAACTTCGACTTCAAGCTTCTTCATCACCGAATCCACAATCTCGTGCAGCTTTTGGTATTTCACAGTTCCACTCAGGAGCTTATGGCTAATAGAGATCCGATAGCACAATATGTCCACCCGTCTGGCGTCCTTTGCAATCATTAGCTGTTTCCTCCAGCATCTGAATAGAACGAGAGAAAATTCGGCTTGAAAAACGCGGTCTGGTTAGCAATCTGTACCTTCCAGCACAGCTGTTGCATTCGTTTCTTATAGAACAGCAGAGCAGCCAGAAAGAGGTTGATGTATGGAAGAGACAATGCCGTACATGATGCTTGATTGAAAGACAGTGTCCTTTCATTCTACCCATCAATAAGGTGAGGCCCACCTCCGGCAAACAGTATACATTGTGCTAGGGTTTTCAGTTTGCGGGCCCTGGCTCAGTGATCCAATCGAGTACTATGATTCGCCCATCATGGAAAATGGGCCATGAACCGAAAATCTCTAGATGGGAAAACCTAGCTCTTCATTTAGTGGCCAGAAAATGGACAGTTAAGAAATGAAATACAATAATGGTCCACATACAACCAGAGAGAGGCCAAATATTCAATGGCTGGGGAATTTTGGTGCATGGGCCCCCACGGTGAGGCATGGTATGTCAATGGTTTGGGTCATCGCACAAACTGAATAAAAATCTTGTGTACCATCCTTACTGTCAGCCTGAGCATTGCAGAATAACCCCCTTTGGTTAACCTAAGCCATTCATCTGGTGGGGCCCAACATTAGTGTGCATTAACTAGAAAACTTATAAGCCGTAAAAGAAGTCTGCTAAAAAAAAATTAATCAGTACAATTGAAGCTGGGATTGAAGGGGTAACCACGTGGTCGCGATAAAAAAAAAAAAAAAAAAGAAACAAAAAGAGGAAGAAAGGTTGACCTACACAATCAAATGATGCGTTAGCCATGGAATTTCATGATATTTTGTGCAACCAAACACACCCTTGGATAAATGTTGTAGAGGGCTGAGAATTTCTACAATAGTAATGGTCTAAAGAACTCGAAAGAAAATTACCAATCATGTGCGTGTACAGCATCCAACACATCTAGCAGGACTGGCCCACCATGGAAACGGGACGCCCAAAAAATCACGATGACCCAATCATTAGGTAGGTCCCACCATAGAAACAGTCGATAACCACCCAAAAAACTCCAAATTCACATTAGGCCTACTTAATGCTTGGATCAGCCTTTCCTTTTCGTGGCAGGGTGACCCTGCTAATTGGGTTGGATGGCCATGGTGGGCCCCATCACAACTAGTTGCAAAAACTTTTCTTCTACAACTATTGCATGTGAGCCGTTCTCTTTTGACAAAACTCTTTAGTTTAATATAAATAAAGAATACATCACTAAGCATGTTCTGAAATTCACTAGTGAAACAGAAGATTCTTGTTCTTAATTAATTAATTATTTATTTTTAAATTTTTTGGAACAGAGAAGATAATTTCAAAGCATGTTTTCGCATTTCTGTATTGTCGATGCATGAAAAGATGAAGAGTTTTCTTGTTCTCCTTATGGATGACCAGAGAATTCTATTAAAACAAAGGAAAAATGAAAAATATATGATGAGGGAACAAGTGTCGTCTCCAAAAGTCTCTTCAGCAAGCCCATAATTCCATTGCCTCTGCAAACATATGATTAAACGAATATTATATAGCAAGACAAGAGCCCGAATTTTGTTGAAGAAGGAAGCTTCAGCCGTTTGACTTCTCTTTAGACCATGGTTTTAAATATCAGTTTTGGAGTATGACTCCACCAAGTACCACTGTTTCAACCAGACCCAACTTGCCTTGATTCGAATTGTTCTGAATTGGTAAGATGTGTGCATGCTTTCAACTCAGCTTGGCTCTCCACCACCAAGTCGACTTAGCCGATCAACTTGGTTTAGGCTGCTAATTAAAGCCATGCTTTAGAAACCATGATTCATGAGAACCATGTCAGTATTTCCGTTCATCACTGTCATCAACTTTGTGACAACATATACACAACCCAAAATCATTAATCATAACTATCAATGGAAAAACATGTTTTCCCTCTTTTTTCTTTCCCTAGCATACATGAGGCCCAAAATAATAGTATTGGAGCACATCAGCTAGTCCCAGAAACAATACCCATCAGCTGATGATAGGCACAATGTATTGGCCATATTGGTGTGAATTTTTGACCATTTAGATCCATATCATTGATACATACAAATATTGTAAGGATGTTTTCCAAAATACAAATTCACATAGGCAAAATACTTTGAACCCCCCAACCACCCCCCCCCCCCACCTTTTTTTTTTTTTTTTCTGAAAGGCGATGAAATTTATTAAAAGTGAACAAAAGAAACAGAAGGAAGCGGCCAACGTCAAGTGACCCTCTTGTCACTCTGCAAACTGGCAATCATAGAAAGCAAAAATAATACAAGCTGAAGGGGAATCCCAGAGACCCATAACCCAAGGGGCCTAGGCAAGACCAGACAACTGCAACCCTCTCCAAACCCGATGGACATTAAAATACCAATAGATTCCCCCATTCCATCAGTAATTCACCAATGCATTTATTAAAAGACCCTGAACCAAGCAAGGAAGAAATTCAAGACCTTCACTGCTGATTTAGCAGAATGAAACGATGATCAATTGATTCCTCTTCATGCACATGACGCACATATTGGGAAAAACGAATCCAAAGATAAGATTTCATTTGCCATAGTTATCCATGCAAATGCTTTGACTAGTGGGGGCACAGAAGCCTTCCACACTTGCACAATGAGGAGAGTCACCACCTCACGATGTCAACACTGAATAGGAAGACATAGCCGAGAAATTGCCACTTGGCGTCCACTCCAAAATTTCCTATTCTCAATCCAACTGAACCAAGTGCATCATTTAATCTGCCTATTAAATTCTCAAGAGCCGATTCCTTGTCAGACAGATTTCCACTCTAATATTCCTTACCACTCCATCCCCACCATTTTGTAATATTCCTGAACCTTTAGAACTCGCAAGAGATAAAACACTGGTGAGGAGTCTCAAAGGGCATATCATCCTACCATGCATCTTTCCAGAATAGAACTTTGTCACCCTTCCCAACTAGGAAATGAATACCCTTAAAAATCCATCCTGACTCTATTTGAAGTGTCTTTATTTGAAGCATCCGATCTTTGATCCATATTGCTAATGGTCTTCCATACCTTAGGACCCACAGGCTTAGCACAAATAATCAGGAGCGATCCACCCTTCAGCTCACCATATTTCGTTCAAATCACATTGTCAAAAATGCACTTGGTTCTTCCCCATAAATCCTCCACCATTTACTCAAAAAAGTGCCCAATTTCTCTCTCTAACATTACTAATACCAAATGCCCCCCTCACAGAATGGCTTTTTCAGCTCCTTCCAATTGACAGGATGAATTGTGCACCCTGATTCTCTCCCTTCCTGCAAGAACTTCCTTTGAAGACTCAATTTTCAAACCACGGCAATAGGGACCTTAAAAAGTGAAAGAAACTATACTGGAAGATTAGAAAGGGCAGCCTTGATAAGAACAATTCTTTCCCCCAACTAAAGATGCATCCCTTTCCATCAGGTTTAGCTTCTCAATCCTGTCAACAATGGGATTCCAAAATGAGGCAGCATTTGGGGTGCTACGGAGAGGGAGACCCTTGTTACTAGAAGGAAGCTCCACATATCTACAACCCATGAGCCTTGCCAGAGCCCTGACCAGATCCACATTCACAGCCACACCCACGAAAACACTCGATAACCTAAGACTACCTTGAAGCATCTAAGAATGCCTTTTACATTAACCTGTTCCATAGTTGTATCATATGACAGGAGAGTTTCTTATGCCAAATGGAGATGAATGATAACCATTTTCATATTACCAATTCAAAAGCCCCTAACAAGACCAATATCTGAAGTCTTTTCCATGAGAAGACCTAATTTCTAGGAAATCACACTGGATCAGTTATGAAGTGACGATCCCATAAAAACCAGTTAAGGGCTTCCATGCAATAATGTTGAAACTTGGAACAGAATGTATCTCATACCAAAATTACTGCATGTATTGTGAAAGCCCTCAAAATAATGGAAGTAGCTCCTAAGATCCCCGACGTTTTGGAATAAACTCCTGATACGTAATGTACAACAATATGCATGGAGCATCTCCAACTAGCACTTGTATAAGAATGGGCAGGTTATCAGTGAGGGTGGTCCAACTAACCTGTGCTTCTCTAGCCTAGATAACCTCTACCTAGATTTCGTCACATGAGACCATGCAATTGCTCACATAATAGATAACAGGGCATAATACCATTACCATTGTTGCCGACATCATCATCATTATCATAGCATTATCCAACTATTTCAGGCTGGTTTCAAATCCTTTTTTGTTAAGAAACCCTATCTAAGGTCCTATCTTCGGTATGGCTGCAACTTGGTTCAGGTCAACCCAAACCTGACTGACCCAACCGGAGTTTGGGTCAGGTCAGGTTGGGTTGTCAGGGTCTGTGGGTTGGGTTTGAGTTGAGCAAATTAGGGTTGGGTTAGGTTGGTTGGTTTGGGAAGAATCACATGTATTTGGGTCAGGTTGGGTCCTGTCAGTTTAGAGTTGAGTACGAAAGTATTCAGGTCGGAACTCGGATTCGGTCAGGATATTCAGAATGGGCTGTGGGTTCAGTCCTCTTGAGTTTGGGTACCCTCAACCTGACCCAATCTACTCAGATCAGGTCGTCTCCCTCCTCAACACCTCAATCCAAGCCCTTTCAGGGCTTCCTCTCATCCTTTTTTCAGGTCCTTCAACCCTAACTGACGTTCCCCTCCTCACTGGACCCGTCTCTGGTCTTTGTTGCATATGACCAAACCATCTCTCCATCATTTAGTCTCTTATTGGGACTATTGTGAGTAATTACCAAATTATTAGAAAAAGAATTACAGCAGAATAGAGAAGAACAATATCTCAAGGAAGACCAACATAGGGATATAGAAGTATGTCATCAACAGATGACCACTGGGAAAGCACAATCGAACACCAACCAACTTGCTCCCTACTATCCTATTTTATACTTTCAAGAAAGAGGAGAACTTCAAGTGTTGAAAAAAACCTTGAGCCCAAGACAAACCTAGAGAAAAGGTCAAATAAGCCTAGTGATAACTCTTCATGCATGACCCAAATTCGAGCCGCTGCATTTTCCAAATCATTAGCTCATTTCTAACATGGAAGACCAAAGAGGAGTGACCTTTAGGTTTGCCAATGCGATTTGTACGCATGCTTATTTCTATTTCCATCTGGCAGGAACATAAATAAATGAAATGGGCAGAAACCATACGCAGCTAACTAATCAAAGTAACAGAAGGGAGCCTAGTTCTTACATGGTACAATTTGAAAATTTAAATTTCAATTGTCTGAAGTTACAACGATAAACTCTGCAAGTTCTAGAGAAGGGAACCAAGACAAAATCCCCTCAAGTGATGAGCCATTTAAATCGGATCTTATCCTTTGAGCTGCAAGGAACAACATACAGAAATGGTGCAAATCCGTTTTAACAAACAAAATGTTTAAACCAAGGTTGAAATAAGTCACACTGTTCACCAATTTTCATCTATCCTTCCATCTGAACACTTGCATAAAGTACAATACACACACACACACAACATTAAAACATAAACTCATAAGCCTTTTAAACTAACCTGATCTCAACCATGCATGAAGCAACTGCAAGAAACATATGGCAGCATATACCATCCATGCTACCACATCCCTCTAAGAGGTATAAACGCTAGCAGCAGAAGCAGCAAAAATAAAAACAAATAAATTAAAAATGATATGGGCTAAATCAGTATTATGGTATAGAAGAAAGGTGCAGCCATGCATAGTAGCTTCTAGTCTTATTCCGAATGGTTTTGGTAGCAATATGTGTTGGTGCAAAATAACATATTAAATGCTGATAATTATACAAAAAAGAAAGAAGCCTATCATTGGTTATACATTTTAAAATTCACTGCAGCCTAAGTCAACTTTGTTTTGTAGAAGTAACCAAGTTAACCCCGAAACATACATCTGGTTGAGTCACCAGGCCACTTGTGGGTTTCAGCTGAAACTGGCTCAGTCATAGCCGTTTCAGCTATGACTGACCGAGTCACATTCTGAAACCTTTTGTGATGACAGAATCATTCAAAAAATAGAAAATAAAATCAAAGCATAGAAAATTCAAAACATTCACAATGAAGAAGAACCCAATGAAGCAATTAAAAAGGGCATGTGTAACAGGGTTTACCCAAGCAAGTCATTCACTTTTCTGCAAGATATGCAATAGAAACTCCCCTCCAATCTCGCAGAGCGTCCGTTCTTTGAAATGCCAGCTCTCTCATCCTTAAGAGCACATTCAAGATGACACGACATGCCACATGAATCTCCTTCATACGGAGGCTCTGAATCACAAACCAACCAAACACTTGGATCCTTGTTGTCGTCGTATTTGTGACAAATGCAGCATGAGCACCTTTTGCAAAAAGCATCTTGTGGGCGTATGGAAGCTCTACAGGCCGAGTTCCGGCAGTATGTTAGATTATCAGGAATGCCATCACCCTCGGCAATGGCCAATCGGGATGGGTGGTCCATCTTCCTATGTCTTTTGGAAGAGCTTTGGGGGTTTGCGGGTGGTGGGTTTGACCCCGAGTCCGTGCTATTGGTGGGCTTCGCTGACTTCTCGGATACAATTCTAAGAAGGTGCTCTATCATTTTGTACTTTGTTAGGCCAGTATATTTCCTCTCCTTTCCCATCTCTGCACACAGGATCTCTAAAAGCTCCCGGCGACTCCATGATTTTAGCATTTCAGGGGCACCTTCCGACCATTTTGATATTTCATATACAAGTTCTCTCTTCTCCTCCATGCTCAACTGACTACACTTTGACGGATCAAGCACAAATCCTGGAATAACAAAATTCATTGTCAGTTGAACAACACAGAATAGATGGTCCTGTGAAGGGCCAGGTTCAAGATATTAAAGATGGCAAGCGAAGTTAGAAATGAAATAAGGCCAAACAGATCTGGAAACTACGGCTGCATTCTCAGTTGAATTGAATTGCGATAGTTCATTTTAACAAAGCGGAATGAGCTAAGCTGGGCCTAGCTGTTGGATCAATGGCCATGAGACCCTCTTGATCCTAGCTGTTTGTGGTGGAGATCCTGGTTAATCCCCACATATGGTCCCAATCATTGAAATTTTCACTAGCCCAACTAAATCCATAGTATCAAATCCACATTATAAAACCATTAATCAACAATCATGAAATCTCATACTCTTCCATTTTTTAGCAGAGTCATACTACTTCCTTTTCTATTTTTAATAAATGCATGATTACCACAATATTCATCGAAAGAATTTTTTTTTTTTTTTTTTTTTAATTGGCCTATATAAAAATCATAATTTGTTTTTTCAATCAGATTTGAATCGTAAATTTCTATCAATGCATGGTTGGAAATAGCTCAATTTATCACTACAGCAGATAAAAAAATAAAATAAAATACGAAACCATAAAAACCAACATTGTTCGATCTTCTCACATACATCTTCTTTCTCTTCTCTAAAAGCACAAAACTTTAAACACTCAATACATCTGCAGCATCGAAAGAACAAAATCTGAAAAAACGGTCATAGCAATTCACAAGAACGCTTGCGTAGCTCTTTGAACTCATTTCCCACGGAAAAACAGAGATGGGTTTCTTACTATTTTCATTGCCTTGTATTCTCTATTCCACTCATACAATAACATTCATCGATTCGAATAAACATATAGATATGATAACTTCCAGCACCATCACAAAAAGAAAAAAAAAAAAGAAAAAAGAAAAAAGAAAAAAAACAAACAGTTGACTTTCATTAACAAAACAAATCAAGCCCAACTACAGCAATAATTCAAGCGCACATCTCTAATAAGTCGGAAGATGGAAACTAATCAACGATTTTTTTAAGATTTAAACCTAATTAAATAAGATTAAATGCAACTAACAGCGAATTCAGCATTTCATGACAAGAAAGCAGGCAAACAGCCCACAGCCACCCACCCACAATAGAAAAAAAAAAATAAATATATATAGAAAAAATGATATTTTTTTTCTTGAAAATCCATCAAAAACAAGTCCAAAAACAAAAAAAAAAAAAAACGCATGCAAAAAAGAAAAAGAAAATAAAATAAAATAAAAATATTCCAAAAACCCAAATAGAAACTAATCATAGATTCTCTGTATCTAAAGTTTAAATCAATAAGAAAAAAATAAAAATTCCAACAATCCATTGATTTCACAACTACCCACAAAGCTAAAACCTTACCGAATGCATCATACACACACATACATAATACATACGCATACATGCATGCGTAAAACGTACATACATACATATAAATTAATACATAAATACATATTTAAGAATACTATGAAAAAACCCAAATATAAAAAAAGGAAGAAAAGGGAAAGAAACAGACCAGAAAAAGAAGAATCCATGGTTAAAAATAGAAGAGCTAGCCCACCACATTACCACCCAAAACACACCCTTTCTTCCTCTGCAACGTTTGTATACTAGAAAATATTAATTACCACTAAAAGAGAGAGAGAGAGAGAGAGAGAGAGAGCAAACATGTACAAATAGATAATGGAGAGAGAGAGAGAGAGAGAGAGAGAGAGAGAGAGAGAGAGAGAGAGAGAGAGAAGGGGGGGCTAGAAAATCTGGGCCACGGAAGGAATCCACGGACGGATGGGGTTCTCCTTGCGTGCTTTCCAGAGCCGAGTAGCTACAAACGAGATTTGGGTCCCTTCCATGGCTCTACAAACGAGAGAGAGAGAGAGAGAGAGAGAGAGAGAGAGAGAGAGGGGCGAGAGAGGGAGGGGGAGAGAGAGAGCGTAGATACAAGGACTGTCATTTATATCATAATCCAGCATAACACGGATGATGTAAGCATGCACACGTACAAGTATACACGTGTCACTTTTTGGCTCAATCGCAACCGTCAAGATTGTTGATTTTTCTAGGATGGGTCTCTAACCTTCTGTTTGCCTTTCATGATGGTTAGAGATTTAAAAAAAAATAAAAATCAACGGGCGAATTATAACGCACTGTACAGTTAAGAAGTGTACATGATTGAAGTAGATTTTTAACCGTTTATTAAAAAGTGGGCCACACATATAGGACGGTTTAGATGAAGTGCATGTCTACTGGTGTATGCGTGGACGTTTATATGTGTATCATCCACCATACTCCCGCGCATAGTATAACTACCACTGGAATAAATAGAGGCGCATGTGATTCTCTTGCAGAGAGGTGGGCCATACACAAAGTACACTTGGCGTATCTATATCGTTCTAAAACTTAAACCAAAAATAAAACAGATTGGACGGCACTGATTATACAATCGTTGGACATTTTTATTGGATCTTGATCACTAACCATCTTTCTCTTTAACCGTACATTTTCTGGACAGAAAATGGACCGTTCAGATTATCATATCAGGTAAAATATTTGATGGATGGTATTGATTGAGGTAAATCTGTACCATGTTAGCCTCTAAAGAATGAATGTGTACAATATTCTATACTCCTTCATAGTATCATATATATTCCCATAAATAAAAAACCAGGCATAATAAAAAGAGGCAAAAGCGCTGCATGACATCTTCTTTTTTTCCCGGCCTGACGTCGTTATCTAAAAGAGGGGAAAAAAGAGAAATTATAGGGCTCTGATGCGTCAGAAAAGTGTCCAGATGCGTACAGGGGCCCATCTAGACGGTTGACCTGATGGGCCCCACAACTGATGGGTTATCACTTCAATCACACCGAAAATTGGTTGGCTGTATCAGTCCAATCATCTCCCTTTAGTCCAAGCCGTTACAGTAATCTTTTATCGACCGTCTATTTATTTGTTAGTGATGGATGGTTGTGATTTTCCAAAACAATAAATTTATGAGATCAATACATCTACAGTAAGGACAGTCATCGGACGGTTGGATCGCCAAACCATGGGCTGGATTTGTGCGAACTAGGCCATGAGGACTATTTTGATGCATCATGACCGTACAATTTCTTTGGGAAGGAGGTGGCTTGCACGAATACTACGTGGTTGGTCGCCGTGCATAAATAAATAGCTATACTGTTCACCATGCGTAAGTTAGTGAACGTGGGATTAATGGTTAGATATTCAAAGAGGATGGATGTATAAATGTCACATATTTCCTCACATGCATTTTTATCATTTATATTTTGTTTGGGTTTTGTCTACAACCCATTGCATGCAACTTCCCATGCATACCATCCATTGAACATTGTATTTTCAAAATCTTGAGAAAGCCTCTCTCTCTCTCTCAAAACATTTCTATATAAAAAAAAAAAAACAGAAGGCTTGTTTGATGGACTAATGTAAATGGATTCATCTCATTTTTAGTTAATCTTTTTTTTCGGCAAAGATGAAAAATAATTTCAATATCTAATACTGAATCATGATTATTAAACTAAAATGAACTCATTTTAAGGCATCTGCATAGCAAGCCCTAACTATGCTTTCAAATCATTTTTTTCAAAACATGAATGAAAATAATCATCCAATTCCAACACTTGCAAAGGTTAGTATTAATTTCATATAAATGGAGAACTCGATAGGAAGGAAAATCATCAAAGAGGATACTAAAAACAAAACGGTGTAAAAAATTAGAAAGATATACCATTGCGAGAGATGTGAGGTTACCGGTCTTGTCGTGGCTCTTTTTTCTCCTCTACGAAGTTTGGCTTCTTTACTTGATGTTACGTGCCTTCGCTAGTAGAGCTATGGAGAGCTATTTTAAGACTATGGTGTTAACTTTCTAACTCTTCGACGAGGATTTGAGATCACACTTTCAAATTGATGGATACTAACATGAAAATTTTGTTAATTTCTACAATAAACTCAATTAACAAAGATAATGAGAATGAGATAACAACCAAATATATCACTATATAAAGAAAAATTTCAAAGAATGTACCTAAGATTATTTCTGGTCCATCCCTCAATAGAGCTCTCCTCTACAATGGCATCTTAACATGGAGCAATGCACATTGTAATCTCCGAGCGCGTTGTTGATGGTGTTGAAGAGGAGGGCAAGTAGGGGTATTTAACCTTGCAAAGGTGTTAGATGAACAGTACATTTGTCGATGGAGTGCGAAGATAGGCTTTGCAGGATGCCAACCATGCATATGGCCATGTGTGCATGCTTGCACACCCGAATCTTCAAAAAATTGATAATTCTGACAGCCAAAGTTGTCGTTAAACGGTGATAAAATCGCCCTCAGATATGATCATTTATGATGTTCAAAATATAGAAATGTAACGCATTAGGAGGCGATAGGACCGAAGCTTTGAAGATATCGAAAGTAATATGGCCCACCTATTATGAGTGTGCGACATTGAACTCATTCAATAGATGTGTCCCACCATGGAAATGGGACACCACAAAAATTAGGATGATCAAACGATAAGGAGAGCCACACTATAAAAAATACATAAACACACCCAAAAACTTACAAAATCAAGTGGTGGGGTCACCAAGCGAGAGCATACGCATACCATGAAGAGGCCCACACTACAACGATAATGTATAAATTCAACATCAAGTGATGGGGGCCATATGATGGTTGGACTGCACTTTCATATTTATATATATGTTACATGATCATGGTAGTAGTGTTCTTAATGTATGAGTTGGATGACTTACCCTAATGAGCCTCACACTAGTGTAGGGCTTTTCTACTATGGAAGATAATAATGAATTTGACATATGGTATAGATGGCATACACACATCATAGTAGTCTTTATAGTATTGTGGATAAACATTCATATGCAATTCATACAGGTAAAACAAAACGGTAAAAGAAAAAGAGCTCAACAAAAAACCCAATAATTAAAGTAAAAATAAAAGACAAGAGATAAAGATTCAAGTGATTCGATAATATATCTACATTTACACTACTAAAAAGTCGAGCGTCGACTTTGAAAGTTTTTGGGTACGGATTAAATCCGTAGTAATTAAACTACGGATTTAATCCGTAGCTAAATTATTATTGATCCGTAGCTAAATCCTACATCTTCGCCAAAGCCTTATTACATATTGATGTTGCTTAAGGAGCTCCATGGGCCCATTGGAATATATATTTTTGATCTAAGCTGCCCATAAATTTTGATATACAATTTCAGTCGATGAGTCCAAAAATTATGTAGATTAAGGGTATAAGTGGACCACACCATAAGAAATAATAAAAATTAAATTTCTATGATTAATATGTTGCGTGGTCTTCTTACAACTATGATCTAACCCATTTTTCTCATCAATACTTAAAATAATATTTTAGCAACAACATATTACCTTGGCCCCTACACTTAGAAGCTTTTTATGGTAAAACGACAATATCAAAATCATAATTAGTATGAGTTTAAAAAAAGTTACCAAACAAAATGGCTATATAACTAGTCCATAAATTTAAATTATTAGTAATTTTATCAAAGCCATGATCCAATACAAGTAATGAGTGGACCTACTACCATGGTCATAACCTACATATATGATTGGATAATCAGGTCTTAAAGTAAAGGTTACAAGATAGATGGTGAGAACTATTTTCTCTTATTATCCATTTCACATCCCATAGCTCTTCCAATCCTTGAATGATTTTATTTATTTATTTTTTGTCATATATGACTCCAAATAAAGGTCAAAATAATGTGGTTGGAAGAAGTAAGAAAAGATTTAACAACTTATATTTGACTGAGCATATGATCTTTGATAGAGTGAAATGAAGACAGGATTTGTATAGTTGACCCATTAGGTTGATATAAAGCACAAATAATTTAAATTCCTTCTATCCAACGGTTTCCATCAATCATTGGTGGGCCTACTTACAAAATTGTTGCTTAATAAGGTGCGACCAATTTGAACTTGATCATTGGTCTCAATTTAATTAATTGGACGACTTGTTATTTTATAACTTGGACGTACAATTATTGAATTATAATACGTTTTGCTCAAACATGTTTTTTAGTTGTGTTGGGTCATTTTCTATAGCATTAAAAAAGCTAATATGATTTTCTATTCTTGAGTGGACAAGCTACCATAAGACCCCCATCTGATTGGGCCAATCACGATATCCTATGATGAGGCCCACCTTCCTATGATCTAACGTATAATGCAAACCGTCTTGATCAATGGTCGTCAATCAAGTAATCCAGAATGCCTGATAGACTTGATTTTGTTGGGTATCTAATCTGCAGTGTGGCCCACAAGATGAACGGTCCAGATCATAGTAAAGTCTCATGGGTGGTGTACACCACATAAAAGAAATGTTAAAAGACCAAAATACCCTCACTTCACGTGATGAAAAATAGATGGAGGACAGCGACGGATGCCCACCAGCCGAGATAAGGCGTAGGGTAAGAAAGAAAGACCATTGGCTGCTGCCGACATTATCAATTTCTCAAGCGAAAACTATCGCGAGTCAATGAGTCGTGACTCGGAAATTTTGGCAAAGAATTATAGGGCGATCCACGCGCGAGGATATCTTGAAGATACCTTTTTATAGCACATGTGCCGAGTTTGCACGTGTATGGGATCTGGGTCATTCATCAGGTGGAGACATGCATGAACATTTGGATACCCCAAAAGATCAGGTCTATCCATTCATATAGTAGAGTATTTTGGAATGAGAAAAATGAACGGTTGGATAAGGAAGGGCTTATGGAGTTTGTTAAAATGCACACGTGTGGCCCACTGATGAATGGAGTTTACTGATTTTTGTATCAGGGAACTTTTAAAGTGATCCCACTTGATGAATGCTCAGGATCTCGCACATGTGTGACTATGGATAGCCCTTTCAATCAAACCTCGCGTGAATCCCCACTCTATTTCTTTATTTTTGTTTTCCTTCGAGGTCGGATCCATTACAAAGCTTTGTAGGTTAATCTTCACCTACAACGCCATGTATGGTGTCCATCTGGATCTTTGAATCAAATCCACTCCGTCCATCATGTGAACCCTCTCATATCTTCCTTAGAGGACAGAAGTCAGTTCATACAAAACTCAGTGAAGGAAACCATTTAAAATCATACCTAAAAAACATATAAAATCAAGTGGTGTGGCCCAAATAAGTTTTATAATAGGCTGATTTTTCTTATAAATATTAATAAGAGCAGGACTCACATTTGGAATGGATTGGATTTCAAATAAAAATTACTTTGGACTTACAAAAAATCTGAAAGGGTTTTAGTGGTGACCATCCTCACACCAACTGTTCCATCTGATGATGTGGTCCACATGATCTTTTCACCATCCTAAATTTTGGGCTTTAAGGATACCGTTATGAATTTCACATGATGTACGGATTGGATGTCATTCATGCAACACTTTAGACCGCACATCGCCTTGTAGGTTAGGCTTACCCTACAAAGCTTTGCAGTAAAATGCGGCTGCTTTTCTTTTTATCAAGACCATACGTTCACCAGTACGTGAAACGGCCCAAAACTATAGTACGTGGGATTCTAACCATGCATGAGGATCTCCCTCAGTGATTTTTAGCCGTTAATCTACTGGGCCCACAATGAGTGGCAGTAGGAACGAGAAGGGCACTGATTGGAACATCCTCAACCGTTGATCACTCTACCTTTTATAATTGTACTTGGACCATTGGCATTTACACAATAATCATATGTTTCTACGTTGACCACCATATAAACTAGTCAGATTCTGGCATACCAAGCAATCCACTTTGGGCCCATTGAAACGGACGGTCTAGAATACCTGATGCAGGTCAAGGGACACGAAAATCACAATTGACGGTGCAGATGCGAGCCAACCATTTGCTGAATTAAAAGTTATAGTAAGATATTAATAAAAAAATGCAAATATTTCTGCGACTAAAAGCCAAAGGTGGTTTGTCCTTTTCTTTTATTCCGAAAGTGCCATCGTTTTTCTCTTTTTCTAATTCGATATGATGAAATATATGCCGCAATACTCTCTGAGGTGGGCCATCTTCTTATCTGATTGTGGGAGTAGAATATCTGGGATTATAATAAGTTGATATCCATTTCTAAATGGTAGTAGACTCACACATTAGTGTAACTTTAGAGTGAAATGTCTCTAATCATGGCTAGATTCTTATGTTAGTTTTGAACCGTTTAAAAAAGGTGGTAGACTCATCCTCCTCAGTTGACACTCTTGTACAGCTATCCAGACCGTGCAAAATGTGGGTTCCATCGTGGATGGAGGATATCTCTGAAGCTATACTAATCAAGCAATCCTAACCATCTAATTAATGGCTATCAAATGGATAGTTGAAAGTAAACAGTGAGTGGTCTGGATTAAAAGGGAAGAAACTGACGGTTATATTGCCTTTTCAGTGTGGTTTTTCGGTTATGTTCCGTTTACATTTGTGTAAGCTATTTTGATGATATGAAGTGGCTTACAAGTATGTGTTTGAGACGTACCACCTTTTTGGGAAGTCGCATGATGCTCTGCCAGCAAATGGAACTTGATACACAGGCGGTTATAAATTGTAAACTTGGCATAATTACTTAACTCAAACTGAACCAACAAAAAGGGTGCCCTCTGTGGCTAAATCACAATCCCATAATCGGTTTATTTGAGTGATCCTAACCTCTGATTTATTGAGATACATATGTTGAAAATTGAAATAGGACCATTGGATGCTTATCACTTTTAACCATCTAATAAAATTTCTACTAATGTGTTAGTGAAATGATCAAATAAGCATAATTTTTATTTATGATACATCCAAACTAGATATTATATTTGGACAACTTAACTTTTACATATATATATATATATATATATATATATATATATATATATATATATATATATATATGCAAATTTTAAGTGTCTTCTTGCGTCCATCACATTGTGCCAGGGCATAAGGTTTTTCTCATATTTCTTTTTCTCGGGCTACTTCTTCCCAATTTACTATAGTTTTGAATATAGTGGTGATATATATATTTTAGGTTGTGGAAGAATACTCATACATGATCAATGCAAGCAACACAAAACTATATAAGAATAGCTAAAATTAAATAAAAATAAAAAAAAACTAAAAGTTAAACAAAAGGCAAGACATGAAAATTTACATAGTTTGATCATATCCTTACGTCATGGGCAATAATACAGATCTATTTTTTCATTAAAGTAAGAATAATTAAAAATATAAGACTTATTTCTTTCTTTCACTCTTTCACTATACAAGAAATCTCTTATTAAAGAGTGCATAGAAAATGTACTCCCTCTACTCATGTTTTTTGCTTTTATAAACAATAGACTTGTAAAAGAGAGTAGCTTAGAGCTAATGAAATTAGCCTTTGCATACGTATTAAAAAAACAAGAGAGGAGAGGGTGTGGGCACGAGCAACATCAACGGTGATGGGTTCGTGACAACTGGAAGTGACATGTGGGCAATGGACTTTATGATTGATGGCCTAGTTTAACCACTCTAATGCCCTAATAACTTGAAATGAATGAGATTTTTCTCAAAATTTATCCTATATTGTATATTACTTAATCCCAATAAAAATTATATAAAGATCTACAATACACACACACACACTCACAACCCGCTTACACGAGTCACACTCCACAATACTATTACAATCACACCACAGTGGTTTTTCATCATAATGAACTCGTATTGAGACTATATATATATACACACACACACGTACATCTCTCTCTATATGTATTGAGAGGTAGGAATGCCCAGCTATACACCAGTTCTCACGAGATCTTATGAGAACTTTTTTGAGAATCTAAATCGTTCACCTGATACAGCATCCCATGAAACCCTTTAAGCTTAACTTTTAACTTGATTCAAAACTCTAATAGAGTATCGCAAAGGGAAATAATTTTCTCTTTTGATTTGCCCCTCTTTCTTTTGTCATGGCGCACCAAAGTTTTGAATTAGGGTAAAAGTCGAGCTCTCAAGGTTTCACAGGATGCTACATCATGTGAACAGTTCATATTTTGTGCTCATGTCATCACGGGGACCATGGCAAAGTTTTGAATCATGCTGAAAATTGGGCTCGTAATTAGGTTTCAAGAGGTGTTGCATCACATGTACAGTTGAGATTATATGCCTAAGATGCCCATACAAAAGTGCTCATGTAAGAAGGTTCTCAAGTAGGCAATTCAAAGAAACCGCAGGAGATATAGGATTTTTGACTATTCTGACATGGTGGAAAATTCCTAGACTGCGTCAACACCGTACATGTGTCATACTTGTACAGCTACTTATAACGTCCCAATCACCAACCCAACCAAAAACCATATTGAGAGGGTTATATTAAGCGTCTGGGCTTATCCGGTGAATATGGACCACTTACTTTCTTTTCTTTTACCTATCCTTTCATAGCCACCATTTGGATGGTTAGGATTGGTGGACGAATCTAATTATTTAACTATCCTCCATCTGCTGTGTGCCCCACAGTCTGTATTGTCTAACCGTACATGGGTTCCATCAACAAAAAGGATGAGTCACCACCATATTGAATATGTTGGTAGACCACCGTTATAACTCCTGTCCTAAGTTTTAAAAGAGTGGTGTTTCAAGATTCTGAGAACCTGATGTATGTAGTGGATAGAACTGTAGTAATTTGTTTGTGAAAAAAGGCCATTGCTTTTGAATAGTAGCAGATCCAGTGCGTCTAAGGCACATAGGTGCTATACGGGGACAAGATCCGTACCGTTCATTCAATGGGACTGACAGTGAGTGGATTGTAGACTAAAAATCAAACTATTTGGACGGTCCAAACCCTTGGATCATGGTAGAGAATTGGACACTAATTAACAGATAGCCCCATCAGCACCTTCAGCTAGAAAAAGTTCATTTATTAAATGGTCAGGATAGTCCCATCATGACAAGTTCTGGTTAATGGCCAATTAGTGAAGGAACCACAGGATGCATGGTTCAGATCATTACAAAGACCGCATGTGTCATGTTTATGGTATTGATGTACCCAACGTTGATGATCTGAGCTTGAGAGGGCCATGGTTTGTTGATCCAAGCCGTTGATATGATGGGGTCCAATGTCAATCACAAATGCATCGTAAATCTTTCAGATGAAGGATCCCAACCGTCCACATTCAGCCGAAAATGATCCGATATTGAAGGGTCAGGATCTTCCAAAATATGTGCTAATGACCATTGATTTCTCACATGCTGTGCTGATGAACAATGATTTCTCACTTGTGAGATCGACGAGATAAACATGCCTCAATCTGAACTATAAAATCTGGGCCCCACTCTAGGTGGGCCATAGCCCCCATAAGTGAGATTGAGTGGAGTGTGATCCATCTATGTTTGCTCCCTTCAGATCAACGGTTTGATAAAGGCTAGAAACATGTGGCCCACTCTACAAAATTCCAAACTAGACTAGCATATAATTCATCTTAATGGCATTGGGCTCCAAGATTATTTTAAGGTAATGCTACCACCATTCGTTTGGAATGATTCCATGAGGCTATTTCCTCCCGTTGTGACACGTGTCACTTTACTTTTTCTGAAATAAAAGATAGAATGGTATACAAATCTTGCACTTCCACAAAGTGGGCCCCATAGTTTCCTGATATTGGTGCCGATTATATTAATTTTTCAAGCATATTATATAGATGCTCAACCATCCACATTCACATTTTTATTGCATGAGATCCTCCAAGGTCTAGATTATAGAGATATGGGCCCATGTATCAGAATTGAAACTGCCAAGATAGGGCCACGTATCATGTAATTCTTCATCCAGAGTAGTTTTCTAATACTCTGAAAGAATATGATAGTTGATGAGCAGGCAGTTAGTTAGACACATGGCATGCACTAACTTAAAAATAGAATGTCTAAATCATGGGAGGCAGGGATATCATAGGGAAATAAGATTGTTTGGAAAATCATAGCTTCTTATTTGTAGACACTTATGTACTTGGAGAAGAGAAACATGCATGAAAAGAAAAAAGATATTGTCCCAACCTTTAATAATAAACAATGATGATTCCTAAATTTCATGTCTAAGAATCATTGCTTTCACTACTTGGATTGCAAGAAGTAGTGAGGAATTTTCTTGAAAGAAAAATTGATTTTTTAATATTTGAATTATTTGAATTACAAAAATGGTAAAAAGTTGTTGATGTTGTTTCTACTGTTTTTATTGTTATTGATGCAAAAATCTGGTACGCCCTCCTTGGATCCTTTACCTACACAGGAAGAAGACAATGGAGACCCTGGTTAGAGCCGGGGACCCTTCGATGCCAAAGTCAGGCTAAGAATCTGAGTCTTATAGTATTGAGGGGTTCAAGAGAGAGTTTTTGCGTACCTTTTACTCTTGAAGTCTCTTATATTTATAGGAAGGGAAGGATCCCATCGTGCCAGGATTCTTTTTTGATATCTTGAAGATTAAATATCAATCCAATTTAGTACTCCAGCTGATCCCAAGATATTTGGGATCGGGGATCTTCTTACTGAATTTTCGGGAAGGTGTTTCACTTTACACCGTTCTTCCTTTCTCGGGCTTGATCGACTCTATTGATAAGCGAGTTTCGACTGGCTATAAAAGGTTGAGCTACTTACCTTCTGTCGGATGAGATACGATCGATCCATAATCAACGCGTCTTTCCAATTTGATAGTCGACTCTGTAACCGACCCAAGGATAGGTCGGTTTTATGGCCGGTCGTGTGGCTTCCGAGCATTGGGCCTTAGTCGGCTTATTTGGATGCTGCCGCCTCATTTGTCGAGCCAACTTCGTACACCTCAAAGTTTATTTGCCCTATGACTCAGGACTTTGTAAGCCTCAGTCTAGATTGGTTCCTTGAAATTCGAGTTAAGTCTCTCCTTTAGGCTTTGGACATGAGTGACTCGTTCAGGCTTGTTGCCTCGGGAGCACGGACCGTGTCAGTAGAGTTGGTCTATTCCATAGTCGAGTCTCTAGACTTGTACTATTTTTCCTCAACAATTGTAATTTGGGAATTATTCTTATGTTTTTTTTTTTTTTTTTTTTTTTAAAATGTTTTCATCTCGAAGTCCTATCTAAATAGTCTAAGTTAATTTTCATCTTAACTGTCCAATTTCATTATTAAATTCAAATTGATGGCTAATTTTCGTCTTAATTATTCAATTTCCATTAATTAGCTAATCGATCAAATTAGTGTTAACTTTTATTTACGGTCTGTCTATTTACACTTGTTTGACTGTGTTATATTGAACAATACAGATGATGCCATGAGGCCTTAATATTTAAGGATAAGACAAATAGAAGATTTTTTTGATAGCTTAACGGACGACTTGGATCGAAAATTCAAGTGTCATGATTAGCGTAGAAAGTGTTCCTATCAATATACCAGATTAATGGTAGAATTTGAAAAGATTACTTTTTGGCTATCTTAATAGCCATGGCCAATAGCTAATAACAGCTGAAATGAGGTCAAGTTAGTGATAAATTTGGTTAACGTACTATAATATTATACAATAGAGACCTTTACAAGTGAATCACCCAGGAAAAAAGAAATCGCAAAAATAAGATAAGGGTAGTACTAGGCTGGCCAATTTAGGTGGCACATGACACACATTCGAACATAAGAAAAGATAGCTACCATCTACACGTGACAGAATATAGAGGGCTCCAACTCTCATAGTAATGAGAAGACATGCAAAACATATGCCTAATTGGGAGTAACCATTTGCCACGCTTGAAATGATGTGATAAGCCACGACTACTTATAGCATAGACAATTATTTACGCATCAACAAATGTAAGAAGTGGCTATGAAAATGATTCCCCAACATTCCCAATGAATTTTACAAACAGGAGAAAGAATGAAAAACTCCGCACCCTCACCAACCTAACACAATACAACACAACCTTATAACATAATGTTGCTTATCTTTATCTTTAGAGACCATTTAGTTTAGCTTAGTTTTTCATTGCTCATCAGTACCACATTACTCTCAACATCAATCTTAGTTTTTAATTTAGTATGATTCTCATCATCCATACCATGTTGTCAGATTGTAAGGAAGAATAGTTATAATTGTCACTATTGCTCTTAGAGTGAATTAGTCAATTAGTTGTAGTTAATTTAATCATTGGCCTCATCATTGAGCGATCCCTTATTTATAAGCTTAATGCAACCACTTCTCTTATTTGTTAAGTTTCTATTTATTTTATATTATTTTTAAATGACCATTGCCAACATAGTTGTAAAAAGTTCTTTTAATCAAAAGGTGAAAAGAAATCATGTAAGGACAGACCTTCTGTTGTAAATAGATGTCTTAAATCTGATACTTATTGTGCTACTCGATCGGTTGAGGGACTGACTTAACCATTTGAGGGTCCACTCGACCGGTCAAGGCCCGCTCGACACGAAGTCCAACGTGCTTGATTTTTGGAGGTCTGGGCTGCTTGACCAATCCAGGGTCAGGCTCGACTGGTCGAGGGTGCCCTTCGACCAGTCGAGGCCCCGGCTCGACTAGTCGAGGATTATGCAGCCCACACGCGGACTGCGTAAATTTGATGCGATTTTCAGAATTTTCCAAACTATGTGCATAAGAGGAGTTTCCTAAACTATAAATAGGGGTCCCTAGGGCTATTTTAGGGTATTCTAAGGCTTTCTAAAAGTTTTTCAAGAGTTCCTAAAAGAATTTTAGGGTTTTTAAAGGGTATAGCAAGGGTGAGATTTGAGATTGTTCGAATGGAGTAAGTTCTTTCTCTTTATAATTTATGCTTTCATAGTGGAATTCTATTACTTTGTGCAATGGTTTTTTCCCGCAAAGGTTTTTCACGTTAAATCTTTGTGTTCTCTTGTATTTGCTTAGTGTTATTGGATTGCTATCCTAGATCTAGATTTGTGTGATTCCGCAGTACAAAACCCCGACACCCTCTCATTTATAATTCGCATAATTTAAATAGACTAAGACAAGTAGCTGAAGAGACAACTGTCTTTCGAGGTTTTTGGTAGTAGGGTCTATCTCAATCAATACTTAGAGTTAAAGGTGTTCGGTTCAAATCGAGCTGCATCTGGCTCTAGCACACCTGCCACAGCACATGTATAACCCAATTTGAGCCAAACACCATCCCATATGCAGCTCAACATGGGTAAGTTTACTTGTATCATGACACATGTATGAATTTTGAGTGCCTGAGTATCAACCATCACACTCTTTCATAGTATTAAAGTTTTTCTCTAACAAATGATTAGGCTGAGGCTTTGCTAGAGACATGTGCCCACCAATGGACACAAGTTGCACTAGTCATTATTTATATTCCACTTATAAAGTGGCATCTAATCTCAATTAGAAATATTTACAATTAAATACCTTTTTATATCCAAACACACCCTTAAAATCAAATACTTTTTCTACAGAAGTTTACTAAACCACGCGTGAGCGTGTGGAAGCACACATGCCAATACAGCACCACACGTGCTAGTTCCAATCTTTCCACTGGGTGGGCTACTCGATTTAGATTTCTGGCCTAAGCCTCTCATATTGGCCACAATGAAGAAATGGGTTTCTGTAAAAAAGTTGTTTTTGTTGGGATGCCTTGCACAAACCTTAGGATCTAGCCTCCCGAAACAAACCAGAATTATGGATAAAGCAATGAAATAAATCAAAGCATCAATCACACACCACACAAGAGATTTTTACGTGGAAAACCCTCAAAGAGGTAAAAACCACGGGACCTCGTCCAGATCAACAATCCACTATGAAGTAGAACGTTACAATCTTCTTCACTCACGCAGGAGTGGATAAACAATAAGAGAAATAGAGAAAATGGAGAGATCTAACCGATTACGAGGACATAGAAGCGCTGAGATGTAGATTGGGAAGTAGAGAACCTCCACGAGCAGAACCTCCCTTCTATAAGCTTCCTCTCTCTCTTTCTCCCTCTCTCTCACCTTTGATAGCCCTAAACCCTTTAGCAAATTCCTTGCAAAGCTTTAGGAAACCCTCTTGCTATTTTGTGATACCTAGAAAAACCCTAGGCAACCCCTTTTATAGTTTTGGGAAACTCCTTTCCGCATCCCAGTTGCGAAAGGACTCAAATCCGCAGTTTCGCGCAAAATCGCGGAACAATCTGCGTAACCTATGACTAGTCCTGGCTCTCCTACGACCGGTGTCGTAGACCACCTACGACCGGTCGTAGCTCTCCTACGACCGGTCCTAGCTACGAGTAAAAAAAGACGAACTCGGCCGGGACTTCGAGTCGTGCCGGGCTCGAACCTACGGCCGGTCGAGCACCTCCCACGACGGCCGAAGACGGGAAAAAACCCCATCAAATCTCCCCTTTTTGACCCGGGAGGGATCCACCTTCTTTAAGCCAGCCAGGTTTCTACAAACCTCAAACTTGCCCTTGAGCAAAGCCTTGGTCATCATGTCTGACCCATTATCGTCCGTGTGGACCTTCTCAAGCTGTAACACCTTTTGTTCCAAAGTATCCCTGATCCAGTGATACCGAATCTCTATGTGTTTCGACTTGGAATGCTGACTTGGATTCTTGCTCAAGTGTATAGCACTCTGACTATCGCAATAGACCACGTGCTCCTCTGCTTCGGCTAAGTTCTGTAGGAACCTTTTCATCCAAAGCATCTCTTTACATGCTTCGTGATATGATGTATTCGGCCTCTGTCGTCGACAATGCTACGACCTTCTGTAGCTTGCTCTGCCAAGAAACCGCTCCCCCTGCAAACGTGAACATGAACCCCGATGTAGACTTCCTGGAATCTATGTCACCTGCCATATCTGCATCTGTGTAGCCCTCTAACACAGGTTTACCGTCACCATAGCATAGGCTCAACCTGGATGAGCCTCTTAGATACCGTAGTATCCATTTTACCGCTGCCCAATGCTCTTTGCCAGGATTGGCAAGATACCGGCTGACTACACCAACCGCATATGCTATGTCTGGGCGTGTACACACCATAGCATACATCAAACTTCCTACAGCTGACGCGTAGGGTATCTTCTGCATCTCTTCCACCTCTGCCTTCGTCTTGGGACACTGCCTGTCGCTCAATCTGAAGTGACCATCTAGTGGAGTCTTGTGAGCTTCTTCACTTTGCATTCATATTGAACCGCTCTAGGACTTTCTCAATATACCGCTCTTGTGACAGCCAAAGCTTCCTGCTGCTTCATCACGGGTTATCTCCATTCCTAGGATCTGTCTGCAGCGGGCCCAAGTCTTTCATCGCAAAGACTTGCCCAACTCTGTTTCGGCACTGTCAATCTTCTTGATATCTTTTCCCATGATGAGCATGTCATCAACATATAATAAACGAGAACTAAGAAATCACCATCCGAGAACTTACGCGTGAACACACAAGTGGTCCGACTCCGTTCTGTCATACCCATCTTTGTAACATGAACGAATCGAACTTCTTGTACCATTGCTTGTGGAGCTTGTTTCACCCCATACAAGCTCTTCCTCGGCCTACACACCATATGCTCCTTGCCCTTGACTTGAACCCCTCTGGTTGGTGCATGTAGATCTCTTCTTCCAGTCACCATGGAGAAAGACAGCTTTAACATCTAAGCGCTCTATCTCCAGATCCATGCTAGTGCCAACCCAAGCAACACCCGTATGGATGTCATCTTCACCACTTGGTGAGAATATCTCCTCGAAGTCTATACCTTTCCTCCGACCAAACCCTTTAACCACAAGTCGGCCTTGAACCTCATCTGTGAATTCTTCTGCTCAACCTTCTTTCTGAACACCCACTTGTTGCTCAGAGCTTTCTTGCCCTTAGGCAGTTTCACCATATCATAGGTGTGGTTCTTATGCAAGGATTCCATCTCCTCTTGCATAGCTTTCAACCACTCCTCCTTATGCTCGTCGGCTAGGGCCTCAGAATAATCTTCTAGCTCTCCCCCATCGGTTAGCATAATGTACTCGTGCGGTGAGTACCTCTTAGACGGCTGTCTGTCCCTAGATGGCCTCCTCACCTGTGGCTCAACAGGTGGATCAAGTGGGGCCGCTCTCTGGTCCATCTTCCGAAGGAACTCCCTCGTCCTCTGCACCTTGCTGTACTCCCCCGTCATCAGGCACCACGGGAGGAGTAATCGGATCCATGTCCTCTAGCTCACCTGAACTAGGCTGGTTCTTCTCTGGCTTACCAATGTCTTCGATACACTGATCTTCAAAGAAAACCACATCTCTGCTCCTGACGAGCTTCTTCTCGGTCGGATCCCATAACCTCGTAACCGAATTTTTCATCACCGTACCCTAAGAACACACACCTTTGCACGATCTTCATATCGAGCTTGGACCTCTCGTCCTTTGGTACGTGAACGGATGTCCCGCATCCAAACACCACGAGATGACCGTACGATGGATCTGTCCAGTCCACACCTTCTCGGTACTTCTCCATTCAACGGGGCGATGGAGACTGTTTATCAAATACACCGCCGTGCGCATTTGCTTTTCCCCGAACGTCTTGGGCAACTTCACATGGGATAACATGCATCGATTCTCTCAACAATGGTGCGATTCATTCGCTCGGCTACACCATTATCTTTGGGGGTCTTGGGAACCGTCTCTGTTCATGCCGTATACCACAGGACTTGCGGTACTCATGAAAGTCGCCAATGTATTCACCACCATTGTCGGTGCGGATGCACTTCAATGGTCTACTGTCTCTCTCTCGACCATAGCATGAAACAACTTAAACACACCAAAGACCTCGTCCTTGGATTTCAAAGCATAAACCCAAACCCTCCTAGATGCATCATCTATAAAAGTGACAAAATACAATGCCCCACCCAGGTTTTTGTCCTCATAGGACCACAAACATCGAAATAAACCAAATCTAATGCATGCACTTTATTAATATGAGAAGCGGTTTTAATGAATGAAACTCTATCTTTGTTTCCACGATAAACAATCAAGACAGTTTTGAGAGGCATACTGCCACGTCGGAAGGAGGCGCTTCCTCGCTAGTAGGCGAAGCCCTTTTTCACTCATGTGGCCTGAGACGCACCGTGCCACATGTCAATAGCCGAATCTTCCGTGCGTTCAATTCACCCTTGCACATACCGACACTTGCCTTGTACGGTGCAACACTTCTTTCCTCTAGCCACGATCAACGAACCCTTGATGAGCTTCCATCGCCCACCAAAGAACCGGCTTTCATAGCCATCATCATCCAGCCTTCCCGTCGACATCAAGTTGAGGCGAAGGTCTGAGATATGCCTCACATCCCTGAGAACCAATGTGCAGCCCACATCGGTCTTCACACAAATATCACCGACTCCCACGATCTTTGATACGCCGAGAATTTCCCATCTTCACGGTCCCATAGTCACACCGACTTGTAGCTTGTGAAGGAGTCCTGTGTGGAGTCGTATGAAAAAAGCTCCCGAGTCTATCACCCGGTCGGTGCCCGACTCGTGGCCGTGAGACATACATCGTGGTCTCGTAGAAAGAATAACTACCATGTCGCCATCCGAAGCGACCGCGGTGGAATCGATTCTTCTTCCTTCCCTTTTCCTTTCTTGTCGTTTTTCTTACCACGACATTCATGCTCAGTAGTGGCCCTTCTTGCCACAATTCCAAAGATTCAACATCTTTTACGTTACTCGACTTGCCTCTTGATTTATCTCGGGCCTTCCCGCCCTTCCCGTTCTTTCCTCTCCCCGTTCCTGTCACACAGGCCTCTTCTTGAGTAGACCCTCGAGACTTCCTCCTTGTCTCCTCATTGAAGAGACAACTGGTTACCTGTTCCATGGATATCTTTCCGTCTCGGCGCGGAGTTACTTAGAGACACCACCAATGTCTCCCAACCGTCGAGCAATGAACTAAGCAATAGTAAAGCCCGCAATTCATCATCCAGGACCATCTTCATAGAGGTGAGTTGGTTCACTATATTGCTTGACCTCATTCATATGCTCTCGACCTGAGAACCACGTAACCACCATCCTTGAACTTGAGATTCACAAGTCGCCTTATCAAAAATATCTTATTACTTGGTTGTCTTCCTCTCATACACCCTTGTAATTTTAGCCATAGGCTTGCGGCTGAGGTTTCTGTAGACACATGGTGAAACACGGAATCATCCAACCATTGTCTGATAAACCCCACCGCCTTTCGGTCCATCTTCTTCCAATCATCATCAGTCATATCCTTGGATTTTGGCTTGATATGCACCGAGATTGGAGAATATGGTCCTCGCAATAAAGCAAGTCCTCCATCTTAGCCTTCCATATGGTCCAGTTAGAACCATTGAGGCTGATCATCCTTGAGCCACCTTCCATAACTCAAACAGATCCTACCCGTTCAATGAACTTAGCTCTGATACCACTTTGTTGGGATGCCTTGCACAAACCTTAGGATCTAGCCTCCCGAAACAAACCCGGAATTATGGATAAAGCAATGAAATAAATCAAAGCATCAATCACACACCACACAAGAGATTTTTACGTGGAAAACCCTCAAAGAGGTAAAACCACGGGACCTCGTCCCGATCAACAATCCACTATGAAGTAGAACGTTACAATCTTCTTCACTCACGCAGAGTGGATAAACAATAAGAGAAATAGAGAAAATGGAGAGATCTAACCGATTACGAGGACATAGAAGCGGCCGAGATGTAGATTGGGAAGTAGAGAACCTCCACGAGCAGAACCTCCCTTCTATAAGCTTCCTCTCTCTTTTCTCCCTCTCTCTCACCTTTGATAGCCCTAAACCCTTTAGCAAATTCCTTGCAAAGCTTTAGGAAACCCTCTTGCTATTTTGTGATACCTAGAAAAACCTAGGCAACCCCTTTTATAGTTTTGGGAAACTCCTTTCCGCATCCCGGTTGCGAAAGGACTCAAATCCAGCGATTTAGCGCAAAATCGCGGAACAATCTGCGTAACCTACGACTAGTCCCGGCTCTCCTACGACCGGTCGTAGACCACCTACGACCGGGTCGTAGCTCTCCTACGACCAGGTCCCAGCTACAGAAAAAAAAGACGAACTGAACTTCCGGACTTCGAGTCGTGCCAGGGCTCGAACCTACGACCGGTCGAGCACCTCCCACGACCGGTCGAGCACCTCCCACGACCGGTCGAAGACGGGGAAAAAACCCCATCAGTTTTCACTGTCCATTCGTTTTATACACTTGGCCCACTTGATACAAAGCTCAGATTTTGTACGTGTATGTATTGGCACGTGTGCTTGTGCGTGGATAGACAGGGCAAAGCAAATATGTGAACTTGGCAAACTTCTCATTCTACGGTTGGGATTGCATTTGAGACCGCTTATGAAGACCAATTTAGAAGAGTATTGGACTGAATCCTTAAAATCCATGAAGAATCTTAAGGTGGGCCACACACGCTACGACCTCTATGCAATGTTAAACGTGCGGCCATCAATGTAAAATCACAACGTCAAATCCAGATTATCATAAGATGATAGCGAAATTTCTGTGATGACTTTTTGTTGATGGGCCATGTTACAACTGTTATAGGGCCATGTTCCAACTGTGCGAGGATAGAAATGGCATTTTCGTCCAGGTCGATTGCACATGGTGTGGGTCCCACTTCAACCAACCTTACCTAACCTAGAGAGGAAAAAGCAACGGTAGATGCAACAGCAATTAAAAGGCAACTTTTCGAGGTCTGATCCACTACAAGGCAGTGTAGGACAAGCTTAACATGCAACTCCATGCATGGGACACAACGTAATATATGCATGAAATCCAATCCGTCTATCATGTGTACTGCCTCAGTTTCTATCTATATTTAAAAAATCAGTATGAAAAAGAACCCAAGTCGACCACACCGCAGGGAATAGAGACACCCACCATTCAATACCTTCCAGATGTGGGGACCATTGTTATTTATTTATACAATCTAATCCATTCAAGAGCTGACCCTCACCAGGATTAATGGACAACCCAAAAATATGGAAATTCCAAACGCGAGTGAGCCACACGGCCAGCACCAGGCGATTTTAAAATTTTAGCATGAATTTACATGGTGTGGCCCACCTGATTTCTCTATAAACCTGATTTTTTCGGTGCTAAAAAAAAAGAGGGGTGAAACATGATGGACAGATTGGATGTCATTAATTAACCACGGTAGGCCCCACACATCACCTTGTAGGTTAAACCTAGCCTACAAAGCTTTGTAGTGGATACAACATCCTGTTGTTTTCTCCTTTATGTCTACTCTTAAGTGTGCTTATCTTTTATAAATTAGGATTACTGAGGTTAACACCGACGTGAGTCCAATCGACCCTGAAATACATGTATCAGTCGTTTTCTTCTTCCTTATCTTAATTTGATCCATAACGTCAGCTGGGGGCCCCAGCAAATCAACGGTCAAAATGGGTCCTCATAAGGGTACATCTGATGGTGGCCGTTCAGGCATTCCGTTAGTCAACACCAATGATAAGTTGATAAACATGTGACCTGTGATGATCTGGGTCGTTAATCTGATGGCCCCAGCATGCATGGATGGAGGGCCACCCAGAAATTTTCTTGATTGGAAAATCATAAAAGTCCAATTTTTTTGTCATTTTTCTGATGTTTATGGCCCATGCTTTAGTAATCGTGACCGTTGATTTATTGAGTCACAACGTGGATGGACCTGGTGGAAGATCCTGTGGCCAGCTTATTGCTCATTTGCTATTCTCAGCATCCGCATGCGCCGCAAAGCAAAAGGTCAATATTGTTATAATGAGGAGATTTTTGAATCACTGGCCACCTTAGGGCCATCTTTCTATATTTTTCTTTTTTCCTTTACTTCTTTCTTTTCTCTAGTGAAAAATCAACATTGCCTCTTCAATGTAGGCAGTCTTTTCCCAATAACATCGTATAATCTTGTTTCTTGACTTTGATATTCGAATAAAAGGCCTGCGTATGCTTTGTAGAAATGCAGGTTCTTTGCAGGTTCGTAGATCATATTATTTCTCTTAGAGCTGTGTTAGCTCTGTCACAAATCACCACTTGGGATCTAACGTACGTTGCCACATGCTGAGGCCCGCTTAGGATCCAGTGTACGTTAATACATGGTGAGGCCCACATCCTGGGATGGTCATATATATGATTTGAACAAATAATTATATCATCTTTATACTATAAGCAAGGTATTATCCTACTATGACTATTCATTTTCTTATCCTAACTTTTGATGTTTAGGGTTCATTTGGATCATAAGTTAACTTAAGATAAGCTGCTTATTAAAAAGATAAGTATGTTTAGCAAACAACATACTTATCAGCTTCTCCTCTCTTTCGTCCCTATCAATGCCTCTCTTTAATAACTTGTGAAAAGTAAAAAAGCTAAAACAAAATAACTGAAGTGATTATGTACTGTCAAGTGAAAAAGTTACTACTAATTATAAACCAAGCTAATTACTTATTTGAAATAAGTCACTTATTTGTTAATGTAAGTAGAAAAAGTAACCTATTTGGTAGTATCCAAACGGGCCCTTACAGTTAAATTTGAGTAATCAAAAATCTCTCTCTCTTTTTTTTTTTTTTCATTATTTGTAAATTCATCTACAGATGGTGATCTTCGGAATCATCTTTTCAGCATAAGTTTCTTACTGTATCCTGCCAAGTCTATAGTCCACAATATGTACGGTTTTGATCCTTGAATACTCGGCATATTGGCTCCAAATGGCAATGACAAAGTACACGAAATCATTATAAAGACAACGAAATCTTTCTCCTAATCTAACAGGTATGGAGCAAATGGGTTAGGTGAGTCCCTTGGATAATCCAGATTAAATAGGAATTTAGACCCATGAGCACATCTACATCCAAAAATTAAGGTGGATACAATTATTAAATGCATTCCGTCTAAGACTTTTCAAAATCTACCAATTGGACCGAACACGAACCCTAATGAATAAATGTAATTGCATGTGACATGTTGGTGAGAAAGAAATGAATATATGTGAAAGTTCACCTATAACTATTGTACAATATCATTTTTTATCCAACGAAGGGAGAAAAAGAAAAAGGAAAGACGACTATCCCAAGCAATGTTAGCTTGCATGAACGGAAAACTTCACAAAATATATATCACCGAGATGCACGCATGTGCAAAGTATATATGGACCATCCATTGGATATATATCATTACAGGTATTTTGGAGTTGTGCCTTAAAAAGTTAATGTTAATTTTATTCATTGATGACATTGATGGTAACTAGTGATATTGATGATCTTATTGTTAATCATGATGAGCATGTGTCATCAATAGACAAATTGTAATGCCATAGTTAACCCTTTATATATATATATATGAAAACGCTCACCTGTGAACCAGTTCTTACGTAGTACGTACGAACTTTTTTGACAACCCATCATACGTGATGAATCTCGCAAATCTGAACCGTCCACATGAAGTAGAACCTCATGAAACCTCATGGTATAAAATTTTACTTTGATCCGAAACTTTGGTGGACCGTGAAAAATGTAAACAGTTTCTTTCCTTGATTTGAATTTCTTTTTGCTATGGACGGTATGGATAAAAGTTTTAGATAAAAGTGAAACTTGGTCCTGGGGGTTTTCACTAGGTGCTGCTTCACATGAACGGTTCAGATTTGCGAGATTCATCACGTATGATGGGTTATCAAAAAAGTTCGTACGTACAACGTACGAATTGGTTCGCAGGTGAGCGCTTCTCTCTCTCTCTCTTTATATATATATATATATATATATATATATATATATATATATATATATATATATATATATATATATGAGAGAGATGCTCACACACAACTAGTTGGACCGTGAGTTTTGGTCCAACTAGCTCGGCATTAAATTGGGGAAAAACTCTTGTTGTGAATACCTAATTATCTCTTGAATAAATTGTGTACACTATATCCTACTTAATATGGGTACACATATTAAAGTTATTGATTGTTTATCAAATGGCCCGCTAATTGGATATTATTTATAATAACAAAATTTATCAAAATATACTTATTTCTTTACCTACATGTGCAAGTAAAATCTAGACCCTTGTAATGCATTTTTAATTGTCCAAATTTCTCCTATAATTGTTTTAACTACTAAATAGAAAACAAATTTTTTATTTTTTTTACACACATGATTACAAAGTACTATATTTGTTCCATGGACCAGATCCCTTACATATTTGATCCATTATCTGAATAAATTAAACTTGTACAAATCCAAATTATAATCCTTCTTATTGAAAAGGTAGCCTCTCTCTCCCCATTCATTTATTACTCTCTCTTGATATTCTATCCAACAGTAAGAGTACTGTGATCCATTATTACTCTGAAGGTCCAAAAATTATACTGACACACGATTTGGGTAAGGTTACACTTAAGGTAAAAATTATGCTGAGTTTGGTAAATCTCTATAACACACCATATAATCAAAGTGGATTTTACATACAAGTCAATGTAGGCCCACCCTAATCCAACTACTATTATTTGTATGGCCAATGGGCAGCCTCTGCATTCCCATGCAATCTGAGACATGAATCCAGCCACTAGTCTCCGCGTCACACGAATAATGATATGGTTTGTAGCAAATGGTGTGCCTCTCCTTGATTTATGTGTGAAATCTACTCTGACCATAAGGTGTGCCATGGAATGTTAACTGTAAGGTATATATATATATAAAATAAATAAATAAAATAAAAAGTAAAAAAGTCAGCAACTTTTATGGTTCAGGTACTTAATTGATTGTCAGAGTGGATTATCCATAAACATCACTATTGGCCTCATAAAAATCAAGGGTTGGCATCCACCTCTTCTATTGTCTTTTGGTTTAGCCTACTTAATCACAAATCTACTTATATTTTTAGCTCTATGGTTAAATTTCTACTATTCACATAATGGTTGGAGTGGATTTACCATGTATATCAGGAAGGGATGCCAAGCCCACATCTCCTCCGTGCTGTTTAGAGAGAGATTTTTAAACTATGCTTTCCTTTTAAAAAGGAGAGAAAAAAGGAGAGATTTAAACGGTGAGAGAGTAATAAATGAAGGGAGAAAAAGTGAGAGCATAGTCTTGTTTACGGACTTTCTGGCTATATTTTAGGAGGTTTACATGTGTGATGCATTTGTACAATACGTTACATGTGTCATAAATCTGATCTGTTTATCAAGTACAACAGCTTATGATAATGTGAGAGGCCATTTTTATTTTTTCTCTTCTAATCAATAGTTGATTAGAGTACCACTCTTTTAGGAGAAATTTGGAGTGGTTAGAAATGCATTATATTAATTTAAATTTAACTGCCATATATGATTTAAATAACTAATATATTTTAATAAAATTTCGTAAATAACATCTAAGTAATGAGTCCTATTTCATAAACGGAGAGGATCTTTAATACTTATTACCATCTTAAGTGAGTAGGACATTGTATTACATCATCTTTTACAAGAGGCATTACATGTGAATAAAAAAGGCATTCTTGTCATTTAATGCCCAGCTAGTTGGACCAAAACTCACGGTCCAATTAGTTGTGTGTGAGCATTTCTCATGTATATATATATATATATATATAAAAACGGTGAGATTCCACCTGATACATATTAATAAGAAAGAATGTACATCTTGGGAATTTGGGCAGGCCCCATAGGAAGACAGGCCACACCTATCATTTGTAGAAAAACTAATAAAGGAAAAAGGAAGCAGGAGCTGGAATCAGCCATGAAAAAGGCCGCTGACTGGCTAATGCCCCCAACCATGCCAAAGAATAGACACCCAGGAAGAGGGCAAGACGCCGGGCTGGATGAGAAGGCTAAGGTGAGCAGGGTAAAAAACTAGCAGAGGCCATCCCCAACACAAAACCGAAGGAAGCCATAGTTAACCCTTGGAAGTGCCTTAAATATAGACATACATGAGCTAAAAGGTAGGGTCTCCTCTGATTTTCCTTAAAAAATTAAGGGTGGAGACAATAGTCGCTAATTAAGTAAGAGTTGTGAGCCATGAATATTAGTATCCTATTGTTTCATGACTACCTAGGGAGTTGTATAATAAGCTTGTGGTTACAGTTATTATTACTTTGTTATCTTGTGTGCTAGGACTGGTGACGAGTCGGGATGAAAGGTTTCCACCATTGAGCATAATAATGAGTCGGTGCGCATTTAACTTACTTCATATAGGAGTGTTAGTATGAGATGGGAATAGGCTACTGGTGTTAGACTTGTTGGGCACTTGTATTGGTGGATCTGATTCAAGTACCTAAACTGGAAGGCCTATCATACCTAGATTATAATCAATTTGAGGATGTGCTAGCTAGATCTGCTTAATACTTAGACCAAAAGATGTAAAGAGTTCAAGGCCTTAATTACTTATGCTTTGACTTGCTTTAGGGGGTCATCATCTAACTAATAGAAGTGAGTGTAGTTTGGGGCATCCATTGAGATCTTGTTGGGGCTCACATCATCCACAAAGGGATCTATTAGTTTCTTAGAAACTATGTTATGATTTAATTTAGATATTGAAATTAGATGTTTATCAAAGATTGATTGAATTTTTTTATTTTTATTTATTATTATTATTTTTTTTTGGTTCCTGCAGGGCTAGCACTCAAAAAGCTTTGAAAGATTTTATAAATGCTTTCAACTATCAAAATTTTATTTTAATCGTTAAAAATATTTTAACTTGATGATCATTATATGATGGTTTAGATTTGGACTTTATCACTTGATTTGTATAAATATTGAATAAATGGTGGATGGCTATAACAATGGAAAGGTTGGATAAGATCTAAGGTATATAAGAAGGTGGGATTGAAAGATTCTAATATAATCATGCATACAAAAGATTGTTGGGTGGTAACTAATGCCTCACCTGCATATATATATATATATATATATATATATATATATATATATATATATATATATATAGAGAGAGAGAGAGAGAGAGAGAGAGAGAGAGAGAGAGAGAGAGAGAGAGAGAGAGAGAGAGATCATTGATCAATATCCTCACCTTCACCTTCATCAATCCTAATACAGATTTCCCATGCTCAGCCAGACCTAGTCTAGACGTAACTCATGAATCTCATGGCTTCAAGTCTTGTTGATGAGTAGCTTAGATTTTCCTAGGTTACCAAAAAAAAAAAAAGAGAGAGAGAAAAAAGAAAAGAAAAATTCACCTTTTGGGTCTACATTTGCTCATATTCAGTGCTGACCCGGGTCCTTACGTACTCTTGCTCGGGTGGTAGACTCTCAGGAGTTTCAACACTCGGTCAAGGGTTCGAGTACCCATAGGTGGTGAAATTCCACTAGCGTGAGTGTGTGGGGTGTGTGTGTGTGCGTGTGTAAAATAAAATAAAAAATAAAAAAAAATCAGTGCTGACCCATTAAACAAATGGTTCAGCTTATTTTGAATTGGACCTGATTCAATGGCTCTGGGTTGAAAATACAAACCACATTATCAAATGGGTTAGGTTTGAGACTCCCCGGTCCAGACCTGACCCATTTGCACTCCTATTGATAGGTTTGCTAATTCCACACATTTGAAACTATAGACAAGTGCATAGAAAGAGTGTCATTTTCAGTCGTTGATGATGCTAATTTGGATGGTCTTGATTGACATACACGTGTGCCCCATGTGTGGTAGCCTATGTGCAGTAGATCATGCCTACTTATAAGTCTATTGATGAATGCCTCTATGACCTCCATTCATTGATAAAAATAAAATAAAATCAATGGCTATCATTAGTTTTGGTTTTGGTGCACTTATTTCTCACTTCCCAATAAAAGTGATTCAAATACCTTAGTTGGACCCAACATGAAGTGGGTCTGTTGATGGGATGCCCTCCAAAAAAATCAGCCCTATCCAATCATCAGGTGGGCCACACTATCAGACAACCACCCAAAAACCTCCAAGTGGTGTTTCTCAAACCATGTGCCATTGCCAATCAAGACTCATCACCATAAAAACCTAATAAAAGGTACCTTGAAACATGATTAATATCATGCCATTTCTAGTAATTTGATTATGCACGTCATGTCTCAAGACCCACTCCTGACTCATGTGTCATTTACCATAGACACATTCATAGTGTTGGGTGCATGTTTTCTTTTCATGTCTATCACATATAAAGGATACCACTCATATACAATGCATTATGGTGATTGTTGCTTGTCTGGCATGCAATGCATGCACAGACCACATGTGACATGGTCACCCCAGCACATACATGTATGCCATCACTATTGCATTATTGAATCTAACCCATGACTCATTACACCCGGTGGCCCGAACCGAACCACTTGACCCGACTTGACCCATTTAATTGTAATTTGGGTTCAGTTCGAAACTTGCTTACTCAGACTTCGAACTTGTCCGAGTCAACTCAACTCAGTGAGATTTTGAGCCAAGTCCTGAAACCTAATATTGGGCGTGAGTGGCTTCCGACTCAGAAAGACTCGTTGAGTTGACTCGTGATATGACTTGTGATTATTCAAACCGACCCAAGTCAAGAACTCGACCCAACCTACCTAAAAATTGGGTCCAGTCAAGTCAAGTTTTGGGGTCGACCGACTCGACCTGGCATTACCCAACTTAGGTTTAGGAAGTTCCATTAATGAGAGATTTGTAGATATCTTTTAAAATATTCCTATCTTCTTTTAAAATGATTTAAGGCCACATGAATTTAATAATTACAATTTCAAAAAAATAATTTTGAATGTGAAATGGTTAAGCTGTCCATTCCTGTCCCCACCATGAGAAACTGTTTATGGTTGGAATGATTTTGGGTTTGTGCGATGCAAACAGGCCCAAACCATCCCGGGCCCACCACATTGACGGTCCTGTCTTACCTTAGTACAGGACTCTTTGTCAACAAGGCTGAGTAGTGCCCAGGCCCATCCCAACATGAAAACCAAGCCTACCACAAATCCCAACATATAAACAGTTTGAGCTATATATCCAAACCGTTTATACGACCGGACATGTGGTAGATGAATGATACTACAAAAATTCTTTGATTGGACTATTTCAAACCATTGATCATTTAAATCTTTTTCTTTAGAGGGCCAGGGTTTAGGGACTAGTGTTGAACTAGCCTAGCCATCCCTAATCAAGACACAGCCTATCCGGCCCATTAACAGCCCAACACTTGTACAAACAAAGGGTTGTGATTAAACCTTAAATGGTCATGTAAATCCAAATGGGTTTTCAAATCACTAGGACAAACACATAAAAACATAATGAAAAAGAGAAAAAAAATCCAATTGAGGGAGTTGTGACAAAAATTCTATGTGAATGAGAGTCAAAGGTACATAGGCAGTATGTTGTCGTGACAGTTGAGTCTAAAGGCCATGTGGGTCCCACTTTGTTAGCGTACAAGTGGGCCACCCTTCTATGCAGACATTGCCAAACCCCACTGTAATATATAGGAAGTGCAAAAGAAACAAAATGAACTGATAGTGTTAGGTTTAAATGTCCAGGCTGTAGTGTTTGTCTGGACCCAAACATGTTCTGTGTACGACTTTTTCTGGCCGTGGAAAAGCATGCCATTGATCTTATGAAGATGAAAAATTAGTTGGGGTGGGCCATGGAAGAGGTTGTCCATCAATTCAATCATCGATGGGTGAGTGTACCAACCTGAAAGATGTTTGCTCGTACATATGATTTATACTTTTCAGGATGCGTTTGGTATGAGAGTGCGTGCAGGAGCCATAGGGGCTTTGTTATCTCCTCCCTTATTGTTGAGATGAGGCACCTTCTTATGTGTAACATGTTGAACAGGTTCATTTTTTAGATATGCGTTGATACTATGTATACAATGTGTAATCGCTGAATTAAATTAACCGTTCAAAAAAAAAAAAAAAAACTCCACCATGAGCTGGGTCTAGTGTTTGGGAAGTTTGCTGACGGTTCACCAAGTCCAGGAATAGCAAGGAAGTTGCTTCGACCTAAGTTTAGGACTCCAAAAGTAGCAGTGCCCAGTTTTAAATTTGGGAAGTGATAGACCGATGAATGACGATTCGCCTGAGTTGGATGTGACACATCATTTGAGTTAACTTGGACTCAGTCAAGTTCAATCAATTCAGGGTCCTTGCTCTTGCTCCGGTGGTTGACTCGTAGGAGTTTCAACACCTGGTCAAGGGTTCGAGCACCCATAGGTGGTGAAATCTCACTAAGGCGTGAGTGTGTAAATTTTTTAAAAAAAAAAAAAAAAAAAGTTCTATCGATTCAGTGCCGTGAGCTGGGATTGAGAATAGACCGTAACGCACATGATTTGTACGAGTCACACCTGACTCGGACAAGTCTCGACTCGACGCAGGACCAAACGAGTGACTAGGCTTGGGCCATTGATGGGCCCCGATGAGGTCCTTCAACCCTGATGTGGACCGCAAAATAACACTCAGGACTGAGCTCATCTCAAGAGCATAATGGGCCAAAAAAAAGTAGCCGGAGCCCGGCCGACGATGATTATGCACGGATTGAGTCCGATCCCAGCCATCTATTTTTGTGCACATCCGGGGATGTTCATTAGGTGTGCCCCACCATGCAGAGATATGGAGAAAATCCCTGGAAATGGTAAATGAGGTGGACCAACAAGCTCTTAGACAGAGGGTTGTAATTTAGGTCCATGGGCCTAACATTCGAGCCCAAACAAGCCCATCAACAGCCCATAATGTAATTGTATTACTTTCAAGTTAGACCTGAAAATAATGTGATTGCAAACCTATATCCTCTAATTAATTATTGCATTTACTTTGATCGTGCATCCAAACGCGCCTCGCCTAGGAAAAGCACAACTAACGATTCTCAAGAGGATAAATCTAAAGAGGCAATCCATTGCCATATACACCAATCATGAACCCGTGTATGAGATCCAAGCCATTCATCAAGTAAGTCCACCAGGAAAATTCCTTGGGCTAAAAATGGAACTGGTCCACTCCAGCTGGTGCACATGTGCGTTGAATATAGACAGTCGATTTTTTATTTTTTATTTTTTTCTAACCATCCATTTTTCTAGAACATACATGGCCCACTTGATAAGTAAACCTGCCTAACTTATGAATTACACAGATTTTACAAGGGGGAGTTAATTGATACTCTAACTGCATATGACGCTTGATAGACAAGCACTCAAAAATTATACATAAGCCATGCATTAACTCAAATTCAGACAACTAAATGGTGGAAATCACAGTGGCTAGGTTACAGTCCCAAAAATAGATTGGTTGGAAAATCCAAACCACTGCATTGTGGACGCTTGTTTGTTGCAGTACCATGGCTTCATATTTTCATTTTTAAATGTCCAAACATCCACAAAACCATTAGTCAGTTAATCAAACAAGTATTTTATTTATTTATTTTTATTTGTTTATAATACATATATTAGATGGGATTGTATTATTAATCCCATTTTGAAATTCCGGCTGACATGTTTGGAAGGAATGTGAGAGGGGATTAAAATTAGCTTTGTAGGCTTTGGAAAATAAGCCATGTATTGAAAAGGGTTACTTGAAATGTCTCTCAAAATTCGCCCAGCTTTGTAAATCTATCTGAAATTCAAAACATACCAAATTTGGAGCTTGCCTAGCACTATGCCAATCGAAGGAATAAATGTGGGATACACATCAGCAAATTTTGTGGGTCCCATCATGAGTATGGGATATATCTAGACCATCCATCCATTTTCTGAGATCATACTAGGGCATGGGCTTAAAAATCAGTCAGATCCAAAGCTCAAATGGAACACACCATAGAAAGCAATGGGGATTGAATGCATGCCATTGAAAACTTCTTGGGGGCCATGGAAGTTTTGGTTCAAATTGATATTTGTGTTTTCCCTTTATCCAATTCAGTGTGACCTCGTGAATAGGTTTGATGGAAAATAAACATCACATTGGGCTACAAGAAAGTTTAAATTATGGGTGTTACTATCTCTACTGCTTTCTGGTGTGGTCTAAGCTCTAGATTTGTCTCATTTTTTGAGTCCATGCCACAAAATGATATTGAAAAAAGGATGGACGCCGCGGATATAACACATACATCACAATAAGGTCGGAAAAACATGTCAACACACTAGGAAAGTTGGCTTATGTGATATTAAAAATTTTAAAAAATAAAATAAATAAATAGTCCCCCAAATGATGGATTTTTGTTGTATCCACGTTCAATCCAAATGCAATTTGAAGGTAAATCCTAAGATTTATTTTTTTAATACTTATATTCCAAATATAGCATTAGAAAACATGAGATAAACTCAATCCATGTACAATACCTTGTACATGCATTTATTACAGCTTTTGTAATTCCATCCACCTTAATTCCACCTAATACAGTTGGCCCTAAAATAGGACTTAACAATTTATACATTTCTATTTGAATACCTCGAATACAATTACTATATAATTTATAAGTGCCTGTGTATCATCAATCCCACTCTGCCAGAGTATCAAATGTGGCATTATTTTACAATAGGAGTCAAAAGAGTCCTTCAAACATAACTAAAGTTAAAATCATGCATGTTAAGTCTGGCATTGTGTACCTCCTTTGGACTATGCTTTAAGTTTTATTAGAAATTGGACAGTTAAAGGTGTGTTTGGATGGTTTTTGCCAAAATGGATGTACGATGAGACAGGTGATAGACTCATCCAAAAACTATTACAATAGAAAAGACACCAATGACCTGTTATTTCTGGCACGAATCACGGACTTTCTTTGCGTGCAACTACGGTGATTTGAACATAAAACAAAATAAAGTCAGAGCTGTAAAGGAATTCAATCATCTATAATCCAACCACTAAGGGAAAGAAAGATAATTTTCATCCCTTAGTTTTTGTAGTATAGATGGTAGGTAACACAATAAATATTGGCCTTGATCAACGAACAGGATCGATTGGAAGTGGGTCACTTATTTTCCTCGACTCCAATTCGGTAGTGAAAACCTCCAACTGGGTAGTGCTGTGGGCCCCACCATGATGTATATAATTCATTCATACTGTCCATACATTTTTCAGCTTATGTTAGGGCATGAAACTAAAAATGAGGCAGACCTATGGTCAGGTGGACTACATTAAAGTAAACAGTGGCGATTGAACGCCCACCGTTAAAAGATTCTTGGGGGCCACAGAAGCTTTGGATTAAGCTGATTTTTGTGTTTTCTCTTCATCCAGATCCGTGTGACCTAATCAACAGGTTGGATGGCAAATAAACATTACAATCAGCCCTACGAAGTTTTTAATGGTGGGTGTTAAATCACCACTGTTTTCTATGGTGTGATCCACCTGAGATTTGGGTCTGTCTCATTTTTGGGTGTATCCACTAAAATGGGCTGAAAATATGGATGGATGGTGTGGATGAAACACATACATCATAGTGGGGACCACAGAGCTTTGTCAGCACTGACCAGCTTAGCAGACTACTAAAAGAAGAAATCACTCAACGGGCGAAACTAAAATTTCCCAAAAAGGTAAGATGCATGGCTCCCTATGAAAGTCTTAGTAAGAAAGTCAGGTGGAGGCCCACCTACTGCAGATCTCACATAGCAGGACCATTGTGACCAACGTCCAACATGGTCCAAATTCAATTCACTGTTTTGTTTTGGCCCATCTAAAAATCTTATGGGCCAGATTTTCTAGCTATGGATCTCGAAGGGCGGTTCGGTCCACCTAGTGGACAGTTTGGATTATAACCATGTGTGCCATGTTGGCATATGTGCAATGCTACAAAGTTACAGCAAGTGCAACAAAGAACATCTTTTCATATGCATGGAAAATGCGTGTGGTCCAGTTCTTTTTTGAGCCAGCGCCCAAAAATGGGCCCTAATGGCCGACAAGACGTTTCCGGTTCCTAGCGCTTTCGTCCTTAAATGGGAATGTCTCACACACAAGTAGTTGTAGATGAAAGAACATGTAACCAACTTTGAGCAGGGCTAACATGGTGTCTATATAATTCAATCTTTCTAACTGCTTTGCTGTTTCATAAAAATAGGATGGTCCAAAAAACAGGTTGATTAGATTATTGTGTTAGCCACTTGATAGGAAAGAAATGGACAACTGTCTAAAAATCTAGAAATTCACATGGTGGCCTACATGATGGGTTGAGTCGGGGGTTTTTGGGTATCCTATTATTATTATTTGGCTACTATGTTAGACCAGTTGAATATCTTACATGCATGGCCCCACACCTGAACTAGTTGCAATTACTATTCTCTTGTTTAAATGATTCATCCCTAAGTGGGCTTGTCTTGGGCCTGGGCTAGGTTTGTAGCTTATATAAGGCCCACCCAAATACAACAAAGTCTGGCCCATTTCTCAGTGTTGAACCTATGGGCTATGGCCCATCCATGGTGAAGCCCACCTTGTGGACGGTTTGGATCAGCTAACATGATACCAGATCTAATCAGCTATAGGACCCGAATTTCCGTGCATAAAAAAATAAAAATAAATAAATAACTGCGGGCCCCACCATGATGTGTGTGTGACATTCACTACGGTAGAGATTGTGATGCCCAGCATAGAAACATTCCAGGGACCCACAAGTTTTGGATAGGCTGTATTTGTGTCTTCGATTCATCCGGTGGGAATGACCATATGAACGGGTTGGATGGCATATAAATATCACGAGCAGTCCCAGGAAGGTTTCAATGGTGGATGTTTCCATCCCCACTGTTCCTATAGTGTGGCCCACTTGAATTTAATATTTGTCCGGTTTTTAGTTTCAAGAACCAACATGATCTAGAGAAACTGATGGACGGAGTGGATTTTATACAGACATCGAAATGGGGCCCACAGGGATTTCGTTGCACGGACTCGTCCCCGTTCCCATTAGGGGTGCACATGGGTCGGTTTGGTCCGGTTCTGGGGTGAAACTGGACCGAACCGTTCCTAACGGTTCTAGGATATTCGGAACCAGAACCAGACCGTTGGCACCTTAGAACCGAACCGGAACCGAACTGTTAAAACCGGTTTGGTTTCGGATCGGTTCCACGGTTTTAGGCTTTTTATAATCCAACCCAATTGCATGTTTAATTTTATTATCTAGCCCATGTTCATACATGTTGTGGTCCATTTGATGAATGGTTTAGATATTGTATAAGGTGTGCAAAAATACATTTATGAAAATAATTAAATGTTGCATTATAAACCATAAATTATGAGTCAAATATGGAAACGATCAAAGGGTTCTTGGTTCGATTCCAAGTTCGGTTCCACGGTTTGGTTTTACGAATCGAATCCACAGTTTGGTTCTACGGATCGATTCACGGTTCGGTTCGGTTCGGTTCTACATACCCCCAAACCGAGAACCGAACCGATGTAATCGGTTTTTTGATTTTTGGAACCGAACCGGAACCGGTGCACTCTAGAACCGGACCAAACTGGACCGTTTGGTGGGTTCCGGTCCGATTCCATGGTTCTACCGGTTCAATGTGCACCCTTAGTTCCCATCCTCTAGTAGTCGCGCGTATGCAATTGCCATGGGAATACAATGCTCTGGCGGTCGGACAGTTTTGTACTGTACGTTCAGTTTTTTTTTATACACGTGGCGTCATTTTCAGAGATCAAAAACATCTGATATGGTGGGTCCTGCAGTGTAACTGTCATACAGCAAAAACTTCTTCAGATTGGGAAATTCTAACCTTCCATTTGGTTTCCATTGAATAGACGGTCAAGAAAGAAAATGCAGCAAAAGGTATGCATCCAACTAGTAAAATAACAGAGATTTGGTCGTTACGATCTTCCAATCTGGGAGATTTTCGACGGATGATCCATCCATAGTGGGACCCATCATATCAACGGTTACGATCACTGGACTATGGGCCTTACTTGTACGAACTTAATAACCAACAAAACCTCTTGCCATATCGTCTTATCACACAATTTAGGGGTGTACATCGAGTTGAATCGAGTCGAGCTCAGCTGGACTCAGCTTGGCCACTAGTTGACCTCAGCTCCAACTTGGCTTGGCTTGGTCCTCGAGCCTAACTGGCCAGCTCGGCTTAGTTCAATCAGCAGCTCGGGCTGGTTCGAGCCAAGTTTGAGCTGAGTTTTCCTGTGCAACATTTTCACAAACACCTGCACCGCACCTTCAAAATCTCACTGTATTTAAGACAACAACAATGGTTTTACAAGTATTTTATCAAACACCTTCTAAGCAACATAAAAATCAAGAAAAAAAAAAGGGTATTAGTTTCATATACATACATTCCTTGCCACCGACCACATTGTGTTGAGTCATTTCATCAAACACTTGGTGAGCAACATCAATATCAAATTAACCAAGTCATTGAATTGGTTCGATCCAAGTTCAATTCGAGTTGGGTTCGATCCGAGTCGAGTCGAGCTGGGGCCAGCTCGAACTCAGCTCAAACTCATTTTCAAGCTCAAAAAATCAGCTCGACTTGACTCAAACTCAGCTTCGAGTCGAATTAAGCAAGCTAACCGAGATAGCTCGGTTCGTGTACACTTCTAACCACACTATCGGTTTTTGGTCCTAATAGCCTCATGCTATGACTTAGTTGTTGTATTAGCCCATATTCTCCAATTTAAAGTTTTTAACCATTTGGGCACTTATTTTATTTTATTTTATTTTATTTTAAGGACAATAATGCCCATATGCCACAACTACTCATCATATGGCGGGCTCTAATCTCGAAATGAGAAAGGTTTTTTAAAGGAGGGGTATGTGCCCCACTGAAAATAAGGATTCGGCCCACCTCTTGGCTGATCTGATTCATTTATTTTAATCGAATAACCTTGAACCAAAAAGATGATTTATTTATTTATTTGTTTATTTAAGTTTTCTATTTGAAGCCCTATATGACCCACAACTACACTAACGTCATGCGTTAATTCAGAACTGTTTTCTTTGGTATGATTTATTTGTGATGAATTTTTTCCTTAAACTTGGCCTGATGACATGAAATTAAAACTCCTTACATATACATGGCATGGGTTTTCTTCAAGACAACCTAGTAAGCCCCACATAAGATGTGGATGGGTTCAAACATGGGGACCTTGTTTCATAAGGGGCATCTAGCCATTTCCTTCTTCCCTCCTTGATTTTTTTCATGGGAGGGAATGTGGGTGTGAAAGGGAGAATGATATTTTTTTTTGTTCCCTCCTTCCTTGGTTCCTTTTATAGTTGTTTTTCGAGGGTTTTTTTTTTTTGTATGAATGGTGGAAGTTTGTGAAAGAGAAGAAGGTGTGGTTCTTCTATTTATAGTTATTTTTTTAATTTTCTTTTTGTTGGATATGAATGGTGGGAGTTTGTGAAAGTGAGGAGAGTATGGAAGAATGCTATAATGCATGAATTTTTTTCTAATGAAAGAATGTTGTAACGAATGAATGTGATGAATATTGTTAGAATGGATGAATGTTGTAATGGAAAAATGTTAAGATGGAAGTATGTTGTAATTGATGAATGTTGTATGGTGGATCACTGATATTTACTCCGAATCATCGATATTCATTATGGATCGTCGATATTTTGTATGGTGCCAATATTTAATATGGATCACTGGTATTTATTATGGATATCTGATATTAACTATGGACCACTGATATTCACATTAAACCACATATATTAACTTATGAACAACTGATATTAACTGCGGATCGTTGATTTTCATTGTGGATTGCGGATATTCATAGTGAATCGCTGATATTCATTATTTACCACTGATATTAATAGTGGATTATTGATATTCAATATGGACCATTGATATTCATTATGGACTGTTGATATTAACAATGGTCTGCTGATATTTACTGTAGATCGCAAATAATATTTGTGGTCCATTATAAATATCAGTAATCCCACAAAAATGATCATAACTCTCCATTATATGTTCGATTTTGGTGATTTTATATTTATTAGAAAGATAATTTAATGAACTTTCAAATATTTTTAGTATAATCTCATTTGGACATTATTTAGTTGTCTAAATGTGAACCCAAAGTTCCCCATTCATTATGGACTGCATATATTCACTATGAGTCATCGATCCCATGAAAACGTCCATAACTACTTTGTTATTACATATAGGGCAAGCCAATCTTAGCACATGGTTGGCATTGTATGGAAACCATCCCATGCAAATAGTTGCATGTGGATGGGTTAGAATCCACATCGTTCATCTAGACCCTCCACGAGGTCAATTTTACTTTTCTTCTGCAAATGTACGCTCCTAACACATCGGTGACTGGATCTAATTAATCTACGAGTGATCTTGTATTTTCATCTTTTGCATGACATTGCCTGGAAACGGTGGTAGGGGGAGTAGCCCATCTGTTTCCGTTGGAAACGGATTGGCTACTGCATGTGACACTAGCCCTTGGCTGGGGGTCGGTGCTATGTGAGCCCCACCATGATGTATGTGTTTCATCCATTCCGTTCATCCATTTTTAAAGATCATTTTAGGGCTTGATCCTAAAAATGAGAGTTATATAAATCTCAGGTGGACCACACCACATGAAAATAATAGTGATTAAATATTCACCATTAAAATCCTCCTAAGGCCCATTGTACTGTTTATTTGACATCCAATCTGTTGATTATGTCATACAGCCCAGATGAAGGGAAAAAACAAACTTTCATGGCCCCCAAAAAGTTTTTAATGATATATGCTCATTCAACACTGTTTCTTGTAATGTGGTCCACTTGAGATTGTGATATACCTCATTTTTTGTCTTGTATCATAAAATGATCTGAAGAAATAGACGGACGGCATGGATGAAACAAATACTTTATGGTGGGGTCCGCGGAGCACCGACCACCAGCCGCGGGTGGCAGGGGTGGTAGCCAATCCGTTTTCGTTTCCGGTTATGGTACCCTTGTACCGTAAAGGGATTGGCTATTCCCCTAACACTAGCCAATAGCTGGTGGTCGGTGCTCCATGGCCCCCACCATGATGTATGTGTTTCATCCATGCCATCCACCTATTCTTCCAAATCATTTTATGGTATTAGCTCAAGAATGAGGTTGATCCAAATCTCAAATGGACCACATAGTGTTAATTGAACGGCCACCATTAAAAACTTCTTGGGGCCACAAAAGTTTTGAATCAAGCTGATATATATTTTTACCCTTCATCCAAGTCTGTATGACCTAATCAACAGGTTAGATGTCAATTAACCATTACAGTGGGCCCTAGGAGGTTTTTAATGGCGGACATTCAATCAATACTGTTTTTCCATAGTGTGATCCACCTGAGATTTAGATCTACCCTATTTTTGGAATCAAGCCCTAAAATTATCTTTCAAAATAGATGGACCACGTGGATAAAACACATACATCATGGTGGGTACACATAGTACCGACCACTAGCCACCTGGCTCTAGCCAAATCGCGTCCCCTTTAACCGACCCGAGCCGGGTCTATCGCCACCCTAAATCCATGCCCTCACAGAACATGAGAGGGGCACGTGAGATCTCACGCTCCAACGTGTCCCGTTCTGACAAGCACGTGCTGTTGATTATTATATGATTACATGTTCCTTAATAAGGAGAAAAAAGCATTATCTCTCAAATCAAAGAATAGTCAAAAGGACACGCTCCCAACCCCTTGATTCACGAATCTCTCTCACATGCTCATACCTTCTAGTGGGACCCACATGATTGGAATGGTGGATGGATTTTGCCCACTCCTGCTGATGTGGTAGATGGGTACGAGATCCGGGCCGTTCATCAAGTGGGCACCACTCCCAAGACACTAGCTCAAAAATCGGACTGGTCCATTCAAGGACAACTAGAAAATGATTAATGACGGTCCATTTCAATGTACGTACTTTTGGCCATCTGATTAGTGATTCCACCTGATTTTGTGGTCTATTCCAGCACGCTGACCTTCTGAATGGATCAGATCTCATACACGTGTGAGGCCAGGAACTCTGTCCATCTCACTCTACCTGATTCGGGTTGATATTGCTGGTCCACACGCTTTACTTAAAAGACAAATAAAAAGATCATCATCACCTTAGTCAATATCTGCAATCTACGTTACCAGATAAAGATAAATCACGGAAGCTGTATATGATCCTCGACCGATAAAAACAATGTTTTTTGCTCGATCCAGCAATGATACAGGTGGGACGCACATTTCAATGGACCTGATACGTTGATCTGTGTGCCTTTTGATATGATTAAATCCATGATTTATGATCCAATCCATCCAAAAGATGGACCATCCACATGCACGATCACTCTCGATGGGGGAGATTTCGGAGGTATCTCCAATCCATCATGGGCCCACCATGCAACCACTCGGATCACCATGAGGTGGGGCCCACAAAGTTTCAATCGAGCACTATATATATATATATATAGAGAGAGAGAGAGAGAGAGAGAGTGTGAATGGAAGGCAGGTGGTGTGCCGACATAGGTTGGAAACGTGATTAACAAAAGCGAAACATCAATGGACCCCAAAAACTAAGATCAAGGAGGTGGGCCCCACAAGTTAGAAAAAGGAGGCCTTCAACAGTCATTCATTTGACTAATATTTCTTGTTTTGCTGAGAGCATTGCCTTTGCAGGAAATAGCATGTGGCCCACCTCGTGATCTGTAAGCTTTCAGACAACAAGGGAAGATAGGGACAGGTGATAGAAGTAAGATCCTCGGGCCAAGGACTTCGTTCGAGGTTGCTCATAGTATCCTCAGCCTTGATTTTCTGCAAGTGTGGCCCACCCTGTAAGACTTTTATTTGGTAGGCCCCATCATGATCAATGGTTTGGATAATCTGACCATTGGATATTTAGATTGAGTATACTAATGGGCCCCACAACAGTTGTGATCGATTCAGATATCTTGAAATTATGCAAGTGTGGCCCACCGTAGATAGACCATTTCCTTGAAATTCTGCAAGATTGGCACATCCTAACCATCCAGCCTTTTACCATGTTTCTTTTGAATGAGAGCCGTTGCTGCACAAGTGGGGTTGGTTATCCGGTGATCCAGACCATTGGCCCATCGAATCCCACCCTAGATGGACCATGACTACAAATTCTCCAACATGGGTGGATCCTATCCGTCCAATCCTGGGCATACTCTATCGGATCTGGACCAACTGTTGTTTAATTCCATTCCTGACCATCCATTTGCAAGCCCCGAAATAAAGTGTCAAGATTGCTTAATTATATATATAATCTGGTTGATTAATCAGTGGGCCCCACTTGAACCAGCTGGAGATTGAGGATGCTAGATGATCATAGAATACCAGTCAAAGTCAAAGATACAATCGCCGAAAGGTGTAAGACAGCCATCATCCAATGCCGAATCAGGGTCGAGACAAGAAAAGACCGGATTTGAATTGAATTCCTCTAATAAAAGACACCCAAAAGTTGATAAAATACAGCCAAGATGGCTTGTTTGTATGCATGATTTTTTGTTTTTTATAATAATAGTAGACCACACACGTCTACAAGGCAGCCCATTTATACCCCACCACATGTGCTGACCTGGGATTCTTTTTGAAAGATCTAAACCGTCCATCAGGTGGTTACCACCATGTAGATGACCTTCCCTGGATAAGATGAGTTATATATAGTGTTTAGAAGAATTAGAGAAATGGATGGCTAAAGAAAGCCTTGATAAGTTTTTTAAACCCTTGATTATTTTTTTTTGAATCGAGTGTTGGACCTGATGATTTCATTGGCCGGATTTTGCGATGGGATCTACCTGATGGATGTCTTAGATCTTATGTTGGCAGATGAATCTATACTGATCATCTGATGGCTCCCAGACGTGGATGGTCATCGTACATCGCACTTAAAGGATTATATCCTAGTCATCAGACGAGGAACGTGCACTGATTGGACGGTCTGGAATTCGGGATCCACCCATCTGATATGTTCAACCTTTCATGTGTTTGGCAATAGACTGTGTGTGTCTCTCATGCACAGAGAAAATAAACATTAATGTATGAACGAGAAACAAACGGCTTAGAAATTACAATGGCCCACTTATCAGTAATGGTCAGCAACCAAGATGAAACAAAGGTGACGATTTTAACTAACGTATCACGTGAGTAACATGGGAATAATATCAGCCGTTCAGCACAAAACAAGGTGGACCGTAACCGTCTACCACACCTGTTTTATGCAGCTGCTTAAAACATTCGAGCTGTGTGGGACACATCATATTTTTATATGTAAATCCACTCCGTCCATCAGGTGAGAACCATTATTTGAACGGTATATACAGGACATCATCGTGATAAAAAAATATAATGGGATACTCAAACGGGAACAGTGTAATACTGCTCTTAAAACCTTTTCGTTCAAATGGTGTGGTCCATGTGATATTTGGATCAAGCTGATTTTTGTATTTTAAATTCTTCATGGTGAGTTACACCTGATTAACGGGTTTGATGGAAGATACACACCACAGTGGACCCAGACACACACCAATGGTTGGCATCTGTGGTATGGCCGAGCTGAGTTGAGAGGAGATTGTATCTTAGTGGGCCCCACGATTTAGATTTGCCTAAATCTTTGGACGGATTGGATGTGACACAACTGTAACAGGTGTGGTAGAAATTTCCAAATGCTACAAAAAGTATACAGCTGTAACCAATCAAGGAAATGTACGTTCTTGCCACTCAGGTCTCACTCACGTGACACCTCTGTTACTTGTCTACGTGATCAAGCCAATCATCATGCGAGGCCCACCGTGTAGATGCCTTGTCTGACAAATCAGGGCAGTTTAATCATCACGTAGGATACGCATTTTTACATCGAGTAGTGACCATTGATCACTTTCTCTTCTGTACGTGTGTGGGGTCCTCCATCTCCTCAATATATTAGCGTAATTTCTTTAGAGGGGCCTGGACATTGTAATTTGGATGCCGATTGCCTGGTAACCCAATCAGTAAGTATATATATGAGGTGACCAGACTATGTGGGCCCACCATGTTGTATGTGTTTTATCTATACTTTTCATATGTTTTGCGAGCTTATTTTAGGGTATGAGCCTAAGAATCTAAAGCTCTAGTGGACCACACAACAGGATCAGTGGGTTTAAATTTGCTTGGCTTACCTGATGTTTATTTGCCATCCAAGCTATTCATAAGGTCACATGGACCTAGACCAAGGGCCTGATATAAAACTTTTATGGCTCTGACTAATTTTCAATGGTTGCGGTTTAACTCTTATTGTTTCTGTGATGTGGTCCACTTGAGCTATGGATCTACCTTATATTTTGGGTCATGCACTAAAATGAGCTGTGAAAATGAATAAACTGATCACACGCATCATAATGAAACCCACTGGTCACATCTGTGAATGTGGATTGCGAAGTCACCTGTGGGGCCCACTATAATGTATGTGTTTCATCCACGCTATTCATCCATTCTGTTTTCCAGCTCATTTTAAGGCACAAACCAAAAAAATGATGTAAATCCATAGCTTAAGTGCACCGTACTATAATAAACAGCGGAGGCAATAACATCCACCATTAAAGGTGGGCATCGAGTCGAGTCGGACTGGATTGGGTCCGACTCGACTCAGTCTGAAATTTTTAATGAACTGACTAGAACTTGATCCGATCCGGGACTGAGTCCGGGTCATCTGACTCGATTTGATCTGTTGCACTGCTGGCCTGACCTGTTCGACTTGCTCAGGGAAACTGAGTCGGATCGGATTGGGTACGGTTCGGATCAAGTCTTCTATTTTATTTTATTTTATTTTATTATTTTTTGAATTTTTTTTAAAAAATATGAGTTTCACCATTAAAAAATTCATAGGGCCCACTATAACGTTATTTTCCATCCAATCTGTTAGTAAGGTCACAACTACATGGATGAAGAGGAAAAATAAATTTCATATTGATCCGAAACTTTCGACCCCTAAAAGAGTTTCAATGGTAGACATTCAACTCCCCATTACTTTTTACAGTGTGGTCCATTGATCCTTAGATCTGTCTTATTTTTCAGCTCAAGCCTTAAGACAAGCCCGCCAAATGGATGGACGGTTTGAATATAACACATACCTCATGATGGGACCCACAGAACTTGCTGACACTAATACACCAGCTAGTGCATTGTACACCTACCCATTCGCTTCCTCACATCAATACACTGTCAGAGTGTCGGGAGTCAGAATCGGTGCTCGAGGTGCCAACCGAGAGGATTGAGGAGATAGATTGGCTACTCCCCCTGCCACCAACCAATGGTTGGTGGTCGGTGCTCTGTGGACCCCACCATGATGTATTTATTTCATCCATGCCGTCCATCTATTTTTCTAGATCATTTTATGGTATTAAACAAAAAAATGAGGTATATCCCAATCTCAAGTGGACAACATTATAGGAAATAGTGTTGAATGAACGTTGTGCAGATCGAATCGAATCGGATCGGTTCGGATTGACCATTGACCCAAACTTGACTCGATGTACAGTTGCATCTGAGTAGGCCAACTCGATCCAACCCAATCCCGGCCTTCGGTTCAGGTCGGATCGGATCAGACCAGTTGGATCAGGTCAGATCCGTCGAATTGGACATTGTAATTTGGATGCCAATTGCCTAGTAACCCAATCAGTAAGGATATGTGAGGTGACCAGACTCTATGGGCCCACCATGTTGTATGTGTTTTATCTATACTTATTATAGGTTTTGCAAGCTCATTTTAGGCTATGAGTCTAAAAATCCAAAGCTCTAGTGGACCACACAACAGGATCAGTGGGCATAACATTGCTAGGCTTACCGAGATGTTTATTTGCCATCTAACCTATTCATAAGGCCACATGGACCTAGATAAAGGGGCCTGATGTAAAACTTTTATGGCTCTGACTAATTTTCAAGGGTTGGCGTTTAACTCTTACTGTTTCTATGATGTGGTCCACTTGAGCTATGGATCTGCCTTATTTTTGGGTCATGCACTAAAATGGGTAGTGAAAATGAATAAACTCACCTGCATCATAATGAGACCCACCGGTCACATCAGTGAACGTGGATTGCAAAGTCACCTATGGGGCCCACTATAATGTATGTGTTTCATCCACGCTATTCATCCATTCTATTTTCCAGCTCATTTTAAGGCATAAACCAAAAAAATGATGTAGATCCATAGCTTAAGTGCACCATACTATGATAAACAGTGGTGACAATGACGCCCACCATTAGAGGTGGGCATCGAGTCTCAGTCTGAAATTTTCAATGAACTGACCCGAACTTGATTTTATCTGGGACCAAGTCCGGGTCATCTAACTCGATCCGATCCGTTGCACTGCTGGCCTGACTCAACTGAATTTGACTCGCTCAGGGAAACCGAGTCGGATTGGGTTGGGTGCGGTTCGGATCGAGTCTTCTATTTTATTTTATTTTATTTTTTGAATTTTTTTTAAAATGATTTTCACCATTAAAAAATTCGTAGGGCCCATTATAATGTTTATTTTCCATCCAATCAGTTAGTAAGGTCACAACTACATGGATGAAGAGGAAAAATAAATTTGATATTGATCCGAAACTTCTGACCACTAAAAGAGTTTCAATGGTAGACGTTCAACCCCCCACTGCTTTTTGCAGTGTGGTCCACTTGATCTTTAGATGTCTTATTTTTCAGTTCAAGCCTTAAGATGAGCCCGCCAAATGGATGGACGGTTTGGATATAACACATACCTCATGATGGGACCCACAGAACTTGCTAACATCAATGCACTAACTGATGCATGGTACACCTGCCCATCTGCTTCCTCACATCAATATATTGTCTGAGTGTCGGGGTCAGAATCGGTGCTTCATGCACCAGCTGAGAGGACTCAGGAGACAGATTGGCTACTCCCCCTGCCACCAGCCAATGGCTGGTGGTCGGTGCTCCGTGAACATCGCCATGATGTATTTATTTCATCCATGCCATCCATCTATTTTTCTAGATCATTTTATGGTATTAAACAAAAAATGAGGTATATCTCAATCTCAAGTGGACAACATTACAGGAAATAGTGTTGAATGAACGTTGTGTAGATTGGATCGGATCAGTTCGGATTAACCATTAACCCGAACTCGACTCGATATACGGTTGGGTCTAAGTGGGCTAACTCGATCTGACCCAATCCTGACCTTTGGTTCGGGTCGGATCGGATCAGACCAGTCAAATATGTCAGATCCGTCGAATCGAGTCAGATTGTGCCCAGCTCTACCCACCATTGAAACCTTCCTAGCACCTCATGATATTTTTATGCCATTGCACCTGTGCGTAAAGACATAAACCTAGACCAAAGACAAACACAAATATAACCTTATCTAAAACTTCCATGGCTCTAAGAAAGTCTCGACAACCATTCAATTCCTCCATTACTTGTTTCTTAGGGTGTGGCCCACATTTGCCTTAATTTTGGGCTCATGCCCTAAAATGAGTTACTAGCATGTAGAAAAAACAATAATAAATCACATGCATTACAATGGATCCCAACTAGCTTGTGTCAAAGCTCTATGGCCCATCTTGATGTTTGTGTTTTATCTACGTCCATCCATTTTACCGGCTCACATTTTCAAATCTCAAGTTGAAAACGCCACATGAAAACGACGTTGATTGATTGAGCGTCCACTATTAACGGCTTCCTAGGGCCCAATGTAATGTTTATTTGCCATCCAACTTGTTGATAAGATCACACAGCCAACGGAAAACACTAATATCAGCTTCATCCAAAACTTCTTGTGGTCCCTCAAAAGTTTTCAATGATAAGTGCTCGATCTCCGGTGTTTCCTGTGGTGTGGGCCACCTAAGATTTGGATCTGCCTCAATTTTGAACTTATACCCTAAAAAGGAGCTGGCGAAATAGATAAACAGTATGGATAAAACAAATACATCATGGTGGGGCCCACAGAGTTTTGAAACCAGTTTATCTTGCTTGTGCGTGTCCGGGATTTCCACGGACACAATTTATTCACTTGCCGTTCGTCCCGTGCACAATGATAAGACGTGCATGGAATCCTACGTGACTCTCTCTCTCTCTCTCTCTCTCTCTCTTCACGCGGGGAACATGATTACATGCGTTCGCACGTAAGGAAATTGGGGAATCTAAGCCTCTTTCATAGCACCGTACATCCCAAGAATCATCCTATCAAAAGCTCACGTTGCACATGTACCGGACGCACTTTGGCTAGTGACCCCAGCACCAACCAGCTAGCAGGTGTCAAAGTACTGTGGACCCCCGCTATGATGTATGTTATTTATCTAATCCGTCCATCCATTTTTCCAGCTCATTTTAGTGTCTGAGCCCAAAATGAGGTATATACAAATCTCAGATGGACCACATCATTAGAAACAATGTGGATTGATTGCTTACCAATGAAAACGTTTCACGGAAGTTTTCGATCAAGCTGGTATTTGTGTTTTCCCTTCATCCAGGGTCTGTGTAACCTTATAAACAGATTAGATGGCAAATAAAAATTACAGTGGGCCTTAGGATGTTTTTAATGATGGACGTTCAATAAATACTGTTTTCCTGTTGTGTGGTCCATCTATGATCTGGATATGTCTCTTTTTTGGTCTCATTTCCTAATATAAGATGGAAAAATGGATGGACGGCGTGGATAAAATAGATACATCTCGATGGGGCCCACAGAGCTTTACAACCAGCTAACTCGCTGGTGTTGGGTCACTAATCAAACCGCGACCCGTATACTGTACTTGGCTACGGTAGTGATCCCTCCGGTAGCGCTCTCACTACTAGTCGGTGCTGGCTGGAAAAGCCGTGGGCCCACCATGATGTATGTCTTACTGTCCATTCATTTCTCCAGCTCATTTTAGAGTACTAGTATAAAAAATTGTGTAGACTGAAATCTCGTGTACCATACCATAGAAACGTTGCAATGTTGATTTGCCATCCAACTTTTTGATTAGGTCACAGAGGAGTGACCTGGTCTACAGGGATTTCCTGTTACCCCAATGGTTTGGCGTCCGAAGCTTTTTTATTTTATTTTATTTTTTATTTTTTTAGTGAGTGGGGACGTGGATTTTAATTTTTTATTTTTTTTAAGTGAGTGGGGACATGGACCAATGAGGATTAGAGTATCAGGAAATCTCTGTTGACCAGATAACAGAGGATCCAGAGGATCCGGACTCGTCACAGAGACCTGTATAAAAGAAAGATACAAATACCAGCTTGATCCAAGACTTTCGTGGGCCCTAAGAAAATTTTAATGGTGGCAGTTGGATCACCATTGTTTCTTATTACGTGGTCCACCTGAGATTTCGGTTTATCTCATTTTTGGGCTCATGCCATAAAATGATCTAGAAAAATGGTGGGGTGGATAAAACAGATTCATCAAGGTGGGGCCCACAGAGCTCTTTCCAGCACTGGTACTGCAGGCATCTTTCACATGTAGTAATGTACAATCAAATCTAAATTTTGGAATGGCTTAAGAGTTTCGGTATGTCACTTCCTGGTGGTGAGCCACAACTGATGAATGGTTTGGATGACATATAAACAAAACAGGTGGCCCCATATTCCATCAGAAAGTTTCTATAGTGCGCATCCCCCTATCCAATATCCTCCATTGTTCCCTTTGGAGTGGCCCACCTACAATATCTATGGAGCTAGATATTAGATGGCAGTACCACATCAAGGTGGGCCCCACCAGAGCCCCCCCCCCCCCCAAAAAAAAATTTTCACAGCCGCAAAGATACAAATGACATCTTTCACATTAAACTCATATAAATCTCCAGTCAGTATCAAAAGTAAAAGAACACAACATGACTTAGCTTTTCAGTTAGTCTGTTATTCCTACTCCACAGTCAGTCCATAACATCCGTCCATGTAAGTGTGGTTCACCCTCCTACCAGATTCTCCAATCTCCACTTCTTCTATCATTCCATTCCAAATATGGGTGTCTGAAAAACTTCCAGATTAGGCTTTGCAGATTGAAAGCCATGATGGACAGGTTGTGTGTTCCAGCTTCCATAAGTATCATAACCACTTCCCACAGAAATGGGAGTGGCAAAAGGAATAGATGATGGGTGATGCTGTGGAAAGCTTCCACTATTTAAGATAGACCCATTGCTCTGATTTATGGCTGTGGTAAAATCCATGTTGGAGTTTGAGAGACTCTGGAAGCTGGTGATGTGCTTTGCATTGGTTTGAGATGGGTCTTCAAATGCTAGAAGAGAGTAGTAGTCTTGTGGGTCCGGTTTGATGGGCCCGGCTGCAAAGCTGAGGGTGGTCGATGGTTGAGATGAGAAGGGGCTGTCGATCTGCGGTGGTGATTCGACGCTCTTAGTGTCAGATGATGATGATTCTGATGCTTTGTTTTTGTTAGCTGTCCCACCGATGGGGAGATTGCTGTTGGCTATGCTTTTCACATCATAACGGCTCATGTCGAAGTTGGTTACGGCATTTAGGCCCCGGAATTTGATGGCTGCGATGTCGTAGGCCTCGGCCGCTTCTTCTTGGGTGCCTGATCAAATAAACGGCTAGGATTAATACAAGAAAGCAAAAGGAATACTTTGGAATCCACGTGCATATCATGGTGGGGCCCACACAGCTACAATATTCGAACATATGGTGACCATTCCCACCGTTTATACGCAGTCAGTCATGAGAATGGACGGTCATCAACACACCAAACAATGGAGCTTGTACTGGAGTCACTTGTTTAGAAATGATAGACTGGTCTTAAGACTCGGACGAATCTGATGTGACTCGTCCGAGTCGACTCGGACTATGTAGGACCTGATTCAGTTCGATACCACCACTCAACCCACACACTGGCTAATCAAACCGGTTCAGCCCCAGCCCATCAAGTCACACCACTGTCTAGATAAATCTGATCATGGATGACCCGACTGTCCACACACATCATCGCAATTAAAGCCATTGGACGGTCAGATTACATTGATCAGTGGTGTAGACTATGGTTTATATATGGGCCATGGATGCATTGACGATATGTTGTTTATACGCAGGATCTTCCTGTACTCCTGATTCAGTTATATGGGTACACATGAATCTGGACCATTGGTCAAGTTCTCCTAATCATGTTGTACATGCTTGGCCCACTGATGATCAGACCCGTTCAATCTATAGACAAGGCATCTAAATTGAGGGTTTTGCTCGATGAGTGGTTTTGATCTAACGAGATATATTTCAAAAAAGAATAAAGGTACTCACTAAAGGTTCCCAAGTAGAGATCTTTGTTGCCTGCTACCCTTCCAATCCTCGCCTGCCATCTACCATGTTGGTGGTGCCTGCACACCCACATAATATATATATTTTTTAATATTTTCGAATTTATACTTTTAATATTTAATTGTAATATGAGGTTAGGTTGTCCATTAGGGACCTCTACACAAAGCAACACGTGCATATCAAGCTTTTCATCAGGTGGGCCACACTACTTGGATGGTCGTCTGGCCATAAAATCAGGCCGTTTCACTCCTCAGGTGGGCCACAGATCTGAGGAGTAAACCACCCTTTCAACACCAGAAGATCTAAACGGTGTAGCCCATCTGATGGAAAGCTCAGATCCCACGCGCGTCATGTGTGCTTGCATGTGAATGGCCAGGGCTACACACGCGTGTAGGATTAGGATTCCGGTAAAAACAGACCTTGTAACTCCTCTATAAATAGAGGCTCCTCTAGAAAACCCGCTACTTTTCCTACAAAAATACAAAAAAAAAAAAAGCAAGAAAAATTAGTAAAAGAATATATACAAAAAAAACCATTTTAAAGAATATATATATACAGAAGACAAACTTACCTTCTGAGAGAAGCGACAAACTCCTGCCTCGTCATGTTCTTCATCTCTTCTAACTCTTTCTCGTAGTTAGAGAGCTGTTAAAAAACAAAGAGGATTACACCATAAGTTTCAGTATATATCCCTTTTTTCATTTATTCACATTTACGATGTCAGATAAAAGACCGTCTGAATCTGACGACACGTACCGGAAAGTTGGTGGTCGTGGTCGGACCCCAGTATTTCAATGCCGCTAGATCGTACGCTCTCGCCGCTTTCTCTTCCTTGTCGTACCCACCTGCATTTTTATTATTTATTTATTTATTATAAGGAGGTCTCAAATCATTCGGGCCACACAAACCTAGTGCGGCATCCAAACCTTCTAATAGGTTGACTCCATCACCAATTACAAAAATCATCCCCATGTGGGCCACACCATAAAAACAATTTCAAGCCATTGATAAACAACAATATCCAAGTGTGGTCCACTCAATCATTGGATTTTATTAATTTTTGCATTAGGTGATCCTCATGGTGTGGCCAACCTATTAGACGGTTGGATGTCTCAGTATATGAAAGGTTGGAAATTACCCGCCTGATGGACCGTTACTCGTGTTCCAACCAGTTGGACCACTTAATTACTTTCCCAGCGTTGAGTAATTTTGGTCAGAACATATGTTGGGATTAACTTGTATAAAAATTAATTCGATTCATTCATCAAGTGGACCACACCTGCATTTGTATTGTATTAGTGGCTATCCATTGTTTCTAATACGGTGGCCCACCTAAAGAGTTAATCTAGCTGATTTTTTCACTAGGTGATCCTCATGGTGGGTCCAACTAATTGGACGTGTTGGATGTCTCATACACATGACAGTTCGTAGCTTACTAGCAAGTTGGATGGTAACTTAACATCCAACCCGTTGGATACGACATTCATCTCTATTATTATTATTATTGCAAATATCACCCACGTGTGATTGCACCGAGTTCTCCATGGTGGGCCACTTACTAGATCTTCTGGTTGAAAAATCTGGCCGTATAACTCAGGTGGGCCACACTCTACAAAACAACTGGATAGCTAAAACAAATTTTATAGCCATCCATTAGTTTTGTTATTTGTGACCCACCTGAGAGAGTGGAACGGCCTTTAGTTTGAGATAGAAGAGTGTGGCCCACCTCATGGTCGGCTTACATCTGTCACACGTGTGTGTGCTCAGCAAACCTCAAATGAAAATATAATTCCAAAACTCACCTAAATATACTGCGGCCATCATTCACCAAGCATATGCCACATGACAGCAGGAGGGAAAAATGTCAGAAGACGCGTCGCGTGCATGGTAGCAGAGTAACTTGAAAAATGTCTAACATGCGCCGGGAGGTCTAGCACTTACGATCTGAGCCGTTGGAGTCAGACATCCGTACCGACGATCAGAAACTGGCTGGCTTATTGTTTTATAACATGGCACACGCGATGTTAGCCGCGAGTATAGAGAATAGGTGGGGCTTGATCTGGACCGTCCATTAGGTCTGTCACAACATGTATGTGGCGGGGTCCGAATATCAAATTACGTCATCCAAGAGTCCACACGCGCATCGCGAGATGCGTACGTGTGACCATTATGATGACCAAACCACATTGACTTTGATGGCCAAACAGCCAAACAAGGCCCACCCCGCACGTGCGACATTGCACTTGTGGGGAGGATAGTATGGAATGGCTACTCGCGTGAGAGTAGCGATAGCACTCCTAATCCTATCTCATCGGTGCCTGCTCCGGGTAAGACGGTGCACTCCACCAGCGCATGTTAGCGAACCTCCGTAAATTACAAAAATGCCCACCTTGTCTTCCTTTTCGACTCTGCCCTTCTCTTCTGCAGCTGTTATCCCACAAATGCGCTTCGTATCTTCCCGTCCACCTATGCCTGCAAATTACAAAACTGCCATCATTACACTCCAACATTTCCAATTTTACCCTCTCCGTTTCAAGAATTACCTCGTAACTCCCCGATAAATGGACGTCCTCTGCCCAAACGTATCCACCGCCTTCTTCGAGACCGATGCCGAGGACAACACCGTCTTTTCCGCGTCCGCATGAAACCCTTGCATGAAACCGGCAGCGATCGTCCTCAGCTCGGAATCGTACACCCCAGCGTCAGATTCCGTCGCCGGACTCCCTCCGAACGACCCACTCCCTCCGCCGAGGAAGTCCTCGAGCTTCGGTCCGACGCAGAGCATGGAAACGTCAGCAGCAGCAGCATTGCTCTGGTGTCCAACTCTCTCGGCCACACCTGTAAAAAAAAAAAAAAAAAAAAAGACAGAAATCCAAGGGTAAAATCGGGAAAAGGTTGTTTTTTTGTGACACTGATTAGTAGGGATTGGGTTTTGCTGACCGTGATTGAAGGCTTCGAAGAGGCAGTGATTGGAGGAAGGAAGGGAGGGTTGGTTCGAGAGGGAGAAGGTGAGCCAGTTCTGAGAAGAATCCATTTGAGGAAAAGAGGGGTATTTTGGGAAAGATGAGGGAAATGTGAAAGGGGCATTATGGGAAGAGAAAGGAGGAGAAGCAGATGGAGATATAGACGAAGGGGGGAAGAGAGAGGGAGGTGCACGAAAATCGAGGTTTGAATATTTATAATAAATGGGTAAGAGGCCGGATCCGGTACAATGCATTGTAGGTTAATCTTAAATTACAACGAGGTATTTGGGGCCCACCATGATTTTTTCATAAAATCAAATCCGTTCATCATGTGATTCAACATATTTTATACTTATATACAAGAAATAAAACCAAAAAAAGAATACATATGGTCCCCACTACTAGGAAAAGTTGGGATGTGGACCTTACCATTAAAAACCGTTCAGATTGTGGTCCCCATACTGTTTTCCATCAGTCATCCAATCCATTAAGGAGATAAAACAAAAAATGATAAATGGGAATACCAGAGATGATATTGTTAAAACTTTCAGGTGAGCCGCATCAAATGATTTTATGTGTTTTTAGCATGATTTGTATGGAATGACACAGCTGCGGTTTCAATCGTCCTTACCTTTTTTTAATTTCAAGGATAACACGATAGGAAAAATATGATGGACGGATAGGATTTTCCATAAACATCAATTTGGGCTCCAGACAACGGGTTGTAGTTTAAGCTTTAACCTACGGAGCTTTGCAGCGGATCCGGCTTTTGAATGAGACTTGAGTGAGAGAATGCAAGTGGAAGGTTTTCCATGGGCGAGTGGGCGGTCGTGGAGGTATAGGTTTGGTCGTGCTCTAGGTCCATTCCCATTGGTTTATCGTTGATGGGGCCCACTTTGGTTTGTTTGCAGATGATCTGGACCATTGGTGGGTGAAAAAGGGGACAATCCGGTCATGTGATTTGCCTTCAACTGCTAGGAGATTGAATGTTTTGGTACGTGACCATCTGAATGAAGGCCGTGGTGGCATTGATTTGTGTTGACTATGGCCCACGTGATTGACGGTCTAGATCATTTACATTAGCCTCTCATCGTTGTGGATGAGAAATCAGTTGGCGTGACTCAGAATAGTGTCCTGATGCGTCGGTCCGAACAAGATGCCATGCTTAGGTGATCCAAACCGTTGATCTGATGGAAGCAGTGTTTGACTGGGAATGGTCAATAAATGCGGTTTGAATATTAGACTATGATCAATGGCTAGCAATAGACGGTTCATAAAAATTTTTTTTTTTTTTTAAAAAAAACCTTAATTGTCTCCGAAAGTATCCTAGATTTGAAGATCGTAGCCGTCAATTTTTGGATCCTTCTCATTTAAAGTGGACCCCACTTTATTCACTTCTTGACCGTCCATTTGTACGCCACAAATCGGACACTTTTATGATCCGATCAGTAGTATTTTTAATGCATGGTGGATCCACAGTAAGATTAAACAGATCATCGGCCTTGATTACAGAAGGGTGGACCCCATTTACTAGATCTGAAAACCCGCGTAAGTATCGGGTCGGGTATATGTTTGTCGGAGATGATACCCTGGAGCCAGAAGAGTAGGAAATTTGTTTGAAAAAAAGAAAAAGAACTATGAGGGTGAAATCAATCGCATCCGTTCGTATGCTGGGCCCTATCACAGTCACTTATATTTAAAAAACAACAACTATAAGAAAATTGTATACACCAATTTACTTTCACTTTTTTCATTTAATATTTGACCGTTGTTTCTTTCATCTCCTACCGTCTCTTTGAGAATCACTATTCAGACGGTTAGGATTATCCTATCTACGTTTCTTTTCTACAACTTTTCATCCGCATTAGGTTTAAGTAGATAAACGGATGCGATCGCTATATCATCTTGCCACGTGTCATTGGGAGCGATGGGCCACTTTTTTTCTTGTTGTTCGAGCCTTACTGTATCAAACCTCCCATGTTTGGATTGGGGAAGCAAGAAACGAATGATAAGACACGTGGGCCCATTCAATGGGTGCATATCATTTCAGAGCCGCTCCGACGGACGAAGAGAAGAGTGACACGTGTCGTCTGTGCTGTCAACGTCCTGCGGTGCAGGTGGGGCCCACTGGAGACGAGGATGAATTAAAAGGTGAGGCAGGAACGCGGCTCCGCTCGAGGGAGAGTTCGAATCTGCCGACTGAGTCGAATCGGGAGGTGACACAGAGAACTTTTTCAACGGTCAGGATGAAGAGCCCACCCAGCATAGTGATGGAATGGGCCTACATGCAGCTTTGATCGGGCGCGGCTTCCCGAGTTGACTGAGTCGACGCGGGAGTGACACAAAAGTAACGTTTTCAACGGTCGGGATGAAGAGCCCGCCTAGCATGGTGATGGAATGGGCCTACATGCAGCTTTGCTCGGGCGCTGCTTTCGATGGATCCGCGGATCCACCGAGGTGGGTGAATCCCTTACGTAGGGCCCACCGTGATATATATGTCTTACATCCACGCCGTCCATCCGTTTTGACAGGTCATTTAAGTGGTTAATCCAAAAAATGAAGCAGATTCAAATATCAGGTGGGCCACACCACAGGAAACCATGGTGAGTGATCATTAAAAACTTTTGTGGGCCAAAAATGTTTTGGATCAAGCTGATATTTGTGTGTTCCCTTCATCCAGGTCTTTGTGACCTTATCAAAAGGTTGGATAACAAATAAACATTCAGGTGAGTCCAAGAGGTTTTTAATGGTAGGTATTGAATCACCACTGTTTCCTGTCGTGTGGCCCACCTAAGATTCTAAACTGCTTCAATTTTAAAATTATACTATAAAACGAGCTCTAAAAATGAATGAACAGCGTGGATGTAAAGCATATACATCATGGTGGGCTCCACAGTCAGGGACACGGCGCTCCCTTTGTTCTTTGTCGAGACATCATCTCGTTGGGACTTCGGTAGATGTACTACGTCAAAAAATACACTGACCGAATGATCTTGATCATTGAGGAGGAATGACGTACGGACGTAAAGTTGTAGGGAGCCCGTAGAACAAAAAGCTTTGTGGGGCCCAACGTCATGTGTCCAAATCTCATCATTTGCACCAGCTCTTAGGTCGTGAGTAAAAACCAATCAGGCCGGCCACGCCACAGCTAAAAGTTAGGAAGGGGGTGTCACTGACACCTTCTTGAGGCTACGTAGTTTTGGACCACCAAAAATAAAAATAAAAAAATCAGGCCCACCATAACACAGCTTATGAAAGAGTCAGATGCCATATATATCAATATCACAATAGCCCAAGGAAAATTTAATGGAGAGATGAGCCTATCCTCATCATTTCTATGGGGTGGGCCACTTGAGCTTTTGAAGCATATTAATTTTTGAGCTTTAGTCCTAACATGATCTAGCACATGGACGGAGTGAATGGCCTGCACAAACATCAACAGGGCCCAGTAGAGTTATTTATTTCATACTCCCTTCTTCAGCTGAATATTTACCATCATTGTATTTCTCTTTCTAGTCTATAGGTAAGATTATTCCATTGAGGGGATTTTTGAGTTGTAGCCTAAGTTGCGCCTTTGCAGTTGATCCATACCATTATTTTTGTTGGCCATTAATTGGATGATTGGATTTTACTATTGAATTTTATTACCATTGAAGTTATTCTTTGAGAGAGATGAATTACCCAAGGTGGGCACATGAGGATGGTAGTAATTAGGGGTGTACACAAATCGGGCTAGCCCGGTTAGCTCGCTCGACTCGGCCCGACCCGGAACAGAGTTCGGGTCAGGGCGGGCCAATTTTCAAAGCCTGAAACTGAGTTCAGGTCGAGTTCGGACAGGCCCCAGTTCGGCCCGACTCGGTCCGAAACCCGACCCACCCCGGCCCGACCCGACCCGCTGAGTGTGTGTGTGTGTGTGTGTGTGTGTGTGTGTGTGTGTGTGTATTCTCAAATAACCTAACCCTACCCGTCCGGCCGTCCCTTTCCACTTTCCCCTTTTGAGATTGCCCGACCCCAGCAACAGCGCCCAACCCCACCAAACCCTACTCCTTTCTCCCTGCACGACGGCCCGACCCCACCACCAAATCTTTGTAATCTCTCTCTCTCTTGTCCGACCAGCAGGCGGACGCTGTCCAACCACAGTCTGTGTAACATCCCAAAAATCGGGGGTCGAGTAGTAACTCAACTCCTGAGTTCCAGAACATCACTTATGCAACATAATGAATGATGATTGAATGTTGACTGTATTCGTGCATTGAACATGAGTGAGATTAAGCCAAAACAGCATATCATACTCTAGAGACAGTTAAATTGCAAGCGGAAGACTGTGATAGACATATAAAATATAAAAACTGTGGTGAGTCTCCAGAGTGTGATAATGTTACCAGGTTAAATAATTACAAGTACAATTCTAAAATTTACAAAATGTGAGGAAGTGTAATGTCTTCTATCCCAAGTACCATGGCCCCGTCAATACATTATCAGGTCTTCATAGACCTGTCAGAGAGTTATATGTAGGAGAACTCCTCCTTAACATCATAGTAGTGGTCCGGCTCTGCTTCATAAGCATCGCCATCACCTGAAACTTAACAAATCTGGTTGGTGTGTACAACACCGTCCCGTAACGTGGGAGTGAGTGATCAACTCAGTGGAACAGTAAAGCATAGGTTAACATGTTATCAATTCAGTCAAGCAGTAATAATAAAGCAGTACAATCAAACAATTCTAAATACTCTTATTAATGCAAGTATGAATGCAGTCATGATGTATGCCCTTGCCAAACCACCCTCAGCGACACCATCTTATGTTCGCGCATGCATTCATCCCTCAGTGCATCATATCTACCAGGCACATGCAATGCTATGATGAGCATGATTACCAAGTTGTTATTAGTCCATTTCAAACAGCAGTATTGAGAAACTAAGGTACCTCCCTTGTATCATTCCCAAACATGATCCATTCCAGGTTCGTCACTCCTAGATAATCTCATACGATATTATGGTTTGAGAGGCATCGCGAAGGCATCACAAAGGGCTCGTCGCCCGACAGCACGGATACAGATCTCACCGTATGCAGCTCAATTGCTGGCCGTCAGCTCGAATACAGGTCTCACCGTACTCGGCTCAATCGCTGGCCGTCAGCTCGAATACAGGTCTCACCGTACTCGGTCCAACTCATGCTCTAGTTGCTGTAAAGGGCTCGTCGTCAATCACAGACCTAAGAGTATACTCGAAGACACTACGAAGGACTCGTCGTCCGTCAGCACGAATACAGGTCTCACCGTATTCGGCTCTCGCCGTAGGTGTCGACAGCTCGAATATAGTGTCTCATACCACCATAATCGGCTCACAAGTCTGGTTGCTCACTGGTCATTACGGGGAGGCACGTGGCCCCAGCGTAGGCCGACAGCTCGACCACGGTATCCCATACCACCATGCTCGGCTCATGAGTCTTAGCGGATCGAGGTACCATGGTTAACAGGATTTCACTAGTAAGTTTGATATCCTAGGTTCAAGCAGTAGCGTCCAAACATGGCGAACACACATTAGACAGATCGGGTTACTTGATGAGCTCGGCTAACTCGAGCGCACAACAAGTTGAATGACATGAAGCGCATAAGCACTTCGTGTGGCCAACCACTATCGCCAATCGAAGTACGACTCGAGTTCGTCGAGCACATCTCACGTGGCAAATGAATCACAACCACGAATTCCATCCCGTTACCGATTGCCTGGACTATAATCATAGCCCTAATCACTTTCAATTACCAATAGTTAAAGCAGTAATGGATCAAGATTCAAATCATACAATCAAAGTCTGGTACTATCCGTTTAGGGTTGCCAGGGCTGTTGCACGCACTCGTTGCACCACTCCCCCATCACCCATGACGGATCATACAACGTAATTATAAATTTTAAACATACGCATTACATAAATAAAATCATACAATCAGTTGAGCATGTTAACAAGCATATCATAAAGCATATTATAAAGCATGTTATAAACATGTTATGAAGCACTATATAAACAGGAATACAAACACATATATTTCATAAGTAAGTGGTTAAAGTGAACAACCTCATGGAGGAAATCATACATGTCTCTAAGGTAGTTAAGAATCCCATCTCAACACCCTCCTAAGGCATCAACATCCAAACACTTACTCACACAAGCATTTTTACAAACACTTAACATACACTATTTCAACATACTTAGTGTATGTTAACAAACATGTATTAGGGCGAGTCCTTTCACCAAGCAAATATTTTACGCATATATAGTATATTTATACAGTAAATAATCATGGCAAACACATCTCTAAAATATATATATGTATACAGTACTTTCTACAATACAGTATTTCTACATACATAGTGTATATTAGTAAAATATGTATTTGGGCGAATCCTTTCGCCAAATAAGTATTTTATCCATATATCGTATATTCATACAACAAATAATCATGTCAAATACATTTCTAAAATTTATACGTATACGGTATTTTCTACAAATACCTAGAATATGTAAAATTCCATAATCTACATCTTTAATCGAAACAGGAAACAGAAAGCACTTTGTACATGTGCAATTGCATGCAGATCATGAATCTATCATTATCTGACATTGAAAGCGTTGAAAACCATAACCTATACACATAAAGTCCGCACCTTGTGTCGTAGAATCGTAACGAATACGATAGGTTTGCTAAGCTTTCATCTACGGCAGTTTGGCAACCTATAGAACGAAATAGGTTAGCTATTTCATAGCCTACAACCTACACAACCCCAAAACATATTAGGGTTAGGGTTTCTTACCTAGAAATGACGCCGAAATCGCCAAGAAAGCGATGAGAATGGTTCGTAGAACGGCAAGAAAAAGTAGCAGGGAGTTTCTCCCACTTCTCCCATACTTTATATCTCTTTTCTCTCTTCTCTCTCTAGAGTTTCTCTCAAATTCGTATGGCTGCAATGAGAGAGGGTTTAAGGTCCTTATATAGCCTAAAAACTCACCGAAATAGACTTCAGGTCAAAGTATACTTAGGTTATAACCAAAGCGGACCTGTTTCAGCTCAACGAAGGACCTCTAGCGGGCCTCCTTGAGCCAAAGGTCGGACTTAAGCTCACTAACACCGGATCTATTTTTAATTAAGTTTTCGTTCCAATAAGGTTCTCAGATCACGCGTGGCGGACCAGTTTCAGTTCAACGGTCAGTGGATCTCGATCGGAGATTCCGAGTACATGTAAATGTTTATAAAAATTTTCCTAATCCGAGGGTGTAATTTGGTTAGATTCTGACGGTCTGGTTGCTTAATACTGATCCGCAAGCGACGAGTCTCAGATTACTATTCAAGATATTTATTTTGTAAAAAAATAAGTGTTCTCACACTCTATCACTCCGGACTCAAGCGAACAGCAGTGGGACACTGTCTGGATTTGATTTCCGAGATGGTTGTCAAGCCTAGTGAGGCGGTCCTAAGTCCTTAACCTCGAATTATTCGGACTCCCGATGTGCGGTCTAGAAGCGTCACGCGTGATTTCGAGATGCTCCCGAGAGCAGCCGGGTAATGAGATTGATCCTAGATTTTAGGGTAACCTAGCGTCAATGATTCTACAAGTTTTGGGTCTTACAGATCGTATTTAAAGTGGATCAAACGGATTTCGTAGCTAATCTAGTTTAGCACTTGGTTAACTTTGTCAAATTTCTAAAGGGTTTAATCCTAAGTGATTTTTGGTCGAGGTGGTATCTAGGCCTTTGTAGTTTGTATATAAAGTGATCCAAGTTATACTACTTAGCTAGTTTAAGATAGTGTCTAAGGTGAAAGTACTTAGAAAAATTGAAAGAACAAGGTGGTGAAGGGTGGGATTTGTGAAGGAAATGGGTTCAAAGGTGGCTTTAGACTTTGGGTTTGAGTTCTGACAGGTTAATAAGGTGTTGGGATCGACCCATTGCTTAAGGACGTCTTATTCCAGGTTGAGAAAAATCTAGGCTGTTACAATCTACCCCCCTTAAAACAAAATTTCGTCCCCAAAATTAACTAAGGGTAATAAGGAAAGATTTCTATTATTTTATTTGCCTAAGACTTATTGATTTGGAGTTCCTACGCATTGTAGGGTATATACTAGCCTGGTTCATTTTAGTCTACCCCCCTTAAAACTTATTTCTTTATCCATTTCTCATACTCTGATGGTTTGCTACAATTTATTTCTTTACCTATTTGGAGTCTTGACGATAATTCTAACTTATTTAGAGTAAGATAGTTGTTTTCATTGTTTGACTAGCACGGAGAGACGATTGTAGTGGGCTTGATCCCGATACATTGATCATCCACCTTACCAGGGTAGAAGGCTCATCGTATCCCTTCTTAATCCTGATAGATCCTGGTCTTCTGCTCGGCCAAGCAGTGAGTCCATTGGTAGTCGCTCAGGATTAAGAATTGGGTCAAGCCGCGAAGGTTTCGCAGTTGTATATTCGGTAACTCTGTAGTCCGATCACTCTAAAAACGTAGGGAATGTCCATCATCGAAAGGCTCAACTTGTCTTATTACTAAGGTTGCCCATTGGTCTAAGAGAGTCCTTGTTATTATCTATGTCCAAGGAAATGGTGAATCAACTCTTACTAGATCATCCTAAAATGGTTTCTCATAGTAGAACAGGCTACGGCTTCTATAATGTTCATATTCAACGAGTACAGTTTCGATCCTGGGCCAGTGGGGTAGGGTCCACTACGCTTTCGCTGTGCCACCCAGATCAAAGAGGTGTAATAGGTGACCTAACTAGAGTGGGTTCATAATGTTCTACCTCCCTTAAAAATTATTTCTACCTCCAGGCTTCAAGATTTATGTCTTATTCTGTATGTCGGAACTGCATTGCTAATCCTACTTCAGGATTGGGAATGACAGGTTTGGTAGGAGGGTGGGTGGGGATTAAAATTAACGGTATAGGCTTTGAAAAATGAGTCTTGTATAGGAAAGCGTGGGATGGGATTTTCAAATCCCATGATAATGAATCTTTAAGTGTACTTGGAAAGGAAATTTTGGAATTTACTTCTAATTGCATACACTCCAAACATGGCATTAGAAAACATGGGATACACCCAATCTAGTGACCATATCTTACACATACATTTATTATGACATATACCATTCTATCCACCTAACTCACCTAATGCAGTTGGCCGAACGGGCCCTAAACATCTTCAAACATCTAGAACATCCTACCAACTACTACACCCATCAATCATGAAAGCATAACCACCCTAAGATAGTAGCCCATGCAAACTACAAGACAACATATGGATAGCTAGACATCTGAGAAGATGGCCGTAATGACTTCAAAAAGGGCCATGGAAAATAAAAGAAGGGGAGAGAAAGGGCTGAAGCTGCTGACTCTTCACGAGTTTGGGTATCAACAGGGTTTGTAGAGGCCCCACTGATAGGGAATAAAGAAGGAAAATGAGAAGATGGAGTGGGGTAGGGGTTGTGCACGAATTTGGGACGAAATGGAAGGTGTAGGGGCTGAAATGAGAGAGGAATGAAGAGGAAGGGAGGTAGAGATGGCTGTGCACGATGGAAAGGAATGGGTATTGGTCGAAAATCGTAGATTGGGCGATTGGAAGGGAGCTTTGAGAGAGAGGACAACAAGTTGAAGGAGAAAAGGGAGCGTGGAGGGGTGGTTTGTGAAGGAAGTACTTGATTGGGGTGGTGAAAATGGGCGGGAGGCATATCAGGGGGGTTATTAAACCCCCAAAGAGGATTGGCCTGAGCCACGGGCCTGGCCCAGCCCAAAAAGTGGCGAGGCCTCACCGACCGGGCGAGGGCCTCGCTGAAAATTTTTTTGGTTTTCAAAGGGGGGCCCCACGGGCGTGGTCCACCAGTCCCCTAGGTTCCAAAAAATACTTGGTCCCACCCTGGGTACCCCTGGATCAACGTGGATAGGCCCCCGACTCCGATTCGCTCAAATTCGGGTAGTTTCGAGCAATTTCGTACATAACTTGCAATCCAGAATGACTTATCTGACGTATAATATATGATTTTGGGGTAGAACGAGCTAATGAAGCCAACCAACCTTCTATGTCAGGTTACGCAGCCCGGAATTGCGAAAAACCCGACCGATTGACAGTCGTTTCCCCATTTCAATTTCGTCTTTACTATAAATAGTAGTTTTAGTTGTAGTTTATTTCTGATTTCTTTCGCATTACTTTGTATCCCTATTTAAAGGGTTGTGAACTCATTTTTTGTCACTCATTAATCAATTTTGAATTTATTAGAATTTATTTTCATTTTCTGCTTTCTTCTTCGTGAATTCGAGAAGTCTTTGTGAGGAGTCAAGAGAAGCTCCGCAGATTTGGAGTAGTTATCCTCATCACGCTTATCCTATATTCTACCGATTTTCAACGGTTGGGGTGAGGTGGATTGTAATCTAGACACATCGTTTGACGGTCTAGAAGTGTTCCGGGATCATTTCATGCAATCATCGAGGCGTACGGGTCCAATCTCTACAGTTGATTTCATCCAAATGTGCTATTTGGCAAAATTGGAGAACTTAAGTCTGTTTCTACATCCCGTCGCTCCCTCCTTAAGTCAGAGTGCGTCAGTGTGCGTCGTGTGACCATAACCCAGGTCTGGTTTAATCCAAATCATGCTCTGATACCAACTGTAACATCCCAAAAATCGGGGGTCGAGTAGTAACTCAACTCCCGAGTTCCAGAACATCACTTATGCAACATAATGAATGATGATTGAATGTTGACTGTATTCGTGCATTGAACATGAGTGAGATTAAGCCAAAACAACATATCATACTCTAGAGACAGTTAAATTGCAAGCGGAAGACTGTGATAGATATATAAAATATAAAAACTGTGGTAAATCTCCAGAGTGTGATAATGTTACCAGGTTAAATAATTACAAGTACAATTCTAAAATTTATCAAATGTGAGGAAGTGTAATGTCTTCTATCCCAAGTATTATAGCCCCATCAATACATTACCAGGTCTTCATAGACCTGTCAGAGAGTTATATGTAGGAGAATTCCTCCTCAACATCATAGTAGTGGTCCGGTTCTGCTTCATAAGCATTGCCATCACCTGAAACTTATCAAATCTGGTTGGTGTGTACAACACCGTCCCGTAACGTGGGAGTGAGTGATCAACTCAGTGAAATAGTAAAGCATAGGTTAACATGTTATCAATTCAGTCAAGCAGTAATGATAAAGCAGTACAATCAAACAATTCTAAATACTCTTATTAATGTAAGTATGAATGCAGTCATGATGTATGCCCTTGCCAAACCACCCTCAGCGACACCATCTTACGTTCGCACATGCATTCATCCCTCAGTGCCCCACATCTACCAGGCACATGCAATGCTATGATGAGCATGATTACCGAGTTGTTATTAGTCCATTTTAAATAGCAGTATTGGAAAATTAAGGTACCTTCCTTGTATCATTCTCAAACATGATCCATTCCAGGGTCGTCACTCCTAGATAATCTCATACGATATTATGGTTTGAGAGGCATCGCGAAGGCATCACAAAGGGCTCGTCGCCCGTTAGCACGGATACAGATCTCACCGTATGTGGCTCAATTGCTAGCCGTCAGCTCGAATACAGGTCTCACCGTACTCGGCTCAATCGCTGACCATCAGATCGAATACAGGTCTCACCGTACTCGGTCCAACTCATGCTCTAGTTGCTGTAAAGGGCTCGTCGCCAATCACAGACCTAAGAGTATACTCAAAGACATTACGAAGGACTCGTCGCCCGTCAGCACGAATACAGGTCTCACCGTATTCGGCTCTCGCCGTAGGTGTCGACAGCTCGAATATAGTGTCCCATACCACCATAATCGACTCACGAGTCTAGTTGCTCACTAGTCACTACGGGGAGGCACGTGGCCCCAGCGTAGGCCGACAGCTCGACCACGGTGTCCCATACCACCATGCCCGGCTCATGAGTCTTAGCGGATCGAGGTATCATGGTTAACAGGATTTCACTGGTAAGTTTGGTACCCTAGGTTCAAGCAGTAGCGTCCAAACATGGCGAACACACATTAGACAGATCGGGTTACTTTACGAGCTCGGCTAGCTCGAGCGCACAACAAGTTGAACGACATGAAGCGCATAAGCACTTCGTGTGGCCAACCACTATCGTCAACCGAAGTACGACTCGAGTTCGTCGAGCACATCTCATGTGGCAAATGAATCACAGTCACGAATTCCATCCCGTTACCGATTGTCTGGACTATAATCATAGCCCCAATCACATTCAATTACCGATAGTTAAAGCAGTAATGGATCAAGATTCAAATCATATAATCAAAGTCTGGTACTATCCGTCTAAGGCTGTCAGGGCTGTTGCACGCACTTGTTGCTCTACTCCCCCATCACCCATGACGGATCATACAACGTAATTATGAATTTTAAACATACACATTACATAAATAAAATCATACAATCAGTTGAGCATGTTAACAAGTATATCATAAAGCATATTATAAAACATGTTATAAACATGTTATGAAGCACTATATAAATAGGAATACAAACACATATATTTCATAAGTAAGTGGTTAAAGTGAACAACCTCATGGAGGAAATCATACATGTCTCTAAGGTAGTTGAGAATCTCATCTCAACACCCTCCTAAGGTATTAACATCCAAACACTTACTCACACAAGCATTTTCACAAACACTTAATATACACTATTTCAACATACTTAGTGTATGTTAACAAACATGTATTAGAGCGTGTCCTTTCGCTAAGCAAATATTTTACGCATATATAGTATATTTATATAGCAAATAATTATGGCAAACACATCTCTAAAATATATATGTATACGGTACTTTCTACAATACATTATTTCTACATACATAGTGTATATTAGTAAAACATGTATTTGGGCGAATCCTTTCGCCAAATAAATATTTTATCCATATATCGTATATTCATAAAATAAATAATCATGTCAAATACATTTCCAAAATTTATACGTATACGGTATTTTCTACGAATACCTGAATATGTAAAATTCCATAATCTACATCTTTAATCGAAACAGGAAACAGAAAGCACTTTGTACATGTGCAATTGCATGCAGATCATGAATATATCATTATCTGAAATTGAAAGCGTTGAAAACCATAATCTATACACCTAAAGTCCGCACCTTGTGTCGTAGAATCGTAACGAATACGATAGGTTTGCTAAGCTTTCATCTACGGCAGTTTGGCAACCTATAGAACGAAATAGGTTAGCTATTTCATAACCTACAACCTACACAACCCTAAAACATATTAGGGTTAGGGTTTCTTACCTAGAAATGACGCCGGAATCGCCGAGAAAGCAATGAGAATGGTTCGTAGAACGGCAAGAAAAAGTAGCAGGGAGTTTCTCCCACTTCTCCCACACTTTCTCTCTCTTTTCTCTCTTCTCTCTCTAGAGTTTCTCTTAAATTCATATGGCTGCAATGAGAGAGGGTTTAAGGTCCTTATATAGCCTAAAAACTCACCGAAATAGACTCCAGGTCAAAGTATACTTAGGTTTGAGACCACGAATTGACAGAATCTTGTCAAAGCGAAGTGTACGCGGTTTGATTCAATTCTAAATCCTGATAATTATCAATGGACTCAATGCTCTGATCAAGTAGAAGACCGATAATAACTAGGATTAAAAAATGATATCATGAATCCAGTGCTCTGCAGACAGAGGATCAGTGTATCAAGATCAGACCCACTACAACTGTCCTTTCGTGTTTTTCCAAATATTGAAAAGAAGAATTTTTATTCCAGATAGTTGAAAACTATCATTGTAAAATAAAATTTTAAAAAAAAAATAACAACAACAACAACAACAACGAAGAAGAAGAAGATATAATATTGTTGATAATAATTCTTCTTTAGGTATTTGTTGTGATTTGTAGAAAATTGTGATGTTAGTGATTGTAATAATTTTTTTAAACCTCTAGTTAAAGTAAAGAAAATGCATGAATTGTGACAACTTAGATATAATGGATTTGGGTTGTAATTATACGTGTAAACTCATCAAAATCAGAGTAGGCTAATAGAATAATTTTATTACTTGTAATGCTAAGAATGAGATTTACATTGTCAAATCTCGATTGAGATATACTTTATCAAATCTCGTGGGTGAGATTTTATTTAAGGGGGGTAGATTGTAATAGCCCCAGTTATGGAACTTAGTCTTATACACTTGTACATACATGTGTATTTTTTTAGGAAAAAATAGTGAACGCATAGGAACAACGTAAATTAGATTTTCCTTGTTCTCATTAATGTTAACAGGGTTGAATTTCGGGGGCGAAATTCTCTTTAAGGAGGGTAGATTGTAACACCCCGTGTTTTAGATCCGGAGTGTAATTCATTGTGTGGCCCACCTAAGCATCAGATTTGGCCCATCTCAGGGTTGATGTCCTTATGAGACTGTTTAGAATCAGATATACAGAGCGGATCTCTTCAAACATTATTGTGGCCCCACTTTCATTGTGTGCTTGTGCACATAGTGTGTGCACATGTGATGCACCAAACCTGAATGCATGTCAAATGAGCACTGACCCGAGCCCAAAGAGGAATGCTTATCTCTCTCTTTCATTGTTTTCCGCCCACAACCATTTAAAACGGACAATCATCCGCTGTGATATTTGTGGGCTACCATCATGGGTCATCGACATGATCTCAACCGTCCATCATGCTCAGATGATGGGTTTAACTAAAACCCTAACTATTTATGACTGAGTATCCTCACATGTGCACACAAACTCAATTGAAAATCGAGTTGTGCTTGGTGCTTTTTTCGGAAACAGAAATCCGTTTCTAGTTGCCAAGCTGGCAATCCATGTGAGCAACATTCAATGTATACGTGCCGTCCATTTAAAGATATCTCAGCCATTAGAAGCCCCTCAACGTGGATCGCTTGAAAACAGAAAAGATTCCTCTCTTACACATCTAGAATCGAAGATAACTCTTTATCAATCATAACCGTCCATTAGGTCAGATCTCAACCGTCCCTTGCACTCACATGGAGGCATATAAATATATTGCGAGGTTAGGGTTTCCTTCTTCTTCGCATCCGCACAGGAGAAATCGCCCGAAACGATTCAACGATAGAACCCACCACCCAAATGGTCTCGGAGCTCTGAAACCCTCCATCTACAAGCTTCCTATGTTAGATTTGAAACATCCGGAAGCATTAGCTCGAAGAAAATCACCATCGCCTGAAGCCTGCCATGAGAGAGCGTCTTCTTCCATGCTAAGCTCCACTAGCCGCTGATCTTAAATCGGTCATTAATCTGGCATCCAATCTGTTCATCATGAAGCCTAGATAATCGACAATCAATCCTTAAAGTGCTGCTGAGACTTGTTTGAAGAAGAACTCCGAGACAGATTTGAAGATCGGTGCCGCACCGAGCTATCTGAGTTCCATTCTGAGTTCAAGTCATTGATTCTGACTCGGTTCAAGTAGCTTTGATCCGTTTCATTCAAGTCATTCTCTGTGGAAGCCAGAGGGTGAGCAAAGTCATAGAAAAGAGAAGAAGAAGATAAAGAGGTGAGGTGTTTTTGGATCATGTCGACTCGATCCGAGTCGACTCAGTTAAGTTTAGCAAGCATCCCATGCTGACTGAATTTTGGAAATAAAATAAAGAAAGAAGAGAGAAAAGAGAAAGGAGGAAAAGGAAGAAAAAGCTTAGAGAGAGAGAGAGAGGAAGACGGGAGAAATTGAGTCCGTGACTCGCTGTAAACTCGGGTTCAAACCAGGATCGAGTGAGGGTCTGGTTGGAGTCCAAATGCTGCGGGTTGTGGTAAGAGAGAATAAAGAAAGAAAGAAAAAGGAGGGAAGAAAATAGCAAGTCAGGATGTGTTGACTCAACTGAGTTAACTCGCTAAATCAGTGAGTTGGGGCCGAGTTTGAGTTTAGGGATGTCAGGCTTGAGTTAGAAAACCCCTGGTGTAGATTGATCGTGCGTCAAGAGTCGTTGGAGCATCTAAAGTTCAACTGAGTCGGGTTCGAGCACCATTGAGTCAAATGTGTTGATTCCGTTCGAGCTCTATCCTAAGGTGCTTGCATTTGTCCTATCAACACTAGAACACGATCCAAATCAAGAGGTGAGGATTCACCGTTTAAGCTTACTTTCATTATAATAGTTAATTTAATTCTCTTTTAAATTAATTGCCTAATCATGCTAATGACTAATTTATATGTATGATCGAGTTATGAATTGTTGATATTCATTTTTAAGATGACTCACCTTTATATGTGCACATTCCTTGATTTGTTTAGCGTGTATGTAAGTACATCTATTGAGTTGTAGAAATTAATGATCTATATCGTATAGAGTTATAATTTATTTGAATGTGAAATTATTTTCTCTAGTTTAGTTTGGATGTGTACTTACATGTGTATTTGTTTGATAATGTATATTGAATTAATTATAATTTGGTTTAACACTTGGTTGTGTTAAGTTGTAATTGAAATTTAATATTATATATTAGTGAATATGTATATTGGAGTATTCTTGAGCTAGTGGCCGGTCGTGAATAAATTAAATGTTATGTGGTCGTAGACTTACCATCTCATGGATGATTTGTGTTCATGTAGTTTGTGGATTGTAACATTTGGTGGTGTCCTTGAAGGACTTGGTGCCAATGTGGCATATTGGAAGGACTCTTGTTGTTAGAAGTATATCTGGACTTGTAATGGTAATGTCTACGTGTCGAATCATAAGGGGCCACTAGTTGCAGAGATCCTTATAAATGGAATGTCTTGGATTCTTTATTTTACAAATATTATTAATAATCATCTGAGTGTCTTAGAATCTTACTTGTTTAAGTCTCATGAGCCGGGGATGGTGGAATGAGACACTATACCCGAGCTGTCGGCCTATGCTGGGTTGCGCGCCCCCCCATGGTGACCTTTGAGCTTCTTTGATATTCCGTTTGTAAATTGGACTAATAACGGTTGGGTTAATCATGCATACATGGCACGTGGGTGTTATCGGGTACCTGGTTGACTGATTGAAAGACCAGTGTACTGTTCGAATGACCCTTCTTGCATTTTGAATAGGTTGACTGTTTGAAAGACCCGTTATCATGTATGAATGGACCAACTGTTTGAATGGTCCATTCATTTGTTCAGCTGGATGTGCATCCCTAGGCTTATTGCATTCATACATTCATTCATTAATCAAGATTAAGTTGGCGATTGAATATTAGGTGTGAAGTGGATTGTATTCTTATGTACAGGTGGTATTATCCTATATGTCACTTAGGAAACATAAATTGTATATTTTTGTATTTTACTTATGAATATTACATTGGATATTGTATTCTCCTGAGTTATTTGAATTCCATTTTTAACTATTGTGATGCTTGGTAATCTTGGAGGGTATACCTCACTGTGATAGCTATTGACGCTATCAAACCGTATTCAGTTGATGCAGGTTATATAAATGACGTACAGGTTAACTTTAATGTGGAGCACGAAGAACTGGATAATCTCGCGACTTTTTATTCTAAAAGTTTTTATTTTTATTTTTAGTCATTTCATTCGAATTTTGAGTCATTAGTTTGTATAAGCCCTATGGGCAACCATTTGTATAAGTCGAGATATATTTTAGAAATTTCCTCCATGTGTGGTTTGTTTACTTTCCTTGCGATTGCTCACTTATACTTATAAAAGAAAAGAAAAAAAAATTATTATTGTGAAATGTGAGCTATTCTTGTAAGTTAACTCTTGGGATTTCGTAACCCGAGTAAACTTTCATTGTGTGCTTGTGCACATAGTGTGTGCACATGTGATGCACCAAACCTGAATGCAGGTCAAATGGGCACTGACCCGAGCCCAAAGAGGAATGCTTATCTCTCTCTTTCATTGTTTTCCGCCCACAACCATTTAAAACGGACAACCATCCGCTGTGATATTTGTGGGCTACCATCATGGGTCATCGACATGATCTCAACCGTCCATCATGCTCAGATGATGGGTTTAACTAAAACCCTAACTATTTATGACTGAGTATCCTCACATGTGCACACAAACTCAATTGAAAATCGAGTTGTGCTCGGTGCTTTTTTCGGAAACAGAAATCCGTTTCTAGTTGCCAAGCTGGCAATCCGTGTGAGCAACATTCAATGTATACGGGCCGTCCATTTAAAGATATCTCAGCCATTAGAAGCCCCTCAACGTGGATCGCTTGAAAACAGAAAAGATTCCTCTCTTACACATCTAGAATCGAAGATAACTCTCTATCAATCATAACCGTCCATTAGGTCAGATCTCGACCGTCCCTTGCACTCACATGGAGGCATATAAATATATTGCGAGGTTAGGGTTTCCTTCTTCTTCGCATCCTCATAGGAGAAATCGCCCGAAACGATTTAACGATCGAACCCACCACCCAAATGGTCCCGGAGCTTTGAAACCCTCCATCTACAAGCTTCCTATGATAGATTTGAAACATCCGGAAGCATTAGCTCGAAGAAAATCACCATCGCCTGAAGCCTGCCATGAGAGAGCGTCTTCTTCCACGCCAAGCTCCACTAGCCACTGATCTTAAATCGGTCATTAATCTGGCATCCAATCTGTTCATCATGAAGCCTAGATAATCGACAATCAATCCTTAAAGTGCTGCTGAGACTTGTTTGAAGAAGAACTCCGAGACAGATTTGAAGATCGGTGTCGCACCGAGCTATCTGAGTTCCATTCTGAGTTCAGGTCACTGAGTCTGACTCAGTTCAAGTAGCTTTGATCCGTTTCATTCAAGTCATTCTCTGTGGAAGCCAGAGGGTGAGCAAAGTCAGAGAAAAAGAGAAGAAGAAGAAGATAAAGAGGTGGGGTGTTTTTGGATCATGTCGACTCGATCCGAGTCGACTCAGTCAAGTTTAGCAAGCATCCCATGCTGGACTGAATTTTGGAAATAAAAGAAAGAAAGAAGAGAGAAAAGAGAAAGGAGGAAAAGGAAGAAAAAGCTTAGAGAGAGAGAGAGAGAGAGGAAGATGGGAGAAATTGAGTCTGTGACTCGCTGTAAACTCGGGTTCAAACCAGGATTGAGTTAGGGTTTGGTTGGAGTCCAAATGCTGCTGGTTGTGGTAAGAGAGAAGAAAGACAGAAAGGAAAAGGAGGGAAGAAAATAACATGTCAGGATGTGTTGACTCAACTAAGTTAACTCGCTGAATCAGTGAGTTGGGGCTGAGTTTGAGTTTGGGGATGTCAGGCTTGAGTTAGAAAACCCCTGGTGTAGATTGATCGTGCGTCAAGAGTCGTTGGAGCATCTAAAGTTCAACTGAGTCGGGTTCGAGCACCATTGAGTCAAATGTGTTGATTCCGTTCGAGCTCTATCCTAAGGTGCTTGCATTTGTCCTATCAACACTAGAACACGATCCAAATCAAGAGGTGAGGATTCACCGTTCAAGCTTACTTTCATTATAATAGTTAATTTAATTCTCTTTTAAATTAATTGCCTAATCATGCTAATGACTAATTTACATGTATGATCGAGTTATGAATTGTTGATATTCATTTTTAAGATGACTCACCTTTATATGTGCACATTCCTTGATTTGTTTAGCGTGTATGTAAGTACATCTATTGAGTTGTAGAAATTAATGATCTAAATCGTATAGAGTTATAATTTATTTGAATGTGAAATTATTTTCTCTAGTTTAGTTTGGATGTGTACTTACATGTGTATTTGTTTGATAATGGATATTGAATTAATTATAATTTGGTTTAACACTTGGTTGTGTTAAGTTGTAATTGAAATTTAATATTATATATTAGTGAATATGTATATTGGAGTATTCTCGAGCTAGTGGCCGGTCGTGAATAAATTAAATGTTATGTGGTCGTAGACTTACCATCTCATGGATGATTTATGTTCATGTAGTTTGTGGATTGTAACATTTGGTGGTGTCCTTGAAGGACTTGGTGCCAATGTGGCATATTGAAAGGACTCTTGTTGTTAGAAGTATATCTGGACTTGTAATGGTAATGTCTACGTGTCGAATCATAAGGGGCCACTAGTTGTAGAGATCCTTATAAATGGAATGTCTTGGATTCTTTATTTTACAAATATTATTAATAATCATCTGAGTGTCTTAGAATCTTACTTGTTTAAGTCTCATGAGCCGCGGATGGTGGAATGGGACACTATGCCCGAGCTGTCGGCCTATGCTGGGTTGCGCGCGCCCCCCATAGTGACCTTTGAGCTTCTTTGATATTCCGTTTGTAAATTGGACTAATAACGGTTGGGTTAATAATGCATACATGGCACGTAGGTGTTATCGGGTACCTGGTTAACTGTTTGAAAGACCAGTGTACTGTTCGAATGACCCTTCTTGCATTTTGAATGGGTTGACTGTTTGAAAGACCCGTTATCATGAATGAATGGGCCAACTGTTTGAACGGTCCATTCATTTGTTCAGCTGGATGTGCATCCCCAGGCTGATTGCATTCATACATTCATTCATTAATCAAGATTAAGTTGGCGATTTAATATTGGGTATGAAGTGGATTGTATTCTTATGTACAGGTGGTATTATCCTATATGTCACTTAGGAAACATAAATTGTATATTTTTGTATTTTACTTATGAATATTACATTGGATATTGTATTCTCTTGAGTTATTTGAATTCCATTTTTGACTATTGTGATGCTTGGTAATCTTAGAGGGTATACCTCACTGTGATATCCATTGACGCTATCAAACCATATTCAGTTGGTGTAGGTTATATAAATGACGTACATGTTAACTTTAATGTGGAGCACGAAGAACTGGATAATCTCGCGACTTTTTATTCTAAAAGTTTTTATTTTTTTTTATTCATTTCATTCGAATTTTGAGTCATTAGATTGTAGAAGCCCTATGGGCAACCATTTGTATAAGTCGAGATATATTTTAGAAATTTCCTCCATGTATGGTTTGTTTGCTTTCGTTGCGATTGCTCACTTATACTTATAAAAGAAAAGAAGAAAAAATTATTACTGTGAAATGTGGGCTATTCTTGTAAGTTAACTCTTGGGATTTCGGAAAACGAGTACAAAACTTGGGTTACGAAATCCGGGGCGTTACAGATAGGTTTGGTAAGAGGGTGGGTGGGAATTAAAATTAACGGTATAGGCTTTGGAAAATGAGTCTTGTGTAGGAAAGCGTGGGATGGGATTTTCAAATCCCATGATAATGAATCTCTAAGTGTAGTTGGAAAGGAAATTTTAGAATTTACTTCTAATTGCATACACTCCAAACATGGCATTAGAAAACATGGGATACACCCAATCTAGGGACCATATCTTACACATACATTTATTATGACATATACCATTCTATTCACCTAACTCACCTAATGCAGTTGGCCGAACGGGCCCTAAACATCCTCAAACATTTAGAACATCCTACCAACTACTATACCCATCAATCATGAAAGCTTAACCACCCTAAGACAGTAGCTCATGCAAACTACAAGACAACATATGGATAGCTAGACATCTGAGAAGATGGCCGTAATGACTTCAAAAAGGGCCATGGAAAATAAAAGAAGGGGAGAGAAAGGGATGAAGCTGCTGACTCTTCACGAGTTTGGGTATCAACAGGGTTTGTAGAGGCCCCCACTGACACGGAATAAAGAAGGAAAATGAGAACATGGAGTGGGGCAGGGGTTGTGCACGAATTTGGGACGAAATGAAAGGTGTAGGGGCTGAAATGAGAGAGGAATGAAGAGGAAGGTAGGTAGGGATGGCTGTGCACGACGGAAAGGAATGGGTATTGGTCGAAAATCGCAGATTGGGCGATTGGAAGGGATCTTTGAGAGAGAGGACAACAAGTTGAAGGAGAAAAGGGAGCGTGGAGGGGTGGTTTGTGAAGGAAGTACTTGATTGGGATGGTGAAAATGGACGGGAGGCATATCAGGGAGGTTATTAAACCCCCAAAGAGGATCGGCCCGAGCCACGGGCCTGGCCCAGCCCAAAAAGTGGCGAGGCCTCGCCGACCGAGCGAGGGCCTCGCTGAAAAATTTTCTGGTTTTCAAAGGGGGGGCCCACGGGCGTGGTCCACCAGTCCCCTAGGCACCAAAAAACACTGGATCCCACCCTGGGTACCCCTGGATCAACGTGGATAGGCCCCTGACTCCGATTCGCTCAAATTCGGGTAGTTTTGGGCAATTTCGGACATAACTTGCAATCCGGAATGAGTTATCTGACGTATAATATATGCTTTTGGGGTAGAACGAGCTAATGAAGCCAACCAACCTGCTATTGCAGGTTGCGCAGCCCGGAATTGCGAAAAACCCCACCGAATGACGGTCGTTTCCCCGTTTCAATTTCGTCTTTACTATAAATAGTAGTTTTAGTTGTAGTTTGTTTCTGATTTTTTTCGCATTACTTGGTATCCCTAATTAAAGGGTTGTGAACTCGTTTTTAGTGACTCATTAATCAATTTCAAATTTATTAGAATTTATTTTCATTTTCTGCTTTCTTCCTCATGAATTCGAGAAGTCTTTGTGAGGAGTCAAGAGAAGCTCCGAGGATTTGGAGTAGTTATCCTCATCACGCTTATCCTATATTCTACCGATTTTCAATGGTTGGGGTAAGGTGGATTGTAATCTAGACACATCGTTTGATGGTTTAGAAGTGTTCCGGGATCATTTCATGCAATCATCGAGGCCTACGGGTCCAATCTCTACAGTTTATCTCATCCAAAGGTGCTATTTGGAAAAATTGGAGAACCTAAGTCTGTTTCTACATCCTGTCGCTCCCTCCTAAGTCAGAGTGCGTCAGTGTGCGTCGTGTGACCATAACCCAGGTCCGGTTTAATCCAAATCATGCTCTGATACCAACTGTAACATCCCAAAAATCGGGGGTCGAGTAGTAACTCAACTCCCGAGTTCCAGAACATCACTTATGCAATATAATGAATGATGATTGAATGTTGACTGTATTCGTGCATTGAACATGAGTGAGATTAAGCCAAAACAGCATATCATACTCCAGAGACAGTTAAATTGCAAGCGGAAGACTGTGATAGACATATAAAATATAAAAACTGTGGTGAGTCTCCAGAGTGTGATAATGTTACCAGGTTAAATAATTACAAGTACAATTCTAAAATTTACCAAATGTGAGGAAGTGTAATGTCTTCTATCCCAAGTACCATAGCCCCGTCAATACATTTCCAGGTCTTCATAGACCTGTCAGAGAGTTATATGTAGGAGAACTCCTCCTCAACATCATAGTAGTGGTCCGGCTTTGCTTCATAAGCATTGCCATCACCTGAAACTTAACAAATTTGGTTGGTGTGTACAACATCGTCCCGTAACGTGGGAGTGAGTGATCAACTCAGTAGAACAGTAAAGCATAGGTTAACATGTTATCAATTCAGTCAAGTAGTAATGATAAAGCAGTATAATCAAACAATTCTAAATACTCTTATTAATGCAAGTATGAATGCAGTCATGATGTACGCCCTTGCCAAACCACCCTCAGCGACACCATCTTACGTTCGCGCATGCATTCATCCCTTAGTGCATCACATCTACCAGGCACATGCCATGCTATGATGAGCACGATTACCGAGTTGTTATTAGTCCATTTCAAACAGGAGTGTTGGGAAATTAAGGTACCTCCCTTGTATCATTCCCAAACATGATCCATTCCAAGGTCGTCACTCTTAGATAATCTCATATGATATTATGGTTTGAGAGGCATCGCGAAGGCATCATAAAGGGCTCGTCAGCACGGATACAGATCTCACCGTATGCAGCTCAATTGCTGGCCGTCAGATCGAATATAGGTCTCACCGTACTCGGCTCAATTGCTGGCCGTCAGCTCAAATATAGGTCTCACCGTACTCGGTCCAACTCATGCTCTAGTTGCTGTGAAGGGCTCGTCGCCAATCATAGACCTAAGAGTATACTCAAAGACACTACGAAGGACTCATCGCTCGTCAGCACGAATACAGGTCTCACCGTATTCGGCTCTCGCCGTAGGTGTCGACAGCTCGAATATAGTGTCTCATACCACCATAATCGGCTCACGAGTCTGGTTGCTCACTGATCACTACGGGGAGGCACGTGGCCCCAGCGTAGGCCGACAGCTCGACCACGGTGTCCCATACCACCATGCCCGGCTCATGAGTCTTAGCGGATCGAGGTACCATGGTTAACAGAATTTCACTGGTAAGTTTGGTACCCTAGGTTCAAGCAGTAGCGTCCAAACATGGCGAACACACATTAGACAGATTGGGTTACTTGACGAGCTCGGCTAGCTCGAGTGCACAATAAGTTGAACGACATGAAGCGCATAAGCACTTCGTGTGGCCAACCGCTATCGCCAACCGAAGTACGACTCGAGTTCGTCGAGCACATCTCACGTGGTAAATGAATCACAGCCACGAATTCCATCCCGTTACTGATTGCCTGGACTATAATCATAGCCCCAATCACATTCAATTACCGATAGTTAAAGCAGTAATGGATCAAGATTCAAATCATACAATTAAAGTCTGGTACTATCCGTTTAGAAATCGCTGTGGTCACATTTGTGCACTCGTTGCTCCACTCCCCCATCACCCATGACGGATCATACAACGTAATTATGAATTTTAAACATACGCATTACATAAATAAAATCATACAATCAGTTGAGCATGTTAACAAGCATATCATAAAGCATATTATAAAGCATGTTATAAGCATGTTATGAAGCACTATATAAACAGGAATACAAACACATATATTTCATAAGTAAGTGTTAAAGTGAACAACCTCATGGAGGAAATCATACATGTCTCTAAGGTAGTTGAGAATCCCATCTCAACACCCTCCTAAGGCATCAACATCTAAACACTTACTCACACAAGCATTTTCACAAACACTTAACATACACTATTTCAACATACTTAGTGTATGTTAACAAACATGTATTAGGGCGAGTCCTTTCGCCAAGCAAATATTTTATGCATATATAGTATATTTATATAGAAAATAATCATGGCAAACACATCTCTAAAATATATATGTATACGGTACTTTCTACAATACAGTATTTCTACATACATAGTGTATATTAGTAAAACATGTATTTGGGCGAATCCTTTCGCTAAATAAGTATTTTATCCATATATCGTATATTCATATAACAAATAATCATGTCAAATACATTTTTAAAATTTATACGTATACAGTATTTTTTACGAATACCTAGAATATGTAAAATTTCATAATCTACATCTTTAATCGAAACAGGAAACAGAAAGTACTTTGTACATGTGCAATTGCATGCAGATCATGAATCTATCATTATCTGACATTGAAAGCGTTGAAAACCATAACCTATACACCTAAAGTCCGCACCTTGTGTCGTAAAATCGTAACGAATACGATAGGTTTGCTAAGCTTTCATCTACGGCAGTTTGGCAACCTATAGAACGAAATAGGTTAGCTATTTCATAACCTACAACCTACATAACCCCAAAACATATTAGGTTTAGGGTTTCTTACCTAGAAATGACGCTGGAATCGCCGAGAAAGTGATGAGAATGGTTCGTAGAACGACAAGGAAAAGTAGTAGGGAGTTTCTCCCACTTCTCCCACACTTTCTCTCTCTTTTCTCTCTTCTCTCTCTAGAGTTTCTCTCAAATTCGTATGGCTGCAATGAGAGAGGGTTTAAGGTTCTTATATAGCCTAAAAACTCACCAAAATAGACTCGAGATCAAAGTATACTTAGGTTATAACCAAAGCGGACCTGTTTCAGCTCAGAGAAGGACTTCTGGTGGGCCTCCTTGAGCCAAAGGTCAGACTTAAGCTCACTAACACCGGATTTACGCTCAATTACGTTTTCGTTCCAGTAGGGTTCTCAGATCACGCGTGACGGACCAGTTTCAGTTCAATGGTCAGTGGATCTCGATCGGAGATTCTGAGTACATGTAAATGTTTATGAAATTTTTCCTAATCAGAGGGTGTAATTTAGTCAGATTCTGACGGTCTGGTTGCTTAATACTGATCCATAAGCGACGAGTCTTAGATTACTATTCAAGATATTTATTTTGTAAAAAAACAAGTGTTCTCACACTCTCTCACTCCGGACTCCAGCGAACCGCCGTGGGACACTGTCTGAATTTGATTTCCAAGATGGTTGTCTAGCCCAGTGAGGCGGTCCTAAGTCTTTAACCTCGAATTATTCGGACTCCCGATGTGCGGTCTAGAACTGATACAGAGTTTCGAGATGCTCCCGAGAGCAGCCAGGTAATGAGATTGATCCTAGATTTTAGGGTAACCTAGCGTCAATGATTCTACAAGTTTTGAGTCTTGCAAATCGTATTTAAAGTAGATCAAACGGATTTCGTAGCTAATCTAGTTTAGCACTTGGTTAACTTTGTCAAATTTCTAAAGGGTTTAATCCTAAGTGATTTTTGGTCGAGGTGGTACCTAGGCCTTTGTAGTTTGTATATAAAGTGATCCAAGTTATACTACTTAGCTAGTTTAAGATAGTGTCTAGGGTGAAAGTACTTAGAAAAATTGAAAGAACAAGGCGGTGGAGGGTGGGATTTGTGAAAGAAATGGGTTCAAAGGCGGCTTTAGACTTTGGGTTTGAGTTCTGACAGGTTAATAAGGTGTTGGGATCGACCCATTGCTTAAGGACGTCTTATTCCAGGTTGGAAAAAATCCAGGCTGTTACAGTCTGGCGCCCCTCTCACCTCTCCAATCTCTCTCTCTCTCGTCCGACCAGCGGGCGGACGTTGTCCGACCACAGTCCGGCGCCTATCTTCACTGGTTCTGAGAAGACAAACATTTTCCACGGTATGTAACTGCATTCCAGCACATATTTTTCTATTTTTCTAACTGTCCATTTTCTCACTCGAGTAGTGTCTGCATCTACAATTTGATCCGAACTGTAGTAGACCTCAAGGGCCTGTTTGGACGCACCTACTAAATAATGCTTTTGGGGCATTGAGGGGCTCGTTTGGATGCCCTTTGCAAACTTACCTCCTCCCTGGCTCTATAAAATAGGTGTTAAAATAACCAAAAAAAGCAGGCTTGAAATCCTCTCTTTTGGGAAGTGCGTCCAAAAGGGCTATTGAGTGGGTTCCACTCCGGGGAGAATGAAAAAGAAGAAAGAAAAAACATTCTCACTCGTGCACTTTACCCATGGTTGAAAAAAGAAGTAATGGGCTATGTGAGGGTGTGTTGTGTAATGCATTGTTCGCCATCGCTGATACCAGTATCGCCCTGTTTTAGTCTATATTGGCCGGTGCGAATACACCCATTATGCATTCTTGGACGAGTTTTAAACTTGTGTTAAACCATGATTTGGATTGCCCTGTATGTAAACCACTAATACCAGTATCGCCCTAAATGTAAATGTATGTAAATGTCCTGACTAGTTAGATTTTTTGTGGAGTCTATAGTTCAACTATCTAAACCGTCGATCGAGGGCCTTGTAATGGGATGCGGATTACCTGCCAAAGCCCTTCCCATGAATTTGCTGTAAGGTTCGAAATTGGCCAGAACTCAGGTTCAAAACTGACTCGAACTCGAAGGTTCGAAACTGGCCCGAACTCGCGCTAGGCCCGGTTCGGGCTAGAGATGTTGGCCTGGTGACTAGGCCCGGTCGGGTTCGAGCCTTGTGTGGCTGTTGAACAGGCCTGGACAGGCTGAGGCCAGTTCGACTCGGCCCGACCTGTGTACACCCCTAGTAGTAATCATGTTCTAATCTTTTACATTATAGTCTATTGAATAATTGAATATGTTTTGATTCATCTGATGGCTACAAATACAATTATAATGGTCGTCCGATCATTAATTGTGATTATCAAGAAGCAATTGAAGTTGGGTTTAATGTGATGGACGATTCGGATACTTGATTGGGCCTCTCTAAATCATATAAATACTTTTTAGAAGCTAAGTTTTGATGGCTCTTTATTAGATTGTTTACTTGTTCGATCAAAACGATTTGCAAAGGACATTAGTAAAGATGTTGGTATAAGAACATTAATTTGATAAACCAACTAATATATATATATATATATATATATATATATATATATATATATATATATATATATATAGGGAAAAGGTACAATGCACTCGAGCTGATTTTAACGCCCCATGAGGTCGAGCAGTGTGGGCCCCACCGTGATGCGTTTCGAACATCTACCTCATCAGTCAGATGCACCATTCCATCGTGGGCCTAGGTCTCAAAAATCAAGTCAATCCGTGACTTGTGAGGGCCACACCACATACAGAAGTGGGGAGGGGCCGTCCACCATTAAAACATTCATAACCACCGAGATGTGGTTTGCAAATCTAGCCCATCCATTATGTGTGTCCCACTTGAATGAGGGTTCAGACCAAGTTTCAGGTGCATGCAAAACTCAGGTGGGCCCCACCAAGTGCTTTTATATGTTTTGACGGTGTCTTCACATAATTTTAGATGATATGGCCCACCTGAGTTCCGTATACGACTGATTTTTGGGATATCCCATAATTTAAAGGGTACCCATCAAATGCACGGTGTTGATGGTCGAAACAAATCACGGTGGGGCCCACACAGCTTGACCTCACGGGAGCATATAGTCAGCTTGAGCGCATTGCACCTTTTCCCATATATATATAATGGGAACGTCCCATGAGGTCGAGCTGTGTGGGCCCCACCATGATGCGTTTCAAACATCTACCCCATCAGTCAGATGCACCATTCCATCGTGGGCCTAGGTCTCAAAAATCAAGTCAATCCGTGACTTGTGTGGGCCACACCACATACAAAAGTTGAGAGGGGCCGTGCACCATTAAAACATTCATAATCATTTTTTGGGCCCACCGAGATGTGGTTTACAAATCCAGCCCATCCATTATGTGTGTCCCACTTGGATGAGGGTTCAGACCAAGTTTCAGCAGCATGCAAAACTCAGGTGGGCCCCACCAAGTGCCTTTATATGTTTTTGGCATGTCTTCACATGACTTTAGATGGTATGGCCCACCTGAGTTCCGTATACGGCTGATTTTTGGGATATACCATAATTTAAAGGGGACCCATCAAATGCACGGTGTTGATGGTCGACACGCATCACGATGGGTCCCACACAGCTCAACCTCATGGGAGCTTATCGTGAGCTCGAGGGCATAGTACCTTTTATATATATATATATATATATATATATATATATATATATATATATATATATATATATATATGGAAAAAGATTGTAACACCCCAGATTTTTGCCAACCTGGAGTTAGACGTCTTTGGACAATGAGTCGATCATAACACTTTGCACTTTTGGAACACCCATGTATGTTCATTTTATTCATTTTTATAGTATATATGTATATATTTAACCTGGTAACATGTTCACACTCTAGAGACTCACAATAGTTTATATATTTTCTTTACCTATCACAGTCTTCCGCCTGCGAAATTTAAGTGCCTCTGAAGTATGATATGCTGTTTTGGTATAATCCCATTCATGTTTCAATGCACTCATCATAATCATCATTATCTATGTTGCATAAGTGATGCGTTGGAACTCGGGTGCCGAGCTTTGCTCGACCTCTGATTTTCAGGGTGTTACAAAGGTACTATGCTCTTGACCTCACGAGTCTGTCCCATGAGGTCAAGCTGTGTGGGCCCCACCGTGATGCGTTTCGAACATCTACCCCATCAGTCAGATGCATCATTCCATCGTGGGCCTAGGTCTCAAAAATCAAGTCAATTTGTGACTTGTGTGGGCCACACCACATACAGAAGTGGAGAGGGGCCGTGCACCATTAAAACATTTATAATCATTTTTGAGGGCCCACCGAGATGTGGTTTGCAAATTCAGCCCATCCATTATGTGTGTCCCACTTAAATGAGGGTTCAGACCAAGTTTCAGCGCATGCAAAACTCAGGTGGGCCCCACCAAGTACTTTTATATGTTTTAACGGTGTCTTCACATAATTTTAAATGGCATGGCCCACCTGAGTTCCGTATACGGCTGATTTTTGGGATATCCCATAATTTAAAGGGGACCCATCAAATGCACGGTGTTGATGGTTGACACGCATCACGGTGGGGTTCACACAGCTCGACCTCACAAGAGCTTATCGTCAGCTCGAGCGCATTGTACCTTTTCCCTATATATATAGGGAAAAGGTACAATGCGCTCGACCTCACGAGTCCGTCCCATGAAGTCGAGCTATGTGGGCCCCACCGTGATGCGTTTCGAACATCTACCCCATCAGTTAGATGCACCATTCCATCATGGGCTTAGGTCTAAAAAATCAAGTTAATCCGTGACTTGTGTGGGCCACACCACATACAGAAGTGGAGAGGGGCTATGTACCATTAAAGCATTCATAACCATTTTTGAGGGCCCACCAGGATGTGGTATACAAATCCAACCCATCCATTATGTGTGTCCCACTTGAATGAGGGTTCAGACCAAGTTTCAGACGCATGCAAAACTTAGGTGGGCCCAACCAAGTGCTTTTATATGTTTTAACGGTGTCTTCACATAAATTTAGATGGTATGGCCCACCTGAGTTTCATATATAGCTGATTTTTGGGATATCCTATAATTTAAAGGGGACCCATCAAATGCACGGTATTGATAGTCGAAATGTATCACGGTGGGGCCCACACAACTTGACCTCATAGGAGCTTGTCGTCAGCTCGAGCGCATTGGCGCATTGTACCTTTTCCCTATATATATATATATATATATATATATATATATATATATATATATATATATATATATATATATATTAAAGGGGTGTTTGGATTGTAATTAATTACTTGAGTTATTTATGTCATAAATAGCTTATCATAGTTTCTACTTATTAAGGAGATGCGTATGTTTAGTAAACAACATACTTATTAGCTTTTATTCTCTTTTGTCTCCCCTATACTCATTTTTGATAACTTATGAAAAATAGAAAAGTTACTTATAACTAATCATAAACCAAACTTACATATGTTGTAAGTGGAAAAACTAACATATATGGTGGTATTCAAACATGCCCCAAGTGACATAAAACAAAGTAATGGTACATGGGACATGTTAGTTCCAACGAAGGGTCTCTTGAACCCGACCCAATTGTTGAGTGGGGTCTGGATCTGATCCTGATCCAGACCCATCTCATCCATTGAATGGGCTTATGTAAGGCATAAAAATTATAGAAAGACACGGGCCGCTACCTTATCAAATACCCATGGACTCTATTCCTTGCTACACCATATGTTAATAGACTTCACTATGGATCTGTTTGGATTAGCTATTACAGTTGCTCTACTATGAGGTGAATGAGTAGTGATTATCATTACCACCATTAGTTGGAAGTAAAATGAAATTTTTTGGTAAGTTACACCACACTCGCATGGTTCACTCCTAAGCTACCATGATTGAATATAGGTTGATTTAATTCCTCAACATGTGTTATATCTATATTGCCATTAATTTTGCAATATTATTTTAGGGCATGAGCCAAAAAATAAGGCAGATTCAATCTCAAGCATACCACACCAAAAAACAGTAGGAATGATGATGCCCATTGTTGAAACCTTTTAAGGCCAACTGTGATGTTTATTTCGCATCCAACCTGTTCATAAAGTCACATAGACTTGAATAAAGGAAAAACACAAAAGATCAGCTTGATCCAAAACTTTTGTGGACCTCTCATGACAGAGATTCAATCCCCACTACTTTCAATGGTGTGGTCTATATAGGCTTTAAACTGAACTAATTATTTACTCCAAATCAAGCCCATGTAGTATTGATTTTGAGAGGTCTCAGATATGTCCCATTTTGTAACGGGGTTGAACCTTTAGACCCAGACAGCAAGGAGCCCAAATTTCAACCCAGACCAATTTATTACTGCGTTGAGTTCGATGACCCAACCCGTCAACTTCACCCATTTGCGAGTGTGGTGGGCCGCAACTAATCCTCACCGATGAAGAAAGTGGGCCTATCAAAGCTTCCACGTGTCTATTGGACCATCACCTACTCTATGTAGGTATGCTACTTCATTCATAGAGGCTATACGTGGGCCTCTCAGTGCACGACACGTGTCCATCTATAAATAGTCAAATATCTAAGTAAAATAAAAGTGCCATGCCTCGTTGTGGTACGGGAATGGTATACTAATAGCTGAGCACATGACACCACTTATCTTTTGTAAGTGGATAACGTAGCTGATCAAGAAAAAAAAAGAAAAAAAAAAAAGAGGGGCCATGTTGCATGCAACGTACGTGGCATACTTCACATACAGCCACGTGGCGTAGTAAGATTATAATGATCATGATAATCCTAGGGCTCGTGTTCTTCTGACTCATTCCCACGTGGAAGTTTATCTCGACTATAAACATTTTGTGTTATAATTTTCTCGAAAGGGAGTTGTACGGTTCACGTGGTCCGCAGCATCGGACAGCATACGCGTGTTCTCGAATCTGATAAGTGGGGTCCCTGTTTTGGTCATCTAGACCATTGGCCTGTTGGGTCCCACCGTAGATGTAGAATTTTCGAGAACTCTGTCGGATAGAAGATTACAATAACCAATATTAAGACATTTTCAGTTGAATGTGAACCGTTGTTACATTTCTCTAACTAACCATTTATCTGTGGGCCATATATCAAAAGGTTAAGATTTCCACTTAGTAGAAAAAGCAGATCAATGGTTTAGATGAGAGACACGTGTCATACAGTTACTCCCTGGGGAAGTTGTTTCTTTCCTAAGTCTGTGGGCGTATTACCGGAATAGGGAATGATCACATACGTCAGAACGTACTTTAGTTAATATACGTTACGTTTGGGCTATGTGGGGTCCACTGTGATGTGGGAGTTCTATCACCGTCCAATGGATGAGGAACACAATGTTAGGCCTAGATTCAAAGATCCAGCCAAATCAATAACTCAGGTGGGCCACACCTGGGGAACAATGAGGAGGGGGACACTCGCTACAAAAACTTACATATGGAATGTGGGGTCACCGTGTTGTCCATATGTCCATCCAAACCGTCGATCAGGTGTGCCCCACCAGGATGAACGGACAGGAGTAGCTCAAGACATAAAAAAAAAAAATAGATGGACACAACATCTGATTGTATTAAGATTGAGGGATGATTTAGATTGGTGTGGTGTGTCCCTCCTGAAATTTTTTCATGTATTTGAATCTTGGAATTTTCAGTTACCATGAGAAGAGACACGATATGCACGGTTTTGATTTCATATAAAAATCATTAATGGGCCCACATAGCTCGAACGAACGGTAATTTAAGTCCCATGGCATGTGACTATGAATAGATAAAGCTATACATATTTGTCGATGCTTATCAATCCAGATCATTCGATAGATGGACCACCTCTTACACGTGTAAAGCCTAATACCCAAATCACTTCATTTTTCTAATAGTCTAATAATCCATACCATTTTTTCGAGGAAATCAAAATTGTTGGCAACTCATCCACCGTACACGTAGCACAGTCCAGACCAATCCATGGGATGGAGCATTGCCCAATACTTTTGCTGATCAAATGATCCTAGCCATCCAATGCCATCGACTGAATTTAGACTACTCAACCTATTTTAATTTTAACCATCCATTAGATGGCCATGAATTGTGCACTTGTGATTATCTTATCAATGTGATTTGGGTAGGCGTTCATGAATACCCAGTGTTCGTGAAGTTAGCATTTTGAGCCGTACGTTTGTTTTGCTAACTGTGGCCCACCTGACCAATGGATCAACCTGATTCTTGCACACGCGTTCTGACAGATGGATGGGATCTTGCACCTATGGTGCCATGCTGGCACATGTGTGGCGTAAACATGTGCTTTATTGCACACGCGTGTGGGCGGCACACAAGCCATCCTTTAATGGGACCCAAAAATGTTTAACGTCTCCCTTGAAATATCCTTGATGGGTTGATCCGAACCCTTCATCAGTGACCCGAAAACAAATGGTCAAGAAAAAGAAAATACAGAAATACTCCACATTCAACTAACAAAGAGGAGCCGACATTGGACGGCTGGGATCTTTTATACCCGTGATTTATGGGAACCGTAAGATTGATGGCTTGACCAACTGAAATGTGGGCCCCACATGTAGGATCATGGATAGAGCTGGGCAAATTGGGTCCAATCCGGTGGATCCGACCTGATCCGACGGGCTGGATCGGGTAGGCCCGTCCAAGTCCGAATTCTTTTCAAATCGGGTTTGAGTTGGACATGACCCGATCGATTGGATCGGATTCGGACCGATCCAATCCGATCCGGATATATTTAGTAATATTTATTTTTTAAAAATATTTTTTACTATTTTTTAAGACTTTTTAAATATTTTTTAATTTTTTACCGGTCCGAATCGTGTCTGATCCGATCTGGCTCGGTTTTCTTGACCAAGTCGGACTTGGATCGGATCAGTGCAGTGAGTTTTCAGATCAGTCAGAGTCAGGTGACCTAGACTCGAAACTGAATTGGATCAAGTTCAGGTCAGACCAATATCATTTTGGAACGGTCGGGGTTGGACACAATCCGGCCGACTCGGACCGATGCCTAGCCCTAAATTTATTCATGGAATTCCCTAATTCTAGTTATAGTTATTGCCTGTTCTGTATCTGATGGGTCCAAAGGGATTTTAGTGGTGTATCATTGCACTTATCAACCTAGGCCATGTGTTCCAAATCTATGCCATTCATCATGTGGGCATCTAGGTGACACGCCTTGTCCCCAAATTCTAGGCTAATCCAGCATCTGGTGGGCCACTCATGTTTGTTGAATATAGGCCGTTGGTACAATTCTTTTTATCCATTCCTTTCCCATTCTAGTGTGGGCGACCACTGGCCTGGCCAGGACATATCGAAACTCGGCCACAAGTGATGATTGGTCCAGATCTAGACACGTGTATGCTAAGTTGCATGTTCCCCTTGAATAACCGGAAGCGGATACCGTCCTATCCGAACCTGGACGAACTCGGTCTAGGCAGGGCTATGTGGGGCCCACCGTGATGTATGCATTTCCTGCCGTCCAAAATTAAAGCATATCCAATGCTCAACTGGATGATACCATAAGAAACAGTGGGGATTGAACAGATACAGTTAAAAACTTCTCGGGCCTACAAAAGTTTTGGATCAAGCTCATATTTGTGTTTTTCCTTATTCCAGCCGTGGATCTGCCTCATTTTTGGGCTTATAATGATATAGAAAAATAGATGGACGGTGTGGATAAAACTTATACCTCACGGTGGGCAGGGGCGGATCAACATTCTTGGGGGCCTTAGGCAAGTCACAATGATGAGGCTTTTTAGTTTTTTTTTTTTTTTTTAAATAATAATAATAATAATAATAAATTTAAAATTAAACCATAAATTTGCTTATTGACTTTTTAGATGCAAAATTACTAATTAAACTTTCGCATTCAAGTTTACCCAATAAATCAATTTCGATGGATAAAATTACTAAACCGTTAATAAGGTGAATCCTAGATGGATGAAAGGAAAACATAAATATCAGCTTATCCAAAATTTCTGCCGCTTGCAGAAAAGTTTTTAATGATGAGCATTTAATATCCACTTTTCTTCTACGTTGTGGCCCACTTGAGCTTTGGTTCTGCTTCATGTTTTTTCTAATATTCTAAAATGGGATGAAGAAATGGATCAACGGAATAGATATAACACATATAATAATGTGGACCCCACAGAGCTCAGGGCTACAGGAATCCCTAAAGTGGCCTGCGTCTATTGTGGGAATGATGAATTTAGAATTGTATATACTCTAGCAGTGTTATAGTTAATAAATAGTCACTCCTATATTAATATAGCATATTTTGACTCCATCCAAACCGTCTAAATTAGGTGATCCAATCTAGATAGGTTAAATTACAAAAAATCCATTGATTAACTATTCTATCTTCCAATTAGTGGGAATTTGTACGTTGAATTTAAATAATTTGTTTAGTATACGAGAATCGACTAGTTAGGAGATCCAGCCATTGTGTTTTTTTGTTTTTGTTTTTCATGAACCATCTAAATTGGGACCCACTTTTATATCTGTTTAATTTAATTTAAAAATGTTCAAAGGTTGCAATTTCTCAATGCATGTGTATAGATTACCCAACGCTAACAGAGTATTAAAAGCCTATTCCTATAATCCTGGGCCTTCATAATTAGGGCGCATTAGGCGATTGCCTCACCTGCCTACCCCTTAGAGCCGCCCCTGACGGTGGGCCCACAGAGATCCTGCCTGTACCGACTCCGTCCAGGCAGGTGCAGGACGCAATCCGATTCCTAAGTAACCGTAGGATTCCTCTATGTAATTAAGTGACATTTTATACGGTCAAACCAACGGACGCCGATTAGATACTGACAATATCAGTATCCAAATCGCTACTGAAGTGACGTCATCGAGCTATGTGGACCCACCATGATGCATTTGTTGTATCCATACCGTCCAACCATTTGTAGATATCTTTTTATTGCATTAGAAAAAGAATGAGATAGATCTAAAGTTCAAGTGGACCCACCAGAGAAAACCGTAGGAGCAGTCACACCCACCGTTGAAACATTTATATGGCACACCATGATGTATTTTTGAGATCCAACCTATTCATTAGTTAATATAGAGATAGTTGAAGTGAAAACAAAAATATCAGCTTGATCGGAAACAACTGTAGCCCCTAAGAAGTTTTGAACGGTAGATGTCATTGTCCCACTGTTTTTTTTTTAGTGGGTCCGCTTGAACTTTCGATTCATTCTTTTTCTAATACCATAAAATTATCTCTCCAAATGGATGAACGGTATAGATACAACACACACACCATGGTGGGGCCCACATAAGTTGGTGACGTCACTTCAGTAGCCATTTGGCTACTTACCTTGTCAGTATCTAATCCGCGTCCCAAACCAACATAAAACAATTCCCCACTGGGTCTGCGATGAATAATATATGATCATTATATTATGTTATGAGATAATTCTTCACGAGGGCGCATCTGGTCGGTGCGGCGATAAAAACGGACCCCTATTGGGTGGGCCCTACATTATTATTAGTTTGAATCTAACCGTTATATTATTTATTCAATTGCTATCATTTATAATTGTGATCGATACATATTGGTACCGGGCAAATACACTTAAATTGTGATTTCTATATATGGTTATTTAGTCGGATATGAAAACTAATATGTGGAGAATTCAGAGGGAAGAAGTATAATGGATAAGTTTCTTTAGCTGTCTACTATATAAATGAATGTTTTGGTCTCTTTATCCATACAAACTGAAACCTAAGTCCTATTGGGAGGTTTTCCTTAAGGTTTAAGGTGTGGAAGACCAAAATCCACTCTCAGCGACATCACGGCGTCGGGAATGCCTTTCCATATAAGTATGTGTTTAAGATTAAAGTATAGAATTTTCATTATTGATACATAAACGATCCGTTTATTCCACAATATTCAAACTACAGTTGGTATTAGAGCAAACTATGCATTAATCTTAGAGATTTTTTTTCTCAATTCTCGTCAATTGAATTTTCTCCTAACAAGGATGTCGGATTTCAAAAGGTTTTCAGGTCTGCTCAATTGAATGCATTGAACTTATGTTTAGAATCAGATGTGTGCAAGGGGCAACAATCCCTTGCTATCCAAGCATCTATGGTTGTCCAATCTCTCCAAGACCAAGCAACACAACGAGTTACAAATCAATTGTCATCATCTTGGCATGAGATCTAACAGCCATAGCCATTGTGCCTCAGTCACCCCCGGTCCAATCATCGCCCGTCATCCAGCGTCTGCAAAACCCATCTTGATGCCAGTGTTAATCCTAAGAACCAGTAACCCGATCTTTAATCGTCAATGGCTCCCAATAGCGACGAACCATCTCTACCAATCTCTTCGGCGAATCTTCTGACTTCTCTGCTTTATGGGTCTTGAGATTACAACACTTATTTATGTCTCAACCTCTCACAATTCTAGCACTTCATCTTTTATTTTTCCATTATACTTGAATTTAGATCGAGGCTTTTCCTTCTTTTGCTCAGATTGTCTGCCCCGGACAAACAATTTGCCTGTAGAAAGCCCTTCGTCACCGCTTTTCTTTTTCAATTGCTTTGATTGAAGGGATGAGATAACAATCTCGACGTCTAAGGTTTCTCTACCAATGCACAAAGTGTCCACCAGATCCTCCTAGGATTTCGGGAGAAACATTAAAATGATTATTGTTTTATTTTCCTCACCTATCTTTACCTTCATACTCATCAACTTGCAAAGTAATTGATTGAATGTGCTAATATGTTTATTAAGTATAGATGATTATTGAAAGATTTCATCAGATGATTCCATCATCTTCAGATTATAAAATTATTTATTCAAATACAAATGATTACTGAAAGATTTCATCATGCACAAACTTTCTAACTTCATCTAAAGCCTTGCGGTGGTTGTCTGATTAATGACATTATAGAGGACATTGTCGGACAAACATAATTGAATCAAGGTAATCGTTATTTGATCAAGTTTTTTCCAATTTTCATCGTTCATAGTCTCACGGTATTTCGCTATACTAAGGAGTGTATGTTGCAATCTTTACTAAACTAGAAGTCATCTCATTTTCACATTTCATAATTCAAAGTTTTTTATTTTATTTTTTTTTGGTGAACTTTTTTGTCTTATACTTCACGTTCGATCCTTTCAGTATTATATCTCAAATTCAAACTCGAATTTCAACGTATATCTCTGATACCACTTGTAGAAGAACCATGGAAGCAAGCACCGACTAGAATCAAACATGTGAGAAACAAACGTAAACAAAGCAACATAAAGAATACACAATTTTATGTATAAAAAGAAAAGAAAAAAAAAAAACCTTGTAGAAAAAATTATGACACAAAACAATAAATGATTCATCATGAAAACAAAAGTACAAGAGATGGAATCAATTTACAAATCCTAGAAACGATTTTGCTCTCTTTATTCTACCATAATCCCACGATTTTGCTCTCTTTATTCTACCATGATCCCATTTTACACCCAGAATAGAAAATAAAACTGCACAATTACACAAAACCACACACTTGCATTGAATTAAGCTTCTATCGATCGACATTAATTGAGTAACCCTTGATTGATCGAACATGACCAAAAAATCAAGTGAGCAAACTAGTAAATTTGGAGAATTTCGATCAATTGACCTAGGTAGTCTGATCGATCAAGGACCCCTATTTTAGCATAGATTAAAGACACCTAATTTCAACAATTCTCTCTTTTGTTAGTACCTATTAGTTACAATCTTCCTAAATTTTTAGAGATCACCAATCTCTTTTACATCTTCACCTCATTATTAATGTAATAAACATGTTATAGGCTTTCATAAGTTTCTCTAATTTAACACACATGAACTTACTTCGACCTCATTAGACAGTATTTATATTTTCACTAAGCTGTGGATTCTCATCTTCTTGGATGGACCATGCCCAAAAATGATAGTGATTGGACAATCTTCACTGGTTACATCATCTAACTATTGGATCAAAGGCTATGTAAATGGCTACGCATGCAGAATCCGTCCTTATCAATTTAGTATCTGATATGCGGTCCATCGGCTCAAATGGAATCCATTATGTGGGCCCTCTCTTTGATTGCCGGTTCTGGTTGAGAATTGTTAGATTAGATGCTCCTAACAATCTTATCAGTGGTCAGGAAATCGGACGGCCCAGATTGATTGTGGTAGCAACCCAACCAGTGGACCTTATATGCCTGCTGAATGTGAACCGTTGGTTATTTTGTTTGGATGTTCGTTTTCAATCTTTGGGATGGTTACGGTCACCCTCAGTGAACTTTTTATGACCCATCCATGATGGACCAACTTGGTTGCTTGGACAGATGATCGGAACCATTCATTGCATGGGCCCTACAGTAGATGCAAAATAATATAAAGATCATATCAAGAGTCATCATATCAACGGCTCTGATCTCCTGACAATGGACCCCACTCAAATGTACTGGCTTGTCACAACACGTTTCACATTCCATGCATCGCAACCTTAAAATTTCTCAAGAACAAAAAATACATTATATTTTCTAAACCGTTGATCTGACAATCCCCAGCATGGATCAAAACCCCAAACATTCCAAGATTCATGGACCCCACCGGATCAATGTACTTTCTTCTTAGATCGGATGGTTATCATTCCTTCATCTTGGAGATGTTTGGGAACCATCCATACCACTACAAATCAAATCAACGGTGTGGATGACCGATCTGCTGGACCAATTGGTCAAATGGGAGCTCTTCTAGGTGTGCCTTTGCGTCTATTCCTTCTCTTCAATTGCTTTGTAATCTCATCTTCTCTCCTTACAACTCTCTCACAAGGAGTAGAGGATTCTTGGGCTTCATCCACAACACTCTCCTCCTTGGCAATCTTCCTGGGCCTTCCTCTCTTCTTCTGTGGATGGGACACGTTCGTTGCATCATCACCGTCTGTTTGCAGGCCTCCCTTCTCTTCTCCCACTTCCTTCGCCGTCTGATCCATTCGTTTGATTCTGAGATCGACGGTGTTGGACGTGTGCTCGTTGCACTTAGTGGCATTACCTTAATGTAGCAACGGCAAAGCTGGAAGTTGAAGTGGGATGGACGGTTGGCATTTAATACCATATTATGGGCTGGGTAAAACCCGGCCCATGAGTTTTGAACCGACCCAGGGCCTGCCTAGCCTGCTTACAAATGTATTGGGCCTGAAACAGGCCCAAGTGCTATACCTAGCAACAATGTCTTAAAACCCAGGTGGGGCTGGGTCCCATCTTGCATATTTAGATTGTAATAAGCCCAGGCCCATATTTCAGGATGGGTCCAGCTGAATTCCTTGATGGTGGGCCCAATTCCAGCCCATCCATTTGCTCACCTGCTCACATACTTGCTAAGCTAATGCAAGGAAGCTAGAGAAGCTGAGTGCATGGAAGAATTACATGACACTTGTTTTGGATTCTCATAACTGTTGCCATGGTTAAGTAATCTAGACCGTTGATCTGTTGAGCCCCACTGTCGATGAACTGTCTTCTAAGGCTCCCGTGTATTTGAAGATCCTAGCCATCAGTGGTAGGACTTTTTTTCTCAGTTGAATATGTACAGCTATGGTAATTTTCTTTTCAACCTTGGAATGTGGAAATTATCCTACCGAGATTTTCAGGATGAATGGTCTGGATTATCAAACCATGGGCCCCACTTGCCAAAATTGAGAACGCGTATGTACAGGCGATGAACGAGGCACCTATCACTTCATGTATGGGAAATGTGGTGGAGAACGTTGTAATGCGTTTATTAATTAGAAAGTGGATTGGTTAGGCATGAAACAGGGCACTCAGTTAAAATGGTAAGTGGAAATTCGGGAGTCTTTCTTGAATGGTTCTTGATCGTCCAATCAAGTAATCAAGTGGGACCCATTTCCCATCACCCCCAAATCTGGATTCACTAATAGTGGATTCTGGATATTGGTATCTTGCATGGATCAGATGACTTGAAGACTCCAAATATTCATCGTTTGGGTTGGCTGTATGAAAAGCTCCAATGAGGCACGTATGCATGGATATCTGTGTCTGGGATATCATTTCCACCGTTTGGATGTAGCTAGCTATTTCTTAGGACAGAGATCCAGTGGATAGGATTGTCCACAAAATTTGAATATTGTTGCTTCCGTCTACAATACCACATGTGTGCCACAACTCACTTCTTCAATGTATACTCCCGCAGGATATTATCAGGAAAATGTTTCCAAAAATAAAAATATATTTTTTAATTAATAAAAATAAATTAAAACTTAAATAAATATTTATTTTAAGGTTTTTACTGGTTTTCGAGTTAATACGGGAATAATTTGGAGATAATATTGTAATAAAATTGCAATATTTTAAAATTCATAGAGATTTTGAAAATCTCACAATAATATCATTTAATGTATTTGTTGTTGTATTATCATTATATTTTCAAAATCTTACTAATATTTGAAACATTGCCTTAAACAATGTATGCAGGACAAATGCACACATGACTTATGGCTAACATACATAACTTTTGAATGAAAAATCATGATCTGCATTGAAACTTGTATTCATAATGGGAACCATATATATATATATATATATATATATATATATATATATATATGTGGGAAAAGGTACAATGCGCTCGAGCTGACAAAAAGCCCCCGTGAGGTCGAGCTGTGTGGGCCCCACTGTGATGTGTTTCGACCATCAACACCGTGCATTTGATGGGTACCCTTTAAATTATGGGACATACCAAAAATCAACCGTATACGGAACTCAAGTGGGCCATACCATCTAAAATTATGTGAAGACACCGTTAAAACATATAAAATCACTTGGTGGGGCCCATATGAGTTTTTCATGCGCTTGAAACTTGGTCTAAACCCTCATTCAAGTGGGACACACATAATGGATGGACTGGATTTTCAAACTACATCTCGGTGGGCCCTCAAAAATGGTTATGAATGTTTTAATGGTGCACGGGCCCTCTCCACTTCTGTATGTGGTGTGGCCCACACAAGTCACGGATTGACTTGATTTTTGAGACCTAGGCTCACGATGGAATGGTGCATCTGACTGATGGGGTAGATGTTCGAAACCATCACGGTAGGGCCCATACAGCTCGACCTCATGGGGGCGTTAAAATCATCTCGAGCGCATTGTACCTTTATATATATATATATATATATAGCTCATGATGTAAATTAGTCGGGCCTCACATGACAAGCAGTCACACATCTTTTAATTAAATAGTTTTTATAAATATTAGTGAGTTTCTATCCATTTATTTAATATTATTGTTTACGAGACACGATTATAACCATTCCATTTTGTTAAGGTTATTTTGTTGTCATAGGTGTTAGTTCAACTATGTCAATTGACGGATGGATATTTGATCATATGTTTTACTTAGACCCAACCAGAACTAACTCAACCCAACTCGAATTGCGTTGAGTATTCAATACGTTGAGTTGGGCCTCCAGACGACTCCTGATCCCAAGGTCCATCAAACTGACCCGACCATGCCCAAGTTGCACCCTAACTCATGACAGCTTCGATATGGCATAGAGTTACTCATGGTTAGAAAATAAACTCCAACACCCCATGAACATGAGTGCGTTGGTCACTTGATGAGTGCACTGCCTTGACTTTTATTATATAGCACTCAGACAGCAGCCAACCCCAGTTTGAACTTGCTCGGATTAGTCCTTGAGCCTAACTATCTAGCTCGGCCCAATTTGGTCAACAGCTCGGGCAGCTCGAGCCTAGTTTGGAGGAGGTGGAGGGGGAAATAGAGAGAGGAGGAGAGAGAGAGTGAAAGAGTATTGAGGAGGGCTCAAGGTCAGTGCTCGTCGGATAAGAGGGATTGGCTGGAACTTCATATAGAGAGAGGGAGAGAGAAATGGATGGGGTGTTGGGTTAGGGTCCTGCAGGGCGCTGGAGAAAGAGGAGTACGGGAGGTGGGTTGTAGACAGGGGCTAGACAGAGAGGAGAAAGGGCTGGGGGGTTGTTTTTTGAAATTAGAGTTTTGGAAACCTGATATGAGTCGAACGGAGTTAGCTTTGAGCCAAGTCGAGTTGAGCTCAGTCCAACTCGAACTCGGTTCAAATTTTTTCAAGCTCCCAAAAATTAGCTCGACTTGGCCCAAACCCAATTTCAAGCCGAGTAGCATCGAGCTTTATCAAACCAAGTCACTCAACTTGGTTCTGTACAACTCTACTATGAGGTCGACCTCATGGGATGATGTGGGCCCCATTCCGATGTGTATCAGACATCCACCCTGTCAGTCAGATGCACCCTTCCATGGTGAGCCATGGTCCTAAAAATCAATGGATACCCACCCATTGAAACCTTCATGATCATTTATAGGGTCTATTGAGATGTGGTTCACACATCTAGCCCATTCATTATATGCGCCCCACTTGGATGAATGTTCACACCAACTTTCGGCCATATCCAAAACTCAGGTGGCCCCACCAAGTGCTTTTAGATATTTTAGGCATGATTTCACACAACTTCAAATGGTATGTCCCACCTGAGTTCCTGATACACTTAATTTTTTTAATAACACATAACATAGAGGGCACCCACCAAATGTAGTGTGAATGTCCGATACACATCAACGTGGGGCTCACAAACCTGGACCTCAGTGGAAGCTCCATAAGGTCGACCTCATAGCACTATTTCCATATATATATATATATATATATATATAGAGAGAGAGAGAGAGAGAGAGAGAGAGAGAGAGAGAGAGAGAGAGAGAGAGAGAGAGAGAGAGAGAGAGAGAGAGAGAGAGAGAGAGAGAGCAACAACCTACACGTACAGAGAGAAAGGGTGGGTCAAAGACAAGAAAAAAAGTGTGGCCTGTTGGGCAGCTCATATTAAGAACATGAACTCAAAATTGGAGCATATCCAAAACTGAAGAAGCATGGCACAAGAAACAATGGGGATTGATCAACCCATATCACTGGAACCTTCATGGGGCCACAGGCTTATATTTGTGTTTTCCATTCATCTCGGTGGGAATAACTTTATAAATACCTTGAATGGCATGTAAGCACCATAGTCAGGCTCAGCTTAGAAACCCAGTCCAACCCAACCTAACCCACCTGAGTTGCACCATAGACAGGGATTACAGGAAGATTGGATCCATCCTAGCACTCCATTTTCTTTTACAGCACTTAATATTGGCCATTAACTATCTTTGTTTACTAAAGTTGTTTTGAAGTCCACTTATCTGATTTATAAGAGGATCTATGCATCTGTTTAAACATTTTCCATCCATTAATTGCAGGGCCTACTAGATGGAAGGTCCTGATTGACACACAATCCTGCCACGTGTACTGTGCAGAGATGGCCCCATCACATGAAAAAAATATATATATATATATGATATTTACGTTGATGATAATTGCAGGATACAGGTGATCGTTTGTGGACATAAAAATAGAATATGTATATGCATGGCTTTTGCTGTACATTAAAATGAAATAATTAAATTAAACCATTGCACTTTAATTCTCCCCCCACGAAATTATAATACCCATACCACCCTTCAAACTCCCTTAGCCATGCAGACCATGACCCCAGCAAAACTCCACGGGCCACACCTCCACGCCCAATCCAGTCCATCCATCCCTCGCCTCTTGCTGGAATCCTTCGCCATAATCCGACTCTCCAGCGATGGAAGTTTCCTCACTGGAGAAAAACCACGGTAAGACGATGAAGACAATGATGATGATGATGATGAGCTCGAATCACGAGGCGACCATGTCGAATCTCCTTCATTGCTCCAAAATCCAAAGCTCTCCACCCTATCAACACCACCATCTTCACTCCCCATCTGACTTTGACTCGGACTCTGTTGACTCTTCCTCGCCTTCTTCCAAAACCTCAGTCTCAACCACGTCGAGCCCTTGGCTACAGTGCGGTCGCACCGTGGAAGAGCCAACGACGAGCCCACCAAGGCCGGGGGAGGGCTGAGAGGCGGGACCAGTGCGATTTCCGGCGCAACCTTGGGCTTCCCTGGCTGTGCTTCCCATTGGAAAGGGACGTTCCCAGCGGCCACCGGGTAATATATCCGAGAAGAGAAGCCCTTGGAAGGCTCTCTAGAGAGAAGCCTCTTGAAGAAGATCTCATCTCTTTCAAGTAGAGAAACGGCGCAGCAGTTGTTTTTCTCATTTGGGTTTCTGGGGTTGCTAGAAATCAGATCATTGGAAGCTTGCATTTTCACAAGGAAAGTTGGTATATGTACATCTGGGTTGTGGCGTAATTAGTTGGTTGAGAGAGAGGAGAGGGAGAGGTGCATATATATAGAGTTTTAGTGTATAGCGGGTTTGTAAAGAATGTATAGGTATTGGGGTGCATGATCCGAATGAAAAGGAAGTTGGTATTTGTTTATGGTGTATAAGCTTCTTATATTTGATTTTTCTCTCTTTGGGCACTTCGCTGTGGTGAGAAGCCTACGTTGTGTATTTTGGGGTGTGTTGGGCGGCTGTTTACATGTGCATTTACCATATCCATAAGCCTCAGTTGGATTCTTCTTCTTCTTCTTCTTCTTCTTTTCTTTCTTTCTTTTTTTTTTTTTTTTTTTTTTTTTTTTCTTTTTAAAAAAAAAAAAAAAAAAATTTAAATTTTGCTTTGTGGAGAGTTTTAACGGTTGATTGTTGAAGAGTTACTTCAACTATCTTTCTTTATTGTTTATGGAATATTTTGGGTTCTAGCTAGAATTATATCGGTGGGGACCACCTTTTGGTGATCCAAAATCATTCATTCTGGCGGCTTTATTACAGATCGACAACCTGCAAATTGATGGTTCTAATCAAGATAAAACATCCGGCCAGGACATGGCTAGTTTTTCCCAATAAGGGAGATTTTTGGGTCGTGACTCATCTGTGACATCTCCCACCAGATGAACCACTTGGATCTTAGATGGATCTGGATGGACATTTCTGGATGAACTAAAAGCACCTCTCCTTTGAATGAATTAGGCCTGGTTGGTATGATTGGAACCCACTACCTGATTGAGTGACTTTCACCTTTCTACAAGCTCCTAGACACTACCTATAAGAAAACATGATTGATTATAACATAAGGAAAATTTAAAATGCTACCACATGGCTGGGAACCCAAGTTCCGAAATCTAATAATCAGTGCATAGGGATATTAAAACATGCCATCCTACCAGAGATTCGAGCCTATGATTAGGCGACGCATGTTGGTCTTGTCTAAAATGAAAGCTGATTGATTAGCAAGGTTGCTATCTAAGTGGTGCTTAAAAGATTATCTTATTATCTTTCTCCTCTCTTAAGTTAGAAGGATGTGTTCTGTGGCTAACATATAGCTGCAAGTCCGGCATAATGATGTGGCTATTAGTTGTTGTTTGTACTCTTTTAAAATAAGAGTTTTACTTAGTTGTTAGTATTTGTATTTAAACGCAATGTTAATATTTATGTTTAAATAAGAGATTTGCTTAGTTGTTAATATTTGTGTTTATCTTGCTAACTAGGTAAGATATCGTAGCTCTATTTATGTAGTTCTTTCAAGAAATAATAAAATATCAAATGATTTTTGCCTTTAACCTTTAATCTTGTTTTACACAAGAAGACACCTTTTCGTTTTTCATGTGGGCTTGATAGAGCATGGATTCTACCGAGCATGCTATAGAAGAGAGAGAGATAGCAGATGAAGCCAGGTCTAATGGAGCAATGAGTGGAGCAATTTGAGGAAGTTTTGGACCCCAACAGAGAGCAGTCGAGTATTGGAGAATCCAGCGTTGTAAATTTAAACGGATAAAGCGATTTTTCCCACCTCCGTTGGCATGATCCATTGGAGTTCAATTATAAATATGAGCAAATTTTTTGCTATTAGCGAACAACAGAAAATGAGAAGGTTCTCATTGCCTCATTCCACATGAATGGATCTGCATCAACATGTTTTCAATGGTATAGTTATGTGAACCTTAATACTTCGTGGACGGGAATGACAAAGGCCATGTTGGTTTATTTTGGGCCAATCGATTACAAGAATCTTGATGGTATGTTGGTAAAGTTGCGGCAAGGAACAAAGACCATCCAAAGCTACCAAGAGGAATTTGAGCGATTACCAACTACATTGAAGGATGGACAAAGCGGGCTCTAATAGGCACGTTCATTCAAGGACTGCGTGATGAGGTTAATTAGCCAAGAAGTGTTGATAGGCAATGGAGCTGACTTGTCACTAAGAGGAGAAGCTTGCACACTTGAGAAAGTTTTTACAACCAACACCTAGTCATGTATTAATGTCGACAGATTTGGGATGGACTATAACTATAGAGTCGAATGCTACTCCTGTGTAGTCCTACTAAAAAACCTTAGCCTGGAGCAGTCACGACTCCTGGTAAAAGGATCACACCCGAAGAGATGAGGATTAGATGTGATCAAGATCTTTATTATCACTACAATGAACGCTTCACATCGGGTCATCGTTGTAGACAAATGTCGAGGAATCAAAACCACTTGATTTGTTGCTAGCAAAATATAACCCTAATTCAATAGTGGAGGTTTTCTGGCACGCCAAGTGAAGAGGTTATGTGGGAGCTATGGAGTGACCCTATTTTCGCACCATAAGGACATGGGCGAGCTTTAGAAGGGGGGCAATGATATGTGCCCAACTTATCAAGCAAGTACTACATGCTGATGTGACTAGTAAATTTTTTTATACTCCTCTAAAATCAGAGATTTACTTAGTAGTTAGTATTAATATTTGTGTTTTTAAAAAAAAATTGCTTAATTGTTAATATTTGTGTTTATCTTACTAGTTAGGTAAGATAATGAGGATGCACTTCCCCTCTTTCACATGAGTTTGATAGGGCTGGTCTTTGTCAAGATGATGTTGGACCTCGGCCATGTTTCTTAATCAATGCAAGTTCTAAGATTGGAGAAATCAGGAAATGATAATGAGGCAAGAGGACTTAGGGCACATGACTCTATACAGGTGGGACCCACAGAGCCATGCTCTAGATTAGTGGTCCGGATCTCTGCAGTCCATCAGAGCAGTGGTTTGGATCATGGAACCTTGTGTAGGACCCTATAATTCCTCAACCGATGCAGCAACTACAGTTATTGAATTCACATGGAAGAATGAGACGATGAAGAAGAAACATGCATGTCTTGCACATAAATGACTAACTTTTGTTGAAGTGATAAAGTCCCTTGATATACATTGATACACCACACTCTGACAGCTTAAGCTTTTGGAGTAAATGGTTGTTTGACATGGTATCAGAGCGGAAGATCCTATGTTCGAATCTCGAGAGCAGCAAATATGCCTCGCTAATATATTATTCTCCCACGGGGGTCCGGCCAAAGGACCGTTAACAGTGGGGTGTACTAACACACAAATGACCCATACACGAAATTAAGATACCCATAGCACCCTTCAAACTCCCTTAGCCATGCAGACCATGACCACAGCACAACTCCATGGGCCACACCTCCACGCCCAATCCCACCCATCCATCCCACGCCTCTTGTTGGAATCCTTCGCCGCAACCTGACTCTCCGGTGATGATGATGAGCTCGAATCACGAGGCGACCATGTTGAATCCCCTTCATTGCTCCAAAACCCAAAGCTCTCCACCCTATCAACACCACCATCTTCACTCCCCATCTGACTTTGACTGGAACTCTGTTGATTCTTCCTCGCCTTCTTCCAAAACCTCAGCCTCAACCGCGTCGAGCCCTTGGCTACAATGCGGTCACACTGTGGAAGAGCCAACGACGAGCCCACCATGGCTGGGGGAGGGCTGAGAGGTGGGATCAGCGCGATTTCCGGTGCAACCTTGGGCTTCCCTGGCTGCACTTCCCATTCAAATGGGACGTTCCCAGCAGCCACCCGGTAATATATCCGAGGAGAGAAGCCCATGGAAGGCTCTCTAGAGAGAAGCCTCTTGAACAAGATCTCATCTCTTTCAAGTAGAGAAAAGGCGCAGCAGCTGTTTTTCTCATTTGGGTTTCTGGGGTTGCTAGAAATCAGATCTTTGGAAGCTTGCATTTTCACGAGGTAAGTTAGTATATGGACTTATGGGCTGTGGTGTAAGTTGGTTGAAAGAGAGGATAGGGAGAAGGGCATATATAGAGTTTTAGTGTATAGCGCATTGGGAAGGAATGTATGGGTATTGGGGTGCATGATCCGGGTGAAAAGGAAGTTAGTATTTGTTTATGGTGTATAAGCTTCGTGTATTTGATTTTTCTCTTTGGACACTTTGCTGTGGGGAGAAGACTACATTGTGTATTTTGCGGTGAGTTGGGCGGCCGTTTACATGTGCAGTTACCATACCCATAAGCTTCACTTGGATTCTTCTTCTTCTTCTTCTTCTTCTTCTTCTTTTTCTGTAAGAAAAAAAAGCCACCAGAATAAACGACTTTTTTTTTTTTTTTTTTTTTTTTTTTTAATTGCTTCTATGGATAGTTTTAACGGTTGATTGTTGAAGAGATACGTCAGCTATCTTTCTTTATTGTTTATGGGATATTTTGGGTTCTAGCTAGAATTATATAGGTGGGGACCACCTTTTGGTAATCCAAAATCGTTTATTCTGGTGGCTTTAATTATTACAGACTCAACAACCTGCAAATTGATGGTTCTAATCAAGATTAAAACATCCGGCCATGACATGGCTAGTGTTTCCCAATAAAGGAGATTTTTGGGTCATGACTCATCTGTGACATCTCCCACCAGATGAACCACTTGGATAGCAGATAGGTCAGGATGGACATTTCTGGCTGAACTAAAAGCACCTCTCGTATGAATTGGGCCTTGTTGGTATGATTGGAATCCACTACCTGATTGAGTGACTTTCACCTTTCTACAAGGTCCTAGACGCCTACCTATAAGAAAACATGATTGATTATAACGGAAGGAAAATTTAAAATGCTACCGCATGGCAGGGAACCCAAGTTCCAAAATCTAATAATCAGTGCATAGGGATATTAAAACATGCCATCCTACCAGAGATTCGAGCCTATGATTAGGCGACGCATGTTGGTCTTGTCTAAAATGAAAGCTGATTGATTAGCAAGGTTGCTATCTAAATGGTGCTTAAAAGATTATCTTATTATCTTTCTCCTCTCTTAAGTTAGAAGGATGTGTTCTGTGGCTAATCTATAGCTGCAAGTCCGGCATAATGATGTGGCTATTAGTTGCTGTTTGTACTCTTTTAAAATAAGAGATTTACTTAGTTATTAGTATTAGTATTTAAATAAAATATTAATATTTATGTTTAAATAAGAGATTTGCTTAGTTATTAATATTTGTGTTTATCTTGCTAACCAGGTAAGATAGCGTAGCTCTATTTATGTAGTTCTTTCGAGAAATAATAAAATATCAAATGATTTTTACCTTCAACCTTTAATCATGTTTTACACAAGAGGACACCTTTTCGTTTTTCACATGAGCTTGATAAAGCTTGGATCCTAACATTTGGTATTAGAGTCTCCCTTCCTGGAGCATGCCAAAGAAGAGAGAGATAGTAGATGAAGCCAGGTATAATGGAGCAATGAGTGGAGCAATTGGAGGAAGTTTTGGACCCCAAAAGAAAGCACTCGAGGATTGGAGAATCCAGCATTGTAAATTTAAATGGATAAGCGATTGAAGGATTCTGCCGTGTTTTGCTCATGTTGATTTTTCCCACCTCAGTTGGCACCATCCATTAGAGTTCATTTATAAATTTGAGTAATTTTTTTTACTATCATCCAACAACGAAAAATGAGAAGGTTCTCCTTGCCTCATTCCACATGAATGGATCGGCATCAACATGTTTTCAATGGTATAGTCATGTGAACCCTAACACTTTATGGAGGGGAATGACAAAGGCCATGTTGGTTTATTTTGGGCCAATCGATTATGAGAATCTCGATGGTATGTTGGCGAAGTTACGGTAAGGAACAAGGACCATCCAAAGCTATCAAGAGGAATTTGAGCGACTTACCAACCACATTGAAGGAAAGTTTTTACAACCAACACCAAGTAATGTATTAATGTCGACATATTTGGGATGGTCTATAAGTATAGTGTAAAATGCTATTAAAAAACTTTAGCCTAGAGCAGTCACGACTCCTAGTAAAACGATCACAGCCGAAGAGATGAGGATTAGATGTGATCAAGATCTTTATTATCACTACAATGAACTCTTCACATCGGGTCATCGTTGTAGACAAATGTTGAGGAATCAAAACCACTTGATCTGTTGCTAGCAAAATATAACCCCAATTCAACAGTGGCGGTTTTCTGGCACGCCAAGTGAAGAGGTTATGTGGGAGCTATGGAGTGACCCTATTTTCACACCATAAAGACATGGGCAAGCTTTAGAAGGGGGCAATGATATGTGCCCATCAAGCAAGTACAACATGCTGATGTGACTAGTAAATTTTTTTATACTCTAAAATAGGAGATTTACTTAGCTGTTAGCATTGTGTTTAAATAAGTTTTTTTTTTTTTTTTTTTTTTTGTGTTTAAATTAAAATTTTGCTTAATTGTTAATATTTGTATTTATCTTACCAGTTAGGTAAGATAATGAGGGTGTGCACTTCCCCTCTTTCACATGAGTTTGATAGGGCTTGGTCTTTATCAAGATGATGTTGGACCTTGGCCATGTTTATTAATCAATGCAAGTTCTAAGATTGGAGAAATCAGGAATTGATAACGAGGCAAGAGGACTTGGGGCACATGACTCTATACAAGTGAGACCCACAGAGCCATGCTCTAGATTAGTGGTCCGGATCTCTGCAGTCCATCAGAGCAGTGGTTTGGATCATGGAACCGATGCAGCAACTACAGTTATTGAATTCACATGGAAGAATGAGACAATGAAGAAAAAACATGCATGTCTTGCACATAAATAACTAACCTCGATTACAACGGTTTAAAGCACTTAATATTGACCATTAACTATCTTTGTTTACTAACGTTGTTTTGAAGTCAACTGATCTGATTTATAGGAGGATCTATACGTATGTTTAAACATTATCCATCCATTCCAGGGCCAACTAGATGGAAGGTCCTGATTGACACACAATCCTGCCACGTGTATTGTGCAGAGATGGCCCCATCACATGAAAGAAAAAAAAAAAAAAAAAACGATATTTACGTTGATGATAATTGCAGGATACATGCGAAGTTTATGGACATAAAAATAGAATATGTATATGACTTTTGCTCTGCATTAAAATGAAATAATTAAATTAAACCATTGCACTTTAATTCTCCCCCCACACGAAATTAAAATAACCATAGCACCCTTCAAACACCCTTAGCCATGCAGACCATGACCCCAGCAAAACTCCATGGGCCACACCTCCACGCCCTATCCAGCCTATCCATCCCTCGCCTCTTGCTGGAATCCTTCGCCGTAATCTGACTCTCCGGCAATGGAAGTTTCCTCACTGGAGAAGAGCCACAGTAAGACGATGAAGACAATGATGATGATGATGAAGATGAGCTTGAATCAGGAGGCGACCATGTCGAATCACCTTCATTGCTCCAAAATCCAAAGCTCTCTACCCTATCAATACCACCATCTTCACTCCCCATCTGACTTTGACTCTGACTCTGTTGACTCTTCACTTTCTTCTTCCTAAACCATAGCCTCAACCGTGTTGAGCCCTTGGCTACAGTGCGATCGCACTGTGGAAGAGCCAACACCGAGCCCACCATGGCCGGGGTAGGGCTAAGAGGCGGGATCAGCGCAATTTCTGGCACAACCTTGGGCTTCCCTGGCTGCACTTCCCATTCGAACGGGACGTTCCCAGCAGCCACCCGGTAATATATCTGAGAAGAGAAGCCCATGGAAGGCTCTCTAGAGAGAAGCCTGTTGAAGAAGATCTCATCTCTTTCAAGTAGAGAAACTGCGCAGCAGCTGTTTTTCTTATTTGGGTTTCTGGGGTTGCTAGAAATCAGATCTTTGGAAGCTTGCATTTTCACAAGGTTAGTTAGTTTATGGACTTCTGGGCTGTGGTGTAAGTTGGTTGAGAGAGAGGAGAGGGAGAAGTGCATATATATTGAGTTTTAGTGTATAGCATATTGGGGTGCATGATCCGGGTGAAAAGGAAGTTAGTATTTGTTTATGGTGTATAAGCTTCTTATATTTGATTTTTATCTTTGGACACTTTGCTGTGGTGAGAAGCCTACGTTTGGTATTTTGGGGTGTGTTGGGCGGCTGTTTACATGTGCAATTACCATACCCATAAGCCTCTTCTTCTTCTTCGTTTTTTAAGTTACATTGGCGGCTGTTTACATGATTGTTGAAGAGTTACTTCAGCCCTGTTTCTTTATTGTTTATGGGATGTTTTTGGTTCCAGCTAGAATTATATCAGTGGGGATTACCTTTTTGTGATCCAAAATCGTTCATTCCGGTGGGTTTATTATAGATTGGCAGGGGACTGAAAAGCTCCTCCATTGGATGATCTTTTAGCATCTTATCTACACCCTGTAAATTGATGGTTCAATCAACGGTCCACATGCATTGAGATAAAACATACAGCCCTGACATGGCTAGTGTTTCCCAATAAGGGAGATGTTTGGGTCATGACTCATCTGGGAGGACTCCCACTAGATGAACCACTTGGATCACATTTTCTGGGAGAACTAAAAACACCGTTCCTTTGATTTGGGTGTTGTAGTTATGATTGGGGCCCAATACCTGATTGAGTGATTTCACCTTTCTACAAGGTCCTTGACAATACCTATAAGAAACATGATTGATTATAGCGAAAGGAACAAAAAAATTAAAAATTAAAAAAAAAATCCTACGGCATGGCTGGGAATCCGAACTCCAAAATATAATCATCAGTGCATAGGGATCTGTAAACATGCCACCGTCCAAGAGATTCGAGCCTATGATTATGCTACGCATGTTGGTCTTGTCCCAAATGGAAGCTGATTGATTAGCAAGGGTTCTATCTAGTGGTGCTTAAAAGACTTAAAAGACTATCTTATCATCTTTCTCATTTCTCAAGTTAGAAGGATGATGCCAGACCTTGACCATGTTTATTAATCAATTCAAGTTCCAAGATTTGAATGATCATGAATTGATAATAAGACGAGGAATTAGGGCACAGGACTCTGTACATGTTTGACCCATGGAGCCATGCTCCACATCAGTGGTCCGGATCTCTGCAGTCCATCAGACCAGTGGTTTGGATCATGGAACCCTGTGCAGGACCTTATAATTCCTCAACCAACATTCCCTGAACCCAGGTGTTTTTTTTTTTTTTTTCAGTGATGCACGTACAGTTATTGAATTCACATGGAAGAATTAGACGATGAAGAAGAAATGCATGACTTGCACATAAACAACTAACTTTAATTCCAAAAGTTTGAGATTTGAACATAGAACAAATATCTCAGGCTGCAATCTCAGATTTTGATTGGGCTGTCCAAACATCCCAAACAAATCAATCATCCTGCCTAGTCCATTTTAACCGGATTACACTTACAAAAGTTACACTCTTGCCCACTGCTGCTCCTGCTGTTGAACTCAGCAATGCCGACTTCAGTTCAAGAGAGTTGAACTAGAACATTTACAGCAACTGCTACAGAAATCAGATCACACTCTGAGATTTTACACCACCTAAACAGTATAAGATGGAAGGAATCAGTTCAAAAACCACGGATAATAGTTGTAATATGACTGACATCAAACAACAGCACAAGAACTTGGCAGGATATCATTCCATAAACCTCTAAAAATAAAATTTCTAGATTACAAGATGGAACCCATCCAAGGGCTGGAAGTATGGCAACTGAGCATCTTCTAAAGCCTTGTTGGATAGGGATATAAGACGAATATTGGAAGCAATTGTTTAAAACCTGCATAGGATCGATTCCCCTCCCCGTGTTTTACCTGATGCATGTGGTTTGCGGGTGATTACGTGCATCGGCAGGGATTAGTCTCACCTCAAAAGGGAGTGGGGACACCCTGTCGTCATCAAAAAAAAAAAGGAAAAGGGCCGGACCTCAACCTATTTTTACAGGGAGTTCAGTCCCACTGGTGGTCTAATCATCGTTTAAAAACCCAGAACTCAACTCAACTTTGCAGTGGGTCGGCTCAAAGACTCAACTCAATAGACTCAGTAATTATAACTAGATTTAGATAACCTATCTTTATATACATATTAGAAAATAAGAAAAGAAGCAATTAATTGTTGCACAGCTAGTTGGTTAAGTGCTCTTGCTTCTCTGAAAGAGGTTGAGGGTTTGAATCTAACATTGTACTTTTATACTTTTAATTAAAAGGAGTATTTTATTTTTAAGGAGCTCTAATGAGGGTGAGTGACTTGGCCCAAATCAGAACAAGTCAACCACAACGAGTTTCACTGTGACTCAGCCAAGTCACTCTCAGATTCAAGTTTCCTATGGACTCGGCTCGAAATCTTGCCGAGTCGAGTTGACTCAGGTGAGTTTCAAGTCGATTCAGTGAGGTTTAGAATCATGTATCCAACCGGTCTGACCTGCTTCACCCGTTTTGGCCTGGAAATCTAATTCATTTAAAATAATAAAAGTAGAGATATTAACAGCCAATTGGTCATTAGGCTAGTGATCTTTTTCTTTTTCTTTTTTATAAACAGTTATCCCCATAAGTGACCGGGTTTTTAAGTGGTAACCTGGCCCCTTCTGGTGGCCAGAAACGGCCCAAAACAGTCCGACCACCCCATTCCAGTCCACATTCTAGAACACTGGAGGGATGAGTCTTTACCAAGCAGCCTCCTCATTAAGGACGCTGCAGTTCAACAAACGAATGAAGACTGGGTGTTTTAAGTTGCTTATGATATGTCAGTCCTGCACACCAGTGTCTTTGAGCAAACCCACAGGCATGACACCATCCCATTAGTCCATCATTGCTATCTGTATATGATCTTTCAACAAAGAGAGGAACATTATCTTGTTATGATTCAAATTGGTAATTCTCAAGAGATCAACTATTTGCCTCATATTTTAGGGTCAAAGAAAGAGATTTTGAGGTAGTAATCAAAACTGGGTGAAAGTGAACTCAATGTGGTTAGTTCGGTCAAAGGAAAACTGTCTAACATACTTGGATTTGTTTCATGAAAGATGAAAGCTAAAGCAATTCACAAGAGGACAGAACGAAGAGGCGACTCATGGCAGAAGTGCCAACCTTGCATAAATGTGAGAAAGCAGGGCTCATTCATCAGGTGATAGCCAGTTAGCCACCATTAAAGTAGGGCTGACTAGGGATTGGGTTGGATAATGGTGCACCATATCCAGAGCTAACTAAGAGAATTAGATTCAGGCGAATGATCCCCTATCACCTTCAGGAAAAAGTAAAAGAGGGCTCCCTATTGCCATCAGATAAGGGTACCATATGGGAGGAACCAGATCCAAATCCGAGTGGATTCAGGTATTCCACTAGATCCTGTGATGTCTAATTGCAAGGATTGTGTGATGTCTAATTGCAAGCACAAAATTGGGATTTGAAGCACAAAATTGGGATTTGTAATAAGTTCGGGTGCAGAATCAGGTCCAGATCAGATTAGAACCATACATTACTTAAATAATAATTATGATTAAGGAATAAAACTAAAAAACATATATTCGGATACCCGACCTGACTGGATCCTAGTCAGATCCAGTGTCTGGACCCAAATCTGACAATTATTAATTGAGCCCAAAATCCAGTTACATATTCAATACAATCAGGTCAAATACTCTTGGTATCCATGGATTAGGTACACATTGACAGCCCACATCAGCATGTGTGCCACAAATTGCCTCTTCAATCTCCCTCCAACGAATTGACCTGGCATATCTCCTTCATGAAATTCAAAGCAAAGTTGTGTATATCCGAAAGATAATCCAAACCTAGATTGATGGTCTACCATCTTTAAGTTCTAAGACAGTAATGGATGGTGGAGGGCATCTCCAGTCCAATGATATTCAAGCCATGCAGGCATGTTTTATGAGCTACACGCAATGCTAGGGCTAAGAGATGCACGATACCATTCACACTGTTGGTTTGTGCAAATGGGGCCCCATCATGTAGCCATGCACCAAAAATCTCCTAGACTCAAAGATCCTAAACCTTTCAATGGGTGACCAACAAAGAAGGGTTCACAACAAGGTATTCCGTAACGGTAATGGTGGCCATAATGGCCACCACTATTACCTCTAAGATACAGGTCATAACAGTTTTTACAGCCCTGTAATGACCGTTATGGTCTCTTTTTATTATTATTGAAAATAAAGACCCGAAAAACTTGTATCAACCTCGTAACGCTGAAAAAAAAAAGTTTGAAAACCCTATATTTGCCTTGTAACAGACCATTATGGGGTTGTTACGGCATTTACAGGGGGAGTAATGGGCCGTTAATGGTGATTACAACCCCGTAACGTGTAATGGTTGCCACCATTACCATTACATAACAGCCTTTACAGCACACCATGGTTAAGAAAGAAAATACAGTTTCCATTGATTCAACCAATAAAAGGCCAAACATTCTAAAGCAAGAATTTTTGAATCTGGAGAAATTTTGGTGCAAAGGCATTCATGAATCATGATGAGGCTATCTGTACCAAAATTTTATATCACTGAACTGCGGAACCCATGTGTATGAACTGAAAGTCCAAATGTAAAGTGGGAAGCTGTGTAATGTTAAAACATGAATACATCTAGTGAATTCTCTTATGTGCAATTCTCAAACAGCAAGTGGAAGTTATGAGACTCTAAGGTTGTCCTCATTTATCAGTCATATTCTCTCAGAGGTCCTATGAAGATCTTTCTCTTAAAGGTCCTAGTTCCAACAAGACCCTGTCAAGGTCAATTTCATGTAAACCCTCATTGCACAAAAGTAGAACTTATGAAAGCAAAGATTTGTAAAAAGACTTCAAAGAATTATATATATATATATAAGGACGTGTAAACAGATCCAAGGGAATTCTCTATATATATAAAAAAAAAAAAAAAAAACAAAGATGTGTAAACAAATTTCATGTAATTAGACAAAAAGATACCTCAGCTGACACTGAAAGGACTGAATCCCTGTCAGCATCTAGATGGCCACTCGCTCTCCTACAGAATGTGATCATGTAAATATATGTCAGAAACTGAAAAACCAAACAAAATAAGTACAGTGGAGTACCTTGGCTTCTCGGACTTCGCGAGATGTTTATACATTATGGATGCCTGCATTAAACTTTGGTATTAAAGTCTCTCTTGGAAGTTGTCAATGATCAAACAGGTAGATAAACTGTAAGCACAAAGCTCAGGCAGGCTGCTTACCAATGAAGCACGTACAATGAGAAATTATAAAGTCCTGACGCATCAGGATTTATAGTGTCCTGATGCCCCCAGTCTGTACAAGTGATACAATGGAACTTATCATGGATGGATCATGCCCCACAAATATTCCAGAATGGAAGATTCTAACCCAACCTTTGTCCTTTCTCCCAGTCAGTTGACATATTTTCCTTTCATTCATAACCGTCACCTGTAGTCTGCTGACTGAATATTTGGATCTTCCTATCTAGTACATATATGAGGCATCCCCCATCCATAGTGGGGACCATCAGACCAATGGTCTGGATAACAAACCACGGGGCCACTTGCCCCGACTGGGTATCAGGATATTATCTGCATTCTGAATAATCAGGACCGGATAACTCATGAACAGTATACATATATGCAGAGGCACACCCATGCACATCACAGAAACATCCTAGTTGACACATAAGTGTGCTAAAAATGAACCATGCAACGTTTTTAAAGGTGGAGCAATGTACAACTAAAGAAGTATGTCAAGTTCTCTGCTTCACAAACGAGACAGGGAAGCTTTCCTATAACCAATTGATCTAACAAATCACAGATAATTACAGTGAAACAACCTTAAAATAATAATAATAATTATTATTATTATTATTAAAAAATTTTGAAAATAAATAAATATTAGGGATAAAATGGTTAAAAAATCAGTTGATTTTTTTTTTTTCTCTTTTTTTGAAAGGTAACAATACCAGGGATTGAACCCTGGATCACTCACACATGCTACAGTGTCTCTACCAGCTCACCTAATGAGCAGAAGACAATAATCAGTTGATATCATCATCATCTAACCCTCATGTCAATCAATAATCAGTTGACATAAAAAAATTTTTAGTAACCGGATACAAACCATGCAGAATCACTTATGTCAACTCCTAAGCAGCATTTTCTAGAAAGTACTGAAGCCTTGGTCATTTATGACACCTAGTCATTGATGATGGCCAATTCCAGCACTTTGCTTTAGCAGGAGAATTGTTCATATATTTCGTTATGCCAAAAAGGTGAAAACATAAGGATCCATTAGTGAAGGAAATCCCCAAAATCAGGAGTAAAACTGAGCACCTTGCCCCGTGTTAGCCAAAATTTTACACCCCATAATCACTATTTGAGAATGTTTTAGCCTCCATTTCTACAAAGGATCTTCAAAAATCAGGATTATCTCAAAATCCTTATTTTGGCAGGACCTGCATCCTCCATATAAGAAATCCATTGTCAGTTTGCAGCACCTTCCCTGCAAAATGGCTACATCAAGGACGAGTAAGCTCTCTTGATGTCACTGTTCTGCGGGGAAGATGCTGCAAAACAACAAGAGATTTCTGATGCAGCAGGTATGGAACCCAGCAAAATGGAGATTCACTTAATCCTAATGGAAGATCCTTCATCCAAAGAGAGACCTAATAAAAGTAAAATGTTATAAAAGTGTGATTAAGCAGGGAAATCCACTGCTTAATGCACACCTGACATGGAAGGTATGGTGTCTGTCCCAATTGGGACTAGGTGTCAAACATGATTTTGAGGGACTTCCTTACCAAATGGACCCTAAAAAGGTTCCGATAGAAAACAACCCTGAAAGGTATGTATAAGACTTATATATTATGCATGCCTGTTTGACCTGTAAATCCAGCACAACACATCCTTTCATCAATAAGTCTGACACAATAAAGTTGTTAAATTTCCATAAAAAATGAAACAGGTAAATTTTATATCATAACTTTTCAGCTTTATTTGAGAGTTATGTAACTGCAAACCATCACAGCACTTAAAAAAACTTACCAAAAAAAAAAAAAAAAAACAGAAAGAAAAACTCAAAGTTACACACATACAAAGTCATATATACACAATCCATTTATCGCAACAGCCGCAACATTGTAATGCCATGTGTTACATCTCCAAATGGGAATTTCGGTATGATATAAGAAAACAATTTGCAAAATAGGTTTTGCAAAGCCAACCCAAATAGTTGGGACCTAACTATGAGGATGATGGTATAAAAACAACAAAGGGAGAATTAAAGACTCAAATTCTAAAAGATTTTTTTTTTTTTTTTTTTTTTTGAGGACAAAAAAAAAAAAGAAAAAAAGAAAGAATTATTCGACAAGAGCAAGTGGACAATCAGAAAGAAACAAGAAATGTGAGATTCTTTTGAAAGGTATAAAAATTTCAAGTCCAACAAATTAAAAAATCTACTCAAGAAGAAAACTCACAAAATAATTTAACTTTTTCTTAAAATAAATATATATATATATATATATATATATTTAAAGAAACTGGAAACGAAAAGGTTTCTACAATATCTACGGTCTAAAAAAAGCCTGCATTAGATGAAAGAGAGAAGGAATCTACCAACCTGCTCTTGAATGATGCTCCTGGCTTCCACAAGTTGAGCCTCAAGCTCAAGCTCCCTCTCACTTGCTTCAGAAGTGACCTCAGCTCCTTTTTGTGCATCTTGAAGTTGTACCATCCGTTCCTTTTGCATGGGATAGTAAACTAATTACTACTATGGAAGCACGGAATCATATAAAGGATTGATCTTGGTTGTATACATGAAAATAAATATGACCAATGTAATTGAGTTTCTTTGAGCAACTTGAATATTTCCTTTCATGTTCCTCTTTATTAATAAACAATGCTTTTATAAGATAAAAAGAAAACAAAAAGAGAAAAAGATGGGGGGCTATATGGAAGTAAATTCACCTTTATAGAAGCCATCTTAGTTCGTAGACTCTCCTCTATTTGATCTCTAGCCATGTGAAAAGGCAGGTCAAAGACATCCTGAAAGTAACCATATCATCATAAGAAAAAAACTTTATTACTTAAGGACAGCACCTAACCCATCACAAGACAACCCATTAGAGACCAACCAATCTGCATTTATCAAGGGTTTGACAAGACGTGGCCATACCGTCCTACCACCAAATGGAGACTGTTGGGGCTCTGCATCATTTCTTTCATTTGCAGCCAAAGTTTGCTTGGATAGCCCATTTGGAGCATTTAGAAACTCACGCATATCCATCTGCAAACAAGAAGATACTCCATGCCTCTTATGAATGGTTCTTTGAAATAAAATAAATACTTCTTAAGAATGTGATTAAGCAGCATTCAGTTTATAACAAAAATGAAAATGTTTAGCAAATATAAACGATAAAAGGTGATGGAACCTAAACAGATCAAACCATCAGGACCAACCAGTGCAATTTAATTTAACCGACATACGTAAAACTCCAACAATGACAAGGACCAAAGGCTGTTAAATGGCATGTCTTTATACATATGTGCTGATATATCATACATACATGATAGTAAAACTTGCATCTGCATATTAAATAAGTAGGTTACTTCCTGGCACAAAAAAGATGTTAAAGAGAATGATTTGTTACCAAAGCATAGATTTTCATTGATGTAACTGACATCCTAGCCCGATAAAGTATTGCCATAAGAAGCGCGGGAACACATTAGAAATCGTATATTCATAATCATAATCTAAAATAACGCATAAATGTTTTGAAAAGCATAGGTGTCCAAGGCTTACGTATCATTTCATTTATTGTTCCTTTTCTTGAAAAAAATGCAATGCTAAACCCTTAATCAAGTCATCAATCTTGAAAGGAAGTGAAAGTCCAGTTCATGCACTTAGATTGCAAGATATCGATGGTTTAGTAGAACCAACACATGCAAGTGAAAGAGACAGTGATAGAGCTGTATGCACATGTATTTTGCCGATCAAAAGAGGCAAAATCTGCAATAAACAACGAAATTTTGAATCTAAGATGATTTCTTTACCAGGCATACATGACTATGTCTTCTCAAATAAGTAGTTTCTGAAACTTCCATTGGATATAAGTGGGAATAATGATAAATACAAGGTAACTACCTGCATTGAACGTAATAACGCCCGCAAGTCAGCATTCTCTGCCATCAGCTCCTGCTTCTTCACCTCATATGCATCCGCCTGTTGGCCATGGGGAATGTATGAAAGCAAGTTATAGTAGTACACTTAACCAACAAGCAAGTAATTTATTATTCTCCTCACAATCATTTTATAAAAATCGTTATCAGCCTTCTTTCCATTCCATGTCCCACGTTGCCGTCCTTCTTTCTGTTTACATGTACCATTAATATCATCAGATGGATTGAGGTATCTCATTAATGCACAGCCATATTTAACAGGCCAATATGTACCTGAAGTAAATTCATTATCTCCATGCCCGACTTAGATTCCTTCTTTTTCTCCATCAACACTTGGTTTAACCTCTCCTGAAGAACAAATGAACTAAGTCTAACACCCCATTTATGGATCTCCAAAGGGCAAAGGCTGACAACCATGAATAAATTATCCTACCTGCAACTTTATGTACTCCTTCTCTTTCTTCTTCATCTCATGTATTTGTTGAGTACGTACTTGCTTTTCAAAATTAAAAAATAAGAATAATAATAACAGATCAGAATCAATGTTCACAACAATCTCGTGGAAACAAATGCTAAGAATTAGATGCACCAATGCACTCCTCCCCACATAGAAACAGCAAAAATATTTGTATGGAAAGAGAGTCTGCAGTCTGCACCTGATTACCAATAACCATTCTCTGAAATTCATCCCGCTCTTGCTGCAGCTTTTCAATCTGGGCCTTGAAAGCTGCTGCAGCTTTAGCCTCCTGAACATCTTGAAGTTTAGAAGAGTGATAACAAGAGAAATAGAATCATCAATGGTACCATTGCAACTGGAAAAAAAAAAATACTATAAATTAAAAATAAAGCACACCGTGCGAGTAATGGTAGCAAGCTCCCGATCTTTGGCTTCTAATTGTGCTTCTAGCCTCTCAACCTTGGCCTCTAGTCTCGATATGTCAGATAACAACCTATCATACAATAGCCAATGATGTTTATTAAGGGAATGGAATTTAAATTGCCTTATTATGTTTTGCCACAAGAGCTTAAATAAAGCCATATCAAAATCTATAAATACTTTACAAGTTATCCAAACAAAATCAAGTGTTTCCTAATAAAAAAAATTACATCTTAAAGCCAAATAGGGCAAACTATAAACATGAAAAGAGTTTGCAGGTATAAAGTGTTTACAACTTAATTTTACAAGCATCCAAACGACCCCTAACAAAAAAGGAATTATAGCCTATATGACGCAATCCAAGGCTTTACATATTACACTTGGGTTTTCAATTCTGACAAGTGGGGCCCACTGTTCAGTAATATGAACTATTGGTTTGTCGCATCTCCCACCATGGACGAACAATGCCACAAAAATCTCCTCTATAGGATAAATCATAACCTTTCAATTTGTGGCATGCAAGTAGATGATAAAGAAGAGAAATGCAACACAAGTACCGCATTCAATCCAGAGTTTCAAAAATCAATGATGGAGATCTTCCAATCTGGGAGGCTTTTTTACAAAGTGCTCCATCCACAGTAGGAAAGAACAGACCAACAGTCAGGATTACCCAACCATGGGACCCACTAATCAGAATCAAAACCCTCTGTATTCCTTGGTGGTCACAGATCCTATCCTGCAAACTGCATTGCGGAATTTGTACATGAAAATGCCAAAACAAAAAGAAGAAATGAGAAAATTTCACCTCTGCCTCTGTTCATTCGATGACTCCCGAAATTCGATATCCCGCTGCCGCTGCTGCAACAGGGAATATATGCAATTGCAAGTGCGAGCTATTGAAACCTAACACAAAATAAATTGAAATAAAATGAAATTCAAAATATATAAAATAAAATAAAAGCAAGCCAATGCGGGAGATTTCTAGCAGAGAAAGATATCAATGGCACTGCAGCCCACCGGATCACTGGCGAAGAGATCGAGAGACGCTGGGAAGCCGAAGGTCACCAATGTCTGGTTCAAGTACTTAGTGCAATGCTCAAGGTTTCCAGCATCAGCGAAGGTGTAGTCCCTGCAGTGCGAGATCAGGACCGTAGGAAAGAGGCATTGATCTGGAAGATGGAAATGGACGGTTGAGAATAAGATTTCCTTACCCGATTCCGAACCCCGACTGAGTCGATGCCTGCGAGTTGGGGTTTGGTTAGAGAAACGGAGAGAAAAAAGTAGTAGTAGTTGTAGTAGTAGAAGAAGAAGAAGAAGGAATGGAATGAGAGAAGGGCTCTGAAGCGTACCCTGAGATCGTACTCCGCGTCGGACGCAGACATTTTCGAGCTTTTTTCCCCTTCTTTTTTTTTTTTTTGACAGTAATGGCGGAAACGAGAGGAGAGGAGAGGGTTCGGATCCAAAGGAGGATGGGAAATTTGAAATTTGGAAGAAATAGAGGGGATGCAGATGGTTTTTGCTAAAATGCGCCGGCTAAGTGACGGGAGCCCATGTATGGGAGATGAAGGGAATTTGATGCTCTGGCGGAGTGTGATAGTTGATACGCATGCACTCGGAAATTTGATCGTGGATTTTCATTTCGATTTTAGATTGAATGGTTCTATCATTCAATTAAAGTAGTTGTTTAATTTTCCACCATCGTATCTATCTAAAGTGGACCCCACGATTTGTACGGTTTGATGCGAGTTATGTTATGTTACGCTGGTTTTGCAAGTGCATGCTAAGAACCAATGGACTCCGCTGGAGTATCAAATTCTTCTGATTTTAAAAAGGAGAAAAAATTTGGAAGCAGACTGTGACAAATCGAGACCACAGAGATATCCGTGACAAATCCACTCCGTCCATCTGTCTTTCCAGACCACAATAGGACAGATATCTAAAAATTAGATCGATATAAGACTTAAGTGGGCCGTACCAAATGAAACAGTGGGAACGGAAATGTCCTGGGGCTGATGTTTTTATGCCATCCAAACCGTTCATAGGGTTATTACCTCTCAGATAAACTGTAGGTGCAAATATCATCCTGATATAAAACTTCTGTCGCCCCGTGCGTTCAATCCCCACTGTTTCGTTTGGGATGATGGCCACATCAGTGTTGGATCTGTCTGATTTTTAGAATCCTGCCCCACTGTGGTCTTGGAAAACAGATGGACGGAGTGGATTTTTTCAAGGACATGTATGTGCTCCCCACCCCCGGGTCAGAGGCAATGCTTCCAAAAACTTTCGAACTCTAGCAGAGTAGGACGATCGCGAGAGTGTACGTGGCCGCTGTGTATGTGGGGGCAATTGAAGCGCAATCCAAACCATCCAAATTATGGGGAAAATGTATGTGGGCCACAGTCCTAAATCATATTGATCAGAAAATGCTGGTTTTATAACTGATTTTGATTTGTAGAATTTAAACAGTTGATTTTTTCATTTTCACCTTCCATTTAATGGCCACAAATTTGAAAGGTGGGATACTCATGAATATCATGCTATGAACAATCTACAATATTCCTTAAGATTTGGATGGTTTAGATTGAGATACACAGATGCCACGTGTATAGATGCTATGGTCGTTGATCGGCCGGCTGGGTAGTTTTAAATTAAAGATTGGGCTCTGTTGGCGTTTGGCGCCCCCAGCGCGTTTTAGCATTCCATGTCCGAGTGTGAGTAAAGGCCGGACTGATGAAAGTGAAACCCACGTGATGGCGCGCTTTGGCTTTGGACCTACTCTTGAATTACGAAATCTGAGAAAGAGAAAAAACTTTGGTACTCTGGAGTAGTGCGGAAGATGATACGCAGGCACTTAGACATTATTCCAAAATTGCATAAACGGAATAGAAGAAAACCAAGCTAAGATGTCTTAAATTATTGGTCCCAGTTAAGATGTATCATGAACCAAAAATTGAGATAATGGATTTATCTGAATATTGGATTGGAGGATATTTATTGGACGGGTAAAAATGGAAAATCCAACGGTCCTTTTTCTTTTAAAAAAAAAAAAGAGTCCAAAAATCAGTTGATATGATCGATCAATCAATCTGATCATAGGACTCTGAATTATAAACAGTGTTTCACACTATTTAATTGGTTTAATTTGGGTTAATATATGTCATGTACAAAATTAAATAGTGACTGCGTATCAAGCGTCATGCGCTCCCAGAGTATTAAATTAATTCCCCAATATGAGACACTCCATGGCGTTAAGGAGAAGCATCTCGTTTGATGATGCGATTTTTCGTAGTCTGCGGGACCGTGGAATTACGATAAATAGCATTCTCCGTTTTTACGTTTGTACGAGCGGGGCCCATGATCCAGATATTCAATTGGTTTGTCTGGTACTCTCCATCGTGGATGGACCATTCCTCCAAAGCATCCTCCGTAGTAAAATCATGACCGTTTGATTAGTAGCTTGCAAATGGACAGTTAACAAGAGAATTCATTGCTCATTCACATTCAATTAAAAAATATGGACGATTGAGATTTTCTGTATGATATACTTTGTCTATGACGTCCATCAGTGAAGGATTTCATCAGATAAACGGTCTGGATCACTGAAATATAAGGCCCGCTTATAGAAACATAAATTCGAGTATATTATTCATATCCTCTCGTTGTGTATCATATATTCCTCTCAGATTAGTTGGCCCACCAAGAAAACAGTGTTTTTTGTCGGAGAAATGCAAAGTGTACTCGCTCGAGTGCAGTTTAGAGGTGCACTTGTGTAAGATCAGAACCGTTCATCAGGCGAGTCTTAAGTATGGTATCAGATAGCCTGATGAAAGGCTCACGAGTTGCACACGTGTTAGTTGTGTCCCGCGTGGGTCGAGTGAAATTACACTTTTCTCGCTGTGTAATTAGGAGCTGTATTACCTTCCACACGAGGATGTGCATGGTATACTCGGGTTTTCATTTGTACAAGGTAGATCATGTTCCAGTGATCTAGACCATTGATCTGTAGGACCTGACTTCGGATGAACCATGCCCCCAAAACTCCCGTGTATAGGATTCTCAATCCATAGCTACCATTAGATAGTACAGAAATTAAACGAAGTGCTCCATTCAACTGAAAAGAGTACCAAATTGGCGGTTAGGATTTTCTAATCTGGGAACGTTTGAAGCATGACCCATCCATAGTAAATCCTAGCAGTCCAACGGTTTGGATTACTGAACTGTGGGACCCTCTTGTATAAACTGAAACCAAGTGTACTTGGTGGATTTGTCCTCGGGTCGAGGACATGTGATTCCTCCCAATATGCCGAAGCCAGCCCCGGGTTGGCTCAATTCCAACCACCAACAAGTAGGGGTGTACACGGGTCGGGCCGAGTCGAACTGGCCTCAGTCCGTCCAGGCCTATTCAACAGCCACACAAGGCCCGAACCCGACCGGGCCTGGTCACCGGGCCAACATCTCTAGCCCGAACCGGGCCCGGCGCGAGTTCGGTCCGAGTTCGGGCCAGTCTCGAACCTTTGAGTTCGGGCCAGTTTCGATCCTGAGTTCGGGCCAGTTTCGAATCTTACAGCAAGTTCATGGGAAGGGTTTTGGCAGGTAATCCGCGTCCCATTATAAGACCCTCGATCAACGGTTTAGATAGTTGAACTATAGACTCCACAAAAAATCTAACTAGTCAGGACATTTACATATATTTGACAAAGCATAAAATAAAACATTTTATACAAATTAAATACAAGTCATACACGGGTCAGGCCGGGCCGGGTCGACCGGGCCAGGCGCATGAAGGCGGATTTCGACCGAGGGCCGAACCGGGAGGTATCCGAACTCGGCCTGAACTCACTTTCGGGCCTAGAAAATTGGCCCGTCCTGACTCGAACTCAGTTTCGGGTCGGGCCGAGTCGGGCTTTTTAGGGCCGGGTCGAGCGAGCTAACCGGGCTAGCCCGGTTTGTGTACACCCCTACCAACAAGCGAAAATCTGTAATCCCCTTCTGCCCAAGTGACCATCCAAGCCGTTCATCTGCAACGTCCAGCGATCTAAGGTCTGCTTGGATGCTTGCTGATCAGGGTTTGGGTGACAATTAGGTGGTGTTGGGTGCTGTTGGGCCCACCGTGATGTATGTATTTTATATCCACGCTCTCTACTTGTTTTTCCAGCTCATTGTAGGGCACGTTTCAAATAATAACCAGATCGTTAGCTCAAGTGGACGACACCACAACAAACAGTGGGGATAATAACATCCACCGTTGAAACCTTCCTAGGGTCATTTTAAGGGCTGTTATAGTGTTTATTTCCCATCCAAAACTTGTTGATAAGGTCATAAAAACTTGGATGAAGGTAACACACAAATATCAGCTTGATCTAAAACTTTTGTGGCTCCCACGAAGCTTTTAATGGTGGGCGTTCAATCACCGCAGTTTGCTGTGATGTGGTCCACTTGAAATTTTGATCTGTTTTATTTTTGGTGCCTCGTGGTAAAATTAGTTGAAAAAACGGTTGAACGGTTTGGATAAAACAATACATCACGGCGGGTGCACGATGCCCAACGCTACCTCGACCGTTGGCGCGGATTGCGTGAGGAGCCCAACACCACGTAGCCAAGTGGTTCAAGTACTCTGTGGGGCCCACCATGGTGTGTGTATTTTATCCACGCCGTCCAATCGTTTTTTCATCTCATTTGAGGGCATGATACGACAATTGAAAATTATCTGAAACTCAAGTGGACCACACCATAGGAAAACAGTAGTAATAATAATGTCCACCGTTGAGACCTTCCTAGGGCCCACAGCTATGTTTATTAGTCATCCAACCTGTTGATAAGATCACACGGATCTGGATGAAGGGAAACCACAAATATCATCTTGATCCAAATCTTCTGTGGCCCCCAAGAAGTTTTCAACGGTAGACGTTCAATCCCCACTGTTTTCAACGGTTAGCGTTGCAGTCTCCGTCATTCCTCGGCAGCCCCCTTTCTCTCCCTCAAGGCGGAGCAGCCCCCTTTCTCTCCCTGAAGGCGGAGACTCTGCTGTCCGACGTGCGTCGCCGATCCCGAATTACGATTTTGCCCCTACTACGGCCCTGAACTGCGAGGATAAATACGTAATTTGTGTTGGGCTTTGGTTAAAAAGCAAAAAAAAAAATCGAATTCCGGATAGACGAAGATCATTTTTCCGATGATTTCTGCTCGGAAGTGGTTAGCTTCTCCAGCTCTTTTAGCTCCGATTCCACTACCACGCCCAAGGTATTTGCGCGCATCTGATTTCTCCTTTTCTTCACGTTATTTGTCAGATGTTCTTTCGATAGAGTCGATTGAGGTATGGTAGTATGCAGCATCCGCTGCATAGAACTTATATCCATCACCCTCCTCACGAAGCGAACGTTTGTTGATTGGAGCCGTTGTTCTGCTGGGCCATCACGTTTGTAGACCATATCCTAAAAAATCAGGGGGAGTGACTGTCGTAGCCATCTGATCGGTGGCCTGTAAAAGGAACAGTTGGAGCATCTGATTGCTGCAATATCTGGCTTCCAGACCATTCATCCTGTGGTCGACCAGATCAATGGTCCCGATCACCACATGTTTGCCATGTGCACCTCGAGGAGTGAACTGCACAGATCTTTGACGTAGTACCCGTTGCATTCCTCTACTCCATTGTGATGTGCCCTGATTAGCTGCAATAGGCGGTATTAGAACAGCTTTGATTATCACATCATGCTGTATAGTGATGTGTTTGGATTCACAACTGAAGTTGATAGCGAGATTTTCAATTCGGTCAAGAGGAACTAACAAAAAAAAAAAAAAAAAGCTGTGTTTCGTGGCACTCAAATTGCAATTTGGAGCCAAGACTGTGAATATGAGTGCTAAGGTAGAAAACTACAGTTGTCTTTATTGGACTAGTATCTGTATTTGTAATTCAAATTCGATTGCATTCGAAACACCATATGTGTCGACTGTAACTAGCAATTCATGGAGAATGTTACAGTGCTATGACCCATTTATTAGGGGATGGTCGTTGAGTTGCATTTAGGCACATAGGCAATGCAATCAATGGGTCAGAGTTGGACCTTCCATTTGGTTTAGCCGAAATTTTTATGGGCTATTGTGCAAACAGCACTTCGACTAGAGGATCCAGTCCATTTGACAAAAAATGGGGATGGTCTAAAATGTTCATAGCAAAAGAAGCCCAATCGTCAATATGATGCATCCATTCAGTGGGCTCCAACTTTGGATTGCATGTTGTTTTCATGAATTATTTTGACCCAATGATTCCAACCATCATATCTGCGGCTGGGAAAATGCCTATCTACAAAGGCAAACATTTGGATGGATGGGATCATTGGGTCAATGTGACACGATGATTGAGTTGGACAAAATGGACGATCTAGATTGCTTGCTTGGACTGTCCACTGTGTCCAGACTCCAGATGCAACTCTATGTACTAATGCTTAATTTTTTATTTTTTTTTTATTATTATTATTTCTTTCGGGGGGGGGGATCATTGTTGGATTTAGTTGATAGATTCTCTTCCGGCATTTTTTTACTTCTCCAAAATATTTGTTCGAGTTATCTTGTCGTCATCATCATCATCTAAACCTTATCCCAACTTATTTTGGTCAGCTACATGAATCTTGTTACACCATCCTACTCTTTCAAGGGCCATAACTTAAGTTAGACCATAAGTCATCAAATCTTCTCTTACTACCTCCACCCATGTCCTTACAGGCCTTCCCCTTGCGCTTTTAGAGCCTTCAACTTGCACCAACTCACTCCTAATTGGGTGTGGCTTTTGGTCTCCGTTGCGCATGACCAAACCATCTAGGTATACTTTCCCTTATCTTATTACCTATTAGTGCGACACCTAAGTTCCCTCAAATGCATTCATTTCTAATTCTGTCCTTTCTTATCTTGCCACATTCATCTTAACATCATCATTTTAGCCACACCCATCCCATGAACATGTTGTTCCTTAACTGCCCAACATTTTGTTCCATAAAGCATGGCTGGATTCATGATGAAAGTTTTGGCAAAAATTTGACTCCGGCTGCCAACTTGACTCAACCCTCTTTTATCCAGGCTTGGGACTGCTGATGAGAGCACAAACTCCCACAAGAATGATAATAAACTATTACAGAGGTTGATTACAATCAAGTGCTATCCAATAGTCTATTACATAGGTTGATTACATCAAACAGTATCTTGTCACTAATGACTTTTTTATATTATTTTGAGAATGTTTTGAAAGCTAAAATGTAGCTGTCGTGGCTTTTGGTTAGGTAGATGTTGGGATTATCTTTCCAAGCATGTGTGTTTATAAATTTGTTGGTTTCTTGTAGGAGATAGATAGGGAGAAAATGTGTGAGTTCTTGTAAGGAGATAGGTAAATCCTCCAAGTGGCAACTGCCCTCTCAAAGTGGCACTAATTACGGAGGTGATCCCATCAAAGAGGCTGTAGAGATTATGATGTTTTTCATAGTGTCTGGTAGGTTGTTTTGTTATTGGTATTTGAAGTGGACTACTTTTTGCAGCTGCGTTGGCAATAGCCTTGTAGTCTGCTTTAGCAAGTGGACTCGCAACAGCTGCTAACCCGTGGTTGCTCCATTCAATCCATACTCCTCAACAAGGAATTACATAGCAATAACTAGTGAGCTTTGATGGGAATTTCGTTTTATTTTGTTTTATTGATGAAGAGCATTGGAATTTTAGAGAGAGAGAGAGAGAGAGAGAGAGAGAGAGAGAGAGCGAGAGATTAATTACTGCCTACAATCAGAAAACACTAACACAGCCAGTTGAACTCTATCCTTCACTAGTGTATCTGCCCTGGTATTCGCAGATCTTAGGACATGACAAATTGAAGCCTGAATACTTGCATAGATTTCAATCGCTACATCAACAACACTAGCTAGCTTCCATGGAGCTTGACTTAATCCATTAAATCTCATTTCTTGAGTCATCTTCAACAACACTTGCTAGCTAGTGACCTTCGATGGGATTATCACCTAGGTTCCCTACTTGAACTTGTTTACTTCATGTTCAGTTTTACAAGAACAAAGTATGGGCTTGTTCTGCATGCCACTTCATATTTAGCACGTCAAAGACATATCCATGAAGTGTAAGCTTTGAGTATCTTGTATTTGTGTACACTTCTATAAGAAGGATGTATTTAGGATTCACAAGTCATCCATTTCAATTTTTTTTTATAGATTATTACATCACAGGTTCTAAATGATAACTAAAAGTTTGACAGACACCATGTTCCATGGATATGGAACTGAACTACCAATGGGTCTATAAGTGAACACTAGAAGACCTCCATGCAAGCCTCAAATCTCAATTAGATGCAGTAAAATGGCGAGTTGTTGGGCAGCATGCTCAGTAGATGATGAAACTGAACAATCAATTTTTCAAAAGTGTACATCACAGGACCTCCATGCAACCCTCAAAATCTCAATTTGGTCAGTTAAACAGCGGGATGTTGGGGTGGAGGACAAATTACCAGCAAACCACACTCTTTTTATTCTTGCTCAAAAATCAAATACATTATGAGTTATGGACAATCTTGAGGAACCCATGTCGATAATTGCTCATTTAAGTTGATAGGTGCATAACACCAACTTAGTAATATAAGAAAATATATGTAATTGTGTGTGTGTGTGTGTGTGTGTGTGTGTGTTATTCGTGTACTCACTCTCGTGGAGCAGCATATGTTGCTCTCATGTTAGTCTTTTGGGCTAATGCCTTTCCTTCAATCTCTCCACTTTCTACTAGTAATTATCACGATTGATAAATTTCATAAACTGATTGGTAATTTCTTTCATCTGCAGAGAGACCCATTTTTGGTATATTGTACCTGATGAGGTGCAACAACCGTCCCTCTTGAATCAATATATGGATCTGCTATCACCCGGTGAAAGAGATGATGTTTCTTGCATGAAAGACGAAAAGCTTCAGAAAAGGGCGCTGCTAGCTCGTGTCTTGGTGCGCTCTACACTTGCAAGATGTACAGTCCTATTCTTTGCTCAATATCTTCCTACTTGATTTTGCTTGTCTTTTCTTCTTTTCTTTTTTTTTTTCTTTTTTTTTTTCTTTTTTTGAAAGGCAACAAAATTTATCAAGGGCAAAGCCCAAAAATGGCAAAACAAAAAGAGAGCCAAGGGTGCCGAGACATCGACCCAGCTAAACAGCTGAGAAATCTAGATTACATCCCTTGATATCGAGGTTGGACACTGTCCATTTAGAGATCAACAATCTGACTCTTAAGGCAGCAATATTCACTGACTCTTTGGAGTTGTCAAAGCACCTAGCATTCCTTTCCTCCCAAACCACCCACCATATGGTGACTAAAGACATTCTCCAAAGAGACTTCTTGATACTTGGAAGGTCGACGCTATGCCACGCTAGTAAGCAATAATCCACTGAATTCGGCATGGTCCACCGGATTTGAAATCAACCCAGAATATCTGCCCAAATCGGCTAAATTCGGCATGGTCCACGCTAGTAAGCAAGAATCCACCGAATTCAGCAAGTAAAGACATTTTGCTTGTCTTTTAATAAAGAATGCACATACTCCTGTCATTAATGATCAATTCAAGCCAATGGTAAGACCGGAGATCCGTGCAATAAAAAGAGTGAGGAGAACCATGATGGCTCTAAGAAATCCACTCTGTACATCTAGTATGTCCCTTCATGCCAGGATGTTAGCCCAAAAACAAGGAAGATCTAAAACTTGAGTGGGTCACAACACTAGAAAAAGTGGTGATGGGCAGAGTCGGACACCAAGCCGAACCAAGTTGAGCTTGCAAAGCTCGGCTCTGTTCAGCCAGCAGCCAGCTCAGCTCGGTTCAGTCAATAGCTCGGGCTAGCTCGAGCCAAGTTCAACCCTGGAGCTATTTTGTAAAATGAGCTGAAATGGAAGTCATGAAAGGTGCTCAAGTTCTAAAAGGATAGATTTTTTTCAAGAAAATTCTTCCAAATTTGGCTAAAATGGCATTTTTTGGGTTCTTCTGTTTGAAGGAGAGATGGGTTTTTGTTGAAAAAGATGGAAATGGAATCTCAAAGAATCTTCTGGGGCTAAAAAAATCTCACAAAAGGTGGGAAGATTTTTGGAGGAGAAGACGATACTGAAATAACAAAATTTGGACTAAAATGTCAATTTTTTAGGAAATGTGAGTTGAGAGATGGACGGAAGCAATCCATCAATTTTCCTCAAAATAAGAGTTTTTTGTAACGGCGCGAGTGAGGAGTATTGATTCCAAACACACCTTTCTTCAAGCGCCAAACATGGTGCATTGCACATGCTAACATATCACGTGTGCCAGATCCAAGATGCTCCATCATGTCATCAGGGGAGAACGGTGAGGAAATCATGCAAGTTGAGTGTAGGCTGAGGGGTTATTACTTTCCTGGTAGTCCATATCTCATATACATGTGGCCCACTTGACTAAATGCCTGTGGAAATTTAGTCATAGGGGATAGTAACGGCTAGGATCATCTAGTGAATGTATTGGGCGGGCGTTTTTTTTTTTTTTTTCTATTGTATAGATATATACATATGTACACACACGTATACACACACACACACACATATGTATGTCTGTATATATAAAAATTATAAATCGAGCGGAGCTTGGGCAAGCTCAAATTTTTTTCAAGCTAAAAAAAAAAAAAAAAAAAAAACCAGCTTGGCTCAATCCAAACCCAACTTTCGAGTCGAGCTTAACTGAGCGAAGTCAAGCAAGCTAACCGAGCTAGCTCCACCATTGAATCTAAGCAGTCTGACGGACGGCTTAGATTTCACATGCAAAAGGAACCTCTCCCCGTAACGTTTTCAATCCCCAAAACTTTAGGTGCCTAATTTCTTTCTCCAGTGATCTCTCTTCCTCCTCTCTCCACATGTGTCACACGTGCCACACCCCCTAGTATTAACATTGTTACTCGTGGAACTCTTGAGAATGCTGTTTTGTTTGGTCCATGATCCTTCATGATCTGATGGGCGGAAATGGCATCTTGCACATTCGAAATGGTAACTTGTTTTATCTTTTCATGTATCAATATAAAGGCTTATATATGCAATTACCATGGTGAATGGTCACATATATCTGTGCTGTGCAGGAGGTAAGAACCAACTTGATGAAACTTGTAGAAAATCAGGCAAGTCCACTCATATGTGGGTTACATGAACAAATGAATTGGAATGTTGAAAGGCCTGATTTAAACTGTCCTTTGCCTTTTCTACAGGGTGGCCCACTTGATGGGTGGACCAGCATGATTTTTGCTTCTGATGATCTTGGTGGTACAGCCACTTATGAACCACTTGGATCATCTACACACGTGACAGATTAGTACGTGTGAAGGGGGTGAACATTACCTTAGTGCACACTGGGGTGTATGCGATCGTTCCTCACTGTAAATATACAGTGGATCTATTCAGATGATATTGACAGCATGTTACAGGTAAACAAACTGCCTGTATTAACAGGAGGCTGCTAAACATTTTATAAAACTGCTGTTGACATGTATATATTTGATTTCTGATAGCTACTCTTGTTTCGTATTAGATCAGATACAAATCAGCAACTTCATCCAAGATCATTGAACTTCAGGAAGAATAATTTTGGGAAGCCAGAGGTAGCTTATAGATACTTAACGTATGGGTAAACTGTCAAATATGTCTTTCATTTTCCACATTGATTTTTTTTTTTTTTTTTTTTTTTCTGTTTTGGTCAGCCATTTTCTTTTCTGTTCTTCTTCTTCTTCTTTTTAATGAAGCTGGATTTTGTTTAAATTGTAACATGACATACCTTGCACATGTGAATAGGTAGAGTGGCAACACTTTGATAATTGGGACCCGCCAGCCTTGCATTTCAATCTCTCACATACCTCTTCCTTGATTGCGTGTGGCGTAGCTGTGGCTGTGCCTGTAGCATTCCAATCCTTCTCATTAACTGCACTGAATCTCCGGTTTATATGATAGTTATATTCACATCTTCTGTTGTAGTTTTGTAAGTGTTCCTGTAAAGAGGCACCACTTTTGACTTTGGCAGTTACCTTTCCTACTGTAGATTGGCATTGATGTAGAAGAAACGCAACGGAAATTAAGGAACAATATCTTGTCTTTTGCTCGACGTTACTTCTCTCGCCATGAAGTGGATTACTTGCAAGCTTTCTCAGACCCTGAGATTCAACGGCAAGAGTTCATTAAATTATGGACCCTCAAGGTGAGTGAGGTTTTTGGAAGTTGATATTTATTATTTCATATACTTTTGTATCCATGATGATCTCGATGGTCATGTTTTCTGTAAATAGTATACTTTTCAAGTGGGTTTCATTTCTTGTACTTGTATGAGCATCCCAATTCCCATGCCATGTGCTACTAAGATCTCAAGTCGATCACATAATATAAAAACTCAAAAACTTGACTTGATGTTTAGTCAGGTTGAATCGACTCAAAAACTTGACCAAGTCTTTACTTGACTTTACTCAGTGTCTAATAATTAAATTAAAAATACTTGTAATTCTGAAAATTTCAAAAATATTTATATTATCTTGAACATACATAAAATAGGCTAAATGAACACAAATTTGTGTTTGGCTTGCTGGTTGGAGGCATTACCCTTGTTAGGTCAGGTCATGGGTTTGATTCTCAAATCCTGCGTTTTACTATTTAACTGTTCACCGTCCGTGTGACTTGGCTCAAGTCACTACAAGTCCTGCCGACTTGGCGGAGTCCATGAGCCAACTCCATGAGTCTTGCTGAGTTGAGGTCAAGTCAAGCTCAGGTGTGAGTTTCTTACTGACTTGGCTTGTAATCTTGCTGAGTCAAGTTGACCCAACCAAGTACCTAGTTTTGGTCACTGGGTCTTAAAACTATGGTTTATTAGAAGTTGCATCATCTGGGTTGAGGGTTAAACTGGTGCTTGGTAGCACCTTGGACAGCTGGGTCACTCTCTTTTGGCTATTGCTATCTACAATGCATGAAATGGGCTTGTGATTTAACAGTCTCTGAATTGGAGGCTGGAACTGCAACAGAGAATCCTGCTGATCGTGGACATGCCCTGGCCCATAAATGAGGCCAATCCACTCATCAGGTGAGCCACACACTCATATGAGGAAAATGGACAGTTAGAAAAATACCAATAATCTATGTTCCACATACATGTGTAGTCCGCCTGGTGAGTGGACCAGTGGCACCAGATAGAGCAGACTCAGAAAGAACCTCAGTACATAGCTTGGATGGATAAGCTGTTTAGACCTCCTAGATGAGGGTGGCCTTGGCATTCATAGGCTGACTGATGTTGATGAAGTCTTAAAGCTAAAGCTTTTACGGAAGCTGCATAAAAGATACAGTCTATGGGGACTTCACGTCCGGCAAATACCTTCAAAATAAATCGATTGAAGAAGCAGCTCATTCATTTGAACAGGTCCAATTGTGGAACTCTTTAGTCTTATAAAGTGAAGTATGATAGTGAATTCACTTGGTTAATAGGAAAAGGGAATTTGTCTTTCTGGAATGATGTGTAGCTAGATAACAGTCCATTGCAAGATGATGGTGAATTTTAGAAAGTGATTTGCTAGAAGATGGTGAACTTAAGAAAGTGATTTGCGATCTCCTGAAGATATTTGGGATGAAAATTGTTATCTCAGAACGTTCGTCAAGAGGTGATTCAGAAAGCTAAAGATAAAAATATCATCAGGTTAGATGCTATGGGTCACCACCTCTTCAGGTGATTTTTTGCGAAAATCGGCCTAAAATTGTATTCATCAGCAGGGGCAGAGTCAAGATATGTGGTGTGAGGTGTGACGGACAAGTATTGACGTTCCTCCAAAAATATCATTTTATGTATGGAGAAGTCTTAACCAGAGAATCCTAGTTGATGAAGCACTGCAACGATTAGAAGTATCTCTATTTCTTTGAGATATAGTTGCTGCCCAAACTGAAATGTTGAATAAGCAGACCTTTTGTTTAGTAATGGGGTCTTGTCTGGGAATGTATGGAGCTATTTCAGTTTCATTATGGAGATTCTGTCTCTGCAGCTGGTTCTCTACCGCAACAATGCACGGTTTGCTTTCAGTGCAGCTCTCGTTCTAATCAAATGGGCTGGATAGTGATCATTTTGCCAGCATTTATCATCTGGGAGATTTGGAAGGAGTTAAACTAACGCAGGGATGAACGTGATGAGGTCGATCACCGTCTTCCTCAAGGATAACTACTCCGAATCCACGGAGCTTCTCTGGACTCCTCACAGAGACTTCTCGAATCCACGAGGAAAGAAAGCAAGAAAATATAAATAAATTCTAATAAAATTTGAAATTGATTAATTCCTGAAATAAATGAGTTCACAGCCCTTTAAATAGGGATACCAAGCAATGGGAGAGAAATCAGAAGCAAACTGCAACTAAAACCCCTAGAATTCGCAACTTACTATAAATAGTAAACTTACTATTTATAGACGGTCGTGATGTCTACTAGTGCGCAAGGTTTTTGGCCAAAAATAGTAAGGGCCCGTTTGGACGGGGGGATTGAAAGGGAGTAGGTCGTAATACATAGGATTAGCTCGTCTAATCCAAGGGTGTACGGGCGACAACGTGTTTGGCCGGGCGAGGAGATAAGCGGACAACAGTCCGGAGGATTTACCGCTGGATTCGCTTGGAGTCGAAGCAGGGCTGGCTGTTAGGTGTGAAATGTCTAAATTAACCCTGCTCGTTTTACAAAACCAAGCAAATGCCTCCGTGGTCTAGAAGCATCTTTGCGAGGTTACTCGTGAAAAGTTATTTGATACTCTGGCAGAGGTTAGCGCTTGATACTCAGACACTCAGCTTTATCGCACTGATCCAGACAGTATGGTCTGTTTGAGATTTTAATCTTCTTCATTTTTTACGGTGGTGCTGTACAGATGAACACTCCTGGCATACTTCATGGTGGGCCTGAACACCAGCCACCGAGGATATCCCTGGTGGGAGGGTCACTAGCAATCTTCTTCCCTCCATGCAGCACCTCGCCAGGCGAACCCAAAGATTTACAGGGCCACCATGATGTTTGTGTTATATCTACTCCGTCCATCCCTTTCACAAGCTTATTTTAGGATAAGAGCCCAGATATGAGGGAGATCCAAAACTAAAGTAGGCCACAGTTGAGAACTTAACGTCAGCCGTTGAAACCTTAGTGGAGATCATAGAAGGTTTCATCAAGGTTATATTTGTGTTTTCCGTTCATCCGGGTGGGAATCAACTCATGAACAACTTGGATGGCATCCGATCATCACGGTGGGCCCTTGGAGGATTTCAACCGTCAACGTTTCTATCTCTTTTGTTTCTCATGTTATGGCCCACTTGAGTTTTAGATCTTCCTCTATTTTTGGCTCATGCCCTAAAATGAGCTGGTGAAACAGATGGACGGAGTAGATGTAACTAAAAATCATGGTGGGCCCCACAGAGCACTGGGTTACAGGCAAGTCGTGTCGTGGCTCGACCATATCATATACCAGGCATGCTGGGCCCTTGTCCATCTGGTACATGGACTCGTCGCACACTTGCACATGTAGTACAATCATTGCAAGATCCAAGCCGTCCATCTAGTGGGTCCCACCTCTTACGTGTACGAAGGCCAAGACAGCGTGCTTACCCACTAATTAGGTGGCAACACGCTGGATCCGCTGGCCCTGCTAAACATACCCATCCATTGCACGCTGGATCATCCAATACAGTGGGATTGAAGACGATCCACTGACTTACATTTAAGAGTATCGATTTCTGTGCAATCCACCCCATTACAACCTACTCCCTTTCAATCCCCCTGTCCAAACGGGCCCTAAGTATCCTATTTGGCTTCATCAAACCGTTCTCCTAATTATTCTAAGCTCTTTTCATGTTGGGCGCAAATCCTGAAGCCCAACGGATGAAGAGTTATAATCAAGCTAAGACTTACTATTTATAGTAAAAACGAAACTAAAACAGGGAAACGACCATCGATCCAAGGGTATTTCGCAATTCCGGGTTGCGCAACCCGGCGTAGCAGGGTTGGTTGGCTAGAGTAGCTCGTTTTACCCCAAAATCATATATTTTAAGCCCGATAACTCATTCCAGATTGTGAGATACGCCTGATCTAAGGTCCGAAGGTCCGGATCGCTTCTGTAGTCGACCGAACCTTTTCTGGTCCATCTTGGCCATGAAACTGTCCGCGACCCGCTCTACATCAGTCCCCTCCACTTCAAAAGAACTTGTCCTCAAGTTCTCATCCTGCTCTGGTTCATGATACTCGGTTAGGTCCGCAACATTGAAAGTCCGTGAGATCGCCATATCATCTGGAAGATCAACAACATAAGTGTTGTCATTGATCTTTCGAATGATTGGGACGGGTTCAATCTTCTTATTTTTCAACTTGTAGTACGTCCCCGTCGGAAATCTCTCTTTGCGCAGATGGACCATAACGCGGTCGCCCACCTCGAACACTTTTTGTCGTCGGTGCTTGTCCGCTCATTCCTTGCACTTCTCGTTCGAGGCATATAGCTTGGTCTGCACTTCCGCATGGATGCTCATAATCTTGTCTGCCATATGTTTTGCTGCAATGCTCGTGCCTGAGTGCTTAGGCAGAGGGACCAAGTCAAGTGTGTGGCGAGGCACTCGTCCGTAGATAATCTGGAACGGTGATTTCCTTATCGAGTGGTTCACCATGTCGTTGAATGCAAACTCTACTTGAGACAATGCCAAATCCCATTGCTTCGGTTTTTCTCCTGAAATACAGCGGAGGTTTCCCAACATGCGATTCACAACTTCAGTCTGCCCATCTGTCTGTGGGTGGTAAGCACTGCTGAATCGAAGTCGTGTATCGAATCGAGTCCACAAAGTCTGTCAAAAGTGGCTAATGAACTTCGTGTCACAATCAGAAGTAATGGTCTTAGGGACCTCGTATAGCCGTACGACCTCCCTGAAGAATAGATTCGCCACATGTGTTGCATCGAGAGTCTTCTTGCATAGGATAAAGTGTGTCATCTTAGAAAAACGATCTACCACCACGAACACCGAATCCATGTCACGTTATGTTCGTGGGAGACCAAGCACGAAGTCCATTAATAAATCCTCCCAAGGACCATCAAGCACAGGTAACGGGGTGTAGAGACCCGTATTCTGAGATTGCCCCTTGGAGGTCTGATAAACATAACAACGTTATACGCCTTTTCCCACATCACGTACTAATTACGGCCAGTAATACTGCTCTTCTATAAGAGCTCACGTCTTGTTTCGCCCAAGGTATCTACCGAGGCCACCTCCATGTAGCTCCTGAATAATCTGCTCCCTCAGAGAACTTTGGAGGATGCACAATCGATTCCCTTTTAAGAGAAAATCGTCCTGTATATGAAGGTCACTGGGGTGACCTTCTTGGCACTTCATCCAAGAATCTATGACGTCCTCATCCTCGGCATATAGCTCCTTAAGACAATCGAAGCCGACCACTTCGTTGCTCATCGTAACAAGTAATGATGCACGACAGCTAAGTGTATCAGCGACATTGTTCTGCTGCCCTGACTAGTGCTTCAAAACAAACATGAATTCCTGTAAAAATGCAACTCATCTAGCATGCACACGATTCACGTTAATCTGACTATTAATAAACTTTAATGCTTGATGGTCAGTGTACAGAACAAACTCTCTTTGAATCAAATAATGCTGCCAATGTCGCAGCGCCTGAACAACTGTGTACAACTCAAGCTCATAAGTCGACCACTTCTTTCGGGCTTTGCTGAGCTTCTCACTGTAGAAGACTACTGGCCTGCCTTCCTGTGATAATACTCCAATTCCGATGTATGAAGCGTCACACTCAACCTCAAACAATTTGTCAAAATTAGGAAGCACCAAGACCAGTGTTGTAGACAAACGATGTTTGATCTCATGAAAGCTCTTATCAGCTTTATCGGTCCACTGGAACGGTCCTTTTTTCATGTAATCTGTTATAAGCGCGGCTATGGTGCTAAAATCTCGCACAACTCGACGATAGAAAGTCGTCAACCCGTGAAAACTCCTCACCTCATAAATGTTTGTTGGGACCGGCCATTCCCTAATAGCTCGCACCTTTTCATCGTCCACACGGATGCCTGTGGACATTACAACAAATCCTAGAAACAACAGGTTGTTAGTTAAAAAACTACACTTCTTCAAGTTGATATACAACTTGTTAATTTGTAGGACCTGCAGCACCTACATGAGATGTTTCCTGTGCTCCGTCTCATCCTGGCTATATATCAATATGTCATCAAAATATCGTACCACAAATTGGATAGTGAACGGTTTTAGAACTTGATTCATCAAACGCATAAAAGTACTTGGTGCGCTCGATAGGCCGAAGGGCATAACCAGCCACTCATACAACCCTTCCTTAGTCTTGAATGCCGTTTTCTACTCATCACCAAGTTGGATACGAATCTGATGGTACCTACTCCTTAGATCTAGTTTAGAGAACACCTTGGCCCCTTCTAGTATATCGAGTATGTCGTCCAACCGTGGTATTGGGAACCGATATTTGATGGTAATTTTATTGATTGCCTGGTTGTCGACACATATGCGCCAACTTCCATCTTTTTTTGGCGTTAATAATGCTAGTACGGCACATGAGCTCATGCTCTCTCTCAAGAAACCCTTACAGATCAATTCCTCTACTTGCCCCTGAAATATCTCACACTCCTTCGGACTCATCCGTTAATGAGGGTAGTTGGGCACGCTAGCCCCAGGGACGAGATCTATATGATGTTGGATGTCCCTCATGGGGGGCAATCCATCAGGTAAATCTTCAGGCCAGACTTCTTTGAATTCGTTTAGTAACAGTCTTAAACTTGGGGAGATATTTGAGGATTCCTTTTCCTCGCCCTTCACCACTACGGCGTATACCTTGCTGGTTTCCTTAGATTCCTCCATGAAATCCCGAATGGTCAAGAGGGAACTCTCCTCCACTTTAGAGGCTTCAGGGTGGTTCTCCGGTGTCATAGAGGCAATGATTATTTTTCGACTATCCTTGACGAATATGTAGACATTGTCTCGTCCTCTATGGATCGCATCACGGTCCGACTGGCAGAGTCGACTAAGTAACATATGGCAAGCTTCCATGTCGAACACATCACAAAGTATCTGATCCTTATAATTTTTGCCAATTGAAAACGAGATAGTGCATTGTTCAGTTACCTTGGTCTCATTCACCTTTTTTATCCAGTCAATTAAGTACGGGGAAGGATGTTTCGTCGTTGGTAGCTGCAACTTATCTACTATCACTCTTGAGGTGATGTTCTCTCTACTACCACTGTCTATGATCACATCACAGACCTTTCCGTTGACAGTGCACCGAGTACGAAATATATTGTGTCGCTGTGGATGTAATTCCTTTCGTGGAGTATATAGTAATCGCCTCACAACTAGAAATTCGCCACGATCCTCGCCCATCACTTCATCCCCACCTGCTATTTCTTCAGTGGTTTGTTCATGTTCATTAAAACCATGGTCTTCTTCTGCAGCCTCATCTTCAGTGCCCCCTTCATTTATAGTCAAGTGTGCTTTGGGACGTTGAGGACAAGTGTTTGATAAGTGGCCTGGTTGGCCACAGCGATAACAATTGTTCGACGTTGGCCGAGCATAAGGATTTGGAATCCTACTTGGGCCTGCTGTTGTGGGTGCTGTACGTTGAGGTCTAGATGAGTCGCTTCCCATATCACGGTTTGCGGTTGTAAGAGGTTGAGGTCGTTCTCCTACTAGATCTTTTCCTCGTACCAGCACTGGATCCTGCATGGGACCTGTCATGAGGGGTCGAGTTGAAGGATATGGACGAGCAGGAGCTCTTGCAAGTTGTGTTTCTGCCCTACCCGTCAATTGAATTGCTTCATCCATGGTCCCAACTGGGTACATCTGAACTCGGTCCTAAATTGTCGATCGCAACCCACCTATAAATCGCGCTACCTTCCGTGACTCAAATTCTAACAGATCGTTTCGTGTAGTCAACCGCTGGAATTCTTTAGTGTTATCTGTGACAGTTCGATTTCCTTGTCGGCAATTTTGGTATTTCTGGAATAATATCTGCTCATAATCACTGGAGAGAAATCGTGATTGAAGAAGACGTTTCATTCGTGGCTATAATGAAATAGGCACCTTATTGTGGCGGGCTCGTGAGAGTTGTAATTGTTCCCACCATGCAGAAGCATCAAATTTTAATTTAAACGCTACCAATTTTACCCTTTTATGATCTGGCACATCCAAATAATCAAATTATCTCTCTACTTCGGCTAGCGAATCGAGGAAATCTTCTTTACGTAATAAACCATTAAAACTAGGAAGTTCAGCTTTACCTCAATAGTCTCTTTCAGCACGATCTAGATGATCGCCTCCATATATTGGTTGTCGGGCAAAACCTTCATTAAGGTTCTTATCGCTAGAACTTGAATCATCTGGTGTAGCCTTACGGTTTACCACTGGTAGTGCTCTACGAAAATTGGGGTTGTGTCGTACAGCAACCACGGGTGGTGGAGCACCGCCTAGGGCTCGGGGCGGAAGTAGCGCATCCGCAAGACGGTCGAGGGTTACCTGCAGCCCTTGCATAGTCAACCGACTCTCCCGGTGGAAGGCTTTCATTCTTTCCGAAAGATAATAAATCCTTGAATCACCGTCCACAGGATTTTGATTTATACCTTTATTGTTTGCCATCGGCCCGAGGGAAATCCTCGCTTTGATACCAATTGACGCAGGGATGAATGTGATGAAGTCGATCACCGTCTTCCTCAAGGATAACTACTCTGAATCCACGAAGCTTCTCTGGACTCCTCACAGAGACTTCTCGAATCCACGAGGAAAGAAAGCAAGAAAATATAAATAAATTCTAATAAAATTTGAAATTGATTAATTCCTAAAATAAACGAGTTCACAACCCTTTAAATAGGGATACCAAGCAATGGGAGAGAAATCAGAATCAAACTACAACTAAAACTCCAAGAATTCGCAACTAACTATAAATGGTAAACTTACTATTTATAGACGGTCGTGATGTCTACTAGTGCGCAAGGTTTTCGGCCAAAAATAGTAAGTGTCCTATTTGGCTTCACCAAACCGTTCTCCTAATTATTCTAAGCTCTTTTCACATTGAGCGCAACTCCTAAAGCGCGACGGATGAAGAGTTATAATCAAACTAAAACTTACTATTTATAGTAAAAACGAAATTAAAACAGGGAAACGACCGTCAATCCAGGGGTATTTTGCAATTCCGGGTTGCGCAACCTGGCGTAGCAGGGTTGGTTGGCTAAAGTAGCTCATTCTACCCCAAAATCATATATTTTATGCCTGATAACTCATTCCGGATTGTGAGATACGCCGATCTAAGGTCCGACGGTCCGAATCACTTCTGTCATCAACCGGGCCTTTTCTGGTCCATCTGGGCCATGAAACTGTCCGCGACCTGCTCTACATCATAAACCCAAGAAGATTTGAAGGTAAAATCAGCTCTTCCAATTCACTTGTTAAAAAGGTTTTGTTTCGGGTTTGGAATATTCAGCTTCATAAAGATAAAGAATTTTATTTGGATTGCAGTTCCATCAATCAAAAAATCTTGCAAATTCTGCAAATACCATTGGCTCCAATCAAAACTAAGAAGGTCATTGTTACTGTGTGTATGACAACTCAGCAACACCGGCTTAGTTGCATGATCATTCTAAATAGGTGCTGCTCCCACTTCGAAAGTGCTTCAGACTCATGTTTCTGCTCCTGCTTCCTACCAGTTTATATTTGAAACCATTTTGAAACAGATGCTTCCCTGCTCCAGCACCCAAATTTGTTGACGCTTTGCTTCATGCTTCATCCAAGTATAAAAACCAGTTCAAATTGAATATCCATGGCACTTCTGGAGGGGATCTCGGCCATGCAGGAGATGGAGGGATTCTTCGAATCACAAAGGAGTGTGTGTTTTAGCTTTGCGAATTATTACAAGGGGAATTTGAATACTGTAGCTAACATTTGGGATTTGATAGATGGTATTCAGCTTTGCTTGGAGAGGCTTTCATAGCCTTTGTGTAGAATGTGAGTCTAAGCATATTGTGGAAAATGACAAAGAGGAGAGGTAGGATCCCATGGTTGATTTGGTGTTGGTGGGTTCATTCTCATTAATGCCATGGATGTCACTATTTCTGATATTTATATAGAAGGGAATCATGTAGCCGATGGATTAGCAAATTATTTGTTTTATTTGTCAATTTTGATCAAATGAAGCCGAGTTCTCCGTTCTTAACGAATAGGGAACTTCCCTGTTTGTACCTAATCTGTACGTGTGGGGCCCGTAATTGGTTTACCCGAGCCATTGATCTGATGTCCCCATGATAGATGAACCATGACCAAAAACTCTTCCAACTTGGAAGATCCTAACAATCAAATCTTTGTATTTTTCCTTTTGAGTGTGGGCTGTTGGTTATTTCATTTTAACCATCTATATACATGCCAACCATGGGATGGTCGGATGCGACCAAATGAAGATATTTTTTTGGGAATGGTGGGAACCATCAGATCAATGTATTGGATAAACCAAAATTACAGGCCCCACATTTACATATTAGTTACCAAGTAAGGAAGTTCCCTGTTCACTATGAACAGGGAACTCACCCTGATAAAATTGTAGGTGGTATGCTCCCACATTTTTCTTAAAAAAGGAACACGGCATTGATAATTCATGTGCTACACTGCCATCTACATTTCACATCTTCAATCTCTCTTATGTCCAACCTAATTTTATATTCTTGATGTCATCACCTGAGTTTAATGTCTGAATTTCTTCAAGATTATAGGATGTTTAGTCAATTCATGTAACGTCTAGCTGTAGGGAATTTTATAATTCACCTTTCTTTTTCTTCTTTCTTTCTTTCTTTCTTTCTTTCTTTCTTTTTCTTTTTCTTTTTATTTTTGATTATTCAAATTCCAGCATGTTTTAGGAGCAAGTCTTGCATTTGAGTACAAGCCAAAGCATTAATGGCGTGTTTGGTTGCCACTTAAAAAAGAGTTCATCTCGTTTTAGTTGACCATAATAATCTGTTAGAGGTCATGCTTTATATTGATGGTTGGTTATTAGTTTTTAATCCCTGCTAAAAAAATTCATCTCTACAATTACGGTTAACTAAAACAAGATAGGCTCATTTTTAAAGTGGCAACCAACAGGCCTTGAGTGTACGAGCAACAAGATTGCTGCTTTCAAGATGCTCCAATTTAAAAGAATTATCAACTTTCAGGAGGCATATGTCAAAGCGCTGGGGAGGGGATTCTCGGCTGCACCTTTTAGTGCTTTTACTATCCGCTTCAGAGGTAGTGAAGGCATGCACAATGCAGGGGACTTGAGATCTGATGTATGCTACTCATTTCAACTATCCCATCTTTCTCTGACTCTTCATATGTGCTTTTGTCGATGGCTTTTTTTTAGGGCCTGTTTGGGTGTCCTGACATAAGGTCTGCACGGTGTACATATCCGCCCATGTTTTGCACCAGACACTGTTTGTCCTGTTCCCAGAATGTGGATGGTGGGATGCTACCCCACAAGAATATTTGGGCCCCAATTTCCAAATGGGTATGAAAATGAGATATCTGGGATTGTGTTTTACTCCCATATGCAATTGGGCAATGGACAGGCTGTCCTGTCCAATTTGGCGGATATCCAAACATGCTCTTCATGCTTTTTCGTGTCAATCACCATTTAATTCACTGAGAGAACAGTGTAAATTGCGATCTCTTTTTCTAGATTTCTCCTTTATTCTCTGCTTATGTTTCCAGGCATCCCAAATAATTCTAGAAGCTTCTGATGATTCTGAAAACCTCACAGACAATTGGAAATTCGCACTCTTTGAACTAGCAAGTTCTCATTATGCTGCCATTTGCATAGAGAAGGATGACTGCATCAAAGGTGACTTCCTTGTCTTCAGTAAGCCTGTAACTCATACACATTTAAAGCTCTGACCATAGTTTTAATACTCGAAAACCCGACTCGACTCAATGGCCAACCGGGTCGGGCTGACTTGATATTTAAATATTATACTATGATTAATATATCACTAATAATAGATACTTAGAACAATAAGAGTTTAAAAATATGCAAAAAAAATAAAAAAATAAAATTAAAATTAAAAATCATAAAATAATTGCTTGGCTTGTTGGTAGTGTCTGTGGTCTGGTTGATGCTTACAAATCCCACCAATGACATTTCTCCTTTTTATTTAAAAACTCTGCATGTGACTCAGTTCAAGTCATGCTGAGTTGTGTGGAGTGGATGAGTAGGCTAACCGACCCAACAAGTCAGCATGAGTCTGAACTGAGTGGAGGTCACCAGTGAGTTTCATGGTGACTCAGCTCAATTTCCCGCCGAGACGAGTACTCAGCCAAGTGTTACAACTATGGCTCAGGCTACCTTATTTTCTTTAAGGCGCAAATTATTACAATTCAATTTGATAGAGCATCCAAACACACTAAATCTTGTACATTGCAGGCAATGGAAGTAGCTCACTGAGATTGAAAGCATGGAAGACTCTTCCATTTGTAGAAGACGAATGTGTCTCGGGAACTGATGCAATTGTGAGCATCAGTGGCTTGTTATGAGCAGTGTTTTAAATATCAATAATATCAGCCGATATATCCCACGATATATCTTGATCCCACCTGTGCGATATGAAACGCACAAGTAGTGCTGATATATCCCACCTATTTGATCCAATGAGCATTTTTTATTTTCGATCCATGTTTTTGTTGTAAATCACGTTAAACCAGTATCAAATGGTTACAAATATATGATTCTTCATATTTTTCATGAAAAATCATGGATTTGGTGCTTTGATTTCGAGATTTGGGGGAGATGGGTCAAGTTGCAGAAAATTGAGAAAAAATGAAATTTCTCAATTTCTTGCAAATTAGTTGCAATCTTTGTATCCAAACACAAAGTTAAAGTAGCATGTAACCTTATCTAGCGATTCTTCCTTTGCTTTTGAATGTATTGCTTATATTTTCATGCATGTCTTCTTACATTTATAAATTATATGATTAGACTTTGAATATACTTGCATCAGTTTAATTGATATTATGATCTCATACAAAGGAAACTCCTATTATGTGCACTTTTTTTTTTGTAATGTTTTGATTTCTAAGTGTGTATTGATGTCTTTTTCAACAATCTTTAAAGTTTCGTTGAAAAAATCGACCAATTTCCCAATGTTCCCATGTTTCCCAGCAACAACAATGCATTACATGATATATCCTATGCGGTATCTGTATCCCAAGGGTGCCATACATTATGCGATAACGATATTTAAAACATTGGTTGTGAGTGGGACTCAAAAGTCTTAGCTGGTTTGGGCACTCTTCCAAAGTGAAAGAAACACAAGGTAATGGGCCCAGGCCTTCTAGACATAAGATGCAGCAAGGTTTGGATTCCGTTACCATATTGTATGTGTGCGTTTGGGTGTTCAATTCAACTGAATTGCATTGCACTCAATTCTTTATGGAGGAATGATCAAAGTGAAGGTGTTACCACTTTAACTGGCATGCATAACCAAACATCCAAATGCAATTATACATGTTTCAGATCCAAGTTGGGCCTGAAAGATTAATTGAATTTTGGGGGCCAGGCCAGTACTGCGTTTGGTCATTTTTTTGTTGAATTGGACCTTTTCAATTCAATTTGATTGAGCACACAAAGGCCGCCTTGCTTTTGGAACAGGAAAAGCAGACACCCTGGACATTCAATGCTTGAGAGACTCCCATTTGTGTAGGTACCAGAAACAATACCAATATAAAACAATCTGCATTTTTCGGCAAGGTAGCCTGCAATGTTTTCCTTTCTTTTCTTTTTTTTTTTTTTTTTCCTTTGATCGGTTAGCATTGACTGTATTTCATCAGACATTAATTCGAAGTATTGGATTGTCGATGTAAATCCGCCACAACGAAGTTAGCTATTGTTGTGGGGCCCATTTGGAGGCACTCTCCAAAGCAGCATGAGGCCTAAAATTCATTATGATACAAGCGGCAATTGATGCTCGTTTGGACGCACTTTCCAAGCCTCCATCACATCTCCCGCTCGAAAATTTCAACGGAGACGTTTTAAAAAAAGGCTTTTGAAGAAGTGCATCCCAAAGGACCCATGACATCCAATGCCTATACTACCTATTGCATTGGATTAGTGCTTAAACAGCTTCCACATTACTCATGATCTATTTGAATTCTGTGTCTGCTTTGGTGGCACTGCAAAGTCATTTGAATTTTTTACCTGATGGTACCGCCTGTCGGTATTTCCTTTGACCGTTCAGATTGTCTGTTGTTGCAGACTGCTGGTTTTAACCGCTCACTAGTAAGGGCCTGTTTGGATACCACCAAATAAGTTACTTTTTATACTTATAGCAGTAGATAAGTAACTTATTTGAGATAAGTTTGGTTTATGATTAATTATAAGTAACTTTTTTATTTAAAGTTAATTACTTTAGTTTAATAAGTAGAAATCAAGATAAACTACTTAAGGCATAAGTAGCTTATTAACTATCCAAATGCCCCTAAAAGACGGCTAAATTTTATTTTGCCATCCATTTGCTTGCAACCCGTGGCCCAATTTCCAATCAATGGTATCTACATATGGGACAGATTTGAGGGATGGCTTGGATCTATTGGACGCATGTCCCTTTGGCTAGGACAGACCTAGGTAATGCCTAGAGTTGTACATAACCGAGTTAGCTCGGTTAACTCACTCCACTCATCTCGAAACTAGGTTTAGCTGATTTTTTTAGCTCGAAAATTTTTTAAGACAAGTCCGAGCTTAACTCAACTTGGCTTGAAACTTGACTCTATTCGAATCTATTAGACTTGGATTAAGTTCACTTAATATAAATATTTTGTAAATATTTAAATATTAATTATATATTATATATATTAAAAACCCTAAAACCTAAACTCGAATTCAGATTGTAAGCTCAAACTTAAACTCGGCTCGAAAGATCAAGCTCAAGCTCAGCTCAAGTTGCTGACCGGGCCGAGCTGAGCTGGCTAGTCAAGCTCAAGGACTGAGCTGAGCTGGGCCAAGCTTGACTCGGTTAGGCTTTTGTACAGGTCTGCCGAAGTCCAAACCATGGGCGAAGCACCTACACCCAGGCCCAATGCAGTTTAAATCAGTCTCTGGCCCAGACCACAAGCCTCAAGCACTTGGGCCAGTCCGGACCCAGTCCATTAATCTATGTGGCCTGCTTCAAAAACCTTGTAGATTTGATCATCTGGTGGGTCGCTCATGCTCATAGATTTTAGTCTTTTGGTTGATTTCTCTTGCCATCTTTTGTGTTCCACACGTGTGGCCCGCCTTATGATTGTACACATGATGCCATTGCATGTGTGTGAGAGAGATCCGGGCTGTTCATTAGGCTGGTCCCACACATGAGAAATGCTCCATGCTCTAAGAGCACGATGAGCTATATTGCTCCTAGTGGGATTGTCCAATCCGTTGATCTAGATTGTTCATTACGTCCAACATACATTTCATGGGCTACCATGCAAATGTCTTCTCAATTAGACAAATATTAACCATTTGATCAATGGCCTTTAATATGGACGGTCAAGATCGTTTGCAAAAAAACAAGTCCAATCGACAATTGCATCCGATCTATTTCTTAGGACCCATCACGGATTACCTATGGTTCTGAAGAATCACTTTTATCAGGCAATTGTAACCATCCCATCCATGTTTAGAGAATGAGAAAGGATGGTTATAAAAGATAAGAGCTGAGATCGATTGATTGAACTGCCCAAATTAACCAACGCAAGATTGGAATATCTGATACCATGTAAAAGAACCAATTGCAAGAGATTATATTGTGGAAATTATAACTTATTTATTTTATTACTATTAATGGAATTATAGAACATGTGAAAATTTTATAAGAAATAAAATATATAGAAATCTTTAACAGATAACATATGAGTCCAGCTATATATGATATCCTATACTCGAACAAACCCAATTCCTGAGCAATGGATGACACTTCCTCTACTTGCATATATTTATTCTAGAGGGGCTAACATTATTTCAGAGATAATCATAATGTCCCGAAAATTGCACACTTCCTCTAAACAGTAATGAATCTTTAAGTATTGAAAATAGGTAATTTGAAGTTGAATTCCTGGCAATCATGATAATCATGAAACTTAATTGCACTCCTCTTCTCAAAAGATCCGAAAGTGCTGATAATAGTAAATAAGAGCAGAGAGGGGGGATAACCTTGACAAAGGCCATTTGTTCTTTTGAAAAAACCTTCAACAGATACATTTAGGAGAATAAATAATCAAGGAGAGTTGATGCAGCCTTTAATCCAAATTCACCATCTGACCCCAAACCCTGACCTTTACAACACTTCCATTCTCAAAAGGCTCAATAATACTTACAAGACTGTAGTAAATGAGAGCAGAGAGAGAGAGAGAGTATCACCTTGATGAAGCCCCTTCTTGCTTTTGGAAAAAACTTATGGGAACATGTAGGAGAATGGAGAACAAGGGAGAGTCGCAGCAACCTTTAATCCAGCTTCACCATTTGACCCCTAACCCCAACTCCTACAAGATACACATTAGAAAGCTTTAATCTTCAGTCATAAGCTTTAGTAAGGTCCGCTTTCAATACGGCACATCTTTTCATCCCCTTTTTATGTGGTCATTGAGTCCTTGATAAAATCGAGTGCCGCAGCCAACACCCTGGCCATGATATTATAAATACTTGGCAATTCGGCTTGTTAGACTAGAGTCTTGTGAGTACTTGTGAGAGCATAATTTCTTAGGTCTTTGCTCATGCCTCGATGGTAGACTGATCATAAGAGTTTCAACACAAGGTTATGGGTTCGAGTACCCATTGTAGTGAAATTTCACTGTGGTGTGATGATAAAACCTAAATATTATATATTTATCCATTCCGTTACATTATTTTCATGTGTCTTGGAGTGTTAATGTGGCTTAATTGAATCGTTTTTATATTGCAGAAAGATTTCGAAGGCCAAAAGAGTGAAGACTGAATAGTTAGAAAATGGTGTTCAACATTTAAGATTTCAAGTCTTAAAGAATCAAAGAAACCAAGTACCGAAAGTTAAAAAAATGAAGATCAAGTGCTTTAAGTCATATTGAAGAAAATTAACAAATAGCGAGCAATCGACCAGAAGGTTTGATTGATCGAAAAACCTTCAAACAAGAATTGTATGGAGGAAAATCGAAATTGCTTGTGGGATGTTTTTAGGCATCCGCGGTCAATCAATGGTGTGCATGATTGCATAAGTTTGTAAATTTTTCAAGTTGATGTGATTTTTCCTATATAAGGACTTTTTATGCATATGCAACTTAAATGTCACATGTAAAGGGTACATATGAATGATTGGCATGGATAAAACACATGCATCAATGTGGGGCTCAGAGATGCAATGGATTTCAAAATTCACCCAAAATCCTTAAGTACCTATTATCGGGACTGGATGATATGATACTTGGATTAATCCTATCTCTCTACCAAATGGATTTTGCTTTACCAAATATAATTCAATCCCACATTCCAAATGGATAGCTAGGGCCTATTTGGAATGTGGGATCAGATTCGAAGGCCACTGTTTAGTTGGCTAGGATCACTCCGTACATACATCTGGAATCAATTTTCATCCACGGTCCACGTCTACCTTATGTAACGTTCTTTCCGTTAATCACAATAAAACAAAGACAAGGGGCAGTAGATTTGTCGGATCTTCTATCCGGGTCTTTACACATACGTAGCCACTTTCAGTTTCTACCTGTGGGTCGTGTGTGCGTGTGTATAAATAAATAAATAAATAAAAACCTGTGGGTCACACGATTAGGCAATCCGAACCATTGGTCAGTTGAATCCTACGAAGATTAATCATATCTAAAGATACCCATGTTGAAAGATCCTAGCCTTTCAGTCATTTTTTCAATTAAATGTACACCACTGCTCCGTTTCTCTTCTTAACCATAGCCACAAATCTCGCTAGTAGTACCATGATCCTATAAAGGACAGTGAAAATCAACATATCAATGGTCTAGATGATTAAACGGTGGATCCCACTTACCAGTACGGAAGACCATGGTACACTACAATCCTTGGGTGGGGGAGGATCCAACCGTTCCTCCCAAAAAACAGCAAAAGGGTAGAAAAGAAAAGGTCTCCATTTCCCTCCAAAACCAACGGTCAGAGCCCCAACTGTCCAAACAAATCCAATTCCCGCCCTCCATTCCATACCACACACCAACCGTATTTGGCGGGAGAAACCTCTCACCCACGAGATTTTTGAAATTCCGTTAGACCCTTTACCTCTTATATCTCCTCCTCTTCCTACCTTCTCCATCAGGCCTCGTTTGGAAAGATCTTTCCACCCTTACAGCCAACCTTCTTCTCTCTTTCCAATACAAGGCCTCACAAAACCCAAATATCTCCAGAAATAAACCATGTCTTCTTCAAAATTCCTCATCCTTTCCATTTTTCTTCTGATCTCAACCGTCGCTTTTGCAGCTGAAAACAAAACAGCCACATCACCTGCAGCCGCACCCAAAACCGCCGCCTCTCCACAAGCATCCGCTCCCACAAAGGCATCAGGACCCGCTGCCGCCGACGCACCCGCCGCATCAGGCCCGACAAGCGACTCTGCAAAAGCACCGGCTACTGGCGCTCCGACAGCCACCCCAGCATCGGATGCACCGACATCTGATGCTCCGGCCGCTAATGCCCCAAAGAAATCCGACGGACCCACGGCTTCCGCGCCAGTAGCTGATGGGCCCACCTCCGAAGCACCTACCACCGATGGGCCCACCGGAGATTCCCCGGTATCCTTCCCTCCTTCTCCGGGATTAGCTGATGGACCCGATTCTGATGAGCCCGATGCTGACGGACCCGACGCCGATGGGAGTGGTGAAGATGATGGAACTATCTCAACTGCAAGCGCACCATCACCAGCCGCTGATGACACGTCGTCGGGCACACGTGCAGCAATCGGCACGTGCATGGGTGCTGCCGTGGGGTTGGTCTGCATGGCTAATCTCTAAATTCCATTACTGAAAGGAGAGAAGCTTTTGGCGGGTAAACTGAGAAAAAATAAAGTCTACATACATTCATATGTACCAAAAGAAATGAGAACAAACGTTTGTATTTGTAAACCTTTTTGAATTGTATTTGAATAAAAGAGCAATTGTATTTGATTGCTTTTCTTTTAATGAGTAATTCAGATGTGTTTTTTTTTTTTGAATGGTATACATGACTTTTTAGGTGGGCCTTATCCTCATTCAGTTTTTTTTTTTTTTGAAAAGGCTATATAAAGTGGGCCCCACTTTCTTTTTCTTTTTTTTTTTTCTGGGGTTTGGAGGTCTGATCTTTGGTTGGATGGTGATGATGATCACCACTAGCGAAGTTGATTAAGGGATGTGCAATCTTCTTATGGACTTTGATTGTGTGCTGCTGGAAAAGATGTGGGCCCCACCATGATGTATGTGTTTTATCTACGCTGTTCATCCATTTTTTCAGATCATTTCAAGGTATGAGACCAAAAATGAGGCAGATACAAATCTCAGGTGGACCATGCCGCAGGAAACAGTGGTGATTGAATGCCTACCATTAAAATTTTATTGGGGGCTAAGAAAGTTTTGGATCAAGCTGATATCTGTGTTTTCCCTTCGTCCAGGTCTGTGTGGACTAATCAACAGGTTGGATGGAAAATAAACATTACAGTGGGCCCTAGTAAGTTTTTAATGGTTGGCATTCAATCACCACTTTTCCTGTGGCGTGGTCCACCTGAGATTTGGATGTGCCTCATTTTTGGGCTCATGCACTAAAATAAACTGGAAAAATCGATGGACGGTGTGGATAAAACACATACATCATGATAGGCCCACAGAGCTTTTCCAGCAGCACACAGCACGACCTTGGTGCTGTGTGCCACACTTTGCATAACGAGTCCACTATAACGTAGGTGGGCCTTTATCGTCATTTTGTTTGAGATGGAGAGGTCATAGAAAGTGGGGCCAAATCAGGCTTTTTTTTTTTTTTTTCGTTGGTAAAGGGGTGATGGGATTGAGTACAGCCTTACAGATCTTGATTGGACGGTGATAAGGTTCCCCAAAAGCCAAGTTTAATAAGGCATATGTAATCTTAGTATTATTAGGTGGACCTCATCATCATTCGATTGAGATTGAAAGTGTGGACCTGTGGGGCCAGCTAGGTTTTTTTTTTTTTTTTTTTTTTTTTTTTTCGTTTGAGGGGGTGATGGGAGTAGGGGATCTTGATTGGAAGAAGATAAGGTTCACCAGCGAAATTGGATAAGGGATACATCTTAGTATAAGTTTAGGTGGGCCTTATCATCATTGGATTGAGATTGAAATTATGGACATGTGGGGCCCACTCAATTTCTCCTTGTCGGACTCGGATTTGATAGTGACCCCTTGGTGCCCACGTGGATGCTGGAAAGCTATGTGGGCCCATCATTATGTATGTATTTTATCCTCACCGTCCATCCATTTGGCCAATTTAGGGAGTTAAAAAATGAGGCAGATTCAAATCTCAGATGGACCACACCATAAGAAACAATGGTGATGTTTGTGTTTTCCCTTCATCCAGGTCTCTGTGACCTTATCAACACGTGGATGGTAAATAAACATTACGGTGGGCCCCAGGAAGCTTTTAACGATGGGCCTTCAATCACGACTGTTTCCCATGGTGTGGTCCACATGAAATTTGAATCTACCTAATTTTTTGGCTCAAGCCCTAAAATAAGGGGGCAAAATGAATGGACGGCGTGGATAAAGCACAAACATCATGATGGGCCCACAGAACACCTATCAGTAGCCACGTGGGTATTGGTAGGGTCAGTATGCAATCCGCGTCCGAGAGCTATGTACCTCTTCCATGGTTTTGCCCTTTAACTTGTGGCCACTCGTCCCTGTAGACCATGATAGATGGTTAGGATCGTTTGATCAATGTGATTCTTGACTGACATGGCCAATCCACGTTGAGTCCCACATTATGAACGATCTTGATTAGTGATGGGAGCTTCCCACTACGATATTGGATCTAGAACGTCCATTTTGTTAGGTAGGATGGTTAGGGTAATGCGACCAAGCATCCCCTGACTGTTAGGGGTAAAAGTGGGCTGGTCCGGTCACGCTGGGCCATGACTGGGCCTGAGTTTTGAGGCCCAATAAATTGGGTTGGATTGGAAATGAGGGCCCATAAAGGCCTATCAGGACATCCGGACCGTGAAAAGGGTAGGCCCCACCATGAAGATCACGATTCTTGAAAATTAGGCTGAACTCATCATCTAATCAACACCTGTCTATTGAGTCAGACCGTTGGTTGTTCATCAATTCCGATTCTGTGGTCCACTGATGTGCTGAGTGGCCTGATTTTTGTGCCAGGTGATCTGCAAGGTGGACCCCACCGTTTTCATGGTACGGATTTCCTATGCAAATGTTATACTGGCGGGAAAGATGGAAACGTGTACTAAGTTATGGTACCGGCACCTGTTGGTGATAGGTATCCGTATGTAGCTTGCAATACAGGCTATTGTGCGGTCTACGTACCGTTTTCATGATATAGATGGCCAAGTAGCATGTTTTGGCGGAAACTGACGCAGGGAAGGATGTGTTGAGGTCAACCACTGTCTTCCTAAAGGGGTAGTTATTCCGAATCTACAGAGCTTCTTTTAACTCCTTACAAAGATGCTTGAATCCACTAGGACAGATAGAAAATAATTCTAATAAATAGTAAATTTACTAGTTATAGATGGTCATGATTTTCACTAGACCTCATGCCAAAAATAATAAGTGTCCTATTTTATAAGCACTTTTGATGCAATTAATTCCTAAAGTTCAACGGATGAAGAGTTACAATCAACCTAAAACTTATTATAAATAGGAAAACTAAAATTAAAATCGATTTTCAACCGTCGATTTAATAGAATCTCACAAATTTGGTGTGGGCCGGCAACCTAGCATAGCGGGGTTGGGTGGCTAAAGTAGCTTCTCATACCCCCAAAATCATATATGACACTTAAGATAACTCATTCCGATTTGCGAGATATACCCGTTTAAAGTTTTTGATGGTCTAAATTACTTCCACCTCCGATCAGGCCTTCTCTAGTCCACCTTGGCCATGAAATTGTTCGTGACCCGCTCTACATCAGAAAATTGGGCCTGCGTGAATTGCATACATGCACGTGATCGTTCTAATACAATAGAGGAAATGTGCACCTTTAACTGGGTATAGAAAACTGTACAGCTGGTGACATCATTTGATGGTCCAGATTGTTTTGATCGATGACCCCATCTAGGATGATGGTGCTGTAATACATCCAAGGTCAGCGAATGGCTCATATTCAATTGGAAAGACCTACCAATGGTCGGATATGGTAGTGCTATGAAGAGCAACGACTGATCAGGCCAACCTGTTGGGACTTTAGGTCGGGTCCATCATCATCTTAGCTTTAGGTCAAGACTCTTTAGAAACCGTTGGTTGGATTTGGTCTAAAAGTTAAGGGTTGAAATAATAAAATGGTATGAATCGCTCCAACAACTTTATTTTAAAAGACATTTTATATGAAAGACTTTTTCTCCGTCATGCTCGATCGTTTCAAACATTTTGAGAGTGGAAGCTGAGATTTTAGTGTTGGGATTTTTGGCCTGCGGAATCACACAGATCTAGATCTAGGATGGTAATCCAATGGCACCAAGCACACACAAGAAAAGAGAACACACAGATTTAACGTGGAAAACCCTTGCGGGAAAAAACCACGGCACAAAGCGACAGATCACCACTATGAAAGCATCAATTACAAAGAGAAAGGACTTACCCGATTCGAACAACCTCGAATCTCACCCTTGCTACACCCTTTAGAAACCCTGGAACCCTTTTAGAAAGCCTTAGCATTCATCACCCCTTCCTAGAAAGACCCTAGAATACCTATTTATAGTTTAGAAACTTCCCTTCCGCATCCCAACGAAAGGACTCAAATCCGCGGTTTCGCGCAAAATCGCGAACAAATCACAGCGTAACCTACGACTAGTCTGGCTCTCCTACGACTGGTCGTAGCTCACCTACGACTAGTCGTAGACCACCTACGACCAGTCCTAGCTACAGAAAAAACAACAAAACTTTCTGGACTTTGAGTCGTACAAGGGCTCGAACCTACGATCGGTCGAGCGTCTCCTACGACCAGTCGAAGCTTCCCACGACCGGTCGAACGACCTCAAAACCTTAGATTTAAGACTTTTCTCAACAATCTCCACCAAGTCTTCAATCTTCAACCGTGTAGCTCCTTGACCTCTTCTCTTATCTCTGCTTCACATCATAGCTCAAGATCACATTGGTCAACCAGTGCCAATCATGGATCTGATAGATACTTGCTATACCGTCGGCACGAATATCTCTGAGAAGCCGATCCCTTCTCTCTGAGCATAACCCTTCGCTACCAACCTCACCCTGTATCTATGCTGTATCCTCCTGAAGATCCACCTACATCCAACCGCTCACCGGCCCACTGGAAGCTCCACCAGCTCCCATATGTCGATCTGGTACAACGAATCCATCACATCGCTTATAGTCACCTTCCACTTCTCAGCACCAGGCTCACCTAGAGCCATCAGAATAGAAGATGAATCCCCTGCAATATTGGAGTCGTCCATGTACCTTGCCGATATCCTGCGATCATGCTGTATGATTCTTCACACAGGTGGCTGCTCCACCTGCTCTGTATCCCTGTCCGCACGTCTCAGCCTTCCTGCCCTGCCTGCTCATGTGGCCATGCCCATCATGCCACACACGTGCAGATGTGGAATCCGCTACATCCACTGTAGCTCCACCTTTTGAAGTGCTCCCGATCAACCTGTAAACATGATTGAGTCGTTGCGCTTTCATGACTACCCGTGCCCCCTTGGATACCTTAAGAGCACCATCAATACCTGTGTACTTGCATCCCTTTGCCTCAAGCACACCAAGAGAAATCAGATTCTGCTTCAAATCAGGAACGTGCCTCACATCTGTCAGGGTACGCTCCACCCCATCAAACATCCTGATGTGCACCGTACCAACAGCCATAACATTACAGGCAAAGCCATTGCCCATAAACACCTGTCCACCATCGCACTCCCTATAGCTGGTGAACCAACTCCGATGAGGAGTCATGTGAAAAGATGCCCCTGTGTCTAGCATCCACTCATCCTTACGATCATCGTATGACCGTCTGAGCGAAGACACAGACAAAACATCGCCATCACATCTACTCGATTCATCTGACGTGGCAGTGTTAGCCTCCTTGCATGAAGCCTCAGAATCTTCCCTCTTAGATTTAGGATTTTCACAATCCCTTTTCATATGTCCTTCCTTCCCACAATTCCAGCACTTTACCTTTCCTTTGCCCTTGCCCTTGGATTTGGATCTAGAACCTGAAGAACCTGTACCTTGTTCAAAATTCTTACCCACTGTAAACAGTGCATCAGAAGACGTCCCCATGTTGCTGTCTAGCTGTCTCATAGCCTTCCCTTGAAGGGCTGAGATAACAGTGTCGACACTCAGGGTTTTATTCATGTTGCACATAGTATCCTTGAATGACTCATAGGATGCAGGGAGAGAATTCAGCAACATACATGCTTGTTCTTCATCTTTCATCACTTCCTCCATATCCAGCAATTTGCAAACCAATTTATTAAAGTTGTTGATGTGAGCCTCCGATCTCCACCCTCTGCCATCTTGAAGTTATACCACCGCTGCTTCAAGTGCAAGTGCGACGATTTTTTTGAGGATTTCTTCGCATAAACATCCTCCAACTTCACCCATAAATTAGCCGCAGCTTTTCTCCCTCATGACGTTGTAGAGAACCTCATCCGTGAGACATAACGGATCGATGATAATGCCTTCTTATCAAGAGTATTCCAATCACCATCACCATAGTGGACTTCCGCTCCTCAAGAGCACCATCCTCACCTTGCTTGATTAAGGAACTCATCATCTTGATCTTCCATAATTCAAAATTATTTTTCCCTGAATACTTCTCAATATCATACCCTGGCGCTCGCCATTATTACTAATCCCTCAGATTCAGATCTGTGTCCCAACCGATTGCTCGATACCACTTGTTGGGATTTTTGGCCTGCAGAATCACACAGATCTAGATCTAGGATGGTAATCCAATGGCACCAAGCACACACAAGAAAAGAAAACACACAGATTTAACGTGGAAAACCATGCGGAAAAAAAAAACCACGGCACAAAGCGACAGATCACCACTATGAAAGCATCAATTACAAAGAGAAAGGACTTACCCGATTCGAACAACCTCGAATCTCACCCTTGCTACACCCTTTAGAAACCCCTGGAACCCTTTTAGAAAGCCTTAGCATTCATCACCCCTTCCTAGAAAGACCCTAGGAATACCTATTTATAGTTTAGAAACTTCCCTTCCGCATCCCAGGTTGCAAAGGACTCAAATCCGCTTAGCTTCGCGCAAAATCGCGAACAAATCAAGCGCGTAACCTACGACTAGTCCTGGCTCTCCTACGACTGGTCGTAGCTCACCTACGACTAGTCGTAGACCACCTACGACCAGTCCTAGCTACAGTAAAAAACAGCAAAACTTTCTGAACTTTGAGTCGTACAAGGGCTCGAACCTACGATCGGTCGAGCGTCTCCTTCGACCAGTCGAAGCTTCCCACGACCGGTCGAACGACCTCAAAACCTTAGATTTAAGACTTTTCTCAACATTTAGGAAAAATTTATTATTTTTAATTATTTCTATTATTATCGTATCTCTTTGTGTTTAAAGTTTTAAAATTTTCATATATTTTAGAAATTGCTTATAATAATATCGATAGTGTTTTGATAAGATCATATTAACATTTTTATTTATAATAGAATTAGCTTTTGGAGAGATTTTGCAATTTTGGATTATTTTTAATTAAATTCAAGTTTTGATCATGTATATAAGTGATGTAATTGAGAAATCTTAAAATTATAATTCACTAAAATATTCAAATTTTCTTCTCTTATATCTCGTGGCCTTGAGAGCTTACCTTGTGGATTGAAGATCTTGACTATTTAAGGAAGACGTTGATTTTCTTCTTCATCATTTCATGATCTTTCCTATGTTAATACCACATATGAACGCTAATATTTTCTTTGAAAACTAATTTAGTTAATCAAAATCAGGCTCCTGTGAATATACTAAGGATTTCTAATGCATTCCGATTAGGGTCCTTTCATTGATGATAAACCATTGTAATTGGATGCACATGGATAAAAAGGATCATCTAATTGATGATAAATAATAGTATCAGAATCCATGTGAAATAGAATACAGTAAAATTATGTGAATTGAAATCATTTTTTTTAAATTGCGCCCACTTATATGGCCACCAAATATTCAAAGTTTTTTTTTTTTTTTTTTTGCACAAATTATTTTTTAAAGTACTTATTACACTTATTATGTCAAATGTCGCATATACTTATTTAAGGTATTAAAATTAATTTACTTAATGCATTTCAAGTATAGACATCTAAATACAGTTTTTAATTTTTAGTATATTTTAATTACAAGCATCCAAACGAGCCCTAATGCATCAAAATATAATTTTTTGAATTCTAATGCATTCTAATTAGAAACTGTCCAACGATTGGCATTGCAATTACAAGCTGTAAAATGATTTTAATCCGCACGGATTCTAGTGTATTTTTGAATTAGATTCCAATGCATTCCCTGGAAGGTGCCAAATGAGACCTTATGAGGCTAGGTCAGCTTCAGCGTCGCCCATTGCCGCCCTTTCGTCCACGTGTACCTGATCGGAGGCACAATTCCCACGTGTTTCTTCAAATGCATGGATCGGAGAATTTTAAAATTCCATGTCCGCAAAGTCGGACGCGGGTTTCCTGCCAAAGCCTTACCGCAGGAAGTTCCTGCGCAAGGATGCTGGGTGGGTACTTTCGAGATGTTTGTGAAAAATCCATACCGTCCGTCCGTTTTTCGAGCTCATTTTAGTATGTGTGTCCAAAAGTGAGGTGGATACAAATGTGTGTCCAAAAGTGAGGTGGATACAACACTCAAATGGGACACGGGAGAGGAAACAGTGGCAATTCAGTGAAAACCGTTGAAGCATTCTAATGGCTATAAAAGTTTTGTATCAGGCTATCTTTTTTGTATTTTCACTCCATACCACTGGGAATGACCTTAAAAACGGTTTGGATAGCATATAAACTTCAAGGTGGAGCTCAGGAAGATTTCAACGGTGGGAATTTCTTTCCCCAATTTTCCCTTTAGTGTGACCCACTTGAGTTTTGTATCCACCTCAATTTTACATACACATCTTAAAATGATCTCTCAAAACGGATGGACGGGGTGGATTTCTCACAAACATATCGGTGGCCCTACCCAGCATCCTTGCGCAGCAACTTCCTGCGAAAGGCTTTCGCTGGAAATCCGCGTCCCACAAAGTCCAAAAGGAATATCGAGTACTGAAACGACAAGACCACGTAATAGTTCACCAGCGTTTTCTGAAGTGCGTTGACACGTGGCACGCATGAGAAATGCAATTGCGGGTCGCTGTGGAAGGGTCATACTTTTAAAGATACACTAATCTGAACATCCTGACCATACAATTCATGGCGATCAAATGGTTGAAAAATAATAATAATACCATTGATGGTCCTAATTCAATAGGGAAACACAGATGATTAGCATCATCTGATCAGCGTGATTTTCAGGACATGATCTATCACGCCAGTGATTTTGATGGTCCCAAGTTCTCTGAGAATATAGCTTGTGTAGATTGGTAGCAGTGACCATAGTTTAAAAATGGTAGCAAACTATCACGGTAGCAAAGTTTGTTCTTTTACTGGTCACTGGTCGGCCTCCGCAAGCAAGCACACGGACTCCACGCCGGTCCACCCCACGCAGCGAACCAAGATCTGGGACGCGGATTGCATCCTACCCCCGCAGCCTCTAGCCACAAACAGGCAGTTCTGTAGGCAGGCTTACCATGATCTGTTTGCCAATCCAAGCTGTTCATCCCTTCTCTTAGATCATTTTACTATATGAACGCAAAATAAAAGCAGATCCAACGCTCAAATAGACCACACCAAATAATAAGCTTGGGTTGCATTAAATGCAAGAGTCATCTGTGTTGTGGTCTAATTGAGCATTGGATCTGCCTCATTTTTGTGTATACACCTTAAAATGATCTTAGAAAAGGTATGGACGGTGTGGATTAGTAGATATATCACGGTGGGCCGGCCCGCAGAACTGCCCGTTCATAGCTAGATACGGACAGGGGTAGGACGCAATCCGCGCCCGAAGATCTGAAACGTCGAATCAGATCATAGATGTATTACGGTGATCTGTGGCCGGCGCCAATTGCCTCTGTCCCGCGCCTGCATGAAGTCCTGTAACCCTACATGGGTTGAACCTCCACCGTTGAAACCTTTGTAATTTTTTAAAAAAGAATATCATTGAAACCGTTGCAAGGCCACACAAGTTTTAAATCAGGTGGGGATTTGAGCTTTCAGTCCATCCCAATGGGAATAAACTTATAAATGGTTTGGATGGAATATTAAAATCACGGTGAATCTTGATCGAAGGTTTTCATTGTTAGTGTTTCTATACCCACGTTTTTTGTGTGTGGCCCACTTGAGTTTTGGTGCAGTGGTGGCCCCACTAGAACGTAGTGGGAATCAACGGATGGACCTAGTGGTGTCATGGTGAAATCCCACTGTCTGTTGACATGTAAATAAGTTATTGGAAATCCAAATAACTTATTTACATGGACCTAGTGGGCATCATGGTGTTATGGTAAAGATGTCTAATAAATTCATTCTTGGAAGATAAGATTTTATTAAATATTATAGTGAATCAAAGCAATCAATGAAATCTTCACTATGGCCATAAGGTCATTTTATGTTTGAAAATAAACATACAAAATAAAAGTTAATATCAAATAATAAAATTACTGACTTCAATTAGATTCAGTCAATATATGCATATGTACCCACCTACAAATGTATCTAAAAATGTTATGTAATAACGACTCATCATAATCCCAATAGTATACCTAATATGAATTTCAATGAATTTAGCTTTTTCTACTTGCCTACTAGCTATGTCTAAATTATAGGTCTATGAGAATCAATTAAGCTAAATCTAGTTATATATTTCATTTCAAACTTATCCGGCTTTATTTCTTAAGAATATAATAAATACAAGACAAGATTAGTAATGAGGCTTATCATGATGTTTGTATGATATTCAATCCATCGATTGAATAAGCTAACTCATTGTCATTGTATATAAGAAAGGAAGCTCGACCCAAGATGCAAGTGGGCCACGTGATGTGAGCATTGTAAAATAACAACTAAAATCATGCACCCTAGCCCACTTAAGTTTTGAATCTGGCTGAGTTCGTGGACGACTTCTCAAGATGTTGACTGGCCTAGTGATATATAGTTTGAATGGAATATAAATAATATATCGGTGGGTGATGGGAAGTTACCAATGGTATCAATCATGATCACCATGATTGTTTCTGGTGGTGTGGCCCACATGACTTTTGAATTAGCGTCATTATTGGGCTCAGGTAATCGCACGAGGTGTTTGAAATGATGAAAAAAGTCAAAGAGTTTTAGTGTTGCACGTATTGTTAAAGATGGTATATATTGTAGAGATGCCCGTCTCTCTCTTTCTAAAGTAAAACAAAAGTCTAAAATACTCCAACGAGAGAGAGCTAGAGTTACATAAACAAAAATCCAAAGATACTCCAATAGGAGAGAGATAGAGTTGCGTAAACAAAAGGGTCAATAACCTTAAACGGGTTGAGCCCAATTAATAAATGGACTAAACTTTTAGGCCTAGGCCTAGCCCTCAGGCCAATATTCAAGTTGAAGTCCAATTTGAAGTGGACTAGGCTCCAAAGCGCAATAGGCTAGCCCAACCCATTAAAGAAGCTCCCTATCGAAAGCTATTTTAATTATATTCATTTTATATATGCACAATAATAAATTATTAATGATAAAAAGTATTAAGATATATATATATACACACACACACACACACACTCAAATATTATTGATGCACTATAAATTATATTGTTCCTAGTTGCACCGTGTAACTTGGACGGTATTAATATTATAAATCAGTCTAAACATTTCATACATTGCAATGGCTACCATATAGAAAAATGACTAATTGGACAACCAAATCCATACTAGATTCTGCCTTATTTATTGTTGCCATCCTTTTCAACTGACAGATGGGATGGTTAGGATTCCTTAACTGGTTCTTTGGAATTATAAGTAATGCACAATAGAAAATATCAAATAGATGGATAAAATTGTTGTTTAGACATAAATTTTATATAAATGATCCTGACTTTCATATTAGAGGCCATTAATTAAATTGTTACAATAATTAAGTTGGTGTGATATTTGCATGGTGGCCCATAAGTGTGTATTGGACCTAATGAACAATCTAAATCATTCTATTAGACTATTTAAGTATCTCAATGCATCACTTGCACTAAAACTATAAATAGAGAGGAATCGTATTCTACATGCCTGAAAAAATTGCATATGCATGTTGGGAAATTGATGAGTGGGCTCGAGGTGAATATTCAAATCCTTATTGCGTATGGAATTGAACGGATCTATGTATTGATCATATTATTTTTCTAATTGGCTCAAATTCATTGCTTAAAAAAAATGGATCTTATGAAATTATATTGAATATTGGATGATACGTGATGTAGGGTGTGGCACAAATATATTCCTAGCAAAGTTGGACTAACTGAAGGTGAATTGTAAATTGGTCATAACTTTTGATCCGGGCATATCTATAAGACACAATCTATCAATATTTACTATAACTGGGCATCTAAGGTGAACCGACTCATGATGTTGGTTGTGTCAATCTATTTTGCAAGAAAAAGCATGCTTTTAACTCAAAAATAAAATTTTAGGAAAAAATACTATTTTTAGTAATTTTGATTTTTATAGTATTTTCTTTTTTTTTTTAGAATTCTTTTTTTTAGAAATAACTCCTAATCATACTAAGACACTTCTAGCAAAAGTTTATTTTAAATTTTTGTTTTTACAAATTAATTGGGACTTTTATTAGAATTAGAATTTTGCTATTTTTTATAATTACAAATTTTGGTTTATTTTTTCTTTATTAATAGTGTAATTGAGACACATACACATTAAACAATTATTGATAAATAAAATTTTGATTTTTTTTTTTTAACGGATTCAAGAAAATACCTTTGTGGATTCAATGTTTTAATCATTTAAGGAAAACGTTAATCTTTCTCATTATTCATTCACGCTCTTCCCTACGTCAGTTGGTATCAGTGCGATGCTTTTCCTTAAGACGATGGCATCTAACGAAGGTGCGAGCAACAATCTCATGGACGATGCTCCAGGGAATTTCTCATAACCAAACATGATTTCATCAAACAATCTAAGCAAATGGGAAACGTAGATGTATTAGTTGAAAATGACAAAGATGTGGAGCCTGTGAACATTCTAGAGAATTTGAAACCAATGTTACAGGAGTTCAAGTCAATTGTACCTGATGAACTCCCTAAAGAGTTGTATCCCATATGAGATATACAAAACCACATTGATCTTGTCTCAGGAACAAGTCTACCTAATTGTCCATATTATCAGAAAGAGCGGGAGATCTTGCAAGCACAAGTGGAAGAACTGATCCATATGAGTCAAGTCAAGGAGATCATGAGTACATATGTTGTGTCAACTCAAGAGCCTAATGTTGTACAAGTGAAGTGTTGATAAACATCTGCGTCAGAAATTGTTTAAGTATCATGAGTTGAGTTCCTTGTGTAACTCGAGTATGATTTTTCCTAAGCGAATGGATCTTATGTAGGGCGTGACACAAATACATTTCTAGCATGGTTGGACCAACAGAAGGTGAACCGTAAATTGGCCATAAATTTTGATTCAGGTATCGTTACAGGACGCACAACCTACCAAGCTTCACTATAATTCGGCATTCAAGGTGAATCAATTCACAAAGTGGGTTATGTCTATCCATTTCGCAAGAAAACACATGCTTTTACTTAAAAAATGAAATTTTAGAAAAATTTATTGTTGATGCCGAAATCTGGGGGGTCTCGTTCCGGCCCCTGCGAGCCCTCTGGGTTCCTGCAAATCAATGGAGGACAATGAGCACTAGGGGTGTTGATTGTGGTCAGGACCCTCCGATGTCTAAGTCAGAGCAGGCTCACAATGTGCGTAGTCGGATCAAGGCAGTTGTGCATACCTTTCTTCCATGTTAGAGGGTGTATTTATAAGTCTTTTGGGTCGTTTACATATTCGGGTAGATTTGTTGGATACGCTAGAGGGACCCGTATTGTAGTGTGAATAAGCTCTCGGATATTTTTCCAATTACGCCTCAATTTGTGTGATCTTCGACTGAGATCTCGCTAGACAGTCCCGCTCATATACAACATGGGACTATCTCTAGATGCCATTATTCTAGGGTCGAGATCGACACTCGAGGCCAAGGTCGAGCTTGGCACCCAAGGCTGAGGTCAAGATCGAGGTCGGTACCGGGGCCGAGGTATGCACCCATGGTCGAAGTCGGCACCCGAGGCTAAGGTTGAGGTCAGCGGTCGAGGCCGAGGTCGGTTGTCGAGGCTATCGCACAAGGTCAAGCTTGGCAGTCGAAGTTGAGATTCATGGATTCCACTCGAGCTGGTCTCGAAGGTCAGGTTGGTACCTCGACCCTTCTTAGGGAGCTTTCCTTTGACAACGACCTCACTATACCTCAAGTATCAAGTCAATTCAATTTTACTCATAACATTTACTATTTTTAGTAATTCTAATTTTTATACTATTTTCTTAATTTTAGAGTTTTAGATTTTCTTCTCTCTTTTTTAGAAATAACTTTAATCATATTAAGACTCTTCTAACAAAAGTTTATTTTGAATTTTTATTTTTAGAAATTTAGCTTTAGATGAGTTTTACTAGAATTAGAACTTTTATTAGAGTTAGAATTTTGCTATTTGTTTTAATTAAGAATTTTGATTTATTTTTTTCTCATTAATGATGTAATTTAGACATATACATTAGATAATTATTGATTAATAAAATTTCAATTCTTTTGTGGATTCACAAAATATCCCTATAGATTCAAGGTTTTAATCATTTGAAAAATATAGTAATTTTTCTTTTTATCCCTTCACGCTCTTCTTGCGTCAATACATTTCATACCTTGGTTAAAAAATAACATTTATTTGGGTCCAACCCTTTGGCTCAGTGATAGACGGTCTTTGTTTCAATCCTAAGATCATGGGATTGAGTGTCCATGTGTTGTGGGTGTGTGTATGACTATGTGACATGGGTGTGTATGTGAGAGAGAGAGAGAGAACTTATTTGCCGACCACACATTGTTCCTATTGAACTAATGACGAATTGTCTCATATGAAATTGACAATGATTTTGTAAAGAAATATCCCACTTATTTAGCAAGAAGAGAAGGAAATATTTTTTCTTAGAAATCCCACCCGTCATTCGTTAGGTGTCTAGCCAGCCCCTTGATAAGGTGGGCCCCACAAATAAGAACAAAGGGATAGTTGTGAAAGTGATAGCCAGTAGTCTAAACTGGTAGTTCATGTGGTGGCCACTTCTTGATTGAGCCCATACTGACCATGGATTAGGACTCTAAACGTGAGGACCTAACATTCCCAAGTTTTGGAAAGTCATAAGGAGTTTCATTGAGGTGAGAGCAGTAGGAGAGGGGGTCCACATGTTTTTGTTCCCTACACGCATGACCCATTTTCCCCCACAGAAACCTTGAGGGGAAGGCCTTGTCCACGTGGAGACAACCAAAACCCAAAAAACCACACTTCCATGTAGAGGTGTACACGAACCAAGCTAGCTCGGTTAGCTCGCTCGACTCGACTTGAAAAACCTCGATTCAAAGTTGAGTTCAAGCCGAGTCGAGCAGATTTTTTGAGCTTGAAAATGAGTTCGAGTCGAGTTCAAGCTGGCCCTAACTTGACTCGACTCGGATCGAACCCAGCTCGAATCGTACCAGTTCGATGACTTGGTTACTTTGATATTGATGTTGCTCACCAAGTGTTTGATGAAATGACTCAAAGAAGTGTGGCCGGTGGCAAGTAAGGTATACATATGAAACCAACACCCTTTTTTCTTGATTTTTTATGTTGCTTATAAGGTGTTTGATAAAATACCTATAAAACCATTGCTACTGTCTCAAATACAATGAAATTTTGAAGGTGCAGTTCAAGTGTTTGTGAAAATGCTGCAATGGTGAACTTGGCTCGATCTTAGCTTGAACTTAGCTCGAACTACTGACCGAACCGAGCTGAGCTGGCCAGTCAGGTCAAGGATCGAGCCAAGCCGAGTTCGAGTTGAGGTCAGCTAGTGGCCGAGCCGAGTGGGGCGGACTTGGTTCGACTCAATGTGCACCCTACTTCCACGTACAAATATAGGCCGAGATTCAATGTCTCACTATGCATGGAACCACCGTGCCCTCTATATGGCAATATCATTCATGTGGGCAGGCGTATGATCATCCGAACCATCCATTTCACAGCTTATTCCATTGATTGGACAAATAACAACACTTCACCTTAATTGAATTATCCTAGCTATCCAATGGACTCTTTTTTTTTTTACTCACGGGTGTGAGCCCTTGTTGACTTTTGGCTTTGGGTGCCCATTATTAATAATCCCATTCATTAAATGAATTAACTGAAAACCTCTTCTTAAATATTAATTTTACTATAAAATACTATTAAATTATATATTTACCATCATCAGTTGCGTGACTTATTTTTAAGTGTAAGGCTCAAAACTCATCATTATCTGTTATTCAAGTAGACCATCCGATTGAAAACAGTGTACAGTACAACACCTACCCTCCAAACTGTTTCCCTTAGTCTGGCCCACCTATATCACTGATTGTCTTTATTTTTTTAGCCGAAAACTAATTTTTTTTTAGCATCTAATGGTTGAAGTGGATTGCACATAATCATCAAAGTAAGTCTTACAAAAAATTAGCAGTACACTAGCCACATAAATATCCCATTGTCAATAAGTGGCCCAAGCTTTGTGGGGCCTACTGTGATGTGTGTGTTTTATCCGCACCGTTTATCTACTTTTTCAGCTCATTTCAATGCACGACACTAAAGATAATGCATACCCAAAGATATATTAGTGGACCACACCAAAAATAAAAAATAAAAACAGTGGGGATTTAACGGCCACTGTTGAAACTTTCTTAGTAGCCATATAAGTTTTGGATGAAGCTAACAGATTGAGATGGATGATAAAGAAAACATCATGTTAAATCTTAGAAAGGTTTCAATGGTGGGTGTTCAATCCCCACTGTTGTCTGTGGTGTGGTCTACTTGAGCTTTGGAATTGCATCATTATTTTTCCCTCATACCCTAAAACGAACAGAAAAAGTGGAGGGACGGCGTGGATAAAATACACCCCCATTATTGGATGTCCAATCCTACTTAGGCTCACAACCTGTGAGTTAAATGGGCCACACCAAAGAAAATCAAGACAGGCTGACTACGGTCCATTTGCCGTTGGATCTATTAAATGAACGGGTCAATTTCATCCATGCGTGCCAGTGCCACGTGTGCAGCACTGGCATTGTGGTACGGCACCTCCCATCCTCCAGAGTTCCTGGATCCGGTCCGGACACGGTACTCACTAGTCATTTCACGCTATCCTGAGGCTCTAGTGGTCCCACTAGCGATCCGGACTGTCCAACTGATGGGCCCCACCATTGATGGGGGTTCCACGAAAGCCTCTTGATCCCAGCAATTGGAGGGTTGAGAATATAAATGCATTGGTGGTCCATACTCTGTGGGAAAATAGACTACGCACTGGTTGACAAAGGCAGCTCAAGTTAGTAGGTTAGTTCATAAATTAGGCCATTTAAAATCTCAAGTGGACCACACTACTGGGAACAGTGAAAATGGAAGCCCACCATTGAAACTTTGTGGTGTGAATATTCCATCCAACCGGTTCATAAGGTGAGTGCCACCGGTATGGAAAGAAAAACTAAATTTGCAATCCAAAATGGGCATAAAAAATGGTCCTGTAGGCCGGAATGATTTTGTTTCATGACAAAAGATAAGGGGAAAAAATATATGTGGTGCACCAGGATGGTCATCTTTGACTAGACCAGGGTATTCTTTGGAGTGGTACAATATAGTGATGGCCCACCCGTGGCTCATGAAAGTGGACCTCGAACCCATCTGCACATGAAGAGATGAGATCCATCAAATATCCAAAGCGGGCAGCTATCTGCATGTGGGGCCCATTGTGATATTTGTAGAGTATCTACCCGTCATATAGCTGGGCACCGGATGACTCGACTCAGCAAACTCAACTCCTCAAATGGATCAGACCCAACCAAATCCAAACTGAGTGGGTGAGTTGATCTGAATTAATCAATTAAGTAGACTTCATCTAATCCGAACTCAAACTGAGTTGAGATCGGGTCACCTGGTAACTCGACTCTATTCGACCTGAAATTCAACTCAATATTAACTCGACTCGATCCGAAACTCGACTCGAGTGTGTGTCCGTCGGATCCTATGTAGCTGATAGAGTGGCTGCAATTCTGGCAAGTGCATCTAGGTTTTCAGTTATTATTTCAGCCCGTGGATAATTAATGCACTCGACCTGAATCGGTACTTGTGACTGTGTCGGACTCGATTCGGATTAGTCTACGCCTTATCTGAACCTGAATCAAGTTAGGAATGCTATACTTGGTACCGAATCAGGTTAAGTTTGATTCAGGTATATTTCAAAACTAGATCAAATCAGGTCAGCTTAACTTGGTCCAACTCAACTCAATGCCGAGCTCTACTTATCTATCATATTCATTCACCACAAAAAATGTATGAAATATGAATTTGGAAGTTTTTCGGTGGTTGTCCATTGTTGTCAATGGTATGGCCTACCTGATGGTAGGATTGCCCCATTACAATTTAACTGTAGAGCCGCAACCCTGCTGGACGGTTGGATTGCGTATACACACCACGGTGGGCCCATACAAAGGTAGGCTACAAGTAAAATCACACCCAAAATATATAAAATCATGTGGTGTGGCTAACCATGGCCTTGAAATATTCTGATTTTTGGGCTGCAAATGAAACCCGGGGGCGTGTCTTTTGGATGGATTGGATGATACACATCAAACACAAGGAACCCAACAGATGATATAGAAGATTTTAACATCCCCGGTTGTGCGACTCACCTGGATGGTTCGATTATCTGGGACAGGTTTCAGTTGAAAGGGCCCACGTTATGAAAATGAAAAAAAATAAATTACTTTTGAAAGTTGAAAAGGATCAAAAGTAACTTATAAGAAAGAGTTAATCTTTCAACACAAGGCCATGGTAGGGCCTACCTTATGATATGTTGTGTATCCACTCCGTCCATCTGTTTTTCCAGTCCATTTTAGTACGATGTACCAAAAATATAAAAATATCAGGTAGACCACGGCACAAGAAACAGTGATGATTGAACGCTCACCATTAAAAACTCCCCAAGGCCCACTGTAAGAAGATACCTAATGTTTATTTTCCATCCAAACTAAGATCAATTAGAAATGGATGAAAATAAAATACAAAGATTAGCAAGATCCAAAACTTTTGTGGCCTAAAAAAAAATTTAATGGTCATTCACAGATTTTCTAGTGGTATACTTTTACCAAAGGTTTGGATCTACTTAATTTTTGGGATAACGTCCTTAAGTGAACTGGAGAAACAGATGGACGGCGTGGATATGAAAAATTCATCAATATGGGCCCCATATGATAAGCATAACACCGACTTCGATGTTACCCGGGTAACAGCTAATCCGCTGTCCGTACTTCCTAAAACGGTAACATGGAGATTTCAGACGGACCATTTCAGGAAGGTCTGGCGGCGGTATTTTGGTTTTTTTCATCGGATACGTATTCTATATGTTCAGGCCAGGCCTTCTTAGGACGTATGTTAGGTGCCACGTGCGAAATTCCCAAAATCCGGACCGACCATTCTCCACCGTCCAATCGCACGTGGACCTAGCTTTGGTGAATGAAGCCCCAGAAGGGAAACATTGTGATCTCTTTTTTGTGGGCCCCACTTCTAAGACCGGTACCACTCATCCACTGGGTCCCACGGTCGGATTATGGCTCATCGATTCTACAGTAGGATGACTCGCATCTGTGCATTGTGTATGCCAGTTTTAAATCGTGAAAAATCTAGACCATTGATATGTTGTTTCCAATCATGGATGGACCGTGATCCAAAAAATTTATTGATTTGGAGGTAGAATCTGGACAGTGGTTTATTTCCCTTCTTAGCCATTTATCTCTATGGCACAGATCTGAAATCTTGAGTTGTCATATCAAGTATTTTTTTTCTGAAGTAGTCTATCCACGGTGGAAATCAAGATTCTGATGGTCTGGATTGCAGAACCATGGGCCCCACTTATTACAAATGAATACCTGCGTATATTGTGCAATTAAGCAACCCCTTTCTACCATGTTACAAACTTCCAAGGGTATTTTTAAACATGTGAGAGATCCAGCCGACGCGGATTGCATCCTACCCCGCCCGGACGGATTACCGTCCGGGCGGGGATCTGTGGAGCCCACCGTGATGTAAGTGTTTTATCCACACCGTTAATATCTTTTCTCAGATAGTTTTATGGTACTCATATAAAATTAAATCAGGTCCAAAGCTCCAGTGGACCACACCGGAGGAAGCTGTAGTGATAATGACGCCCGCCGTTGAAACCTTTCTAAGGGCCACCGTGATTTTTTTTTATCATCCAACTTATTAATAAGGTCGTGTAGACTTGGATGAAGTGAAAAAACAACTATTAGCCTGATCCGAAACTTCTCCACCTTCCAAGAAGTTTTTAATGGTGGAAATTAAATTCTCACTTTGTGGTCCAGTTAAGCCCTGTAATTTTCTTAATGTTTGTCTGGTACCTTAAAATGATATGAGAAAATCGATTAACAGATTGGATTAAATACTTACATCACGGTGGGCCCCACAGAGCCCTGCCCGGATGGATTACCATCCGGGCAGGGTAGGACGCAATCCGCGTCCTCCAGGAAGATTCCAGCTGACGGCTGATGTGAAGAGAATTATTTGTGGGCCCACCAGCTGTCGACAGTCGAGGTGGGTGGTTGTAAGTGGAAACTCCCAAATAAAGCGCGTGCGGTCAGAACGAGCTGGTCCAACTAAACGCGACTCGCCCCAATGAAACTTCCACCAGCTCTACTCTTGGATTACGAAAATTACAAGATTACCCTATCTAACAATGTAAGGGGTTGGAAGTGGATTGCGTGGTGTGCCGCACACCACCGAACTCGATGGTGTGTTGACGTGACGAAGTTTCCTGGGCCCACCATAATGTATATATCATATCCATACCGTATATTCATTTTACTATATCATTTTAGGTAATTGGATCAAAATAGAGGTAGATTCAAAGCTGAAGTGGACTACACAACTAAAAGCATTGGAGATTAACTGTCTACCGTTGAAAACTTACTGGAGCCACAAAAGTTCCGAATGAAGCTGATATTATTTTATTTTTTTCTTCATCTAGGTCTGTGTGGCCTTATAGACGGGTTAAATTGGAAATACATATCATAGTAGCTTTAGAAAGTTTTTAATAGTGAACATCATAGCCAAAATTATTTTCTTTGGTGTGGTCCACTTGAACCGTGGATCTATCTCATTTTTCAACCTATAATTTAAAATGATCTGAAAAATGGATAAACACTCCAGATATAATACATAAGTCACTGTGGCCCCACAGAATTTGTCAACCCACCACCACCGAGGTCAGTGCCACTGCCACGTAATCCGCTGGCCACTTTCAAAATGGCCGAGGCTCATCATTCCTACATAAACAGGTATACAGACGGTCCACATTGTTAGTTCAAAATGAAACTGCTGGAATGAGTGATCCTAACCAGATTAAAAGAAGGATAAGAGAAATCGGCTGTTATTATCATCTGATCCGTTTAATTTTTTATATTATGTTCCATAATCAATAGATTCAGAAATTTGGACGGTTCAGAGTAATCTACATGTGGGCCAATTTTACAGTGCACCACCATTTTCAAAATGAGAACGGATGGGCGTTACACGGGTAACAACTACTGTGGAGCCACCATGATGAATCTGTTGTATATCCACGCCGTCCATCCGTTTTTTAAGATCATCTTAGGTTATCATATGAAAATCTAAGTAGATCCAAATCTCTGGTGGACCACACCACTAGAAAAAACTGGTAAATGATAATTAAAATGTTTGTGTCGGCCACAAAGTTTTGGATCAAGATGATATTTTATTTTACCTTCATCCAGGTCTGATTGACCTTATCAACGGGTTGGATGGAAAATAAACATTACGTATCTGCTTACAATGGGGCCTATAAAGTTTTTAACGGTGACTGTTCAATGACCAATGTTTCCTATGGTGTGGTCCACCTGAAATTTGTATCTTCTTAATTTTTAGGACCATGTCTTAAAGTGATCTGAAAAAACTGATGGACGGCGTAGATACACAACCTATCATCAAGGTGGGCCCCACAGTAAGGGTAACACCCAGTATCAGAAGATGGAGCGAACTATCAGAAGAGTCGGCGACCCTATCAGAAATGCTGGAATCAAAAGCGTTGGAACGCAGCAGATTGACCTGATCATGTCAAAACGGTTGGCGTTAGAGAAATTAAAAGATGACGGAAGCAGTCCGTTTGCATGACCGAAGGTAATCTTCTAGCACGTGCCACGTGTTGTCTGAAGTAGACGTGTATTTAAATAGGATAAGTGGGGCCCATTTTTCTATGAACAGCATGGATGATTGATCTGTTGTATTGATTGACAGTGACCTGAGACCTATCATGAAAACTATAATGTTTTGATTTTGGACCTAATCAACGGTCCATATCCCAAGATTACTCACTTGGATCTTTCGATCTTGCATGGTTCCGTTGGCATGGTCCGTTCGTATTGACCCCCAACTGATAGTTGGTTTAGAGAGTTTGTGTGGGGCCCACATAATGGACGGGTTGGATGACAGGCTCAGGTAAATTTCAATGGTTTGCTTGTCCATCCTCAGCATTTCCCATCCGAAAGGCTTACTTGTCTTAATCTGATCCGTTTCAGATGATGAAAAGAGCATATTGGACACGCACCTAATGGTGGGCCCATAGCTTTTTCTGGAGCAGTACGCTCTTATCGTATTGAGTAAACTCAATTGGGCCCACCATGAATGTATGTAGTCTATCCACACCGTCCATCCGTTTTTTAATTCAATTTAAAGGGATGAACCCAGAACTGAAGCATATCCAAAGATCAAGCGGATCATATCACAGGGAACATTAGAAATAATGATTTCCACCATTAAAAACTTTGTTAGACCCCACAGTAATGTTTATTTGTCATCCAACCCGTTAATAAGATCATATTGACATGGATGAAGGGAAAAAAATAATAATAATAATAAGCTTATACAAAACGTCCGTGCCCCCAAGAAATTTTTCAACGGTAGATGTTCAATTCACACTTTTTCCTGTGGTGTGGTCCATTTGAACCTTGGATATGCTTCACTTTTTAGCTTTAACCATAAAATTATCTGATAAAATGGATGGACGGAGTGGATAAACTACATAAATCATGGTGAACCTGACAGAGTTTACTACGCAATCCGCTTCCGTTGTTGAGTAGCTCTATGAAACCACAGCCGTAGGAAATTTGCACCTATCGGGACCATGGGTCTGACTTGTCAGGCCCTATATGAATGGATTCATTGCCACGAGTTTTTATGTGGGCCCGATTCGGATGGACGGATATAGTGATTGCTCGTAGACCTCACATGGATGAAGGAATGATGGAATAAAAATGACCATTTATACAAAACTCCATCACGAATTGATTTTCTACCAATAGGTTAAGAAAAAACCACTCCAAAATGTAGCATTTTTAGAGAATGGGTCCATCGGATCATTTTTGGATGCAGTTTGCTTGATACCGTGAGCTTTGTGAGGTCCACCGTAGTGTTTGTGTTACATCCAACATATTAATCCATTTTCCAAGCTTATTTTGGAACATAAACACAAGAGAGATGTAAAACTTAAGTGGGCCACACAAGAAATATTGAGGATTAAAGGTCTACTATTGAACCTTCTTACGGGGTCACATAATTTTGGATCATGTTGGTATTTGTGTTTTCCCTTCATTTATATAAGAATCATGGTATGAACACATTAGAGAGCATCTAAACATCATGGTGGGTCTTAGGAAGGTCACAAGATTTGGGATTTCTTTCCCATCCTTTTTTGTGGTGTGGCTCATTTGATTTTTATATTTATTTGTAATTAATAAAATGTCTTTTGTTGATTGCGGGCTTGTGATAAGGGTATCTTGATATTTTCATTAGCATTCGGGTGTCAGACTTACAGTTGAGGTTCGCATTATAAGATTGTCCATGAGAGACATTGGTGTCAGACAACCATATAATTGGTGAGGTATTTGATAATCTTATAGCCAATGAATTGTGCGACATTAGATGTCCGTGAAAAGTAGGTTGCATAAGTTGTTGACTCCATGTGAATTGTTTTGATATTGAGAAGTACTTGGGATATTGGATGATCCTTCCATTCAATGTATAAAATGCATGTATGATATCCATTGTGTATCTTAAATGATTCATGCTAAGCGACTTTCGGTTACATGTAGAAATAAACCTTTTTGTTGGAGTTAGTACCCTAGAAAATCATTTGTGTCATTATCCACCAACCATGTGGATGTAATTAGGAAAATCTCAGTCATTAATTGTGGTGACCATGCATGGGTCCTAGATTGGACATGTGATATGTTTTAGATAGATTTAGAGTTTCTCTCATTCAGTGGGTTTGTTGAGTGATTTATTTGGTAGTCCTTGTGAACTTGAGATTAGATATGACGGTTATTGACCTAAGAGAGTCGTGGTCCATGAATCTTAATATCCTATTAGACCATGACTATCACAGGTGTGTGGGATACCCTTGTGGACATCAGTTTTAAGATATGCAATCATCTCGTATGGGAGGAATGACTTGGGTAAGGATGGACAATCTCCACCATTGAGAGTCAACTTGGTGTCATTTTATGCCCTGCCCTTACCCTGCACAAGAGCGTGAGTATGCCATGTACATAGGATTCAAGTTTGGACCTTTGATTACTCACATTGGTGGATCAAGATTAAGTCAACAGTCTAGCGGCCCATCAACATGGACTGTGATAATGAGATTGGGGCTTAATGATGCATAAAAGTTGGTTTGATCCTTAGACTTGAGGATGTGTAAGGGTCACGATATTGACCAATCGGCTTTGACTCCTCCTATGAAGTCCATGCAAGGGCCAATAAAAAGTGGACGTAGCTAGGTACTTTCATTAAGAATTGTTAATTCTTGCATGGGTCAACAAAGAATCTACTAACTTATAAACATGTTTATGGCCTTGATCTGGATAGAAGAGAGACTCATCAAGTGAGTTTTTCATTCCCAGTACACTGAATGTTTTAATCGGATTTTCAAATGTTTTTAACAATAGAAGTTTTTGTTTTAACTGTTAAAACTACTTTAATCACACTTAATGATAGCCCAATGGATCAGATCTGATGGTCCACTTCTTATTAGCATGGGATATGATCATTAGTGGATATGTCGTGGTAGTGGAGGGATTGAATCGTGAGTATATGCATGAATGAGACAAATTCACAAGCTTCCTTCACAATATGTTATATTGAAGTTTGTAGGGTGGTGGAGCACCATACTGGGTGCACCCCTGAAACCCTAACCCTTCATTATTTATATTATTCTATCCTAAAACCCTAACCCTTCATTATTTATATTATTCTATCCTAGAAGAGAGGAAGAGCTAGCCTTGAATGTCCCCACTCCATGAAACATGTGAGTGAGAGGAAAAAAAGAAAGTCCAAGGGAGTGAAAATCCACTCCATCCTCGTCTATTGTTCTCGTGTGTGATCCACTTACATGGATGGTATATGTCTTCATTGACACGTATTATGACATTGGGTTATCTTGATTATCTCGTATTGGGATAAATCATGGAGAGACTCCTTAGTTTAGAAGATCGACATCAATAAATCGGCATCACAGACATCTCCTTCGTGAACATCGTGTGCATATATGATCTCCATCGTTTATATATATATAGGGTTTAAGTACTATGCGCTCGAGCTCACGATAAGCTCCTGTGAGGTCGAGCTGTGTGGGCCCCACCGTGATGCGTTTCGACCATCAACACCGTGCATTTGATGGGTCCCCTTTAAATTATGGGATATCCCAAAAATCAGCTGTATACGGAACTCAGGTGGGCCATACCATCTAAAATTATGTGAAGACACTGTTAAAACATATAAAAGCACTTGGTGGGGCCCACCTGAGTTTTGCATGCGCCTGAAACTTGGTCTGAACCTTCATTCAAGTGGGACACACATAATGGATGGGCTGGATTTGCAAACCACATCTTGATGGTCCCTCAAAAATGGTTATGAATGGTGCACAGCCCCTTTCCACTTTTGTATGTGGTGTGGCCCACACAAGTCACGGATTGACTTGGTTTTTGAGACCTAGGCCCACGATGGAATGGTGCATCTGACTAATGGGGTAGATGTTCGAAACGCATCACGGTGAGGCCCACACAGCTCGACCTCATGGGATGAACTCGTGAGGTCGAGCGCATAGCACCTTTTTCCATATATATATATATATATGTATGTATTGTAATGTCCCAGATTTTCGTTATTTTGAATTTTCAAAAATCCTTAAAAACTTTTGATATGACTAGCCTACGTTGTCGCTTATTGACCCTTGAGGCTCGAAGTGAGCCTATATGCGGGTGGTACTGGTAAAGAACTGTAGAAATCCAAATAATCAACCGTAGAAAGCCAACGAATCCGCCCGATTACTTAAACATTGAGCTTAGCCTCGGAATTTGTTTACGTAGGGTCCAAATCTAATCGACCTATCACTGACTAATCGAGACAACCGTAACTAAATAAAGATCTACCCAAAGCCGAGACAAGTAGGGGTCAGATCTTAATTAACAAACCAAATCAATCCAGTTACCCCTTTAGTCTAAAAACAAACAGTTTAGGGTTATTAAGACCGAATCGCCATTTTCACTAATTATAGATAGGTCACACTATAAATGTAGTTAATCTAAACCCTAATAATTGCGCACAAAAAATCTTGATACCTAATTTATTTCAGAAATGCCCCGATTTTTCGAACAAGTTCTTGACTGCTCATTAGTAAGCCACTAATTCCGAAACTATAGATTTATATCTGCCTCACTGGGCTTGACGCCCATCGCGGGTGGTAAACTAAGATAGTGCCCAGAGCCAGAATGTAAGTGCTTCAAACGCGTGAATCTCCTATGTTGAAATCTGGAAATTAAGTGAAACTAGTCACTTTATTCTTTCACGAAGTTATGACTTTCTGATCATTAGATCGCAACCAAACTCGAGGTATGAGTTAAAGATATTTCCTTGCACATATCCGTATAGCCCCGGCCCCGATCGACTATCAGTGACCGTTGAATAGATTTCTAATCGTATATGTCGATCGACGCATCCAAATGGCGAACCGATCATATCCATATGTATATCGTCATTAGGGCTAATTATCCTATGGTGTATATCAATATGTACACCCCATAGTGGGCCCTAGAGGTTAAAAACCCCCCATAGGGCTAGTATAGTAAAAACCCAGCCCTTGGGGCCATTTACACAAAATCTAACATTATATAAGGGCTTCATTTGGGCACACCATCTCTCCATACGAATTTGCATTTTTCTAAAGAAGAGAAAGAGAAAAAGAGAAAGAGAAAGAAGAAGAAGAGTGAGAGTAGGAGTTGGAGGTTTTGGTGCTTCCTTTCATAGGCCTCCTCTAACCAAGGCTCTGGCCTCGATCATTTTCCTCCACCGAATTCACCCTACTTGCGATTGGGAGGTAAGAAACAAATCCTACTTTCTAACATGGACTTTTCTAAAATGAATTGCATGAATCTCATATAGTTCTTGGTGTTTATATAGAAATTTGTGATTTTTCTCAAATTCCTAACCATAGGAGTTCAAAATCAGATATTCCTTCTTAAAGTGTAGACCATTATATCTAGGTTATCATTTATCAACCCTTGAGGGTCTTAGTTAATGATTAGATGCTTGTAGATGAATTTATATATGCTAATATGTAAATATTTTGATTTGTCTATAATATATGCTATTTGTTGGAAATGGATGCTCACATGTTTGATGAAATGCTTGAATGGTGGAATATATTGCTTTTTCGATGCTCATGTACTTGATTTAATACTTAAGTGATTTTATTACTTTATGCATGCTCACATGTTTGATTTAACACCTTTGTGAACGTAGTATCCTATGTATGCTTATATGTTCGATTAAATGCCTAAGTGGTTGTGTAGTAGAACCTATGCTATAATTGTTTGATGTAGTATTTAATCCATAGCGATACTTAAGATTATTACAATATTCGCTACAATATTCTATTAGTCGGTTAATTGCTTGAACTAGAAGGGGTGGCCCAAGTTAAGGTGGCCATACTGGGCTTGTTCAATTGACTCGGGTTGAACACATATGATCGATAGTAGCTGGACTACACGGGCTGCTTGCACCCAATACCGGTTGTGTCATGGTTCTCCCAGGTCAATCAAATTAGTCCACTAGACGACCGATCATGTATGTTTAAAATGTATGACACGACTAAATGAAATCTAAGATACCCCGTTCCTAATGGATGTGTCCATTTATAACTGTTAGTGCGATATGATCCCACTAAGACTCATGAGCCGGGCATGGTAGTATGGGACACTATGTCTGAGCTGTCGGCCTACGCTTGGGTAACAAGCCTCCTCGTAGTGACCAGTGATCAACTAAGACTCATGAGTTAGACATGGTGGTATGGGACACCGTGTCCAAGCTGTCGGCCTATGCTGGGATGACGAGCCTCCCCGTAGTGACTAGTGAGTACTACTGGAGGTGATACATCATTGTTCGAACAATCCCCATCAAATTACTCGGCCGATGGTTCCATACCAGAGTATCGTTCTAACGACTCGGGCGTGAATGAAATTAGGTGACGAGCCATTTTCCTTTATGTGTTTTGGTTTTATGTGACAAGCCCGCACCTCGGAACTGAGTGATCATACTCGGTATTGGGTGACGCTTCATACCGAGTTGATCCTCATACATTTAGGTATTATACCATACCTTTGTAATAGTTGATTTGTGAGATAAACAGGTGATATCTAAAGTTGGATCAAGAAACACTAGTAAGGAGTCACCACATGCGACAACGAGCCACGTGATCTGGATAAGGACTCGTGATATAACGCCGGTATCCTACCTTCGCTAATATGTTGGATAAATGGAACTTAATAATTACTCGGCTAACATGATCATCCATCGCATTGCATTAGTTTAGAATATAGCGAAACAAGCGTTGAAGTCGCATGTTGAGGAAGTGTTGTCATTTGTGAACTAGGTGGTTGGAGTCGCGTGTAAGGGAGTGTTGTTTAGAAAGGGTATGCATCATGTCATATCTTCATATCCATATTTAACAAGAGTATTTAGGAATTGTTTGATTTCTTGTTTATCATTAATTGCGCTGATTGTGTCGATATCATGTGTAACTTAGAACTAATGAAACTACTGAGTTAGCTACTCACTCTCACCTGAACTAGGTGTATCATTGATGTAGGTACTAGTGAGACCTAAGACAAGTAGGCTTATATTGGGTTGTGCCAACGCCGTTATGTTTTGGAGTATTGGGCGTAAACTGAAAGCTTTACATTTTAATCATCTTGGGCATGTATATTGTGGTTTGTATAACCCCCATTTTGGGCAATCACCACTATCGGGATTATATTTTTGCTCTTAGGCCTATATTTATTGACTATTGTTATCTCTACCTCGCTTTGGATCCGTTAATTTGAATTGCGTTACTCTGATTATCCGTGTGCGGAATAAATGTAAATCTGAATGAGGTCACATTTGCATTTTCATTAGGTTAACACTTGGGAACTTGGGATCGGGGTCTTTGTACTCGGATGCCAATTTTCATAGCGTTATATATATATATATATATATATATATATATATATATATATATATATATATATATTTATAATTCTAGAATTTTGATGTTATTGCAAATGGAGATTTTTAGGATTGGTCTCATGATCGAATTATATTCTACTATATTCCTCTACGTACAATAGGGATCCAACACTGTTAATTACATTCCTACAAAAAAACCCTTGATTACAAGTAAACCCTAATTACGATATCTTGTCGCATGGCTCGGGTGGCATTAGCTCCAATATGTGATCTTCGTCTTCAAAGTAGCTAGATCGTTGATCGAGCATGGGAGGATTCTTGTGAAGGCTATAACGTACATAAGCTCTAATTAGTCCAACAAGTCTCACATGTCATATATGAGATGAAATCAAGTCTCAACATGCCATCGTGTTATGATAAGACTCTTAGCATCATGCATTGATGTTGAATGTAGGTCTGCACCCAAGTGTTACAACTTTGGTTAAGAGGAAGATTGGAATATCATGTGGATTGTGCCCTTAGTCTTTGGTGTAGACACCCCACCCCTGGCTAACAAATTGATATAAATTGAACAGTGTTAGACAGATGGCTGAATCTCAAATCCAAACCCTAACCTAAACCCTAAACCCTAGAGCCTTGAGTCAAATCAGCGAGTCAACTTGCAAGTCAACTCATTTGGTCAGCCTACCCAGTCCATCAACCTAGTCAACCCACCTAGTTGAATCCAACTCTAAAACTAGGTCTGAACCAAGACCAACCAGAGTTCAGGGATAAAATTACACATTAAAAGGCAGAGCTTTCACACAAGTATGAGAGATCCTTTGCCAAGACAGGAGGTCCTGTGTGTGATGAGCGGCTCCATGGGAGTCATCAGCCACGTGGCATTCCTCATGTCTAGATAGGATAAGTTTACGCATGTGGTTTCTCCCTTTAGCAACCCCCTAGTGTGTCGTAATCTACATTGACTCTAATCCCCCTAACTTGGATCCATATTTACTCTTTTCACCCAATCTGACCGTTAAGATATTGGCATGTGCTAATCTCAAATCCAAACCTTTTAAGCCCTTTCACCCTTGAACTTGACAAGAATTACTAAAAAATAAAGCTTGGCCCCCCCTCCTCTTCTCATTTCAATCATCTGGTAGCCATTAAAGCATCCATCACTCATCAAGAGTCCGTTAGCCACCCATTTTCATCCCTCCACCAAGGAGAGGAAAGAGTAGTAGGAAGGACAGCCTAGCCCTGGTCTAGCCTAACCTAGTTAGATCTCTAGCCTCTTAAGCAATCTAGGTTTTGATCCTAACCACTCAATCCTGTCCTTGCGACACAACAGTCCACCAATCATTCAATCTTTAATCAGCTTCATCCAATCCAACATTAGCATTGTGCAACACTCATTCCCCTCTTAACCCCACTGCTCATCAAATTCATCATGTTTGTATTGCATTAAGCCACCTCTCGCACTTAATTGGCTCAAGCGTATGCTTTGCGGTTTGCCGACATAATCAAATCATTCCCATCATAAACCCAACTGATTAACTCACGCTTTGTCATAAGCCTTGCATATAACTCAACATCACAATTCCATGTACATCACATTGCATACATAACACTCAACACCCAGTCAGTTCAAACGTATGCTCTGTGGCTCACTGACATAGCCAAATCCTACCCATCAGAAACTTTAATTGATTAGTTTCACGCAAGTCCACAACATTAAGTTATAACATAACATTATACACACCATTGCATCATTGATATGCGAGAACTAATCCTGACCCTAAGAAGTTAGTTGGATCTTGTGAAGTAGAGGTCGTATAGTTGTAGGAGCAAAGTGGGTGCCTAACACCTTCCCTATCTGTAATCGTAGTCCCTTACCTCGAATATTCGGACATAGATCAATGAGTCATATTAGGATTGAGAATTTTTAAATTCTCCCTCTTAAGCGTTTTTACAAAGTCTAGCCGACGGTAGGATCTAAGTAATTGACTAGGGGTGACTCTAGTCATTTATAAAACCCCTCCACACATACAAACAAAAAAGCCCTCGAAAAAGGCAACCCGTGGAAGTCACAAGTCGATTCCATTCGTGTAACACCTTGGTTCTCAAAACCCGAGGATAGTCGCTCCTCATTGAGAACCCCAAGTATTATGTTATAGAATGGATCATTATACATCCAATTAGTAGTAAATTTCAAACTTTACATCTAATCACTAGAAAATTTCATGACATGCAACAAGGCAACAACCATGTAAAACTAGAAATATCAGGAGTAACAAAAAAGAAGTTTAATACATGTAAATGGGAGCAAATTGAAATCCCACAATAGGGAAATATTTTATTACAATTCAAACAAAACACAAAATCTAAAATATGAAAGCAAGTAAATCCTAAATTATCAGTCGAGCTTCGACGGCTCAATTGCAACGGCATAGAGGCCCTCGTTGCCTAAATCCACCTCAGCTGCCCCTAGGATCCTATCATAGGGGTCACCACCTGTCATCAAACCTGCATCTATTTGGTGCAACCGCACGATTGGGTGAGTGAAAACTCAGTGAAAATTTTCCTCATAGATTCAACCATAACACATCATTCCAAATAGGTTAACATATCATATTGGATTCATAGGGCAATACAACTATATATGCATTTGCATGAATGTATGGATATATGTTCAAGTCACAGATCTGGGTATGCACATCCAGCTGCCAAAATAAAAGACCACCCACGGTAGGTAAACTACCTGAAAAATGCCATGAAGGTAAGTGCGCCCAAGGATGACCTGACTCCTGGAATAATACACGGGATACACCCGAGGAGTGTCTGATCCCGGAATAGCCTCATGTAAAATAAGAGCGCCTAAAGTGGCTCAAATGCACAAACTCTGGTCATTCAACTGATCTAACAGTAAATCGAGCAGAGTGTGGCTTACATTAAGCACTCAGAAAAGCTCACATGTCATGTGTGATTGTCATGCATCATCATACTCACGTACATTCCATAGGATTGACAAGATTATTCTCACAAACATGATCAAGGTTCAGCTGAGGCCCATAAATGTAGTATATTATATCAAGTTCTCACAACATCCCAGCAAAGGTGGCATTCCACACTTAGGCCTCATTATACAACTTGAGAATAGATGTAAACATCATATCATATGTCATCATTTGGTAGAATGTAACTCCAAGTTGGACCACTACTAACATGACTTGGAGAGTACTATACCAAGTCCTAATCACATGTTTGTCACATATAAAAATTGAGTAATTAGACATTTGCATATTAGCTCATTCTCAACATAACCAATTAAGACTGAAAGAAATAACGTACTAATCTAAGACTTCATACACATTAAATTCAAATTAAAATGGTTCTAGCATATGAAATAGATTATGGAGTGAACTTACCATTTAGATGGAAGCAAGATTTACTGCTTCTTAACATACTGAATGAAATGTACATAGACTTGGCAGTTCTAGATATGGAACCAAGAGTATGATGTAAATTTCTTCAAGATTTTTCAGAACAATAAGATATGACCATTTACACATGGTTAGTGAAATTAATTTATAGGAAGCAAGACTAACACATGCACAATTAATATCTCTACAATTTCAAGCTTAACACTATTTTAGAATTTAATGCAATGAAGAAGCTATGGGGGATATCCCTCACCTATGTTTGGAGTTCCTCTTGTCGTGAGATGTAGATGCAAGGATCCTAACATTCTAAGCAAATGTATAATTAATCTTCTACTTCCAACAATCTACTAGCTATATAAACTTAGACCTTTACTTACTTGATTGAATAGATTGCAAATAGGAGTGCCTTCTAAGGTAAAATAGTTGTTGGTAGTACTAGAGGAATTGTCATAAACGTTAGTGAGTCGGGACTGAGTTGACTCAGTCAGGACTTTCAATCCGCAATGAGTTGAGTAGTTCCAAAAGTTTCACTAACTACAAGGTGAGATTGAAGATCCACCGAACCCTATGCTTCTCAAATCTTCAACAGATGATTTAAGTCAGCTAGACACAGTTAGAAAACTGGTTGAGTTAACTCGATACTGAGGTTGGAGTTGACTTGTTTGGGGTTCTTAACTGATGACTAGTTGAGCTTGTTTCAAAGGTTTTGTTAGCCACGGGTTGGGATTTAGGCTGACTAGGAAAACTTGTATCCCAGGTCCCACTGAGTCAGGACTTCCAATTCAGAATCGGTTCCGAGTCACTGACTCAGTGACGACTCGACCCAAACTATCCCCACAACCCACATCCTTAAGAGTTATAGAACTCAGGTTGGATGAGGTCTGCCCGATCCGAGTTGTCTTAGTCAGGGGACTCGTTCATGGGCTCTATTTGAGTTGATTCTTTCAACATCTCTCGAGTGTGGTTTGGGATGGTACAGGCCCGACTCAATAGACATCGAGTTGAGTAGTAGCAGATTGAATGAGTGGGTTTGATGTATTACTTGGGCAGAGACTACTCCTATTGTTGATGAAGTTGCAATCCGAACACACTCTCTATAACAACTGGTTGGATTTACAAATCTGGTTTTCAGCACTTTAACAGGCTATTTGAAGTAGAGTTGCAGGGACGGTTTAAACGTTTTACCTATTTTAATGGAAGGTCTCATCTACCATTATAGTGAGGTTCAGGTGAATCTCATGACGCATTTGATCGAATCAGGATGTTGATTTCAGGGAGGTGGCCAAGCTCAAGGACTTGTCCAACGCCCCAAAACACCAGGTGCTGAGTTGATCGGATGGAGCAGAATGAGTAGGGGTTGAGGCGAGTTTGAGAAGTTTTAGGCGACCGGTTGGAAACTTGTTCCAGCAGCAGTCATTTTCCTCCCACTCAATCATTTTCCTTGCTTCGATTTCAGAACAACTCGGGTCAAGTCGAGTTGCTACCGAACCAGCAACCTGCTCAAAAGACGTTCAAACTCTCCTTCTCTCTTTCTCTTTTCATTTCTTTCTTTAATTCTCCTTGGGATTCGCCTTAAAATCAGGCTTCTTATAGCCTTCCAGTTTCTGGACGTTTCCACAGCTAATCAGGAATATTAACGTGGAGAGGATTTGAGTTAGCCACGGTTGGCTTGCAGTCTGGACATCATTAGGCATTCGCTCATGTGCGTGGCCTGTACAATTCACCTTGATAGACTTTAAGTGGGGTGGGCCACCCGATAAACGGCTTGGATGAGTGAATGGGCCACATCAGTGGAAGATGGGTTTCACAGTCAGTTTAAGGATGATAGAAGATGATAATGGCAATTTTTAATTGGGTGGTTTATCCATAGATTAGGCTCGTTTGGACGGTCCTGATATGGTCTAAAAGTGAGTGGGGTCTATTTCACGACGCAAGGAGGGCCGTTGATTAAACAAACACTCAATAAGCGAAAAAAAGCACCGCCGCTGTAACTTTTCGTTTTCATCTCGTTTGCTAGGGTATTTTCGTTGAGCCCTAATCTTGACGCTCTGGATTAACTTGGGAGAAGCTTCTAAGCACCAACGAACGCATTAGATGCGTCGTTACTATAAATGGAAGGGATTTTTTCACCTTTCAACGGGTAGGGGAGTATTTTTGGAAACAGTAGGGCTGACGGGGCTTTGGTTGCATGCGTGGATTCTGTCCGACTGTTTCCAACGGTTGGATCGGCCAGGGGGGAGGTGTGCGTGGCTCTATCTCCTTTTGCAATGCACAATCAGTTGTCGACCGAGTTGGCGTAGGGGACTTGCAATCCCAGGTAACACCAGGGTCAATGTAAGGCCCATATCCTAGACCGTACTGTTCCGTAGGCTTCCGCAATCCTCCTGGTCGAATTCCGGTGACCTACTATTTGTTACTGGCATTTGCGCATGATCTTGAGTCATGTCCCGTATATCAGAGTCGGCGCGACCCGAGACTTGTACCCTTGCGACCGTGTCATTGCTGGGGTTCTGACGCCGTGTCTCACGCGTTGAGGTTATACCCAGGCCAGAAGATGTGGGCCCACGTTCAGTTCGAGGAAAACATCGCGCGTTGCAATCCCAAGAGAAATATCCCATCAATCAATCTCATCAATCACCTCTCATGTCAAGTATAAAACCCCATCCCCAAGTAACCCCAAAGTCAAAGAAGCCCATCCCTCACATGTCAAAGTACACATCACCCATCACTCACCTTTTCACCCATCACCCTCTTACATCACTCACACCTCTCCCTCTCATCTCTCTCTCTCTCTCTCTCTCTCTCTCTCTCTCTCTCTCTCTCTCATATCCTCCGAAGTAACCCACGTCCAAGCAATCTTTCATGAGAGAAGCTAATGGCCCACCTTCCTATCTCCCATCCCCACCCTCCAAAGCCAATCTTGGCCTTTGAATCTTATCCATTGGAGCTCTACAATGCGTTGATGGAAGGAGGAGTCCGAGAAGATCAAAGGTAGGTGATTTTATTTGATTTGTGATTTGATGACCCACATATGTGGGACCCATCTTAATGTATGATTTGTATGAGGGGCCCATAGTGGCGGAGTCCCTCCGCTACTCTCTCTCTTCCTTTTGGTGTGTGGCCCACCATGATGAATGTATTTTATCCATGCCGCTGTTCATACGGGGGCCCACCTTGCTGCCCATTTTCGGGTGGGCTTGATCGTGATGTATTTGTTTCATCCACTCCATTTACACGGTGCTGTGGGCCCCTGATGTATGCAGCCCATCCATGTGGGGCCCATGTGATGTGTGAGATTCATCCCAGCCGTCTGTCCAACAAGCTGGGACAGTGGACTCCACTACCAGTAACGTCAGCAAGTTTTGACCCCATTACGAGGTGTATGTTATATTCAAACCGTCCACCCATTTGGAGTCATGGCCCACCCCACATGTGTGGCACGTGTGAGGCGGGACCCATCTTGATGCATGAATTCTGTACCCGCACCGTTCGTCCATGGACGGTGCTGATGGACACACCATGATATTTTATCTAGGCCTTAGATGGCCTGGACGCTGTTGCTGTTGTTTCAAAAAGAAAAGTAAAAATATGATATTATATGATATATTATATTATGTTATATATATTGTATATATATAACATATATATCTGGTGGGCCCCATGTGGGACCCACCTGCTTGTGAAATGGATTGGCTAGTGTTAGCGCACCGTCCAGATGGTTGGACGGTGGGCCATGCTGCTGCATGTGTTTTATCACCATGCCGTCCATCCAGACCATCAGGCCCTAGACAGTCCAGGTGGACCGCACGTGTGATGTATGTGTTGTATTGCCATGCCGTCCATCAAGGACCGTCAGGCCCTGGACGGTCTAGGTGGACCGCACGTGTGATGTATGTGTTGTATTGCCATGACGTCCATCCAGGACCGTCAGGCCCTGAACGGTCCAGATGGCCACACGCATGATGTGTGTTTTCTCCACACCGTCCATCCAAGGTGGGACACCACTTGATGTATGTATTTTGTACAAATACCGTCCATCCCGGTCTCCTGGGAAATGAAATAGAATCAAATCTTAGGAGGAGCACCGTCCAGATCATGGGCCCCACATGTTGGGCACATGTGGAGCATCCACACCATCCCAAAACTAAGGTAGATTCAACACTCTGGTGAGCCATGTACGTGGGGCCCACCTTGCTGTATGAATTCTACATCCTAACCGTTCATCTGCCGGACCTACTGTGATATATATGCTTTACATCCAAACTGTCCATGGGACCCACCTGACGTAGGAATTTCATATCCACACCATCCTTTTTGTGTGGGGCCCTGCACGTGTGGTGCATCCACACCGTCCAGACCTTGGATGGTGGGACCCACCCTACACGTGGGGCCTACATTGATGTGGGAACGGATTGGCTGGTGTACGTTTACAGCAACTATTTAGCTGCTGTATTAACGTCACCCAACAATGTGGACCCACCTTGATATATGTTGTATATTCCCACTGTCCATGGGCTGGGACGGTGGGTCTGATCGCAAAGTATGTGCTATATCCTAACCGTCCATACACTATAAGGGCCCACGTGATGTATTTGTTCCCTCCACACCGTCCAGACAGTGCTGGACAACGCTGGACAATGTTTGGATGGTGCTGATTTACATAGACAATGTTTGAATGGTGCTGATTTACCTAGGCAATGTTTGGACAGTGCTGATCATCATTAGTGGGCCATGTGCCCCATGAAGAAATTGTGTACAGTGGTACACATGTTACACCTACAACTATTGAAATGATTTTTGGTGGGGTCCAAGCCCACTTAAGGCCCATCATGATGTATATTAGAGGCTCATGTGATAGGGCCCACCTGCCTTGTGTTTAAGGCCCGTGTGTAGGGCCCACCAGTTGTGTATTTATGACCCATTGGTGGGGCCCGTGGACACGGTCCACTTGATGTATATGAGGCCCATTAGTGCGGCCCATTGATGCAGCCCACTTGATGTGTATGAAGCCCACTAGTGTGGCCCATTGATGTAGTCTACTTGATGTATATGAGGCCCATTAGTGCGGCCCATTAATGTAGCCCACTTGATGTGTATGAGGCCCACTAGTGCGGCCCATTGATGTAGTCCACTTGATGTATATGAGGCCCATTAGTGCGGCCCATTGATGTAGCCCACTTGATGTGTATGAGGCCCACTAGTGCGGCCCATTGATGTAGTCCACTTGATGTATATGAGGCCCATTAGTGCGGCCCATTGATGCAGCCCACTTGATGTGTATGAGGCCCACTAGTGCGGCCCATTGATGTAGTTCACTTGATGTATATAAGGCCCATGTGTAGGGCTCACCTATTGTTTATTCGAGGCTTAAGGGGGCAGCCCAATGTGATGCATTCGAGATCCAATGTGATGTATTTGAGGCCGATTTTGATTTGTCGAGGCCGATTGTATAGGCCGATTCTGATTGTCGAGGCCGAGTATTGAGGCCGATTTTGATTTATCGAGGCCAAATATTGAGGCCGATTCCGATTGTCGAGGCCGAGTATTGAGGCCGATTCCGATTGTCGAGGCCGAGTATTGAGGCCGATTCTAATTTGTCAAGGCCGATTATATAGGTAGATTCTGATTGTCGAGGCCGAGTATCGAGGCCGATTCTGATTTGTCAAGGCTGATTGTATAGGCCGATTCCGATTATCGAGGCTAAGTATCGAGGCCGATTCTGATTTGTCGAAGCCGATTGTATAGGCTGATTTCGATTGTCGAGACTGAGTACCGATTCCGATTTGTTGAGGCCGATTGTATAGGTCGATTCTGATTGTTGAGGTCGAGTATTGAGGCCGATTCCGATTGTTGAGGCCGATTGTATATGCTAATTCCGATTGTCGAGGCCGAGTATCGAGGCTGATTCCAAGTGTCGATTCCGATTGTTGAGGCCAATTTCAATTGTTGAGGCCGATTTCGATTGCCGAGGCCGATTGTCAAGACTTATGTGATGTATATACGACCTGTAGTTGAGGCCCATTATGATTTGTATTATGCTTATGTGATATATATGTGGCCCGTATTTGAGGCCCATTGTGATGTGAATTTAGTCCGTGTTTAAGGCCCAATGTGATGTACATGAGGCCTATGTGATGAGGCCCATTGTGATGCATTTGAGGGCCAGGCGATGGAGCCCATTGTAATGTATGTTAGGCCCATGCGAAAGGCTCATCGTGATGTGTATTAAGCTCTTGAGTGAGGCCCATGATATTGTATATTTGGCCCTTGTGTGAGGCCATGGGTCCACTGTATTTTAAGCTCTATATGGGCCATCCCTTGGGGGCAATGTTGGTTAAATGTCCACATTGTCGAGGTTGATTGTCGATGCCGGTTATGGATACCAATTATGAATATGTGACAATATAACATTATGATATATGCCTATACACATCATCTGCATGTTTGTTATGAGATATGATTGACCATTGCATATGCCAGTGCCGATTGTTATGAGACTCCCTGATAGGCGGAGATTGTCTCACATGAGCGCAGGGTTTGCACAGGTTGATGTATGACTGGATTGTATGACTCACGCATCTTATATTGTGTGCTGTGATTACAGTACACCCTAGCAACATCAGGGCCGTAGCCTCCACAGGCATATCGCGGATGGCCAGATGGGACACCAGAAATCTGTTCTATATGGGGTGCTACAGATATCCCTAGGTGAAAGTTCTTAAACTCTCTTGGTTCCAGAGGTCGCTCCAACGTCTAGACTGAGTGGATGCATGAGCGCATGAGGGCCGTATACCGTTAGGCCGCGTCTCCCACTATGTCGTGGTCGGTTGGAAGGCGGTACGGCCTTACCTGCCCGAGAGGAGGAGGCAGTGTTAGGCTGAGTCTGACCAGCTCGAGGAATGGGTCCGCTATCGACGAATCGGGCCCGATATTGACAGGAGGATAGTGAGGTCTCTTCCATTCATCTTATTGCGCGTGATGGGGTGACAATTTGGTTTAGAGTATAATAGACCCCGGTGATTTTCCAGAGAGGAACCGTACTAATGTGTGGACTTATTGAGTAGGAGTTATATACTTATGCATTCATTTCATTCACTATCCACTCGGGCTGGTGGTGCGGAACTAATTATTGTGTACCTTCGCATAGCCAGGATTTCGGTTGGCACGCGACTAACCTAAGATCAGAAGTCTACCACATTGGGTTTGACTATCTAAATTTAGGTATGAGACTGGTTTGGATAGAAGTCCTTTGTGATAGACCTCATAGTTTGCGATACTACGTACTATCATCCCGACTTCACACTTCAGCTTGGTAATTTCATTCGCATCGCATATTGCATTGCATCCTCAGTACATAGTATTTGGCTTACTGTCTTCGCATTGCATATCCGATCTACATTGCTTCCTCGGTATATAATATTAGTTTATTATATTTTTGCATCGCATAACCTCGATAAGGCTGATGGTATTTATAGGCCTATCAGCATATTTTTGCATTATTCTGATATTGTATGATTTATAGACTTGCAGTATTTCCGCTTACTCTGATATCGTATGATTCATGATTTTGCCAGTAATTCCGATATTGTATGATTAAGGCATTGTATTGAATACTTGACACTTATCTTGTGCACACACTTATACCACCCTCTAAGCTTTCTATAAGCTTATGCACGATAGATGCGTGCAGGTGGTATTAGGTTGCAGCAGCGTCGAGCTTGGAGCGTGCAGTTGACTTATGGAGCTTTGATTTTGGACATATGTATTTCTATTTCAGCACTGTATTCAACTGTTTATAATAGTTGATATGTGATGATGATGTTGCCTTTATGATTTTGCACACAAAAAAAATCCTCCTTGTAGAATCCAAGGATCGGAATCTGGCATATAGGCGATGGGAGCCGAGAATGGGGTACAACGGAGGCTGTCGGCACCGGATTCGACGATCGAAAATTTTGTGAGCCCAGTTTCTGAGTTTGGGGCGTGACAGTCAAGGTCAGTGGGATGTTATCTATCAGGTGAACGGTCTGGATCTCACCTTCATATTTGGATGGTGGTGATTTGCACTGTCATACGGACGGTCAGTTTTGAGCCAGTGACGGTGGGAGTGGATTTCATTTGAAAATTTTGAAAATTTCGGGATTTCATCGGGTCAACAACGGTTTGACCCGATGATGAGTTCCGTGCATGGCGTGAGTGCACAATTTGTGCTCACGCACCTAACAATAGTGGGCTCCATGTTGAGGGTCAAATATTGCATAGCAGACCCTAGTTATTGTCTACATTTACGAACACGATACTGTTTAACAGACTATTTTAAACGTGTTTGTGATGCAGGGTGTATGTATGAGCGTGGACTGAAAAGAATGCTAAAGGCATGGAATTAATGCACAGAAGTCACCAAAGGCAAGGGATGGACTCCAGGGGACCAAGATCAACGTCAGAAATCTAAGGAAATTGAGAAACTGAAGCTCAAGTGGCCTGAAAGGCGGTCAGAATGAAAGATCACGGGGTTCCCGCCATCTGTTCAGCTCAAAACTTCATACATGGCCTGAGGAATGTAAATTAACCGTACAAATCTAATTTCAACCGTTCGGTCCTTGCAGAAGTGACTGAATGGACAGATCAGCCCATAAAACAGCGATTCGGGGCCCACCAGAGTTCTGGATATGCTTCAATTTTTGTCTCAACCGTTAAACTGAGGTGACACAGCTTGTTGAGCGGATCGGATTTCACACAAACATTACAGTGGATCCCATGTGTACACAGGCGTGTACACAGCGAATATTCACTGGCCGTGCACCGAACAGAGAAAGTCGGTCAGCGATTGCGCTGACCGACGAATCACGTCTCCGTCTCTGCTTCAACAGTGAGGACGCACCCGACCCGCCGTTTTTCAGCACTGGGGTCCACCCTTCATCCAAATCAGCCATCTGAACCGTCCATTGAGTCCAGAGGGTAGGCGGGACCATCGCCTAGGTGGCAGAATCCCGGAAGACGACGAGGATTTTTTTTTCAGCCGTTAAAATGACGATAAACGGTGCAACATGTGATCTGGAAGACCACATCGAATTCAATTCAAAAAAGACCAGATCCAAACGGTTTTTCGAGCCTAATTCAATGGTCGGACTGGATTCTAAAAATACATCAAGAAGTGGGCTTCACCGAGAGCCAGCGTCCATCTGCTGCGGACTCTGTTTACGCAGGTCCGAAAAATTCCGGACGTTGCGGATCTTTGTTCGTGGTCGGATGAACGATCTGGACCGTTCATTCATCCCGTGGGATGGCAAAAACTCATGCCTAGGTGTCCTAATATCAAGAGGCAGCAGAGATTTGATATCAACCGATCAAAGGGAGGATGGACGGTAGAACGAATGTCTCAATGGGCCGCACCAAAACAGAAGAAAACCGGTCATTTCTGACCGGTTTTCCGTTCTTATTCCAGTGAACGGAGTGGATTTCGAGACTTCCGTCGCTAATGGGCCCCACCGAGCTTCCCGCAGCTCCCCGCGTATGGATTACGCAGGTTCAACGTCCGTGAAAACCGGGAATTCAGGGAGTTTTTGGTCCACCATCTTTGATGGATTCAAAAATCCAAACCGTCCATCGTATTGTTAGTCCGAAAACGTCCCAAGAGATGGTATTCCTTTTGACAGATCACAGGAACAAGGGAGTTTTGGAGGTCCGATTTTGGCTGCGAAAACACTACGCATGCGGCCGATTTCTACTGCTGCGAACGAGTTGCGCTCCGACTCCAGCAAGGTTTCCTTCCAGGCTCTATAAAAGGAGAGGGAGAGAGGGTAACGAAACATTCATTCACGGCTAGAGAACGGCTGGAGCAGGGACTTGGACGGAAGCACTAGGCAGTTTTTTTTCTTCTATTTTTATTTTTCTTTTTCTTTTCTTTTATTTTTTGAGAGTTTTAGCTCCATCATGTTGAGCTAAACCTCTTAGCTAGGGCTAAGAGGTGAAGCTTGTAGCGTGATGGGAGACCTCTTTGCTTGTGCCTTTGTTTAGACTGAATTGATGTTGATTTTGGGGTTTTTAATTAAGGGAATGTTTTCAGTCTTTAATGGTCTGTTGTGACTGAAATTACAATGGGTCTGCAATGGCTTTGAACATGTTCTTTTCCTCTTTATGTTTATGACGTCAGGAAGCCCTGTTGTTCACCATCGTCTCCTGGGCATGGTTGGATGTCGGTACCCTTCCTAACCTTCATACATTGATTGGTTGGTAACTAGTTTAATTCTGTTGTTTGCTATGTCTCCTGGGCATGGTTTGGTGATGGAATCCATTCTAATTCATATACCTTTCATCTTTTCAAAACCATATCAACGGTAGTTCAGTTAGTTTTCCTGACTTTTAATCCAGGCATAAGATCTCCCTGATCTCAACGAGTGGATCCTCTGAATCCCTAGTTTCCCTTCTCTGAATTTTTCCTAAGTTTTAGATTAATTGTTTCACCATTATTCCTCAAATTACAATTGATTTAGATTTCATCTTAGCCTAGTTCTAGATCTGGTTATTTTTAGAAAGCGTACAGGTTTCAGTCCCTGTGGATTCGACCTCGGTCTTACCGAGTTTATTACTACATCACAACCCTATACTTGGGGAGTGAACAAGTTTTTGGCGCCGTTGCCGGGGACTGACGGCTACGATTTTCTGAAATTAATTAGATTTAGAGTTAGTTTAAGATTAGGATTTTACTAATTTTAATTTTTAATTTTGTTTTCTATTTTGATTCATAGGACTAACATATTTCCTATTCTGTAGGTTGTTAGGATAGAACTTCTAATTTGGTAAACTCTTTCTAAATTTCTAGATTTTCTAACTCTTTAGATTTGGTTTACTTCAGAAGCTAACTTATTTTGTTGTGTTTTGCAGGTTTTTAACATAGGAACTTCTACTCTGGTAACATCCTTCTCACTTCTCTTCGTCTTACCTTCCATATTGCTGTAGGAATTTTCTTCTAGGATTAGATTCAGAGTTAGAGTTTCACCATGTATATGCACGAGTGGGAACGTCAGTATGCTGAGAAGAATAATCTATATTGGGATGATGATTATGATAGAAATCCACCAATGCCTCAAATATTTTCTGAAAATTACTTCAACCAATCAAAACATGATGCTCCACCGATTAAGAAGTCCTTCGGTGATTATCTACGGGAAAATAATTGCATTCCACGAGTTAAGGAAACAGTACGTGATTATTGGAATGATAACGCGTATCAACTCTCGACCGATGACCCGTATGACTATAACCAGTGGAACCATCAAAACTGGGAAGATGAACCAACCACATGTAATGATTATTCTCTTGGATACCCTACCGTTGAGAACCTACCAGAAACGATCCAAGAGGATGAAATTCAGTATACCATGGAATGCCTTACGGAAATAAGAAAAACAATGGAAGCACTTGAATTCGCGCCTTGAAAAGGATAGAAGAAGCTCGTGCATCCCAACTACAATCCAATCCAGAAATACAATGCCAGGGAAAGTGATCCTCACTCGCTTTTGACGAAATCGAATTTGGAATGAGGAGTTGGATTCCATTAACGAGCACGTGGTTCAATTTCCCAATGAGCCGATCTCGATGACTGTTCAAAAGAATGGTGGAGATACATGGGTGTCTTTCAAATACAGTGATGATGACACACCTCCCTTACTTGACACACATGAATTCAATGATGAGGTAGAGGTTAGTTCATTCGAACCTCAACCGAATTTAGGAATAGATTGTGAGGAAAGCAATCTCATCTCAAGTGTGTACTGCACTGAATTGGAAGCTGAGAAGTATTGGGATGAGATTCATGAGAGCACAACCCAAATTCTCCTGGAATCAATCTCAAGTATGGTCCAGGTCAATGCTCAAGAAGCACACGAAGTGATCGGTCATACTGAGCTACTTCACTCACCTAACATATCTGATTTAAAAGTGGAAGATGAGCTCATTAAAACCGACCCTTCTAACTTCTGTGAGACATGTTTGGACCACTCTTCTGAATTGAATGATAATGTGATTCGGGAGAAGGACGAGCTGCTCGCTACAACTCTCGAATTTGAAACCACTCAATTAAGACCACCATCTGAGCTGTACACGTCTGACAGTTCAACGCCTCGATTGAGTAGTTTCAATGAACAAAGTGATCCCATCGATGCTTCCCCTATTGATCTTCAATATGTTTGTGCGAGTGGAGCAAGAGAACATATCTTCATATACTTTTAAGGGCGAGGGAGTCCTTGAGCATCTCATTACAGATTTCCATGAGGAAAATAAGTCACTCTCAGCTGAAATTTCCGACTCTTTTGATAATTGCTGGGCACACTACTTTTCAAAGTCAAACGATCCCATGTCAAAAGACAAAGTGGATGCCTTTCAAGACAACATCTCGGTAGTTATCACCGACGAGAGAACCCTTATTTTGAAGCCCCTTCTTCCCCGATCCTAACCGTCCACCATTAAAGGAGGAGGAGCCGAAAATTGAACAAGTTTGACACTTCGAAATGTGTTGAGGCTACATCACTTTTTGCGAAGTTTTCTAAACTTTATCTACTTGTAGTCTCTGATTCACCATGGGATACTAACGTTGAAACTTCTTCTGTCACAGGTGAATCATACATACTCTGGTTACCTCAAGCAATGCGATGGAAAATTTTTTATGAGGTACATAAGTCTCTCTGGAAAGTCATGCTCCAGGGCACCCAAGCCTTTTGTAAAAAGGGCTTTTGGATGATCTTGTTAAGGAACTTACTGAGGAACTTATCAAGATACTGGCCAGAAGATGAACCTTGCAGCATGAGTAGATAGTTCAATGTTTGTGGGTAACATTACTGCAAACCCTCACGAGACTACAACTCGTCCACTAGGGGCAACCTAGGGGTTTAAAGGCTTGTTGCATGCGCTAAATGCAATCGAAAGCACCTGCGAAAGTGGTATAGGTAGGATTTTATTTTTGTTATTTTTGTTCTACTTTCTCTCCTGTGTTGACCGGATTCCATGCTTCTATCTCTTGGGAAGTCTCTCTCGATTCATCATCCAGGTACTATCTTCCCATCACTTTGCATTTACTTTCGCTGTCCCATGTGCATTCCATGCTCATATCTTTTACATTGAGGACAATGTAGATTTTAGGTTGGGGGTGGGAGATTAGGTTACCTAATCAGTGTTTTCTTGGTCTTGAGCAAAAAATTGTGAAAATTTTTAAATTTTTTCTGGAAATCCTTGTGAATTTGAAGTGATTTTGACAGATATCCTAGATTTAGAATTTCATGATACGTATTGTTGGTAATTCATGACTTTTGGATTCAATTATCTGTAGATTTCACAGTTAAGTTTGAATTGTTAATCCATGATTAGAAGTTGTAAACATTGATTGAGTCATGATTTCACATACCACATCTCACTTACACATTGAGATTTCAGTTTGATATTGAATGATTAATTTGGTAATCACTGAGCATGAAAAGAAACCAGCCTAAAAGATTTGGCCATCAGGGTATAAAAAGGAATTACACCATGGGTTTGCTCCCTATAGGTGTGGATTCGATTTTCCATGATTAGCAGTTAGACAGAGCTGGGCAACTAGTTTCACCATAGGTTTGCTCCCTATAAGTGAAAATTTGATTCCCATCTTGACCAAAAAAAAAAAAAAAAAAAAAAAAACAAAAGAAAGAAAAGAAACTAGAAAATGAAAGAATGATCTGTGCGACAAAGTACCGGTTTAGGTAATGGTTGTTATGAATTTTCTAATTGGTTACTAATGATATCATGAAATCGACAATTTGATCTCTTAATGATGATAAGGCTGAGATTTCACTATACACCCATGGAACTCAATGTTTAAAATTATTCTAGTTTATGGATTAATATTTGAACTTGATTATGAAATTCACCATGCATGAGAGGTTAGGAGAAATCGATAATCAACATTCATGAATCTTAAGAATTCTCATATCTGGATTGTTTCTCAAAATATCACTCGGTTTCACAAGAATTGTCTCGTAATTCTCAAACTTAATTTTCGCATATTTTGCTCGGGACTAGCAAAATGCTGGTTGGGGGTTGTGTTGAGGGTCAAATATTGCATAGCAGACCCTAGTTATTGTCTACATTTACGAACACGATACTGTTTAACAGACTATTTTAAACGTGTTTGTGATGCAGGGTGTATGTATGAGCGTGGACTGAAAAGAATGCTAAGGGCATGGAATTAATGCACAGAAGTCACCAAAGGCAAGGGATGGACTCCAGGGGACCAAGATCAACGTCAGAAATCTAAGGAAATTGAGAAACTGAAGCTCAAGTGGCCTGAAAGGCGGTCAGAATGAAAGATCACGGGGTTCCCGCCATCTGTTCAGCTCAAAACTTCATACATGGCCTGAGGAATGTAAATTAACCGTACAAATCTAATTTCAACCGTTCGGTCCTTGCAGAAGTGACTGAATGGACAGATCAGCCCATAAAACAGCGATTCGGGGCCCACCAGAGTTCTGGATATGCTTCAATTTTTGTCTCAACCGTTAAACTGAGGTGACACAGCTGTTGAGCGGATCGGATTTCACACAAACATTACAGTGGATCCCATGTGTACACAGGCGTGTACACAGCGAATATTCACTGGCCGTGCACCGAACAGAGAAAGTCGGTCAGCGATTGCGCTGACCGACGAATCACGTCTCCGTCTCTGCTTAAACAGCGAGGACGCACCCGACCCGCCGTTTTTCAGCACTGGGGTCCACCCTTCATCCAAATCAGCCATCTGAACCGTCCATTGAGTCCATAGGGTAGGCGGGACCATCGCCTAGGTGGCAGAATCCCGGAAGACGACGAGGATTTTTTTTTCAGCCGTTAAAATGACGATAAACGGTGCAACATGTGATCTGGAAGACCACATCGAATTCAATTCAAAAAAGACCAGATCCAAACGGTTTTTCGAGCCTAATTCAATGGTCGGACTGGATTCTAAAAATACAACAAGAAGTGGGCTTCACCGAGAGCCAGCGTGCATCTGCTGCGGACTCTGTTTACGCAGGTCCGAAAAATTCCGGACGTTGCGGATCTTTGTTCGTGGTCGGATGAACGATCTGGACCGTTCATTCATCCCGTGGGATGGCAAAAACTCATGCCTAGGTGTCCTAATATCAAGAGGCAGCAGAGATTTGATATCAACCGATCAAAGGGAGGATGGACGGTAGAACGAATGTCTCAATGGGCCGCACCAAAACAGAAGAAAACCGGTCATTTCTGACCGGTTTTCCGTTCTTATTCCAGTGAACGGAGTGGATTTCGAGACTTCCGTCGCTAATGGGCCCCACCGAGCTTCCCGCAGCTCCCCTGCGTATGGATTACGCAGGTTCAACGTCCGTGAAAACCGGGAATTCTGGGAGTTTTTGGTCCACCATCTTTGATGGATTCAAAAATCCAAACCGTCCATCGTATTGTTAGTCCGAAAACGTCCCAAGAGATGGTATTCCTTTTGACAGATCACAGGAACAAGGGAGTTTTGGAGGTCCGATTTTGGCTGCGAAAACACTACGCATGCGGCCGATTTCTACTGCTGCGAACGAGTTGCGCTCCGACTCCAGCAAGGTTTCCTTCCAGGCTCTATAAAAGGAGAGGGAGAGAGGGTAACGAAACATTCATTCACGGCTAGAGAACGGCTGGAGCAGGGACTTGGACGGAAGCACTAGGCAGTTTTTTTTCTTCTATTTTTATTTTTCTTTTTCTTTTCTTTTATTTTTTGAGAGTTTTAGCTCCATCATGTTGAACTAAACCTCTTAGCTAGGGCTAAGAGGTGAAGCTTGTAGCGTGATGGGAGACCTCTTTGCTTGTGCCTTTGTTTAGACTGAATTGATGTTGATTTTGGGGTTTTTAATTAAGGGAATGTTTTCAGTCTTTAATGGTCTGTTGTGACTGAAATTACAATGGGTCTGCAATGGCTTTGAACATGTTCTTTTCCTCTTTATGTTTATGACGTCAGGAAGCCCTGTTGTTCACCATCGTCTCCTGGGCATGGTTGGATGTCGGTACCCTTCCTAACCTTCATACATTGATTGGTTGCTAACTAGTTTAATTCTGTTGTTTGCTATGTCTCCTGGGCATGGTTTGGTGATGGAATCCATTCTAATTCATATACCTTTCATCTTTTCAAAACCATATCAACGGTAGTTCAGTTAGTTTTCCTGACTTTTAATCCAGGCATAAGATCTCCCTGATCTCAACGAGTGGATCCTCTGAATCCCTAGTTTCCCTTCTCTGAATTTTTCCTAAGTTTTAGATTAATTGTTTCACCATTATTCCTCAAATTACAATTGATTTAGATTTCATCTTAGCCTAGTTCTAGATCTGGTTATTTTTAGAAAGCGTACAGGTTTCAGTCCCTGTGGATTCGACCTCGGTCTTACCGAGTTTATTACTACATCACAACCCTATACTTGGGGAGTAAACACTCCACGACCAGATTTTAGGCGATCGGTACCAACCAATGACCTTGGGGAGTCGCTATTCACCCATGGTTACTTGTGGGTGAGATCTAAGTCTTCAGGTTCTCTAGTGGGGTTTATAACTCGTCCTAAGTCGGTTTCCACTCTTGTAGAGGCTAACACTAGGAGATTTAGTGTTGATTGTTTCAGTTAGTTGATTAGTTCTCATTTAGTTGTGTTAGTTGGTATCACGGGGTGGTTTAAAGTCAGATAGTTGTTTTTAGTTTGATTGTTAGTTTCAAGTGGGGGTAGTTTGTCCTATTTAAATTGAAAATTTATGTAAAGAAAGAAATTATTTTAGGGTCGTTACAATATTTCTATAAGAACACCCGAGTATAGAAAATACGGGGCGTTACAATTTGGGATCCAATGTCCACACTTGGACAGGTAAAAGGAGAGCTCTATGCCTTGGCATGAATGTTGCAACTAGTCTATCCTATAATGTAGAGCTCTATCCTTGAGGTGTTGTGAGGTGGGATTAGGTAGTAATGATAAACCTGTTTTATGAGGCTCGTCATATGACTCCATGCCTTTCCTCGAGGTCCCAATGCATGGCGCCTCCTAGTGGGAAATAATATTTTGGTAAGTGAGGCTCACCTTGGCTAGCATCTGCGAGTAAAGTTCTTTTGTCTTCTTGTATTGCATAAAGGTCAATGAATGTTCTAAAAAGAGGATTCCATTCAAGTGATCATCTTATCTCATGCTATAATACAAATAATCTTATACGTATCTCCTTTTGGCCCATTATCCTACTCTTACCATATCCCACATTTATGATAGATCTTTAAAAACTAGATACGAACTGTTAATTTTATAAAATAGTGCATATAATTACTTTAAATCAATTATTTATGAACTAGTTCAATTAGCAATATTGATCAATCATTCCAATTCTAATACAAGGCTAAACCCACAATGACAATAAATCCTTTGCTGAGAATTTTAATTCCAATGAAAATATGATTAACCACCCAACCCACCAGGATCTACTAAGAAGCTCACATATTGGTAAGTAAAAGCAATTGATCAAATCCCACTATAACCCTATGTTTTTTCAAGTTTAAAGATAAGTATAACAAGCATAGGAAACGCAAGTAAATACCAAATTGTTAGAGCCATCTTGATTTTCTAAATCTAGTCAATATGTATACATGCACACACCCACACATGTGTGGGAACGATGACGTATGGTAGAGACTCACGAGATGCATAATAATTACAGTATACAATGACCTATAGATTAGACTATCTTGACTTATCAATAACCATTACAATATTTTAGGTTTATAAAAAACTAAACAAGTTAGTTCTTGTAGTATAATTCATATCGAACTAGTCTTATTTTATTTTCAAAGAATACAAAATTTTGATGAAGTCTCCCAACATACTCATCCAAATTATATCAATTCCATGTATATATATGACTGTTAACAAGGTGGCCCTAGGTTGCCTTCACCATGAATTTTGAACAATTCAAGTTGGGCCTATTTATAATTTTGATTTTTACTAGCTCGAGTTTAGCCCATTAACAGCCTTATATATACACAACAATAATGAGTAATAAACTGGACATTAATGAATAAAATATATAATTTATTGGACTAAAATGACATATATTCCAACGCCTTCTTGGTGAGTTAATTTCTATATGTAAAACAAAGCAAGCATCACTAAGCAGTGCTGCAATAAAAAAAAAAATAAAAAAAAAGAAGAAGAAGAAGAAGAAGAAATGAAATGGCTAACTAGGTGGGAAAACCTGGCTACCCATTGACCCAGATACTCCCTATTGCTCATGAAGGATCAAGTTGATTATGTGTGAAATTTTAAAATAAGCTACCTTATTTAAAAACTTGGAGCATACCTAAGTAGTTGGGCAACTTTCAAGGTAGGTGACTTTCATGTTGTGGCCCATCTGGTTGCACGGCTCTGATGTCATGGTGGTATATCTGTATGTAAATACTATTTACTGTTCAAATTACCAGGACAATCACCTACAACCGGTTGTACTGTAAATCTCATCTTTTATGCCTTCAAAACATTAAATTTCATTTTCTAGGTGATCATATCTATGAAATTATTAATTAAACCATTTAAAACTGGTTAAAAAGTGCATTGTCTGTGCACATGAGGCACGTGCTTTACATTGTAAGAGGATTAATATGATTCTCTTGATTGCGTGATCTGGAACATTGATTGGTTGGGCCCCACCGTGGATGGAACTTTCCATGGAATCCCTTCAGTTGAACAATCTTAACCTCAGCGGTCCATGAATAGTGGACGAATATCAACGGCTAGGATCTTATAATCTTTGGAGAGTTTCTATGCATGGTCCAGTCAAGGTGGACCAACAACAGACCAAACCAATTCTCTGAATGTGGAAAATGTTACACAAAAGCTGTTGGGAGAGGTTGCAGTGAGTTCTTTTCTGGTTGAGAAGATGTGGGACTGCCAACCAACATCTACATTTTCTATGATGCTTGTCCCTTTCTTATCCTTATAGATCAGGGACTTGTTTTTATACACGTGGCAAAGTTGCATAAGATCTGAATCGTTCATTAGGATCACTACACGTTGGGTGGGCCATGACCCAAGAAATACATCAATTGGATAATCCTAATCAGTCTAATAGAAAACCTTCAGGTATTGAAAATCACAGCCACAAAAACTCAACTCAACTTTCTTTTGGATGTAATAATCTGAGGGTTGGGATTTTCAATCCGCATGAGTTTTGGGATATGTACAATTTGAAGTAGGGCTAATAGGTGATCGGTTCAGATCCGTTTATTTTGGGCATATGCTCCCAAAGCAGGTCACTGATGCATAGTCCTTCCATACACCTCCGTGTACTTAAATGGATAAACGTACCTGTTTTAGGCTAGAAACATTTATTGTGTGGTCGGATCCACCGAGTTCATGGTCGAACTTGTGGCCACAAAGTCAGATTACAACGGATAGCGTTTTCACAATAAATGGTTGGTGGAAATTGCAAGATGATTGAACCACGACCGTTGGTGGTCGAACGTTGGGATCTGCACTTCCAAAAAGGTAGTCAGATTGGCTCGTGGGGACCACACCTACTTGTGGTAGGAGTGGGGTGGGGACATAACGGCACGGTGATCGGGACCGTTCATCCCGTGGGTCCCATCATAAGACTCCAAATTTCGTGTCTATTGTTCTAAGCCATTGGTTTTTATGGGATCCAAACCGTTCATGAGGGTCTCCCCCGCATGAACGGTGAAATTCAAGCCAATCCCAACATGTGGGCCACCGAACAAATGCAGAGGTTTTTACTTGGCCGTCCAGCGTTTTCTATGCACGGTGGGGCTCACTTAAATGCACCGGATTATATGGTACACGGACGCGGATTGCGTCCTACCCACGACCCTCTCGAGCTGGGAACGGGCAGGAGCTTTGAGTGGCCAGTGTGATGTATGGGTCTTATCCACACCGTCCATACATTTTTTCCTATCATTGTAGGGTATAAATACAAAATTGAGATAGATCCAAGGCTCAAGTGGACTACACAGTGGGGATTAAATACATACCGTTGAAAACATTTTGCAGGCCACAGAAGTTTTGGATGGAGATGATATCTGTGTTTTATCTTCATCCAGGTCTATATAACTTTATGAATAAGTTGGATGGAAAAAAAAAACATCACGGTGGGCTCTAAAAAAGTTTTAACGCTAAGAATCATCATCACCGCTGCTTCCTGTGGTGTGGTCCACTTGAGCCTTTAATCTGCCTCATTTCCTATCTATCAATCTAAAATGATACGAAAAAATTGATGGACGGTGTGGATAAGACCCATACATCCCGGTTGCCACTCAAAGCTCCTGCCCGTTCCCAGCTGGAGACGGGCGGGGGTAGGACGCAATAGCCGTAAAAATATAGGCAGCCGTACAGGCAAGTGAAAATAATTTCCTTCTCCAAACAAAAGGAGGACGCGGATTGTGCAGTGAGGAGCTCACCACGGATACTCTGTGGGGCCACCGTGATGTATGTTATCCATCCACGCCATCCATCCATTTGTCCACCTCATCTTAGGACAGGAGAGAAAAACTAAAACATGTCCAAGTCTAAAAGGGACCACATTACAATAAGTAGTGAGAATTGAACCCCTACCGTTGAAAACTCATTGAAGGCCACAGAAGTTTTGGATCAAGATGATATTTGTGTTTTCCCTTCATCCAGTTCTTCGTGACCTTATGAATAGGTTGGATGACAAATAAAATTACTGTGGGCCCTAGGAGTCATTATCCTTTTTTTTTTTTTTTATTTTTTTTTTATGGTGTGGTCCAATTGAGGTTTCGATATGCTTCAATTTTTGTACTATAATCTAAAATGATCTGAAAAAACGGATGGACGGAATGGATAAAACACATATATCACGGTGGCACTACAGTATCCACACGCGTGGTGAGCTCCTCACTGCTCGATCCGGACGCCGATTGCGTCCTACCCCCGTCCGGGCAGGGCTCTCTGGGATCCACTGTGATGTAATTTTTTTTATCCATGCCGTAGAGATTTTCTCTCAAAACATTTTAAGCTATGATAAAAAAAATAACGACGCAAAAGGCTTTAATGGACCACAAATCGGGGATTAAACATTCACCATTAAAAACTTCTTAGGAGCTGGAGATGCTTCGGATCAAGCTGATATTTATGTTTTCGCTTCATCTACGTCTACGTGACCTTATTAATAGGTTGTATAGTAAAAAAACATCATGGTGGCCCTTAGAAATGTTTCAACGGTGAATATCATATCACTGCAGCTTCCTTTGGTGTGGTCCAATGGAGCTGTGAACCTACTTCATTTTTTTATCTCGTACCTTAAAATGATTTAAGAGAAAATATCAACGGCGTGGATAAAAAACTTACATCACAGTGGCCCCAGAGAGCCCTGCCCGGACGGATTACCGTCCGGGCGGGGGTAGGACGCAATCCGCGTCCGCTCGATCCAAGGTCAACATTCTTTGACAAAAAAGGAAACTTTTTCCCGCAGGTATTTCCCAAAGAATGTACAACCCGATGTACTGCACCATGATACGTCGGTAGTATAGCCAGTCACATCGGGTCCTTTCAACAATCTAAACCACACCATATATATGATGGGCTCACGTGAACGGAAAGTACTCCAAAACAAATTTTAGATCGATATATTCAACCCTTTGATTATTTCAATGTTAATTAGACCGTCCATTTTCAAACCAGAAAATCAAAGGCCCGGTTGTAATATTCCAAAGTAAGAATTTTGATATGCTAAGCCTCATCCAATGTGTGAGGCCAATCATATAAACGGTTTTGATCATTGAAAGATGGCCTTAAATCTAAAGGCTGAAGTCCCGATGTATCTTACCGCAATACGTCAAGCTGTATCCAGCAAACCTCTATCGAACGCTTTTAAGAGCCCAGCATACACCTCCATTCTCCACCAGGAGAAACCGCGAAGAGAGATCAGATACTAGATAGATGATGGCATCACCTGTACGCCCACGTGTGACGCATGTGAAAGATCAGGTGGGACCACGTATGATGTTACCCTGTCCAAAAATCCAATCCGGTGCGCTTATCAAACGACGCATACTTTTCGTTGAATAGAGGCCGTTGCTGATTTTAATCGTACCCATTCATTTCCTCAAGCATCTACATCCCACCTGAAGATTGGATTGGTTTGACTCATGGAGACCAAAAAAAATTGAAATTCAAGCCCACCTAGTCAATGGACCAGATGTCTCACGTGTTACAAATTTTCACGTGTACGCAGATTAACCCCTTCTATTTCACTCTCGCGAATCGCGATATCAGTCCTAGATAAGCATATCTCAACGCAAGAATACGTATATGGAATTTGTATAATCGATAAGGGCATTATCGTAATTTTATCAGTAATCTTAACCAGAGTTAACCATGGTTAAGGGAGGTAGGTGGTTTGACCAGTCGGGTTTGGTGGGCTTTGGTTCGACCAAAAGGCCGCATATAAAAGAGCCCTCTCTGCTTCTCAACTTTCTTTCAGGGTCTCTTTCGCTCTCCAGGCCTCTCGAGACAATTCCGTTTCTTTACAGAGACTCCCTCCTCTCCTCTTGTGTCGGAGATTTGATCTCGACCGTTCAGTTCACGGATTCTCGTCGTCCGTTCGATCGTCCTCCGCAGGGCTCATCTAACGGTTCAGATATCATGCAGTCCAGCTCCATGAAGATCTCTCCGTTCGATCTGATGTCGGCGATCCTGAAGGGGAAGTCCAATCCGGCGGCCATTCCGTCAGATTCCGGCGCTGCTGTTATCATCGAGAACCGCGATTTCCTGATGATCCTCACAACGTCGATCGCTGTCTTCATCGGATGCGTAGTGATCTTCATCTGGCGGAGGTCGAACGGCCAGAAATCTAGCAAAGTCGTGGACCCGCCTAAGCCGTTGATCGTGAGGACCGAGCCGGATCCGGAAGTGGATGACGGGAAGAAGAAAGTCACGATCTTCTTCGGCACGCAGACTGGCACTGCAGAAGGATTTGCCAAGGTCAGTGCTTGCTCGTCCTGTTTCTTTGATTTCTGGCTTGGATTCCTCGGTTCTGTTGCTTGATTTTATTTTTCGTTTTAATTCAGGCACTGGCGGAAGAGGCGAGGGCACGGTATGACAAAGTGATTTTTAAAGTCGTTGATCTGGTAATTTGATTTTTTTTTTTTTCACCGATCTTGAGTAACGTCTGAGAATTTGTAGCTGTTGCCGGTTGTTAGATGGTTAGATGTTGATGAAAGGATTGAATTTTGTGACAGGATGATTATGCGGCCGATGACGATGAATATGAGGAGAAGATGAAGAAAGAAACCATATCGTTTTTCTTTTTAGCAACGTAAGTTAGAGTCTTTTTAGATTGGTTTAAATTCCTGTTCTCTCAATTTTTATTTATGTATCTATTTTTTAAAATTTAGATATGGAGATGGTGAGCCAACAGATAATGCTGCAAGGTTTTACAAATGGTTTACAGAGGTGAATTTTGAGAATTTCAGCTGAGATGCTTTTATTTCTTTTCTTTTGAATTTGCATGGTGATTTCTATTACTTGGTTTTTTCAGGGGAATGAGAGGGGAAACTGGCTTCAGAACCTCAAATATGGTGTTTTTGGGCTTGGAAACAGGCAGTATGAGCATTTTAATAAGGTTCGGGGAAAAAAAAAGAAGTTGAATATTACGGGCTTTTAGTCAACACTTCTTTTACCTTTTGGCTGCTGCTGACATTTGGTTTATGCTGTGTTTTAAAAAACAGATAGCTAAGGTGGTGGATGACTTGATTGCAGAACAGGGTATGTGTTTTGGATAGCCTGATTCCCTTTTCTTTTTCTTTATTATTTTTTTCTATGTTTGGACGATATGGGCTTGTTGAGGTCATTGAACTTGATTAAGTGATATCTAACTGTGTCATCTTTGTATGCGTTATTAAATACCTACCTATTTCCATGAATTAGTTACAAAATCCCATCTTAACCAATGAACTTGCCTCTATCAATGGTATCTGCCTTACATTTGCTGGATTAATTTTATGGTTTACTTCAATTGATGAATTCATGTCCCATTGTAATTGGTTGGAAGTTCTATTTGTGTCTTTTTCTGTTGAAATAAAAACTGCGGCACTGATTCAATTGGGATTTTGATCAATTTAGTGATTTGTTACAGATTAATAAATATGATTTGTATTAAGTGCCATTCATTTCTCCTCATTATGTTACCTGTTAACGTCATGAGGAAAATGTGTCTTTTTAACCGATATAGGGCAGGGTCTTGTTCATTAGGTGTGTATTTTTTTGTTTTTAATATTATGTTTACTGAGTTTTGGTGATGCTGCTATGCTCACCCCTCTCCAGATGCACCTTTATGTGCAGCACGTGTGCTAAGAGAATGAATGCGAAATTATGATTCGGGATAGTCCGTTTGACATGCATCCTCTGAACGGGTGTACAAGGGGCCCCTAGCAGCAGGATGAATGAACACAAAAAATTAGGATGCATTCATGTTGCTCCACAATTATACGTTGAATGGGCACTTTGGCAAGTGTATTTTTAGCCATACATTCCTTATGTTGTATGCATTCATCTGCATGGTGGGGATCACCTTATGCATTGTTGGATATCCCACGCACTAGCCAGGTTGGCACTTGTGCTGTGTAAAGATGTGTTTGCAGATGATTTTGCTTGCTCATTGATATTTTAAGTTAGTCTTTAAAATGTTTCTGTATAATGTGCATAACAGTACATTCAAATTACACTACAAAAGAGGTGTTGTATTTATGGAGTTCTAGAAAGCTTGACCATTATCTAGAAACAATTGCATGTGAAATATGTTTGGAACAAAAAGCATTTTTCAGTCTGGATGTGTATGGTGTTCATTGTATCTGATGGATCACTCTCTTTTTTAATTTGGGAATTTGCAATCAACAGGGCAAGAGTGTTACTGAGTTTGCATGTTTCAGTTTTGATAGAAAGTGCTATTGTACATCCCATTGCTTTTCTGCAATTCTCCTAATCCATTGATGGTAGCTCATCTCTTTTTTCCTTTTGTACAGGCGGCAAGCGGCTTGTCCCGGTGGGTCTTGGAGATGATGATCAATGCATTGAGGATGACTTTACTGCATGGTGTGGAGAACTTTCATATTTCTCAGCATCTCTTTGATAGACTATAACCCTTCCACACTAGATAATACCAGATGAACCTAACATTTGTAAACATTGTTTGACTTACCTCATCTATTTGTTTGCTATCTTAGGCGAGAGCTTGTATGGCCCGAGCTAGACCAGTTGCTTAGGGATGAAGTTGATGCATCTGGTGCTACTACGCCTTACACTGCTGTTGTGCCAGAGTACCGAGTTGTATTTTATGACCCTGAAGATGCAGCACTTCAAGAGAAGAATTGGAGTAATGCAAATGGCCATGCTGTCCATGACGTTCAACATCCATGCAGGTACCAATGCAAATTATACATCTTGATGCTCATGATTATTGATTTTCCCTATTTGTTACTTCTGTAAATTGACATGTCTTACTTTCTTAATGAAGAGCTAATGTGGCTGTGCGGAAGGAGCTTCACACCCCAGCATCAGATCGTTCTTGCATTCATTTGGAATTTGACATTTCTGGCACAGGGCTTGCGTAAGTTCCATGAAGTTTTTTTGTTGAAATGTCATATTATTCATCATGCTTCATGTTAAAGGGTTGTTCATTGAATTGCAATTATCAAACCTTTTTGATAGGCTTTGTTTCTTTTACACTTATGCATGTTCTATCTCATCTGTGAAGATGCACTTGCGTCATTGGTCTGAAGATGCACTTGCGTCATTGGTCAGCAATACAAGATCTAGTTATCGATCTTGTAATGGACCAATGTGAGTTAAATTAGGGATTTTCTCTGCATGCATTCCTGTGTTCTTCTGAAAATATCTGATTAGTCAGTATGCCCATATCATATTTCTTCTTGTTATAACTGTTCCATTTTGGATGTTTATGAAGGTGGATAATCTGTTTGTTTTTCTTTCACTGTCAACGTTTGAGTGAGCTGTAGTTTTTGGCTTTCTTCAGAAGCCCTTCAGGTTGTATCTCTCGTTTTGCTTTTAATAAAATTTCATAAAAAAAGAGGTCTCATTTTGGTTATAATTTTTGTCTCTAAAGGCTTGACTGTTCAATAAAAGTCTAGTAATTGTTTGGGGACATGATTTCCTTCATAGAGTCATTAAGACAGATTTTACATGGGTGCATTATCTGAGAAGCCTACATTGTTAAAAGATGAGGCTGCTCCTGGTAAGAAGCATTCATGGGCAGAAGCTCACGCTGTTGAAATATGAGATTGCTGTTAGTTAGAAACATCACTCGAAACGTTTTCTGTCCTTGCTTGGAAGGGGCTTATTGGTGAAAATTTGATTGTTTGAGGAGAAAAGATTTTGGGAATATATGATAACTTTGAATAAGAAATTCTTTACTTGATCGGTGAAGAAAACTGTATCCTAAGCAACATAATTGCCATCTATGCATACCATCAGTGTAAAGTGCATATTGAGATACCTTCAACTTATCTGAGGAAATGCACTGAGGAATATTGTGTTCGTCTTTCTTGATTTCCCTAGTTCATCAGTTCTTCCAAATATAAATATTCAAAATTCTCTTGTTTCTTTGAAGTAAAAAGGACTACCTTTTTCTTTCTTGTCATGTATTGAAGATTTTGACAATGCTATTGCAATCAACATACTATATTCTCTGCTAAAAAAATTAGTGGGTTAAGCAGATACTGAGTTCCATGTGCTATAAAGTTTAAGTCAGTCATAGTGGCATGGTCCTCTTGCCACTGATGTTCGTCCTTTATTACCCATCTTTGACCCTAACACATCACATGGAATCATGCACGGAACACATGTTATTTGACATTGCTATTGTTGACACTAGCCAGCCTGGCATGCCTCATCTCCTTATTGAGAATTTTAGTTTATTTAAGTGAAAAATATTGAAAGCATACCTTTTTAAATAAGAATAACTGGCGCACTAAAACATGGAAGTGAGATGCATGAAGGCCTTGTTCAAATAGCCATGTTGATTTGTGTTAACCATGCATGTCTTACATGTTTTGAAAGAAAGAAAGAAAGTGTTGTGTTCTTGTCACATGAAATACTGGTTAGCTTGTTGGTGCAGTTCTCGCGTGAACTGATCTTTTGTGCATGCTCTGTTTTTCTTCAGGTATGAAACAGGGGACCATGTTGGTGTGTTTGCTGAGAATTGTACTGAAACTGTGGAGGAGGCAGAAAGCTTATTAGGCCTCTCACCAGACACTTTCTTCTCCATCCATACGGACAAAGAGGATGGCACGCCCATCAGCGGAAGCTCCTTACCACCCCCATTCCCATCTTGCACCTTAAGAACTGCTCTTGCCCGATATGCTGACCTCTTGAATTTCCCTAAAAAGGTAATTCTTCATCTTTTAAGTCCTCTTTCATGTTTCAAGCAGGTTTTTGTATTTCAAGAAACTTCTCTATGGATGGCTTTTTGATATGCATGTATGTATTGGTTTTTGTGTTTTCTGTTTTTAGGCTGCTCTAGTTGCATTAGCTGCTCATGCTTCTGACCCCAGCGAAGCTGAACGACTAAGATTTCTTGCTTCCCCTCTTGGAAAGGTTGGGACTATTCTTTTCAAACTCTGGCATCCTACATCTCTTGCTACCATTCTCATTATGCACATGGCTTTCCTCTTCGTGCAATTCTTTTCAAACTCTGGCATCCTACATCTCTTGCAATCATTCTCATTATGCACATGGCTTTCCTCTTCATGCAGGATGAATATGCACAGTGGGTAGTTGCAAGCCAGAGAAGTCTCCTAGAAGTCATGGCCGAATTTCCGTCTGCCAAGCCACCTCTTGGAGTTTTCTTTGCAGCAATTGCCCCTCGCTTGCAGCATAGATTCTATTCGATCTCCTCTTCTCCAAAGTGAGCAGCATTTTGAATTTGCACTATTCTGTTTGCAGTTATCAAAATTTTTTTTTTTTTCATCTAACATCAATTAATTTTTATTTGCAAATATGTTTACTGCAGGATGGCGCCATCTAGAATTCATGTCACGTGTGCGTTAGTGCATGGACCGACACCCACAGGGCGGATTCACAAAGGCGTGTGTTCAACCTGGATGAAGGTATTTTCCATGTTAATATTGTTGTGAAAAAGAAACAGAAAATCTTTGAAAATATAAAACGACTAGTATTTTTTGGAGGATCAATCTAAAATGACTAGTTATTAATTGGGAAATTAGAAGGGCATGAATCTGATTCATTATGTGAATCTGATTGATTTTGTGCTTTCCTCATGCCTTCGTTGGATCCATCATGTTCTTGTCTTATTTAAATTCACCATTTGCAGCATTCGGTTCCGTTGGAGGAAAGCCGCGACTGTAGCACAGCTCCTATTTTCGTGAGGCAATCGAACTTTAAGCTGCCTGCAGATTCTTCTGTACCAATTATCATGATCGGTCCTGGAACGGGATTAGCTCCCTTCAGGGGTTTCTTGCAGGTTTGTAATGCACAGATGGAATTACTGTTTTCTCCTTATCAATGAGCTCAAAAGCTCCTAACAAAGGCACCTTTCTTGCATTTGGGTTTTTCAGGAAAGGTTTGCTCTGAAAGAAGCTGGAGCAGAACTGGGCCCTGCCACGCTCTTCTTCGGCTGCAGAAACCGCAAAATGGTAATGCACTTATCAAACCTTTCATCATTAAAGAACGGGATTTGCTATTGGTAATCTGTTATTTGATGATGTTTCCTTCATGGTGAAATTCAATTGGATGTGCATGACATGCAGGACTTCATCTATGAGGATGAGTTGAACAACTTTCTTGAAGCAGGCGCACTTTCTGAGCTGATCATTGCTTTCTCACGTGAGGGGCCGACAAAGGAATATGTGCAGCACAAGATGGCAGATAAGGTAACCCTCGTAAAAAGATGAAATGCTCTGCCCCCCTCTTCTTCCATCTGTAATTGGTCCTGAGCATCTCTCTCTCTCTCTCTCTCTCTCTCTCTCTCTCTCTCTCTCTCTCAGGCCTTGGATATCTGGAACGTGATCTCTCAGGGCGGTTATATTTATGTCTGTGGTGATGCTAAAGGCATGGCCAAGGACGTCCATCGTGTCCTCCACACCATTGTCCAAGAAAAGGTATGAAGCCTGGTTGATCTGATCCTTTAAAGGCCTGTTTGTTTGCACGTAGTGTGACAAATGTCAGGTGAAATAATTGACATTCAATGTTGTGTGTTTAACATGAAATGTGATGCTTTTATTTTCTGCTGCCAATGCCATGTCATGTGTATCACTTCCAAGCCAGGCAAAAGTTGGGCCTCATTATAAAGGTCACCAGGGATGAAAATCATGATGGCCCATTCACTGGTGGGAATGGGTGATGATCCGACCTAATGCATGTGTGTGGCCCCACCTGATGAGTGGATTGTCATCAGCATGGTATATCCACCCCCTTTTCATGGATTGGATGAAGAGACATCAACAGAAAATAGAAGTGTTTTATGCTAACACATGACACTTCATGAGGTCATTTCTCATGACACATGACACTTGGGGCAGGTTTGGATACCACCACCAAATAAGCGACGTTTTCTACTTACAGCAGTTGATAAGTAACTTATTTGAGATAATTAAGTTTGGTTTAAGGTCAATTATAAGCAACTTTTTTTTTACCTAAAGTTACTTAATCACTTCAGCTTATTAAGTAGAAACCAAGATAAGCTCTACTTGAGGCATAATGAGTAGCTTAAGTAACTTACGATCCAAACACTCTCTTGATGAGATTGTATCATGTGCATTTTTCCTTTTGTTTTATACATGGCCACCTCTTGCTTGTGTGTGAAGGGGGGCATGTAGATAACCCGGCCTGAAAATTGTGCGGGTGACCTCAGCTGGTGGGCCACACATGTACAAAACAATTGACAATGCAAAAGAAATGACTGTTAGTCCATGGCCTGCCTGATTTTTGGGCTGGGGTATCTGCTTGTGGCAATGCCTGCCTGGTGGAGTTCGTGTGGGTGCAGTGCAGTAGAACTCTTTTAATAGGATTGCAAGTGATGGATGGCCTTACAAATGTGTTTCAGGGATCGCTGGATAATTCCAAGACGGAGAGCTTTGTGAAGAATCTTCAGATGGAAGGGAGGTACCTGCGTGATGTATGGTGAGATATCCGTCTCAGCTGGGATTCTCTCGAGGAAATTGCTGCATAATCAAGCAGATCCTGAAATCTCAGGATAAAAAAAGAGATAAGAGTTTGGGCGATGGCACTCTGTTGTGCCTTTGCCTAATTCACCACCTTGAGGAAGCTGGTCACCGATGATTCCGCTATTCTTTTTTCCTCTAACAAGGATTTTTTCTTCTTCTTTTTGTAATCTATAAATTTATTAAGCAGGTTAATAAGTTATTCATATATGTAGTTTGGTTGATGGTGGGCCACACAAGGTTTGGTGGGCCACCATTTATGGAGAGAGTGGACTCTATAGCCGTGTAGGGTGGGGTAATGTATAAATAGATGACAATTGTGTGCAGTCATTGAGCGTAGTGTTGTGTTTCTTTTATCTGAAACTCTGGAAAACACGGAAAGACGAGAAAGTATTTGGATGCATATCTGAAACTCTGGAAAACACGGAAAGACGATAAAGTATTTGGATGCAGCCCTTCAATTTTAGCTTCTGGATCTTTGGAAATTTCTTAGGAATCATCCCGCAGCGCATGTGTGGATCCCATGGTTAAGTAAAATCTCATATGTTCCTTCTATATAATGTCTGCTTTGTTCCATCAAATGTCGGCCATTGTTATTTCTTCACTTTTGATGTGCAATTGAAGGGAAGGGGGGGTGATGAACGCATACCATACATTTGACCCCGTCCTCGCCCAAGATGGCCGGCCCGTACTGTGGGACCCACCTTGATGTATTTATTCTATATCCACTGTCCATCTGTTTTTCCAGATTATTTTAGGGCATGGGCCCAAAAATGAAGCAGATACAATTCTCAGGTGGACCATACAACAGGAAACAGTGGTGATTGTTCATTAATGGGCCACAAAAGTTTTCGATCAGGGCTGATATCTGTCTTTTCCCCTCATCCAGGTTTATGTGACCTTATCAACAGGTTGGATGGCAAATTACCATTACGGAAAAATTAGGGTGGGCCTTGGAAGTTTTTAATGGTAGGGCGTTCAATCATAACTGTTTCCTATAGTTGGGTTCACCTGAGGTCCGGATCTTCTTCAATTTTAGGCTTATGGCCTTAAAATGATTTGGAAAAATGGATGGATGGTGTGGTTATAGAATAAAGACATCAAGATGGGCCTCACTTGTGGGGTTTATGTGGAATTCAAACTCCATGCATTAATTTATATGTATGTGAAGACTAATCCTGAATCAAAACTCAGGTGGGACACACCTACAACCCACACAAACGCCTATGGACGCAAGCAGTTTGGCCCACTATGAGTATTGGAGTAGTCTGATTATTGGTGTCCCTTACTGGTAGGTTGCACCTGATGAATGGGTTGGATGGCATCAAACAACCTGGTGGAGCCCATTTTACTTCTGGAAATTTCTATGGTGGGTGTCACCCTCCCTAATGTCCTTTGTGCTGGCCATGTCATTTTGGCATTGGGGGGTGGGGGGCACTCACACATCAAGGTGGGCCCCGCATCTCAAACATGCAATTAGTATGAGAGCAAATGCATGTGGTCGTTCCCTTTTTAAGTTGATATGATTGGTTAACCGCAGCTTGCATGCAAATTCCTACTGTAAAAGTCATGGGCCTTACTGCAGATGGAGCAGGCCTTGAAAACCACTGATTGAACAATCATAACCGTCCTTTGAAATTGGATCCCTGACCATTTTTGAGCGGTTAGAATGGTTCGAACAGTCTTATTCTTCCACAATGGACCCACGGTGGGCCCCATTCTGTATGGGAAAATGCCCCAAAAGTGACATTCCATCGATGGTGCCATTTTCTTTTTGCTGTCCATTTGATGGCCCCTGGTTCAGATATATGTTGGGGGACTGTGGAAGCACACGGAGATGAATCAAGAAAAATATTCCAATCATACAATCAAACTCAATCATAAACACTCCAACTTTACCGTAGAAAAATCCTTACAAAAAAGAACAACGGCACAAAGCGATGGTAATGTACTATGAGAGCAGAAAATTACAAGAGAGAGATTAGTTGATTCAAACGAGCCTCGAATCTCCTCAAGCTATGCCCTTGAAATCCTAAAACGAATTAGAAAATTCTCAATACTCCCAAGTCCTGATTACACACACATACACACAAATATATATATATATATATATATATATATATATATATATATATATATATATATATATATATATATATATATCCCATGAGGTTGAGCTGTGTGGGCCCCACCGTGATGCGTTTCGAACATCTACCTCATCAGTCAGATGCACCATTCCATCGTGGGCCTAGGTCTCAAAAATCAAGTCAATCCGTGACTTGTGTGGGCCACACCACATACAGAAGTGGAGAGGGGCCGTGCATCATTAAAACATTCATAACTATTTTTGAGGGCCCACCGAGATGTAGTTTGCAAATCCAGCCCATCCATTATGTGTGTCCCAATTGAATGAGGGTTCAGACCAAGTTTCAGGCGCATGCAAAACTTAGGTGGGCCCCACCAAGTGCTTTTACATGTTTTAACGGTGTCTTCACATAAGTTTAGATGGTATGGCCCACCTGAGTTCCGTATATGGCTGTTTTTTGGGATATCTCATAATTTAAAGGGGACCCATCAAATGCACGGTGTTGATGGTCAAAACGCATCACGATGGGGCCCACACAGCTTGACCTCACAGGTGCTTATCATCGGCTCAAGCGTATTATATATATATATATATATATATATATATATATATATATATATATATATATATATATATATATATATATATAGATGCGTTCACCTGCGAACCAGTTCGTGCGTAGTATGTACGAACTTTTTTGAGAACCCATCATACGTGATGAATCTCGCAAATCTGAACCATTCATGTGAAGCAACACCTAGTGAAACCCCCAGGACCAAGTTTTACGTTTATCTAAAACTTTTATCCATACCGTCCATAGCAAAGAGAAATTCAAATCAAGGAAAGAAACTGTTTACATTTTTCACGGTCCACCAAAGTTTTGGATCAAAGTAAAAATTCATATTATGGGGTTTCATGAGGTTCTGCTTCATGTGGACGGTTCAAATTTGCGAGATTCATCACGTATGATGGGTTCTCAAAAAAGTTCGTATGTACTACGTACGAACTGGTTCGCAGGTAAGCGTTTTCCTATATATATATATATATATATATATATATATATATATATATATATATATATATATATATATAATCACAATTGAAATCGGAAACAAATCCTGCACTTATGTAGTTATGCTCAATGACACTTTTGATGACAATTCGATGGCACTAAGAATGCATTGAGAATTTTTCAAATTTTTCCGATGGCATCTTTGATAGCATCGATGACTTGTCAATGATATCAAACTCCTTAGATGACATCGAGTAGGACACTACAAAGTGTCCAACAACCAACATAAAAGTTTTAGAGTTTTTTGATAGCATCGAGCAGCTGTCAGTGTATCGATGGCATCAACAAACCCTCATGCTAAAATATTTGAGATATCAACAACAATCTAACCATGTAATTGTTGGCCATCTGAAATCGTGGGGCCTACAGTTCCGGTGTGGACTGTCCTACTAACTTCTGATAGATTTGACTAGAATTTTAAGAGGCCTGGAAATCTAAGTTTATTTTTATTTAGTATATTTAAATTATAATTGCTCGTAATGTTAATTTGTAAGTGCAAAGCTAAACCGTCAATGAGCTTGGCCGAGATCACCTGGAGGACCCATTAAAATCTGGCCCTTAGTATTGGTCCCAGCCCTGGTCTTTGGGCGGAAAGTTAGGTCCAAGCCCAGGGAATGTCAGTTACGAAGGAGAAAGGTTCTGGCGTTCTGCCCAGGATTAGGCCCCAACTCGGCCACGGGTATAAAAGATTTAACGTAGAGTCAACCTATATCCAGCCACGCCCAACAAAACGTGGGACCTCTTACCTGTATCAATAGAGCTTTTAAAAAAAAAATCTGGTAGTCAACACCATAGGGAACAATGTCATATCATTGCCTTAAATCCTCTAATTCACATGGCGTGGCCCACTTTTAAGTCTTTGGAATGGTAGGATTTTTGGTTTCTCCCTTCTTCCCTGGTCCATCCTGGTGCTGTCTGATGAACGGCTTGCATGACATGTACATAACAAGGTGGCCCCCACAAACCTACGTAGCCTACTGTCCCCTGTGTTGTGGCGCACATGAGTTTCCATTCGGACGTTTTAACATTGATGGGCGACCAAATGGACGGGGCTGATATGCTGTACACATCATGTGGGCCCCTTGAGTAATAGCGGACCTAAATCCTCCACAGCACCTGTTTGAGGCTGCACATAAAACACTGAAGCTTGTGGGGCCCAGTATGTCGTATATACAAAATCCACTCCGTCCATCAGGCTCGATTCTCAATTCTATGACTCTGAGTACAGAAACTCAGCAAGATTCACATCTCAAGTGGGCCACACCAGAGGAAAAAAGGAGGATGGGATACCAACCATAGGCTTGTTTGTGGGGCCACCTTAGTGAATCAGGTGTAACAAACCAGAACGAAGTGAAATACAAAAATTAGCCTAATTTCAAATATCACACAGGCCATGCCGTATATGCAGTTTTACATTCTCATTTGTGGGCCCCACAAAGAAAAGGGTTCAGCTAAAGAGGGGCAAAAAACAAAAATGCGCATCCAGGGAATCGAACCCTGGTCAGTACCGTGGGAGGGTACTATGATACCACTACACCAGATGCGCTTGTTGTTATAACCGTTTGATAAAATATTTTATAAAGCAATTAAAATATAACCTTCCAAGAAAATCTGAACGTATGTATTATGGCCTCCATGATTAGTATGATCTGACGTATAAATTAATCCCCACCACTTCAGGTGGGCCAAACATGTTTTTTGAACGTGGATGATGGTGCTTTTAAATCTACCTGTTATCTAAGATGAGTAGCTCACCCAACGAGTGGACCGGCCTGATATTTTTGTTAGGTCATCTTCATTTTGAGGCCTCATGCATCACCCAAACATGCCAAGTTGGCACGTGTGCTGCGTTGGGTGTGGGTGGCTAGTAAAGCTTAGCTAAAGTTCACTGTAAGTTCAAAGCTTGAAGCATGTGACATACGTGAGGTACATGCCAACACGTGTGTAGATGGTTTGTATGCATGGAAGGAGGAAGATGGAACGAACCATCGTTTAGAAAACCTCAAAATAGCTATGATGGCTGTTATATTAGTAGAGCTCATTGCTGCTAAGCTTAAAGTTAATGTATACTGATAAGTAGGCATTCATTCATATCAGTTGATATTTGTCCTTTTAAGGATGTGGAATCGTTAAATAAGATTGGTTGAAATCTGTCCGTTGAAACAAAACCATAATTCATTAAAACAATAAAAAAAAATCCCTTCAATTTTGAAGACTCTCCTATAGTTACAGTTGCATAACTTATTGGATTTGTCTGCAATAGCTGATCCATATATATGTTGAGTTGCACCATAAGCCTCTTCATATGAACTATTGCTGTCCTTCCAACCTACTATTGCAGCCGTGGACATTTCCTATTTGATACGTCCTCTCTTCCTTACTACCTATTCTCTTCTAGAACTCCTTTTATATATATATATATATATATATATATATATATATATATATATATATATATATATATATATATATATATATATATATATAGTTTTCTATATAAGAAGTACACATGTAGAAAGAAAGTATTTATTTTTCTTTTGAAGTATTTCTTTGTAAAAGAGTTTTATTTATTTATTTATTTATTTTAACACATGCACACCTACTCTAGCACACACCACAATGGGTATTTGAACTCATGGCCTTCGTGTTGAAATTCTTGTGAGTCTGTGAGGCCTCCTTATATAATAGTGTTCTAAAAATGTCTTTTATTATTATTATTATTATTATTATTTATTTTAGTGAAGAAAAAAAAATGATTATACTATTTTTTAGAAATAGGTATATTTTTAAACCATAAATTGATGATGCAATTCTCATCTTCATCTTTCACATCATGATGTTGGCTGGCATTTTTAGTGAACTTAATTTAGAGTAAAACATCAAGCAAGTAAATATTTACACAATGCATCTGAATTTTTATAGACGGTTAAATTCTTGATCAATACCGGTATTGCTTATTTCTTAGAAGTCAACATCAGAGGTTCATTGCAATTAGGAAAAGGTACTATTGACTTCCACCTAGTGAGGTCGAGATATGTGGCCCTTAATGAGATGTGTGATGGACTCATCAATTAGATGCATGCACCCTTCTAGACCATGGGCCTAAAAATCAGGGCAATCCATGACCTATGTGGGCCACGCCATAGACAATAATTGAGAGTGGATATCCACCCATTGAAATCTCCATGATTGTTTATAGGGTTTATTTAGATGTAGTTTAGTAATCCAGCTCGTCCATTGTGTGTGTCACACTTGGACGAGGGGTCGCACCAAGTTTCAGCCATATCCAAAACTCAGGTGGGCCCCAACAAGTGCTTTTAAATGTTTTAGGCATGATTTCACACTGTTTCAGATGGCGTGGCTTGGTTGATTTTTAATATTTTGCATAACATAGAAGGGAACCACCAAATACATGGTGTGGATTTCTGATACACATCACAGTGGGGTCCACACAGCTCAATCTCATGGGAAGCTCTTATAGTACCTTTTCTATATATATATATATATATATATATATATATATATATATATATATATATATATATATATATATATATATATATATATATATATATCCGAATGCTCACGCCCACTAGTTCGCATGGAACACCCATGAAACCCTAGAGCCCAGCTTTTACTTTGATCCAAAACTTTGGTGGGCCATGAAAAATGAAAACAGTTTCCTCCCTTGATTTGCATCTCTCTTTTCTATGGCCCAGCGGAGTTTTAGATCAAGGTGAAAATTGGTCCCTCGTGTGATTTCGCATCACATGGACCGTTCAGATTAGACGCACATGACATGTGTGCAAAAGTGTGCACATGAGCATGCCTCTCTCTCTCTCTCTCTCTCTCTATATATATATATATATATATATATATATATAGGAATACTTACCCATCCTATCGTTATCACGAGTTCTCGTGACAACTCCGTCTCGAAACTTATCTTCCATTATATGAGCCCAAATCTGAATGACCTACGTGATGGAATACCTCATGTATCTCCAAAGGCTCTATCTTTACCCTTATCTAAAACTTTGGAAGGCCATGGAAAAAGAGAGACAAATCAAGAGAGAAAGCTATTTCATTTTTCCATGGCCCATCAAAATTTTGGATTAGAGTGAAAGTTGAGCCGTGGGAGTTTCATAGAGTGTTGTATCACATGGATATGGTTGAGATTTTGGGCTTTCATAACGGAGATGAGTTCTGAAAAAGTTCTCACGAAAAGCACTCATTAGAACTTGTGGCAGGTGAGCATCTCTCTCTCTCTCTCTATATATATATATATATAGAGAGAGAGAGACGTTATTCCATCTAAAGATGTGCTATTGTCCACGATTTATTACTTTGAAATCCATTTTAATATGACACGACCTATCAATCTTTACCTCCAAAATTACTACTGGATTGACAAATCACCATTTGAAAACAAGATCAAGTCATATGTGGTGCCACACCAAGTAGGTATCCACTAATATTCACCATTTGTGTACAATGAGGATTGATTTGGGATGTATATAAAACTAGGTTATCAGGGTGGGACACAAGCATTAGAAACTTTTTCAACCATCATGCATGCATAAACAAAGAAGAGCCACTTTCACATAGAATCTTTAAAATATAAATAATGAGAACCATGTGAATCAATGATGGTACTGTACACAAGAACATTATCATACATGTGCAAACCAGAAGTAAAGAACATTATGATTATTTCATGTTATAAACCTTACTTGTCATCCTCCCTCAAGTCGTTGCTTGCTTATGCCAAACACACATGATGATCCAAATTGTTCATATTGGGCTTGTTGTTGTTGTTTGTATGTATAAATCCCGACTCGGATTCCGGATTTGTAACTTTGTTAATGGATGACAGTTGTGAATGTGGGGGGATCTAATGACTTTAAGGCCCTAAGATTTTAAAGAGAAAATAAAAGATTTCCTCATTTATATTTTCATCTCCAAGGTTCTGTACGGTTAGGATTATTCTAAAGTCTATTCTTTAGTTGCGTTTATTGTTGAACTTTTGCATGTACCAAAATTCTTGATGCTTAATATTCGTTTCATACATCAAGTGTGTCCTTTGATGTCATATTATGGGGTCAAAATATCATGTTTAGATCTCTAGTTACTATATAATAAGAAACGGTTCATGTAATTAAAAAAAAAAAAGGTTTATCAATCGATGACTGAGATTATTCTCTACTGTTCACCCATAAGAGTCCACTAAATGAACCATCTGGATCACTGGGGTGATGCTCCATCTTTATAATGTAATGCTATCTTGATCAGGAAACGGTGTTGATTCTCGCCGAGACTGTATATTAGGCACAAAGTTTATTAAACTTTTATCCTAAGAATTTTTAAATAAGCGGTCATGATCATCTCTTGGTGCGCAGAAGGAGTTAATCCTTTAAAAGCAATATCTTCAGTATTGTTGTTATAAACTGCTACATGAGTAGTGCACATCCTGTTTAATTTAGCATAATTTAAGTTATGTTGATGTTAACATGCAGTTGAGTGATGTTACTCATGACTCATCAATTTTCTTTGTTGATTAATTGAGAAATGCAACACTCTCAAATATGGAGATTTTAAAAGTTCTTATGTTAGTACGGTGCATGTGTGAGAAATCCCGACCATCTACCAAGTAGGGCTATAGGTAAACAGGTCTGTCTAAAAGCCTAACATAAACGCTAATAAGAAAGACATTCTCTTACAAGTATATATGATAAGTGGATTGGTCAAATGGGACAGAGCATTGTTTATAATCAAATGCATATATTGCATAGATCGGATCCCTCACACATGTGTGACAAGTTATGTGAAGTAGACATAACACTTCTCATTGCTGGAATAGTTTTCTGTCACATAATTTCATGCTTACTTGGAATTATAACTTTAGATCATCTTTATATCATCTATGGTGCCTACTGCATGCATAGAATCCATGATCTGAAATATCAATCTTAATCATGTCATTTTTCATATGGTATACATAAGAATGAAAATATTATTTAGTGTGTTTTGCCTTTAATGGCCTAAATGGAGGGGTATTCATATCGGACACATGACACATGTAGATGATGCATCAATGCTATTCATTGATGGAAGTAGCATCATGTGAAGGAAAAAGGTCAAAAGGTGAAAAATAAAAATAAAAATACTCTTATGGTTTTCAACTAAGGAAATTGGTTGGAAAGATCCACTAAGTGCATAGTCTGAATTCATCGCTAAAATGACAATTGGATTATAGTTACAATTCATTTTAGATGTGGCTCATCATTGGTTGTAACGACCTGTAAATTTCCGTACATTGGGTCGGGTACCACCTCGATCAGAAATCAATTAGGATTAAATCCTTTAGAAAATTAACAAAGTTAACTAAGTACTAAACTCGATTAGCCATGAAATCCATTGGGATCGCTTTAAATACGATCTGCAAGACCCAAAACTTGCAAAACAAGTGACGCTAGGTTACCCTAAAGTTTAGAACCAAACTCATTTCCCGGCTGCTCTCGGGAATGAAACGAAACTTCGTATTAGGTCTAGATCGCACATCGAAAGTCCGATTAACACGAAGCTAAGGAACTAGGACCGCCTCACTGGACTTGACAATCATCTCAAAAATCAGGTCCATCCGATGTTCCACGGCCATTCGTTTCGATTCGGAGCGAGGGAGTGTGAAAAACACTATTCCCATCCTAATAAAAATATCGGGAATAGTGATCTCGCATCGTTCGGTTGCACGTCGGATAAGCAACCCGACCGTCAGAATCAGACCAAATTACACCCTCGGATTAAGAAAAATTTCAGGAACATTTACATGTACTTGGAATTTCTGATCGTGGCCCACTGACCGTTGAACTGAAAGTAGTCCGCCACGTGCGATCTGGGAATCCGATCAAGTCAAAAATGTAATCCCACGTAGATCCATAGATGGTGAGCTTAAGTCTGACGTTTGGCTCAAGGAGGGCCACCAGAACCTCCCTTTTAAGCTGGAAAAGTGACGAATATCCTATATTAGCAGTAACCCTTGAACCTGAGTCTATTTTCAGAATGTTTTTGGCTATAAAAGGGGCTTAGAACAGCCCCTCTCACAGCCATACGAATTTGGGATTAAAACCCTAGAGAGAGAGAGAGAGAAAGGAGGGAGAATAGCTTGGTATTTGTGGGAGATCTTCCTCCTACTGCTTTGGGTTGTCACACGGCCTACACCGCTCCATTCCAGGTGTTTTCCCGGCGGTTTCCATTCCGTTTGAAGGTAAGAAACCCCAACCCTAGGTCTGATTTGATGTAAGATCGTTGTAGGTTACGTAAAGGCTAACCGATTCCGCTCTTTAGGCTAGAAAACTCCCGTATACGGAAGTTCAACGACCCTTGCTGATTCGTTGAGATTCCAAAGGCAAAGGTGAGGACTTTAAGTGTATAAGTTACGGTTTTCAACGCTTTCAATGTCAGATAATGGTAGATTCATGATCTGCATACAATTGCACATGTACAAAGTGCTTTCCGTTTCCTGTTTCGATTAACGTTGTAGAAATTGGAATTTCACATACTCTAGGTATACGTAGAAATACCGTATACGTATTTTTTTAAGAAAATCGTTTGACATGTTTATTTAATGTATGATTATATGATATATGGATAAAATACTAATTTGGCGAAAGGAATCGCTGAAATACATGTTCATGTGTAAATGCTACGTATGTTGAAATTGTGTATTCTAGAAATACCGTATATGTATATTTTTTGGAAAAATGTATGACATGTTTATTTAATGTATGATTATACCATATATGTATAAAATACTAGTTTGGCGAAAGGAATCACTGAATTACATGTTCGCTTGTAAATGCCTAGTATGTTGAAATTGTGTATTCTAGAAATACCGCATATGTGTAAAATTTGGAAGTGTAATTGTCATGATTATTTGTTGTATGAATCTGATATACGCAGGTAAAATAACCGCTTGGCGAGAGAATAGCCCTAACACGCGATTTGCTAACATACGTCATGTATGTTAGAATAGCGTACTCTAAGTGTTGTGTAAGTGCTTGTGTGTGTGTAAAGGCTTGTGTCTTAGTGCCTTGGAAGGGTGCTGATATGGAATTCCCGACTCTCTTAGAGACATGTAGGATCCCCTCCATGCGGTGGTTCGCTATAACCACTTATTTGTGATGTGTATGTAATTGTATCCCTATATGTATAGTGCTTTACAACATGCTTTACTTCATGCTTTTCTTCATGCTTTATAACATGCCTGCTAACATGCTTGTATTGCTTATTTATCATGTTTTACTCCACATGCTATTGATGAGAACTGTTTGAGTTTGGGACTATGCCTATAGTCTAAACATTCGGTACCAGACTTGAGATTGTGGCTGAGATGCATATCGCCACAACGGACGTGTCTGGTGAACCCGAGTCGTACTTCGGTTGGCGATAGTGGTTGGCCACACGGAGTGCTTTTGCGCTCCATATCGCTCAACTTGTGGTGCGCTTGAGCTAGTCAGGCTCGTCAAGTAAACCGAAATGTATTGTGTGTTCACCATGTTTGGTCGCTACTGCTTGAACCTAGGGTACCAAACTTACCAGTGGCGATCCCGTTTAACCATGGTACCTCGATCCGCTAAGTCGCATGAGCCGGGCATGGTGGTATGGGACACCGTGGTCGAGATGTCGGCCTACGCTGGGGCCATGTGCCTCCCCGTAGTGACCATTGCGCAACCAAACTCGTGAGCCGATTATGGTGGTATGGGACACTATATTCGAGCTGTCGATACATACGGTGAGAGCCGAGTACGGTGAGACCTGTGCTCGTGCTGACGGGCGACGAGTCCTCCGTAGTATCTTCGAGTATACTCCAAGTGTCTGTGATTGGCGACGAGTCTTTCACAATAACTAGAGTATGAGTTGAGCCGAGTACGGTGAGACCTGTACTCGAGCTGACGGCTAGTGATTGAGTCAAGTACGGTGAGACCTGTACTTGAGCTGACGGCCAGTAATTGAGCCGCATACGGTGAGATCTGTATCCACGCTGACGGGTGACGAACCCTTTGCGATGCCTTCACTACGCTTCTCAAACCATAATATCGTATGAGATTAGCTACGATTGACGACCCTAGAATGGATCATGTTTAGGAATGATACAAGGGAGGTACCTTAGTTTCCCAATACTGCTGATTGAAATGGACTAATAAAAACTTGGTAATCATGAGCATCATCGCACTGCATGTGCTTTGTAGATGTGGCGCACTGAGGGAGTAAGCATTCGCGAACGTAAGATGATGTCGCTTGAGGGTGGTTTGACAAGGGCATACAGCATCATGTCATATCATTTTTGCACTTAACAAGAGTAGTTAGAAATGTTTGATTTGTACTGCGTTATCATTATTGCTTGATCGATTTGATAACATGTTAACCTATGCTTTATTGTTCCACTGAGTTAGCTACTCACTCCCACGTTACGGGACGGTGTTTGCAACACCCACCAGACTCTGTCACAGGTGTAGATGGCGCCTTGGTTCAGGAGCCGGAGCCCGACTTTGAAGAGGATCAGGAGGAGTTCTCCTTTATGCAGTACTCTGACGGCTATGCTTAGGCCGGCTGCATCGCGGGATTTTCAGGGCCTCTCTTGAGGATTGTATTTTGATTTTGGACTTAGAAACAATACATGTATATTGGTACTCAGTTAGTACTCATACTCTGGAGTTCATAAAATTTTGTTACTTTACATACTTTAAATATAAAATTTCCGTCTTCCGCTTGCTTTTATACAATTGAACTGGAGTATGAATTACTGTTTTGGTATAATCTCATTCATGTTTATTGCGCTAACTCAGACAACATTCAACCATCATTGTGTATGTTGCATAAGTGATGCGTTGGAACTCGGGAGTTGAGTTCATACTCGACCCCCGAATTTCAAGGCGTTACAAGTTGGTATCAGAGCATGATTTTGATTAAACCGGACCTAAGTTATGTCCCCACTACGTACGCTGACGTGTTACAACCTAGGAGGCTGCGCAAAAATGTAGAAACAGTCTTAGGGTCTCCCGATTTCACAGTTCGGTGAAATTCATAAAAAACGAACGCGTTGATCGAGTTTGTACTCGATCCTGACCGCACATACGGACTCTAAATCACTCCTAGACCATCTATTGACGTGTCCAGGTCACTATCCACCCAAAATCAGTCTTCAAAAATCAGGAAAAATCAGATCAGTTCAGAAAATTTTCGGAACCAACCGTTCTGGAGCTGAACTGAGTTCGGGGGCCCCCCACGTTAATCCATTAAGGTTCCTGATCGAACCAGGGTGCATTTGGCACCCTGGACACATGGCAAACAGGGCCCCACCACGGCGGCGCGGTTCTGGCCAAGTCCGACCGCGGCGGCGCCGCGGCACCGGCGGCGGACCGCGGTCCGGTCGCTTTTCCAGGGTGGGTCCAAGCATGGGGTTGGTCGGCCCAGCCTCCTACACCCCCTGGCACGTGCCATTTTGGCATTGGGTTGGGTTTTAAGGGGCTGGAGCACCCTTCTTGCTCATTTCACCCCTTCCAAACGCCCCACACCCTCTTTTTCGATTTTTCTCAAAAACCCATCCTCCAAACCTTCAAATCTTCCATTTTCTTCCATAACTCACACACCCCAACCTTCCACAACAGCCCTAGCTTCCTCCTTTCCCCATTTTCTCAAGTTGGAGCTCTCATACCCCTCCTTGGAGCTCAAAAATCGGGTAATCTACTAACCCATTCCATTCTCTTCTTGTTTCTCATTCATTTCCTACCTCTAGTGCTCTTTCCACACCCATTGGATTGTTGTTTGTGGAGGATCAAAGAGATCAGCCCCTTGTTTCCCCATTTGGCAATTTTCCATGGCCCTCCTTGGTGTGGTGGCTACCATTTTTTCCATTTCCTCCATCCTATCTCTTATGGGAAAGAGGAAAACCGCGGCCGATGACGCCGGCCCAAGTAGGCCAGCCCATTCTCGAAGAAGATCCGACGTTGGGGCCGGCACAAGCACCGTGCGGGAGTTTAGGTCGAAGCGAGACCTGGATCCTGACCATCCCGTCAGAAATGCTTATCCGATAGGCATTGAATATGGACGCTTCGCGGGCCGCAAGGTTGTGTTTAAAGCTCATGTGGATGAAAGGATGTTCGGGCTACACCCGATGATGGACCACTTGGTGGATATCGGATGGAATTCTATTTTTGAAGGCGAGTCCCCAGCATGTGAGAACACGGTTCGCGCTTTCTACGCTCACATCGTGGACTCATCAGTAGAGCCTCTTCAGTTTACTGTCTCTGTGAGGGGCATAAGGCGCACAATCACTGTGGATGAGGTGGTTCGAATCACGAAGATCCCGCTTGGTCAAGTGCAGCCTAGTGATGACTTCTCAAGAAGTGCGCGGGAAAGGGATCGTCGCACGTGATATCTCTGTGGTCGCCGGGTTACTTGGAAGCGAGGAAATTGTATTGCGGCGATAAAAATGACCGAAGACTTCCGTTTACTCCATCACATTTTCACATACAATGTATACCCACGGTGGGGTAACCGCACGGAGTGTACTCGGGCGATGGTGGACTTTCTGTATAAGATGGGACGCGGGGACAACATATGCCTACCACATTCATCCTATCCCAGATAGTTCATGTTGTTCATTCTGCCAGGAACGATCTTTCGCTCCCATTTGGCCGTCTGATCTGCAGGATGGCTCGTGATGTCGGCTATAGACTCAATATGGAAGACCTTGCACCAGTCCGAGTCATAAATGAGGCGACACTCAAGAATATGAAGATCGGCCCTCAACAGCGGCAAGCACGACTCGACGAGTCTGGAGATGAGTCGGATAGTGCCGGTGAGGAGAGTGTTGACCTCCAGGCAGAGAGTGATGAGGAGCGTGGTGATGACATACAGGAAGAAGAATCTGAGGCTCAGGACACCGAGGAGAGTCCACCCCCTGTGGCTCAGGAGCAGGGTGTGGATCGAGATGCTTTTGATGCGCGATTGGCCCGTCTTGAGGAGGGGCAAGCCGCCCTGCAGCAAGAAGTTGGACAAGTTCGGGCTGAGCTTAGTGAGACCCGAGCCAAGCTTGAAGAGACTGAAGCTTACATGAAGATGAGCTTTAAGAAGTTGTCTCGTACGTTGAAGGCCATTCTGTGCTGTGTGCAGGACAAGAACGCTCCTCCTCCACCGCCTACTTCGGATGCTTAGTCATCCATGTTGTTGTATGTTGTGTTTGCTTTGGTTACCGCGATAGGCGGTTTATGTTTTCATGTAGATGAAGTAGTAGATAGTAACATGTTTTAGGTGTTTGATGTAGTGGATGTATTGGCTATGATGTGAATTCTGTCGTGATTCATGTAACTCTGTATTCCATGTATTATGACAATTTTGGGTAAATGAAAAACATATAGCCTCTTTTGTTTTGATGATATGTGGAATGCTTAAGTGCTTTATGGAGTGTATTGTGCCTTATCTCAGAAATGATTCTACCCTATGTTGTATAGGGCATGCCGCGACAGTATACGCGGAGCACGGCACATCTTCTTCTGACCGGCTCTATGGACCAGACTCCTTCTGGTAGTAGCGGTCCTACGGACCGAGGATTGGGATCTGATCAGCCTCCTGCTGGTCCTATTGGTGGACAGTCACCTTATACGCCCCCGGTCCGTGAGCAGTATCGGCCGTCATCTTCTGCGCAGCATGACTCGCAGGCTGCTCCGTCGACTGATAGGTTCGAGCAGCTGATGATGATGATGCATCGACGAGATGCGGCAAGAAGAGCACAGCAGATCAGCGCCAGGCACCAGCCAGGCCTTATGGCCACTATCGCTGAGGCCTTGTCCCGTGGTGGTAGTGCGACTCCACCTACGACATCTGCACATCCTGATGAGCATTCTCGAGCCTCCCGCTCGGGTTGAGGATGTGCCTCTGCCCCCATCCGTCGCACCTCCTACTGGAGAGGTCAGTACTGTGGGTTTACTCGAGCGATTTCGGCGCTTGAGGCCTCCCTCATTTATGGGTTCTCACAGACCCGAGGAGGCGAGTTCGCTTGACCGCATCTCTAAGATGCTTCGGATGCTACATTGCTCAGAGGCAGAGCAGGTGGAGCTGGCCGCTTTCATGTTTGAGAGGGAGGCCAGTTTATGGTGGGACAGCGTGGTGCGCACGGTCGCAGTAGATTTCGTGTGGACATGGGAGGCTTTCGAGTCTCGGTTCCACGAGAAGTACTACCCGCAGACTTATCGGCATGAGCGGGAGGATGAGTTTCTGCGCCTCAGGCAGGGAAGCATGACGATCACGGAGTACGAGCACCGCTTCACAGAGTTGGGCCGCTTTGTCCCGACTATACTGGTGGATGAGTAGATGCGGATGCGTCGTTTCTCCTTGGGTTTGCGACCGGAGATACGGTTGAGAATTTGCTGCCTCAGTATCCCCACCTACGCGGCATTGGTCCACATGTCTATGACGGCCGAGCAGGATGTGGACCGATTGGCCAGATCGCGTGGTGCTATGGTTGCGAGACCACGTCAGGATTTGCAGAGCAGGCCTATCTTAGGCAAGAGGCCACGTGCTGATTCGCCCCCCAGGGCCGCAGCACCTGTTGTTCCTATGAGACGCCCGTTGGTGACCTGCACGTATTGCGGGAAACCAGGACACCCTGCTGAGAGCTGTTTCTCGCGCATGAGGGCTAGCGGATTTGCGCCACCGCAGAGATTGGATCGCCCTTATCCACAGGCCATATCAGCTCCACCGCTACAGACTGCTCCTGCACATCCTTCCTTCCGACCTCCTGTGCCGCGCTTCAGGCCGCCACAGCGACCCTTGGCTCCTCAGCCGAACCGCCAGCAGCAGGCTCGCGTGCACACGCTTGTTGCTGAGGCACCAGAGGCGTCGATTTCGGCACCGACGGCTTTTGAGGGTACGGCTCATGTTCATGGTACTCCCGTTTCTTTATTGGTGGACACTAGGTCCACTACTTCTATTATTTCTTGTGGGGCGGTGAAATGCCTATCTTTGCATACGATTCCCACTAAGGGAATGAGACTCACTACGGCTACCGGGATCTGTTCGGATGTCACACGGTTCTGCGAGGGTTGCTCGATAGTTTTGGGTAGCAGCACAGTGCTCGTCGACCTTATTGTTACTCCGCTATGGCACTACGACGTTATATTTGGCATGGATTGGCTTGCCAAGATGAGGGCGGAGATAGATTGCGATGCTCGGATCGTGACTGCCTATGGACCTGACGGCACAGCTTTCACGTTCCCAGTGCGAGTCAGTTGGCCTGTCGTCGAGTTGATTGTTATGCTGCTTTACTTGTGCCGATTGATGGTCCGACACTGGAGGGTACGCCAGTGGTTCGGGAGTTTGTTGGAGTCTTTAAGACTATCCCTGGTTTACCTCCTCGGCGTGAGATTGATTTTACGATTGACCTTACGCCTGGTGCGACGCCCATCTCGTTGCCGACTTATCGTATGCCTCCATGTGAGATGGAGGAGGCTGCGAAACAGTTGACGAACTTGTAGAGAAAGGTTTTATTCGACCTAGTGTGTCTCCTTGGGGAGCACCTGTGTTGTTCGTGAAGAAGAAGGACGGGTCGCTACGGTTGTGTATTGATTACCGTAGGTTGAACCAGGTCACGGTGAAGAACAAGTATCCTTTGCCCAAGATTGATGATCTGTTCGATCAGTTGAGGGGGGCGAAGTATTTCTCGAAGATTGACCTTTAGTCAGGGTACCACCAGTTGCGCGTGAGAGAGGAGGACGTGCAGAAGACAACCTTCAGGACGTGCTTCGGGCACTATGAGTTTTTGGTGATGTCGTTCGGTCTGACGAACGCACCAGCCGTGTTCATGGATCTGATGAACCGGGTATTTCGGCCCTTCCTTTACCGATTCGTCATCGTCTTTATCGATGACATCTTGATATACTCCACGAGTCGGGAGGAGCACGAGGAGCACCTGCGAGCAGTATTGGGTACGTTGAAGAAGAACCAGTTGTTTGCGGAATACAAGAAGTGCGACTTCTGGCAGGAGGAAGTCAAGTTCCTGGGACATGTAGTGTCCAAGGATGGGATAGCAGTGGACCTTGCTAAGGTAGCCGCGGTTCAGGATTGGCGGCACTGAGTCGGTTATTGAGGTGAGGAGTTTCCTTGGTCTGGCTGGGTATTACAGACGTTTCATTCGGGATTTCTCGAAGATCGCCAGGCCATTGTCTCAGTTGACTCGGAAGGACCTGAAGTTCGCCTGGAATGAGAAGGCAGAGGCAGCTTTTAAGGAGCTGAAGGACAAGTTGACGTCCGCCCCTGTGCTAGTATTGCCAGAGCAAGGGATGAAATACACGGTGTATACTGACGCGTCTCGCGTTGGTTTGGGTTGTGTGCTGATGCAGAAGGATAGGGTGATTTCGTATGCCTCGAGACAATTAAGGAAGCACGAGGAGAATTACCCTACACATGACCTGGAGTTGGCAGCTGTCATCTTTGCATTGAAGCTCTGGAGACATTACCCCTACGGTGAGGAGTTCGAGCTTTTCTGCGACCACAAGAGCCTTAAATACATATTCACACAACGGGATTTGAATATGAGACAACGCCGATGGATGAAGACCTTGAAGGACTTCAAGTTCGAGGTTTCCTACCATCCTGGCAAGGCGAACCTTGTGGCAGACGCGCTGAGCCGCAAGAAGGCGATTGCATTTGCGGCACCGCTGATGATAGCCGAGTGGGACATGATGGAGTTTGTGCGGGACTTCGAGCAGAGACTCACTGTCGAGGAGCCTTTTGAGTGTGTTGCGCACGTTCGGGTGTGGCCACTTATTGACGACAGGATTGTTGAGGCCCAAGAGGGCGATATACGGCTGTCTGAGCTTCGAGAGCAGGCTAGCGACGCCGTGGACTCCGAGTGGAGAGTTGGTTCTGATGGGGGTTTACGATTCCGTGGCCGCCTATGTGTTCCTGATGTAGCTGACTTGAGAAGCGAGCTTCTCGAGTCCGCCCATAACTCGAAGTTTGCGATACATCCTGGTAGCACGAAGATGTACCAGGATATGAGACGGACGTATTAGTGGGATAACATGAAGGCCCACATTGCTGAGTATGTGTCTCGATGTCTGACGTGCCAGTAGGTCAAGGCAGAATATCGCCGACCTCCTGGACTACTTCAGCCCATGCCTATAGCGGAGTGGAAGTGGGACTTCATCTCCATGGACTTCATATCAGGGTTGCCGAAGACGAGGAAGGGGCACGATTCCATTTGGGTGATTGTGGACCGGTTGACCAAATCGGCCCATTTCCTCCCTATCAGAGTTATGAACTCTGCAGACGAGCTGGCTAGATTGTACATCAGGGAGATCGTCCGTCTGCACGGGGTTCCTTTGGAGATCGTGTCAGACAGAGACACGCGGTTCACATCTATCTTCTGGACTCGTATCCAGGAGGCGATGGGTGTGAAGTTGAAGTTCAGTACAGCGTTTCATCCTCAGACTGATGGGCAGACAGAGCGGGTGAATCAAATTTTGGAGGATATGTTGCGAGCATGTGTGTTGGACTTCAAGGACAGCTGGGATGACTGTCTTCCGTACGCAGAGTTCGCCTACAACAACAGCTTTCAGGCGACTATTGGCATGGCCCCATATGAGGCTCTATATGGTCGACCTTGTAGGGCACCGCACTTGCTTGGGCGAGGGTTGGCGAGCGTAGTCTGATTGGCCCGAGTTGGTACGGGCGACTACAGAGAAGGTAGACATTATCAGGCGTCGATTACTCACAGCGCAGAGCAGGCAGAAGAGTTACGCCGATACGAGGCGGCGACCGCTGGAGTTCGAGGTCGGGGATCATGTGTTCCTTCGGATTTTCCCTATGAAGGGAGTCCTTCGGTTCGGGAAGAAGGGGAAGCTCACACCGAGGTTTATCGGTCCATTTCAGATACTGGATCGAGTGGGTGATGTGGCGTATCGTCTCGCCTTGCCTACACCACTTGCTTCCTTACACAACGTATTTCATGTATCTATGCTGAAGAAGTACGTTCCTGATCCCTCGCATATCATCAGATGGGAGCAGGTACAGTTGAGTGAGGATGCTACGTACGAGCTGCGCCCGACGCGTGTCCTTGATAGGAAGGAGCAGGTACTACGTAGCAAAGTCATCCCACTTGTGAAGGTGCTTTGGATACATCATTCCGAGGAGGAAGCTACCTGGGAGAATGAGGCCGATGTCAGAAAGAACTACCCTCAGATTCTCGAGGACTACGAAAAGGTATAAATTTCGAGGACGAAATTTTTTTTTAAAGGGGGGTAGATTATAACGACCTGTAAATTTTCGTACATTGGGTCGGGTACCACCTCGACCAGAAATCAATTAGGATTAAATCCTTTAGAAAATTAACAAAGTTAATTAAGTACTAAACTCGATTAGCCATGTAATCCATTGGGATCGCTTTAAATACGATCTGCAAGACCCAAAACTTGCAAAACAAGTGACGCTAGGTTACCCTAAAGTTTAGAACCAAACTCATTTCCCGGCTGCTCTCGGGAATGAAACGAAACTTCGTATTAGGTCTAGATCGCACATCGGAAGTCCGATTAACACGAAGCTAAGGAACTAGGACCGCCTCACTGGACTTGACAATCATCTCAAAAATCAGGTCCATCCGATGTTCCACGGCCATTCGTTTCGATTCGGAGCGAGGAGTGTGAAAACACTATTCCCATCCTAATAAAAATATCAGGAATAGTGATCTGGCATCGTTCGGTTGCACGTCAGTATTAAGCAACCTGACCGTCAGAATCAGACCAAATTACACCCTCGGATTAAGAAAAATTTCAGGAACATTTACATGTACTTGGAATTTCTGATCGTGGCCCACTGACCGTTGAACTGAAAGTGGTCCGCCACGTGCGATCTGGGAATCCGATCAAGTCGAAAACGTAATCCCACGTAGATCCATAGATGGTGAGCTTAAGTCTGACGTTTGGCTCAAGGAGGGCCACCAGAACCTCCCTTTTGAGCTGGAAAAGTGACGAATATCCTATATTAGCAGTAACCCTTGAACCTGAGTCTATTTTCGGAATGTTTTTGGCTATAAAAGGGGCTTAGAATAGCCCCTCTCACAGCCATACGAATTTGGGATTAAAACCCTAGAGAGAGAGAAAGGAGGGAGAATAACTTGGGATTTGTGGGAGATCTTCCTCCTACTGCTTTGGGTTGTCACATGGCCTACACCGCTCCATTCCAGGTGTTTTCCCGGCGGTTTCCATTCTGTTTGAAGGTAAGAAACCCTAACCCTAGGTCTGATTTGATATAAGATCGTTGTAGGTTACGTAAAGGCTAACCGATTCCGCTCTTTAGGCTAGAAAACTCCCGTATACGGAAGTTCAACGACCCTTGCTGATTCGTTGCGATTCCAAAGGCAAAGGTGAGGACTTTAAGTGTATAAGTTACGGTTTTCAACGCTTTCAATGTCAGATAATGGTAGATTCATGATCTGCATGCAATTGCACATGTACAAAGTGCTTTCCGTTTCCTGTTTCGATTAACGTTGTAGAAATTGAAATTTCACATACTCTAGGTATACGTAGAAATACCGTATACGTATTTTTTTTGGAAAAACGTTTGACATATTTATTTAATGTATGATTATATGATATATGGATAAAATACTAATTTGGCGAAAGGAATCGATGAAATACATGTTCATGTGTAAATGCTACGTATGTTGAAATTGTGTATTCTAGAAATACCGTATATGTATATTTTTTGGAAAAATGTATGACATGTTTATTTAATGTATGATTATACCATATATGTATAAAATACTAGTTTGGCGAAAGGAATCACTGAATTACATGTTCGCTTGTAAATGCCTAGTATGTTGAAATTGTGTATTCTAGAAATACCGCATATGTGTAAAATTTGGAAGTGTAATTGTCATGATTATTTGTTGTATGAATCTGATATACGCAGGTAAAATAACCGCTTGGCGAGAGAATAGCCCTAACACGCGATTTGCTAACATACGTCATGTATGTTAGAATAGCGTACTCTAAGTGTTGTGTAAGTGCTTGTGTGTGTGTAAAGGCTTGTGTCTTAGTGCCTTGGAAGGGTGCTGATATGGAATTCCCGACTCTCTTAGAGACATGTAGGATCCCCTCCATGCGGTGGTTCGCTATAACCACTTATTTGTGATGTGTATGTAATTGTATCCCTATATGTATAGTGCTTTACAACATGCTTTACTTCATGCTTTTCTTCATGCTTTATAACATGCCTGCTAACATGCTTGTATTGCTTATTTATCATGTTTTACTCCACATGCTATTGATGAGAACTGTTTGAGTTTGGGACTATGCCTATAGTCTAAACATTCGGTACCAGACTTGAGATTGTGGCTGAGATGCATATCGCCACAACGGACGTGTCTGGTGAACCCGAGTCGTACTTCGGTTGGCGATAGTGGTTGGCCACACGGAGTGCTTTTGCGCTCCATATCGCTCAACTTATGGTGCGCTCGAGCTAGTCAGGCTCGTCAAGTAAACCGAAATGTATTGTGTGTTCACCATGTTTGGTCGCTACTGCTTGAACCTAGGGTACCAAACTTACCAGTGGCGATCCCGTTTAACCATGGTACCTCGATCCGCTAAGTCGCATGAGCCGGGCATGGTGGTATGGGACACCGTGGTCGAGATGTCGGCCTCTGGCCGGGGCCATGTGCCTCCCGTAGTGACCATTGCGCAACCAAACTCGTGAGCCGATTATGGTGGTATGGGACACTATATTCGAGCTGTCGATACATACGGCGAGAGCCGAGTACGGTGTGACCTGTGCTCGTGCTGACGGGCGACGAGTCCTCCGTAGTATCTTCGAGTATACTCCAAGTGTCTGTGATTGGCGACGAGTCTTTCACGGCCTGACTAGAGTATGAGTTGAGCCGAGTACGGTGAGACCTGTACTCGAGCTGACGGCTAGTGATTGAGTCAAGTACGGTGAGACCTGTACTTGAGCTGACGGCCAGTAATTGAGCCACATACGGTGAGATCTGTATCCGCGCTGACGGGTGACGAGCCCTTTGCGATGCCTTCACTACGCTTCTCAAACCATAATATCGTATGAGATTAGCTACGATTGACGACCCTAGAATGGATCATGTTTGGGAATGATACAAGGGAGGTACCTTAGTTTCCCAATCTTCTTTGGTTGAAATGGACTAATAAAAACTTGGTAATCATGAGCATCATCGCACCGCATGTGCTTTGTAGATGTGGCGCACTGAGGGAGTAAGCATTCGCGAACGTAAGATGATGTCGCTTGAGGGTGGTTTGACAAGGGCATACAGCATCATGTCATATCATTTTTGCACTTAACAAGAGTAGTTAGAAATGTTTGATTTGTACTGCGTTATCATTATTGCTTGATCGATTTGATAACATGTTAACCTATGCTTTATTGTTCCACTGAGTTAGCTACTCACTCCCACGTTACGGGACGGTGTTTGCAACACCCACCAGACTCTGTCACAGGTGTAGATGGCGCCTTGGTTCAGGAGCCGGAGCCCGACTTTGAAGAGGATCAGGAGGAGTTCTCCTTTATGCAGTACTCTGACGGCTATGCTTAGGCCGGCTGCATCGCGGGATTTTCAGGGCCTCTCTTGAGGATTGTATTTTGATTTTGGACTTAGAAACAATACATGTATATTGGTACTCAGTTAGTACTCATACTCTGGAGTTCATAAAATTTTGTTACTTTACATACTTTGAATATAAAATTTCTGTCTTCCGCTTGCTTTTATACAATTGAACTGGAGTATGAATTACTGTTTTGGTATAATCTCATTCATGTTTATTGCGCTAACTCAGACAACATTCAACTATCATTGTGTATGTTGCATAAGTGATGCGTTGGAACTCGGGAGTTGAGTTCATACTCGACCCCCGAATTTCAGGGCGTTACATTGGTTGTCCTATAGAATGATGGTTCTCACATGCCTTGATTGGAATGACTTCAATGGACATGATCAGATCGATAATTGAGTCAATTAAACCATGTGACTAGTTATAACTATATTCTTATATAAATATTCACATTTTCTTCTTATACGAATAAATCCGTTTGCAATCACATCCATCATCAACATTGTTCTATGGTAGAATCCAATACTTTTTAAGAAAATATTATTTTCATCCGATCATATGCCAATATTGGACACATATGTTTGATCTAATCAATTCATATGATAGTTCCTATGAAATCCTCAACTCAAAATTTGGTTAGTAGGTTTATCAGGTAGGCCTTATATATATCTATCTAGACTAAATTTGAAATTGTGGGGGTGAACTTGAATGTATTTAAATAAACCGTTTAACCCATGGAGTATAAGTTTAGCCAATAAATATTTGATAAATGGGTTGACATGAAGGTTTGTACCTAGAAAGGTATATGATAAATGTTGTGGATCAATATGCACATGTGTTACATTGACATCATGTAGGTTTTAGAAACAAGATATCTGGAATCAAACTCATTACATGTTTTGATGATCTAATTGGTAGCCATCGAATAAATGGTCAGAAAGAAAATTGTTAGTGGTTTGAATTCAAAAGATGATTGTTAGGTCAATGGAATTTTCAGGCTATATTTTATTCTCATTGGAGGCTGGATTTGGACATTTGGGATTGGTATTCATATGAGACTATAAGTTCATTTGATAAATTATGTTGTTTTACCATCAACAAATGTATCTATTGACCAAATTTATGCACCTATGGAGCCCATTATTCAATCCATCGATTAAGATACTTGATAATGAACTTGGACATTTATCATTCATATTCAGTTACTAAATATCCATTGATTGTATTGAATTCTAATATCTAATTGATAAATTGGTCAACCTTTCATGTGTTAAGGAACATGTGATAACATAATTATGTTGCGATATAATTACATGAAAGTTATACTCTATTTTAATTGTCATATGTCTATGCATGACAGATTACTCCAACCTATTTGTATTGCAGATACAATAAGGTCGATTGACTTTACCACGGTTAGTTGAATGGTGGGCTAGTGAAGTTGCTTGAATTATAAGAAAACATTCAAAGCTAAGAAAGTTGGTTATATTCAGAGCCGGTGATATGACAACTATTAGTGATACTCAGTATCTGTTACTTGATGGAGTCATAATTGTTGACTCTGTGAGGTTAGAAATGAGTTTAGTATGCTTTGGCTTAAGATATGAATAATCAAAGAGGTTGCAACTGACTGTCAAAGACTTGATTGAGGAGCAAAATGAGAAATTAGCATAGGCAGAGGATCATTTATGAATAGCTAGTTGGTGAGGCAATAGCTTGCTAATACGATGATCCCTATCTGATCTGAAAGGATGATTAGTCACAATGGGACCAAGACATGGCCAAACTCGTATGAGAAGAAAGACTGATGGAGTAATGACGGGTGAAGGTAAAAGACCTACGGGTCATAAATCCTCTGACCAAGTGACTATCTAAAAGATTAGTCAATGATACATCGAAGGGAATGGGGCTGAGCCTAATATATGAGCTACCAGTGTTGACAACCCAACCTATACGAGTAGAGATCCTATTAGATAGGTTCAATGGGTAAACAACAAGACACGAGGTAGACAACTGCACTGATGTAAATAAGTCCCTTCTATGGTGTACAGTACGAGCAACAACGCAGAAGGATGAGTTTTTAGAACTCTTAATGAATCCATAGCCATATATTTGGTGGTGTATACAGTTGTTGCATACACTTGATGGAATTCACCTATATGGGTGTGGAGGTGGAGGCCGCTTCCTATGAGAATCTGGGCGAATTCTTTAGAGCACTCATGAAATCCAGGTAATGATGCATGGCCGAAACGCACCGAACCGCAGAATCATTTGTAGCGGAAAAGTTGTGTGAGTGGTATGTACTTGCGATCTACATCAAAAGGAATAAGGTTCAAGACTATGGTGTCACCTAATTCCTGTAGACCTGTCATGTTTACTCTAATGTCGGTTCAAGTCTATGGTGATACCGGCACCATTGCACAACTCTTCCATCTTAACCTGAAATGTCAAAAATTTTGAAACATGTGGGGGATTGTTGTATTTTAAATTATTTTAAAATAATTTAGTGTTTCAAAATATCCATTGGTCATAGGTGCCCTTTGGATGTGTCTTTTCACTTAAGTTTGAAAGGTTGCATCCTTTCAATTTTTGTTTTGAAAAGTTGTGTCTTTTGGAGCCTAAAGATCGCACCAATTGGATTTAAATCCAATAGTCACAACCCTTTGTGAAAGGGTGTCTCTACACCTTTAAGGGTGTCTTCACAAAGTCTATAAATAGACTTCTGATTTTAAGTTTTAAATAGATTAGAAAATCAGATTTCGTTTTAAAAATATGTTCAAGTATTTTTTAGTTCGGGTTAAGACTACAAGTGGTTCGAGCCCGTGTACAGTGAGTGCACCGCTGGGACCGGGTAATAGTCGTTGTATCCTGGAGGTCGATTGCTGTTGAGGGTCAAATATTGCATATCAGACCCCAGCAATTGCCTAATTTTACATACATGATAGTGTTTAATGCCAGATTTTTCTCGGGTTTTTATTACAGGACGAAATCAAGAGCGTTAATTGGAAATTGATGTTAAAAGCGTGGATTTGTCGTTCCGAAGTCACCAGAGCAGGATGAACCTCAGAGGACCAATATTGAAGAATTTACATGCCTGGGACCCGAGGAAATCAAGCCGTTCACGTTTAAAGAGGCCCGAAACTGGTCCAGAATGAAAGATCACATGGTTTCCTCCATCCAATTGGCTCGAAACTTCATACATAACTTGGGGACCATAAATAAACCGTACATATTAAATTTCACCCATTGGATCATTACGGAAGTGCCCCAACTGACAAATCAGCCCATGAACTGTTGATTCTGGGCCCACTTACAATCTGGATATGCTTCAACTTTGGAATCAACGCCTTAAATGGGGAGACAATCTAAATGGATGGAATGGATTTCTCACGAACATCACAGTGGACCCCACATGAGGGTGGATGTGCATATAGTGCACGCCTACCTGATGTGCACCGGACGGGCGAGTCGGTCAGCGCGGGCGCTGACCCGCGCTCCCCTCTCCAATTCAAAAAAATGCTCCAGCGTCCGCGGAACCGACCGCTGGGTCGAGTTGTGGGCCCCACCTACCATCCAGAACACCAATCCAAGCTGTCCATCCGCTTCCTGGGGCGGCCATAACCATTGCCTAGGTGGCAGAAATTCGAATGAAATCAGAGATCAGATCCCAGCCATTCAAACGTCGGACGGACGGTGAGTTCAAATCTCTGGTGGACCACACCTAAAACAGAAAAAAAAACTAATCATTTTCGACCGGTTTTCCGTCCTCCACGCAGTGAACGGAGTGGATTTTCGTTTCGATCAAAGGGATGGGCCCCACCATTGCCACGGAGGATGGAACCATGTCCGCGTAACGTGATTCGAAGCCGAGTTTTGCGGATGACAGTGGGCCCCGCTCGTCAACCTTTCGGAAGATCTGATCCGTCCATCGTGTAGAGGGCCATGAATACTACAAAACCATGATGATAGTTCACTCCCATGCGTACACACGTGCGCGGTACAGAGGCCACAAACAGGCGGTCTTGTGACGTTCAAAACCGAGTTTTTTTGAGATTTCTTCTGTGGGCCGTGCAAATGGACCTTCAAAACCACCCATTCTTAACTGAAATTTCGTCCTGAATCCAATGGATGGGGTGGATTTTTCAGAAAATACCTCGGTGGGGCCCACCGATCACGGCTGCAAAAATTTGTACTCCGAGTCCTTCTACGACTCTGCCACCGATTCCAGCCATCCAGCAGCTATAAAAGGGGAGTTTTGGACATGGGAAAGCCATTCAGAGCCAGGGAATTCGAGATCCAGAGCCAGGGAATTCGAGATCCAGAGCCAGGGAGAGAAGAGAGAGAAAGGAGTAGAGTTGTATTTTTTCTTTTCTTCTTTGTTTTTAATTTATTTATTTTATTTTGAGAGATCTAGTCCACTCATGTGTGGCTAAACCTCTTACCTAGGGCTAAGAGGTGAAGCTTGTAGTGTGATGGGAACTCTTTGCTTGCCTTTTGTTTAGACTGAACTAATTTTGATTTAATTTTAATCTGGGGAATGTTTTCAGTCTTTAATGGTCTGTTGTGACTGAAATTACAATGGGTCTGCAATGGCTTTGAGCATGTTCTTTTTCTCTTATGTTTATGACGTCAGTAAGCCCTGGTGTTCACCATCGTCTCCTGGGCATGGTTGGATGTCAGTACCTTTCCTAACCTTCATACATTGATTGGTTGATAATTAGTTTAATTCTGTTGTTTGCTTTGTCTCCTAGGCATGGTTTGGTGATGGAATCCATTCTAATTCATATACCTTTCATCTTTTCAAAACTACATCAAAGGAAGTTCAGTTGATTTTCATGAATCAAGTGTAGTTCTCCCTGATCTCTACAAGTGGATCCTCTGAATCCCTAGTTTCCTTTCTCTTATTTTTCCTAAGTTTTAGATTAATATTTCATCATTATTCTTAAAATTATAATCGATTTAGATTTCATCTCATTCTAGTTCTATTTCTACTTAGTTTCAGATAACGTACAAGTTACAGTCCCTTGGGATTCGACCTCGGTCTTACCGAGTTTATTACTACATCACAACCCTATACTTGGGAGTGAACAAGTTTTAGCGCCGTTCTTGGGGACCGACTTCCGCTACGATTTTCTGAAATTAATTGGTTTTAGAATTAGATTAAGATTAGGATTGTACTAACTTTAATTTTAGATTTTTCTTTCTTAGAACTAACTTTCCTGTTTTGTAGGGTCTTTGATAGATTGTCTAACTTGGTAACTTCGTCCTAATTTCTTTACTTTCTTTATTTTTTAGATTAGGTCTTATCCCCTAGATACTAACGTGTTTTGTTTTGTTTTGCAGGTTTTTAACATAGGAACTTCTACTTTGGTAACATCCTTCTCACTCCTCTTCTGCTTACCTTCCATATTGCTGTAGGAATTTTATTTTATTGTAGGATTAGACTCAGAGTTAGGGCTTCACCATGTATATGCACGAGTGGGAACGTCAGTATGCTGAGAAGAATAATCTATATTGGGATGATGATTATGATAGAAATCCACCAATGTCTCAAAACTTTTCTGAAACTATTATCGAGAATCGACCGGAATATAAAGATCCACCAGTTAAGAAGTCCTTACGCGATCATATACGGGAGAACAATTCTACCCCACGGACAGTACGTGAATGTTGGGGTTATCATAACTATGGGAGTGCGAATTACTATCACCCATCTGAGAAAAAGAAAACAATGCGTGATTATATTATGAGTGATAATAAGTATTACCAACCATCAGATTCTCCCACCTATGATCCGTATGACTATAATCAGTGGAAACATCAATGTGGGAAAGATGAACCAACAACCTATTATAATGATTATTCTTTTGGATCCTCTACCTTTAAGATTCAACCAAAATCGATCCAAGAGAATTCATTTCAAAGGAACACAGACTCTTCTGCTGACATGAGGAAATTACTAGAAGAGCTTGAGTCACGCCTTGATAGGTTAGAGGAAGCTCGCTCATCACTACAATCCAATCCGAAATACAATGCGAGGAAAGTGATCCTCACTCGCTTTTGACGAAATCTGGAATTTGGAATGAGGAGTTGGATTCCATTAATGAGCATACGGTTCAATTCCCCGATGAGTCGATCTCAATGACTGTTCAAAAGAATGGGGAAGAAACATGGTTGTCTTTCAAATACAGTGATGATGACACACTTTCCTTACATGATACACAGGATCTCAATGATGAGGTTGAGGTTAGTTTATTCGAACCTCAACCGAATTTAGAATGTAAGGAAAGCGATCCCATCTCAAGTGTGTACTGCACTGAATTAGAAGCTGAGAAGTATTGGGATGAGATTCATGAGAGCACAACCCAAATTCCCCTGGAATCAATCTCAAGTATGGTCCAGGTCAATGATCAAGACGAACACGAAGTGATCGGTCATAATGAGCCACTCCCCTCACCTGACATGGCTAATTTAAAGGTGGAGGACGAGCCCCTTACAACCGACACTTCTAACTCTTGTGACACATGTTTGGACCACTCCTCTGAATCGAATGATGATATGATTTGGGAGATGGATGAGCTACTCGATACGACTCTGGAAGTTGAAACCACGCAGTTGAGGTCGCCATCTGAACTATCGAATTTTGACGAGTCCAGGCCGCTTCTGAGTAGTATCAATGAACATAGTCCGCACTTCAATACTTCGTCTACTGACCCTCTATCTGTCTGTGCAGGGTTGAAGCAAGAGAGCGTACCTATGGTTAATTTTAAAAACGATGGGTTCCTTGGGCAGATCAGCACACACTTCAATGTGGAAAATGAGTCACTCTCAGCCGAATGTCCCAACTCTTTGGATGATTGCTTGACACACTATGCAGATTCAAATGATCCCATGATAAGAGACATAGTGAATGCCTTGCAAAACAATATCTCGGTAGTCATCACTGACCGAGAGAACCCTTACTCTGAAGCCCCTCCTTCCACAGATCCTGAATGTATACCATTAAGGGAGGAGGAGCTAAAAATTGAACCGAAGTCTGATACTTCGGAATGTGTTGAGACTACACTACTTCTTGAAATTTTTTCTCAATTTGATCTACTTGTAGTCTCTGATTCACCATGGGATACTAACTTCGAAACTTCGTCTGTCGCAGGTGAATCGTATATACTTTGGATACCTCAGGCGAATCAACAACAAATTTTTGATGAGGTACATAAGTTTCTCTGGAATGTCATGCTCCAGGGCATCCAAGCCTATTGCAAAAAAGGCTTTTGGATGATCCTGTTAAGAAACATTTTGAGAAATTTATCACGATACTGGCCAGAAGAGGAACCTTGCGGCATGATCGAGTAACTTTTCCCTGTTTTCTTAGGACCAGGGTAGTTTCCTTTATGTTGTTTTAGGATAGACAGTAAACTTAGCGCTCCTGGGAGGCAACCCAGCTTTTCCATTTATTTCATTTTCCTAGATAGTTCAATGTTTGTGGGTAACATTACTGCAAACCCTCACGAGACTACAACTCGTCCACTAGGGGCAACCTAGGGGTTTAAAGGCTTGTTGCATTTGCTAAATGCAATCGAGAGCACCTGCGAAAGTGGTATAGGTAGGATTTTATTTTTATTATTCTTGTTTTGTTTTCTCTCTTGCACTGACTTACTCTCTCGCTGATATTTTTGGAAAAGTCTCCTGATTCGTTATCCAGGTACCATCTTCCCATCACTTCTCTTTTACTTTTGTTGTCCCATGTGCATGGCATGCTTATATCTTTTACATTGAGGACAATGTAGATTTTAGGTTGGGGGTGGGAGATTAATCAGTGTTTTCTTGGTCTTGAGCAAAAATTGTGAAAATTTTTAAATTTTTTCTGGAAATTCTTGTGCATTTGAAGTGATTTTGACGACTATCCTGGATTTAGAATTTCAAGATACGTGATGTTGAAAATTTACTACTCTTGGATTCAGTTGCTCGTTAGATTTCACAGTTAAGTTTGAATTCTTAATCCATGATTAGAAGTTGTAAACATTGATTGAGTCATGATTTCACATACCACATCTCACTTACACATTGAGATTTCAGTTTGATATTGAATGATTAACTTGGTAATCACCGAGCATGAAAGAAACCAGCCTAAAAGATTTGGCCATCAGGGTATAAAAAGAGAATTACACCATGGGTTTGCTCCCTGTAGGTGTGGATTTGATTTTCTATGATTAACAGTTAGACAGAGCTATACGACTATTTTCACCATAGGTTTGCTCCCTATAAGTGAAAATTTGATTCCCATCTTGCAATATAAAAAATAAATAAATAAATAAAAAATAAAAATAAAAAAAGAAAAATAAAAGAATGATCTGTGAGGCAAGTTTTGGTTATCATGAATTCTCTTGTTGGTTACCAACGAAATCCTAAAATAAAGAATTGAATATTAATGTTGAAAGTCGGGATTACACTCTACACCCATGGAACTTAATGTTTAAAATTGTTCTAATTTATGGATTAATATTTGAACTTGATTATGAAATTCACCGTGCATGAGAGGCCAGGAGAAATTGATAATCACCATTCATGAATCTTAAGATTTTTCATATCTGGATTGTTTTTCAAAATATCACTCGGCTTCATAAGAATTGTCTTGTAATTCTCAACTTAATTTTCGCATATTTTGCTCGGGATTAGCAAAATGCTGGTTGGGGGTTGTGTTGAGGGTCAAATATTGCATATCAGACCCCAGCAATTGCCTAATTTTACATACATGATAGTGTTTAATGCCAGATTTTTCTCGGGTTTTTATTACAGGACGAAATCAAGAGCGTTAATTGGAAATTGATGTTAAAAGCGTGGATTTGTCGTTCCGAAGTCACCAGAGCAGGATGAACCTCAGAGGACCAATATTGAAGAATTTACATGCCTGGGACCCGAGAAAATCAAGCCGTTCACGTTTAAAGAGGCCCGAAACTGGTCCAGAATGAAAGATCACATGGTTTCCTCCATCCAATTGGCTCGAAACTTCATACATAACTTGGGGACCATAAATAAACCGTACATATTAAATTTCACCCATTGGATCATTACGGAAGTGCCCCAACTGACAAATCAGCCCATGAACTGTTGATTCTGGGCCCACTTACAATCTGGATATGCTTCAACTTTGGAATCAACGCCTTAAATGGGGAGACAATCTAAATGGATGGAATGGATTTCTCACGAACATCACAGTGGACCCCACATGAGGGTGGATGTGCATATAGTGCACGCCTACCTGATGTGCACCGGACGGGCGAGTCGGTCAGCGCGGGCGCTGACCCGCGCTCCCCTCTCCAATTCAAAAAAATGCTCCAGCGTCCGCGAAACCGACCGCTGGGTCGAGTTGTGGGCCCCACCTATCATCCAGAACACCAATCCAAGTTGTCCATCCGCTTCCTGGGGCGGCCATAACCATTGCCTAGGTGGCAGAAATTCGAATGAAATCAGAGATCAGATCTCAGCCATTCAAACGTCGGACGGACGGTGAGTTCAAATCTCTGGTGGACCACACCTAAAACAGAAAAAAACTAGTCATTTTCGACCGGTTTTCCATCCTCCACGCAGTGAACGGAGTGGATTTTCATTTCGATCAAAGGGATGGGCCCCACCATTGCCACGGAGGATGGAACGACGTCCGCGTAACGTGATTCGAAACCGAGTTTTGCGAACGACAGTGGGCCCCGCTCGTCAACCTTCCGGAAGATCTGATCCGTCCATCGTGTAGAGGGTCATGAATACTACAAAACCATGATGATAGTTCACTCCCATGCATACACACGTGCGCGGTACAGAGGCTACAAACAGGCGGTCTTGTGACGTTCAAAACTGAGTTTTTTTGAGATTTCTTCTGTGGGCCGTGCAAATGGACCTTCAAAACCACCCATTCTTGACTGAAACTTCATCCTGAATCCAATGGACGGGGTGGATTTTCTAGAAAACACCTCGGTGGGGCCCACCGATCACGGCTGCGAAAATTTGTACTCCGAGTCCTTCTACGACTCTGCCACCGATTCCAGCCATCCAGCAGCTATAAAAGGGGAGTTTTGGACGTGGGAAAGCCATTCAGAGCCAGGGAATTCGAGATCCAGAGCCAGGGAATTCGAGATCCAGAGCCAGGGAGAGAAGAGAGAGAGAAAGGAGTAGAGTTGTATTTTTTCTTTTCTTCTTTGCTTTTAATTTATTTATTTTATTTTGAGAGATCTAGTCCACTCATGTGTGGCTAAACCTCTTAGCTAGAGCTAAGAGGTGAAGCTTGTAGTGTGATGGGAACTCTTTGCTTGCCTTTTGTTTAGACTGAACTGATTTTGATTTAATTTTAATCTGGGGAATGTTTTCAGTCTTTAATGGTCTGTTGTGACTGAAATTACAATGGGTCTGCAATGGCTTTGAGCATGTTCTTTTTCTCTTATGTTTATGACGTCAGTAAGCCCTGTTGTTCACCATCGTCTCCTGGGCATGGTTGGATGTCAGTACCTTTCCTAACCTTCATACATTGATTGGTTGGTAATTAGTTTAATTTCATTGTTTGCTTTGTCTCCAGGCATGGTTTGGTGATGGAATCCATTCTAATTCATATACCTTTCATCTTTTCAAAACTACATCAAAGGAAGTTCAGTTGATTTTCATGAATCAAGTGTAGTTCTCCCTGATCTCTACAAGTGGATCCTCTGAATCCGTAGTTTCCCTTCTCTGATTTTTCCTAAGTTTTAGATTAATATTTCATCATTATTCTTAAAATTATAATCGATTTAGATTTCATCTCATTCTAGTTCTATTTCTACTTAGTTTCAGATAACGTACAAGTTACAGTCCCTTGGGATTCGACCTCGGTCTTACTGAGTTTATTACTACATCACAACCCTATACTTGGGGAGTGAACAATTGCTTTGAAAACCTGTTGCACTTGGGACGCTGTCCAAGGGGAGCAAATTCGATTTCAAGCCGAGTGACTCACGTCACGCCTCGACTTATACAAATCGATAAGTTTTTTTTTTTACTTTCTTATTTTAATTTTATATGATTTTAAATAGTTTTCCAAAATCCAATTTCCAACACAACCTTCACCGCAACCATTTTTTAAAGAAAAAGTAGATTGCTCGAACAACTATGGTAATAAAACATTAACTGGCTCATTTTTTAAAATCTCCTTCTGAAATTTATTTTTTAAAATGATCCCATTTTAATAAAATTTCCAATTTTGAGCTTGGGCCTGCTTGGTATTCCAATGGGCCTCATAATGGCTCGAACCCAGACTCAGCCCATTGCCACACCCAGTTGTGTATGGAACACAGCATCAGCCGCAACAACAACAACATCATCATCAATGACAATGGGCTACAACTAGAACATTCTGTTCTATTGTAATTACTTGTTTAGAGAATCAATTAAGAGAATAACGATTTTATATTCCCACTCTTGCTTTCCTAACATTCTCTCCAGGCAGCATTCTCTCTCTCAATTCCATGCACGGTATGTGCTAGTCCGGATACACACAGATATTTCCCAACAAGGTACACGCGTGACAGATCTAAGCCGTCCACTATATGGGCCTCTCCATGCAGTTGACTCGACCCAAGAAACTAGCTGGCCCAGCCATCCAATCGGCCACAACACATGAAACAAATAGACAGCGAAAATAGACCTGGTAGGTTAATTTCAGCCATCCATTTGTTACACACTTTGTAGCCACCTGCCAACCAAGTGGGCCAGTCCGATTTTGGGCCAGGCTTTCCATATCGTACGGAGCAACTGATAGCACGCCCCACCTGCATCTACTCATGTGGTGACATGAACGTGGGATCTAACCAACCATATTTTCAATGCATGCAATTGGGTCCCTTGAGTAAAAAAAAAAAAATCTATTTTTTTTAGAAAGATAAAAGAACAAACACAAACACATTAGATTATGAAAAAAGAAGAAGCTTAGCTTGAGGGAATTGATCCTACAATATACTATAAGTGTTTGGGTCTTTATTCTCCTTGTTTGGAACTCACCTTCACTAATATCATCATTAAGCTTCTTAATTTTAGTTAGGAATAATAATCATAACCAGCTTTACTAAGCCTATTTCCCCATGTATAATCCAGCTGATCTACACGTCCCCACTATGTGCCAACCTAGTATTTATGTACATGATCCAATCCGTCCATCAGGTGGGTCCCACCACGGAGATGATCAGTCCCAAAGTTCGGGCCAGCTGACTCATCAAGTAGGTCACAGTGTTCAATGAAGGATAAGTGCTTGATTTGTTCCGAACGTTGTCGTCAACCTGATGAATGGTATGGCCAGATTTTTTTGGGATAGGGCAACGCTGTGGGACCCTCCTAATGGGCCACTTGGATCTTGGGCTCATGTGCTAGATTGGTGCCTGTGGTGGTGTATAGATGGGCTGCCTTTTATGTGCATGTGGGCCTTGGTTTTGTGTAAATTACTCTAATAATGTATTTTCTGCTTTAGCCCTATTCTTTAGGTTGGTACTTGAAAGGTTTGCTGGAATACAACGAGTTTGCTAGCATCGTGATGTACTGCAATACCATCCGTTCAAACTTTTAGTAGTTTGATCTAGATCCTTTACAATTATCCAAACCGTTCAATTGTTCAAAGGTTAGGCCATCCTCACCAAGAATTGACGATTCCGATGAAAAAAAAAATCCTATTAAAATATTTTAACCCTTCAATTGCTCAAAATTAAGTAAACCGTTCAGATTCGAATAGAAGGACTCTAATGCCCAAACGTTTTAAAATTTCCAACTTAATTTTATCTATCACCCATTTTAGTTGAGACGCATCTTATAAACGGTTTGGATCATTGAAAGGTGATTCCAGATCCAAAGCCTACAGTCCGTACATATCATATACTAATACATCGCGATGTATTCTAGCAAATGCCCATTAGCGAGAATAAATTAACTTTACGTGAGAAACCTTTGTAAACTAAAAAGTACCATTTAAATGATTACGGTACGTTACAGCAGTACGCGCACTACATGATTCCATGAGCATGCACCAGAAACTCCACCTCATATGTCACACAGCGGATCATGATCGGGACCATTGATTGAGTGGGAAATTATATGGGTGATCCATATAAAAAATAGGACTTCCGGACTATGATATTCGTTGGATTAATGACTTAAACTGGATGGTTAATTCAAACTCAGGGAAAAGAAGAACAGCGGTCCATATTTAACAGGCAAAAGCTCACGATGATCGAATGGTGAAGATTGTACAAGAACATTTACTTAGTACCATGGTCATCCATGGGTATCGATCTCCATAAAAATCCTTGCCACGTGTATGGTGGGGGACCGCACTTCACAAAACCTACGTGGAGCGCACATCACGGTAGGATTTCTCTAAAAAGATGAACATTCCGTGATACTTATCAAAAGAAAATCAGCTGCCGTGAGTATCTTTCCTTGTTAAAGGGGACGACTTTGATTTTTGGCTTTTCAAGTCCTGTGATGACTGTACTAGAGCTAGAGGTAGAGCTAGAGCTAGAGCTGGCCAGCCGACAGAGTCGAATCGGTTTAGGTTCAACTCAAATTGGTCCAAAATTTACATGGACGGATCCGAACTCGATTCGATCTAGGACCGAGTTTGGACCACTGCTAGCCTGATTCGATCCGAGTCCGACTCGGTTAGGGAAACCGAGTCAGATTGGATTGGGCATAGTTCAAATCGATCTTGAATATTTTTTTTTTGAAAATTAAAAAAAAAAAACCAAAAAAATTCTAATCCGACTTCGTCCAATAACAATTTGATGACAATATACCTACTCGGGACTTTGATAATTTTCGGATTATAAATCCAAACTATAAACACTTCTAAAACTGGATCTTGTGTGGGATAATGGTCATATAAACAGCTTAACCATTAAAAAAAAAAAAAACCAGCTTATATAAAAAGAACTATTACTTTTATCCCTTGCAATTTGTGAATTTCACAAAGATAATGGCGCAAAACATCCCCTTATGCAAGAAGGAGACAGAGTTTGCTCTGGCGGTATTGATGCAAATACCATCACAATACAAAGCAACCATAGAACTTCATTTTTTGGGGCATTCACTTGTCTTTTTTAATTGAGTGGAGTTTGGAGTGGCCGGGATCGGGATCGAGATGGCTGCCTGTCCTGCTCATTTCGGTAGAGATGAGAGAGATTTTGGGAATTTAGGGTTCTGCGGCCGTTCAGGTGCGGGTGGAGGGTAGGGTAAAAAGTAAAAGTTATATATATATATATATATATATATATATATATATATATATATATATATATATATATATATATATAGGGTAAAATAGTAAATATACATAACATACTAATAGATCCGATTCGGATTGACATTAATTCGAACTCGATCCGATGAATGGTCGGATCTGACTGATCCTACTCTAACCGCATCAATTCAGGCATTCGGTTCGGATCGGGTCAGATCTGCCAGATCGGGTCGGTTTCTGCCCAGCTCTAGTTGTACACGAGCAGAGTTACCTTGGTAATTCGCTCGACTCGACTCGAAAAAGTTCGATTCGACTCGGTTTGAAACTGAGTTTAAAATGAGTAGAGTCGAGCTGATTTTTTGAGCTTGAAAAAATTTCGAACCGAGTTCGAGCTTGCTCGAGCTCAACTCAGCTCCGATCGAACCCAACTCGAATCGAACTCGGATCGATTCAGTTCGGTGACTCAGTTACTTTGATATTACTGTTGCTCACCAAATGTTTGCTGAAATGACTCAATGATTTGTGGTTGGTGGCAAAGAAGGTATGTATATGAAACAAATACTCTTTTTTATTAATTTTTATGTTGTTTACAAGGTGTTTGATGAAATATCTATAAATCCATTGTTGTTGTTGTTTTACATACAACAAGATTTTGAAAGCGCAGTTCATGCATTTATGTAAATGCTACATAGACGAACTCAGTTCGATCTTGGCTTAAACTGGCTCGAACCGCTGACTGAACCGAGCTGAGCTGGCCAGCTCAAGGATTGAGTCGAGTCGAGTCCGAAGTGGCCAAGCCAAGTTGAGCTATGCCAAACTCCACTCGTGTACACCTCTATGTAATAAGGTTTTACTCGTGAGTAGCCATCCAAATCTTACTCTACCCACACATGTCAACGTGGCACCTTTCAGCAAGAGCCGAACCATTCATCTGACGTGGCCCACCGTGTATTCCTTAAACCAAAAAATCAGACCAATCTGGCAATCAATTCGATCGACTTAGATGGGAACGGATTAGGTGTTACCTAGGTAACACCTTAGTGGGTGTTGCCCATACAGTGAGGCCCACCTTGATGATGTGTTGTATATCCAAGCTGTCCATCCGTTTCTCCAGCCTATTTTAGGATGTGGTCCCAAAAATTAAGTAGATCCAAATTTCAGGTGGACATCACCGCAAGAAACATTGGTGATTGAGTGCCTCCCCATTAAAAATTTCAAAGGGTCCATCATAAGGTTTTCATATTGTTTATTTTCCATCCAACCTGTTGATAATGCCAAGAAGACCTGGATGAAGGGGAAATAAAAATATCAGCTTGATCCAAAATTTTTGCAGTCCACAAAAGGTTTTTAACAGTCATTCATCATTGTTTCTAGTGGCTTGGTCCCCCTGAGATTTGGCTATTCTTAAGGTTTGGGATCACGCCCTAAAATGAGATGTTAAAAAACATATGTACGGCGTGGATATACAAAAAATATATCAAGGTGGCCCCCACACGGTTAGGGTAACACCCACTAGGGTAACCCCCACACGGTTAGGGTAACACCCACATCAAGGTTACCCGGGTTACAGCTAATCCGCTCCAAACTTCACATTCATTGAGTCAATGCTTGGACCATGATGATCAAGCCGAGCTGATTTCTGGGCACCACAATGAGGCCCACATGGTGAACGGCTCGGATCTGGCACGCATGCCACAGGTGAGTGGGTGGGCTTCCAATAGCTATTCTAAGGGATGCTCCCCCACTGAAGTGGGCCCCACATTTCTCTCACTTGAATCAGCACAAAAGATAATAGCCCCCACAAGATTCCCTCTATAGCTTTTAAATACAGGGGAAAAGGTAGAAAAACAAAATAAAGGGGTATGTGCTGATGGGCCATGTCGTTGCACCTGTGATGAGTATTTGATCCGAAAAAAAATCCTTCTTCTAAGCATTAGGAGTCCTAGATGGACATGGAATCTTGCTTGGCTCATCGAATTTGATTCCAACACAAAGTCCTCATCACTATCCACATTGAATTTGCTTTTGGGTCTTTTTTTTTTTTTTTTTGGGTTCCCTACTTACACATGGTGCTGATCATCAGGATCTTCATCTCCTGCCCATGCGTCGTGTCTGTGCAAGTGGGCCCATGGTTTCGTGACCGATACTGTTCATCTGAAATGACTCCACATGGATAGGTAATTCTTCAAAAATTCCCTACCGCTCGAAGATCCAAACCCTTCAATCAGTGACATACAAATAGACAGTTGAGATTGAATTACATAACATTTTAAAAAAAGGCCATGGATTGGATTGTTGATGCATTCAAATCCAGAAATTTTTTTGGGCATCTCCAATCCACTGTGGTCGGTCACATTAATGGCCTGGATCATACAACCTTGGGTCCCACCATAACCCACATAGCACATCAGTACCCTACAGTTCCTCTAGCAAGAGTCGACATTTGAAATAATCCTCGCACTTCACTATCTACTAGTCGCCGTGGTGAAATGTTGTAGTGAAAAGTAGCAACAATAAGCATCCGTTGTAGTAGCAAGATAGTTGTGTCGCAGCTACGATAGTGTTTTGCAGCTACAAGTCACAACATTGGTGACAACATTACACAGAATAATACTGTACTAATTGCATCAGCAAGAATAACTACAACAGTCGTACTAACAGCTACAATGGTTGTAGTAGCTGTGAAACATGTTAGTACTTACTAGTAGCAGTAGCAACAAGCAAACAGCAGGTGGTTTGCTAATTCCACAAACCAGTGGGAGCCGTACACATCCACATGCGTTGCATATGTCTCAATGTGGCACTTGTGTAAGATATGATCTTTTCATAAGGTGAGCTGCACTATTTAGATCTTCTAGCATAAAAATCATCAGGCCATTGCACACATCAGGTGAGCCACGACATTATTAAAGACAGTGAATGGCCAGCTAGACAAAAAAAAGAATATTAACATTGGGTTTGCTTTTTCACGTAGCGGCCTGCTTAAAGTATGAAATAATCTGATTTTTTAGGCAGAATATCTAAGCATTATAGAAAGCTCCAATCTCCAACCCAACTTGTGTCCCATTAATGTGGGGTCATTTTCACACTAGGCTTAAGTGGCGTGGCCTGCGGGATGTAGGGGTACACTTGGGGTGGGTGACCTACGGAACCCATGGATTTGATGCCCATGTAAGGTAAAACCTATAAATTTTGAACCTACAAGGAGGCAGAACCCATGAATTTGGGGCCCACGAGAAGGGTTCCGCCAATGACCTAACCCATGCCTTCAATCAGATCGATTGCAAAAATCTAATACTGATTGATGGTTATTTGTCTGTGGATTAATATTTAATTCAATGAGGGAACATTAAAAACCTTGGAAAAGAAATTCAATTTCCGTAGACATCTACTTCAAAAATGGATATTTCATTCCCAAGGTTTTCCTATAAAATTATGGATGTCAATTTCATAAGAAAAAAAATAAAATTAAATGTCAAATTTCACAGTTGTAAAAGATAACTCTTTTTTTAATTAATTTGATCCTTAACCTTTTAACATTTCTATAACAAAGTTTATAAAGTTAAAGAAACAATAATTTATATTAATTTCCATGGTTCTCTATTCATCGGATGCCTATGAAGTTAATGGTTATTGATGTATGACGAGGAAAGATTCTATTGGACAAAGTGAATGGGAAATTCTCTAAGTGGTCCACTTACATTTACAGCAGTCGTGGAAAATTCAGCAGGACGGGCTGTTATCGGGAGATGGCTGGCGAAGACTTCATCTAACATGGTCTTGATATGTCCACGTCATTGGGACACCATGGTTGACAGAAAGAGGAACAAGGTATGAACACAATAGCCATGGCCCTGTGATATGTATCCCCAAAAGATAGACTGGATGTATCAACTTTCCTTGGACGCTAGTATCAGCCTAGCTTTAGGGATGAATCAGGACCACCATCAACTTTGAACCGCTGATTTTGGATGAACCCAGATAAAGGAAAAATAAAAAATAAAAGTTCCATTGAATTTTTTGACCGTTTTTATTTATTATTATTATTATTTGACTTTGCTTGCAATATTTGAATAGTTGAACTAGTGATGAACGTGGCTAAGGTTGATAGAGGGATAGGTTTCTGATGTGCCAAGGGACCTTATACGGATCCCAACCGTTGATTTCAAAGTAGTCTGCAATAGATGGATGGTGCCTAAAAAATTCTGTGAGATTACACTGTTCTAACTGTGGGATAAGAGATCTAAAAACAAATGGTTAGGGAAAAGACATAGAATGCAACTTAAATAACTGTCATCGATTAGATGGTTAAATCATTCAATCTAGAATTTTTTTAGGTCATACTCCATCCATAGTGAGGTCCATCATAAGGTGGGCCCTGATCATTTTATGCTGTCATCCCAAAATCTGGCTGGATCCTTTTTATCTGGTGGGCCCACCTATGTGGGCTGGTAAATTTCTACTTGGTTATTTTCTTCATCTAAGTATTATCTAATTAAAGAGAATAAAAGATGTTAACATGGAAAACCTTGTAGAATAGGGAATGGAAAATTATGAAATCCAATGATTATGTTGATTGGTTTGAACGTAGATTTTTCAGAAAAATATTAAAAAGGCAATGGTGAGCTAGCTATCATGATAATTGTTGGGGAAACTGTGTAAGTACGCAGGGATTAATTAAGTAAAGAACTCTAATCACTTAACCAAGTTCGAACACCAACAAACCAAATTTTATATGGAAAAACCTTTGCAGCAAAACACCTCAGTACAAAGTTATAGTAACACACTATGAAAGAAGAAAATTACAAGAGACAGAGATTACCCAATTCGAACAAAAGCCTCGAATCTCCCTTAGTCATGCTCTTGAAACCCTAGGAACGAATTAAAAAAACCTTTTTATACTCCCACATTTCAATTACACCCATGTATATAGCCTCTATAAGAATCACAATTGATATCGAAAACAAATCCTTCACATAATTTTGCACATGCGCTTGATAACACCTTTGATTAGACTTCAACGGCATCGGAAGATTGTCGATGGCATCGAGAAAAAAACTAAAACGTTCTAGCAACAAAACATGAATTTTTTGAATTTTTCCGATGGCATCAAGCGTACTTCGATGGTATATATCAAAGTCTATTTGATTGCATCAAAGTCTGCTCGATTGCACCAGAGTGTCTGTCGATGACATCGACAGATCCGTTGATTTTCATATTTTAGATATCAACAACAATAATAAAATATATGGTTAGTTTTATTTTTATTATTTATTTTTTTAGGAAATGATTTTACTTTTTTTTTTTTTTTTGTGGAAATATGAAAAGACACGCAGACATACAATTAGAGTCCATTGAATGGATGACCTGCATTTTACACGTACGGCATAATAAGAGAGAGAGAGAGAGAGAGAGAGAGAGAGAGAGAGAGAGTACAAAATACTTATCTTGAGTATTGACTTTGGAAGTCTAGCCCCATCCTCTTAGTGGGCCACAGCCCATGGTCTGGATTCTCTTCAATCCAGCCCTACGACCTGTACGTGTCAATCAGACATAACCCAGACAGCATCCTTGCACCCCTCCCCCCATGCTCACCCAAACATGCCCCCCACATCATCCATGCCAAAACCAAACACTGTCACAAACATGCCTTTAAGCCCTCACCCAAAAGATCTTTTTTTCTCTTTTCATCCAAATCTCCCATGTATATATACCCCTCCACCCTCCTTCCCTCTCCATCACCTTCATACACTCCTCTCTCTCTCTCTCTCTCTCTCTCTCTCTCTCTCTCTCTCTCTCTCTCTCTCTCTCTCTCTCTCTCTCTCTCTCTCTCTCTCTCTCTCTCTCTCATTGCTAAGCATAACTAAAAACTAAAATAAAAAAAAAATGTCTGGGGTTTGGGTATTCAACAATGGTGTGATCCGCCTCGTCGAGAACCCGGCGACAGACACGAACAATGCCCGGCGCAAGGTGTTGGTCCACCTACCAACCAACGAGGTGATCAAATCCTATTCATCACTTGAGCGCAAGCTCGCAGCACTCGGGTGGGAGAGGTACTATGACAATCCCGACCTCCTCCAATACCACAAGCAATCTTCAGTGGATCTCATCTCCCTCCCTAAGGATTTCTCCAAGTTCAAATCCGTCCACATGTACGACATCGTCGTCAAGAATTCTAACGTTTTCGAGGTTAGGGATATGTAGATTTCGTATCCAAATGAAGAGAGATGGAGACATATGGCCCACCATCTAGTGGGCCATCTTCCAGTTTTCTTCATGTTCATCTTATGGTTTGCAAATGTGTGTTTTGTGTGTCACTTTCTCTACTTCTCTTGTGTATTTCTGTGTGTGGCTTGCCTATATGTAATTTCACTAGCTTCTTCAGCAGTGTAATAGTGTGGTTTTCTTTAAGAGCTGTTTGTTTTTTTTGCAATTCCACATGGAAGACACGTAAGCATGGATTTGATGATGTGGCATGAGATGATCCAATCTGGGAGTGACACGTCATCCAATCCAACTTATTGGGTGCACACATTTCTTCTTATAAGCGTCTGATTACTATAACAAACAGTTCACAATCATTTTAAAGATGTGGTGACTCTTCAACTTACACCCGGCATTGTCTTACTGCAATCCAGATCGTCCAAATTGCTGGTCTGATTAAGAATGGAACACTAAAAAAATTCACTAAGAAGAGGATAGTAACAATCTGATCTAGCCCTTGGACTCTTGACCATTCAGTATTTCACTTTTAACCATCCATTTTTCAGCCATTAATTGGATGAGAAGGATTGCTTAATCAATGTGATTTTAGAGAAATGCTCCATTCGCAATGTGTCCCACAATTTGGACGGTCCTAATGAGTGCAAATTGTGAGGAGCATGAATCACCACCATTTTCTAAATGATGATGAACTATCGTAGACTTCTATCCCCAACATGAGCCATGACAATGTCGAAGTGGCAGTTTATTTCAGTTACTACAGTGCCAAGACGCAGATAGCTGATTTACTTTGGTTTTTAGTTGTTACACTGGACCCCACCACATCAGATTCTCTTCTCTCATTGGTCCTTAAAATCTTGTGGTGGGCCTGCCCGACAAGACCATCTAATCAGAGTCACGTGTCATTTTTCATCATATCTTTGCATATAAAATTACAACAGTGGAATGATCTGACCAAAGACATGTATAGTATCCTCCAGCACCATGTTTGTAACAGAGGGATGCCTGCTTCGGCCATCCATACGGTTGATCTGATGGGCCTCACTATAAATGAACAAAGACAGAAATAAGTAGAATCTGGCCAAGTCTTCAACGTATAAAGAGCCAAAAACCAGATGGATAGGATCTTCCAATCCGGGAGATTTTTGGGGCATGTCGTCCTTCTTGGCTTCATCAGATTGACGGTCTGGATCACTAAACAATGGACCCCATCTGTACAAACTCAGATGTCCCCACTGGTTTACAACTTCATAAATTTGAATAAAACTCATGTTATTTATTCCTAATATGCCCCGCAAAACCTTTTTTATATCATGATTGGTTACGTGTAGTGGGCCCCATTTACGTGAAGACAGCTATCATTGTTGTTACAGGTGGACCCAAATATTGAAAAGCAATCTAGGCCGTCTGTCGTGTCCATCCATACACTGGACTTAGCATGGATGGCTTATGTCTACGAAGTTTTTTTTTTTTTTTCTTATATAACGCACATACACACACACACACCACTTATGTCTACGAAGTTCCACCTATTAGTACACCGTATTCATCTGATAGCCATTAAGAACCTGTTTGGACGGTGGTATTAAGTTGTATTAAATATTGGGATTGCATTACTAATCCCACCTTGAAATTCGGAATAGCACGTTTGGAAGGAGTGTGAGATGGGATTAAAATTAACTTTGTAGGCTTTGAAAAATAAATCTTGTATTGGAAAGCGTGAGCCTGTTTGGACGGTGGTATTAAGTTGTATTAAATATTGGGATTGCATTACTATTCCCACCTTGAAATTCGGAACAGCATGTTTGGAAGGAGTGTGAGATGGGATTGAAATTAACTTAATTTGTAGGCTTTGAAAAATAAATCTTGTATTGGAAAGCGTGAGCCTGTTTGGACGATGGAATTAAGTTGTATTAAATATTGGGATTGCATTACTATTCCCATCTTGAAATTCATAATAGCACGTTTGGAAGGAGTGAGAGATGGGATTAAAATTAACTTTGTAGGCTTTGAGAAATAAATCTTGTATTGGAAAGCGTGAGATGGGATTAGGTATCCCATGGATGATAGATTTTTGCCTCATCCGGGCTCAATCCAAATGCAATTTAGAAGTAAATCCCGAGATTTACTTTTTAATGTATACGTTCCAAACACAGTGTTAGAAAACACGGGATACAGCCAATCCAGGGATAGTATCTTACACATGCATTAATTGTAATTTTTATAATTCCATCTATCTTAGTCCCACCTAATGCGGTTGGACAAACAAGCCCTAAAACAAAGGTGGAAAACGAAATTAGAAAAAGAAAAATAAAAATAAAATAGTCAACGGTCAATTTTAGGGGTAATTGAAGGAAAGTGATGGATAGAAGAATTTTCGCTCTCTGTTCTCTCAACGAAGTAAGCCGATTCATGCGAGTAGATATTATAAAGGCAAAGCAGACATGGAAATGCAGGAAACAATGAAAAGTGGGGCCCACCATGAACATAATCTAGCTTTAAGATTAATCTGATCCACTCATCATGTTGCCCACACATGTGCAAGAACATACATCGCCGTTCATCTTATTTTAGTGCTCCTTTTTTGGTACACATCAGCCCAACCATATGATTGGATTTAAAATGGAATATAATTGTGGGCCCCAGCTTATGAACGGACCTGATCTTAAAAACGTACCACATTGACACGTGTCTCACAAATCGCATTGGTATTTATCCGGAGCGAATGTGGAAGAGGAATTTGTGTTCTCGTGGCAGAAACAGACAAGAAAGCCCATGGGCATCACGTGAAGGCGAAACCTAGGACACGTGACGCACCCACGTGTCCTCCTCCGCATCTTGCTTCCGTCCAAGCGCGTCCCTACCGACTCAGATTCGGTAGACCCCTCTGCTGCCGACGTAGGTGCTGGAAAATCGCTGTGTTCTCACTACGATGTATGTGTTTTATCCAGCACCTCATCGTTTTCCAACTCATGGTAAAGCATGAGTTGGATCTAAATCTCACGTGGACCATTTGAAGAGTGGTAATAAAAAACTTACCGTTAAAAATTTACATTCCAACATGTTGATCAGGTCACACAAGCCTGATGAAGGGAAAACACAAAATATCTTGTTGATCCAAGTTTTTTATAGCTTTTGGAAAGTTTTAACTGTGGACGTCCAATCACAACTACAATGTGGTCCACCTGAGATTTGGATTTGCCTCATTTTAAGGATTGTAGTAAAATGAATGGACGGAGGTGATAAAACACATGCATCATGGTGAGGCCGACAGTGATCTTTTTCAGCAACATAGTGCCGACATAAATGTTGTGCACTCTACTACAAAATCCGAATTTGTTATCAGCCTATTCAGAATCGTAGATTGGTATTGACAACCCCCCCTCCCGTTGGTGCTAGAAAAGCACTATGGCCCACGATGATGTATGTGTTTTTTATAGAGGCGTACATGAGTTGAACTGAGTGGAGCTTGGCACAGCTCTGACTTGGCTCGGCCGCTAGCTGACCCAGCTTGAACTTGGCTCGGCTCGGTCCTCAAGCCTGACTGGCCAGCTCGACTCAATTTGGTTAACACTCGGGCCAATTTGAGCCAAGTTCAAGCCAAGATCAAACTTGTGCGATATTTTTACAAACACATGAAGTGCACTTTCAGTTTCTCACTGTATGTAAAACAGCAGCAGCTGTTGTTTATGGATATTTCATCAAACACCTTATAGACGACATAAAAATCAAGAAAAAAAATGCATCTATTTCATATACATACTTTCTTTGCCTTCAACAGACACTTCGTTGAGTCATTTCATCAAATACTTGGTGAACAACATCAATATTAAAGTAACTGAGCCACTGAACTGGTTTGATCCAAGTTCGATTCAAGTTAGGGTTTGATCCGAGTTGAGTTGAGCTCGGGCAAGCTTGAACTCGGTTCGAAACTTTTTCAAGCTGAACTCGGCTCGAACTCAGTTTTGAACCGAGACGAATCAAGCTTTTTCTAGCCAAGTCGAGCGAGCTAACCAATCTAACTTGGTTCATATACAACCCTAGTTTTATCCACATCTATTATCCAATATTACATTTCGTTTAAGTATTTTGGGCTCATGCCATAAAATGATCCAACAAAATGGATGGACGACATGAATAAAACACACATCATTGTGGGCTCAGGGCTTATAGAGCTTTTCCAGAAGCATGTGTGATGTAGGGAGGGACATGATGAGGTCGATCACGGGCTTCCTCAAGGGATATCTATTCCGAATCCACGATGCTCTCTGGACTCTTCATAGAGCTTTTTCATAACTATGGGAGATAAAAGTGTAAATAATTTTTAATAAATTTGAAATAAATTGATTGATATAAAAAAAATGAAATTACAATCCTTTAAATAACGAGCCCAAACTTAATTTTTTTTTAAAAAAAACTCAAAAACCCTAAAAAACGTGACTTACTACAAATAGTAAAGTTGATATTTATAAACAGTTTCCATTCTTATTGCACTTCAGGGTTTTCGACAAAAAATAGCAAGTGTTAAATTTGACCTAGTTACCTTGATCTTCTAACTTTTCTAAGCCATTTTCATATTCACAACTCCTATAACTCAAAGGATCAAAAGTTATACTCAGCTAAAATTTACAATTTATAATAAAAACGAAATTAAATATACTTGGACTAAAACTTGCTATTTAAAGTAAAAATGAAATTAAATGGAACTTTTGACTGTTGATGTGATGGAATCTCACAAATCCAGCATGGGCAACCTGATGTAATAGGTTGGTTGGCTAAAGTAGCTTATCTTACCCAAAATCATATATGATATGTAGAAAAACTCATCGAGATACAACTATTTTTTAAGTTTCGACGGTTTGAATCATTTCTGCCTCCTCCGATCAGGCCTTCTTTAATCCATCTTTACCACCTAAGTGTCTGCAACCCGCACTACATCAATGTGGTGCCGATGTTGGTGGCAACATCAATGCTGTGTGCTCCATTAGCAATTTGAGTTTGTAACCCGCTGACTTGGACCGGCAGTGACCCCATACGGTCGAAGGTGCATGGAAAAAGTATTGTGGGCCCTACCATGATGTATGTGTCTTATCTACACCGTTTATCCATCTAACTGATGTTAGTGCAAGAGGAAAAAATGTGGCAGATCCAAATCTCAAGTAGACCACAGGAAACAATGGTGATGGAATGCTCACCATTAAAAACATTCTCAGGCATACTATAATGTTTATTTTCCATTGAACCCGTTGGGTACACAGATCATCTGAATGAAGGGAAAACACAAATATCAATTTGATTCAAAACTAGTGGCCCCCTCTAGAAGTTTCTAATGGTAGGGGTTCAATCACCTTTGTTTCTTCTATGGTAGTTCAGCTGAGATTTGGATTTGCCTCATTTATTGGCTCATGCCCTAAAATGAGCTATAAACATAGATGAACCCGTGAATAAAACACATACACAATGGCGGGCCTACAACTTCTATAGCATTGAATGTCGGTGGTGAAGAATCGCTGCAAGCCGGGTCCTGGACTTGGATGGAGTATTGTGGCACATTGCACTCATGCCTGCACTGTGCTGTTGGTGGGCCCACCATGATGTATGTGTTTTATTCGTATCATCTTCCAAATATTGAGGCAGAATCAAATCTCTTGGAGAACATACCACTGATGGTGATTGAACACCCACCATTCAGGGCTCGAAAATTTTGAATCAAGTTGATATTTGTGTCTTCACTTCGTTCAAGTCTGCGACCTAATCAACAGGTAGAATGGCAAGTAAACATTATAGTAAGCCTTTGGAAGTATTTAATGATGGGCGTTCAATCACCAATGTTTCTTATTGTGTGGTCCACTTGAGATTTTGATCTATCCCAAAAAAAAAAAGAGAAAAAAAAGAAAGAAAAAAGATCTATCCCATTTCAGGGTTAATGCTCTAAAAATGATCTGGACAAATGGATCAATGGCATGGATAAAACATATATATCATGCTAGGCCCACAGAGCTTTTCCAGCTATAGAGTCTGCAGATGGTTACAGGCCTCCCTTGTAATCCAATGCTATGTGGGCTACTAAAATGAGCTGTCCAAAAGGATATGACAGAAACATCACTGTGGGGGTCACAGGAATTCCTTCGACCCTAAGCTTTGTAGGACCACTTTGATATCTGTGTTATCTTCAGTTATCCAATCCATCCAAACGTCTGCCAGCTCATTTTAATGCATGAGTAAAAGAAAAGGTAGGAGGGGGATTGGGTACTACTAGGGATGGGCAGGGGTTTCGAGGGGTCATCTTGATGTATGGATTTTATCCACACCGTCCATCCATTTTTTCATATCATGTTAGTATATAAGACCAAAATCGAACCAGATGCAAGGCCCAAGTGGACCACACCACGTGAAGCATCAGTGATAATGACATGCACTGCTGAAACCTTCCTGGGGCCCACCGTGATGGCTAATTGATATCCAACCTGCTCAAAAGGTCACATAGACCTGGATGAAGGGAAAACACAAATATATGCTTGATCAAAACTTCTGCCGTGGCAAAAACGTTTTCAATGGTAGGTGTTTAATCCCCACTTGTGTGGTCCATTTGAGCCTTGGAACTGTCTTATTTTTGGGCATGTGATCTAAAATGATATGGAAAAATGCATGAACGGTGTGGATAAAACCCATACATCACGTTGACCCCACATAGCCTACCCAATCCGTCTCCAAGAAGGTCATCCTAAACTCAATGGACAGGGAAAGAGACTCCCACTATGGAAACCTTCGTCGGCCCACAATAAAGTTTAAATGCTATCCAACCTGTTCAAAATGTGATTCTCATGGAGGAGAGGAGAGGAGACAATACAAATATCAGCCTGATTCTAAACTTTCTATGGTGAGCATTCAATCCCATTGCTTCTTTGGGTTGTGGCTCACTTAAGTTCAAATCTGTTGTGATTTTGAGATTACCTCCTAACATAGTCTGAGATAGTACTAACAGAGTGGATACAACCCAGATATCATGGTGGGACCCATAGAGTTTAGGGTTAAATAGGATTTTTGCCAGGTGTAGATAGAGTAAACTATGTGGACCGGTTTAGCTGCGCATTGGTTCGCACGTCATTACATAATAATGTATGTTTCTTTTATATATAGAGAATTACACTCAGCTGTGCATTGTTTTACATGTCATTATGTACAAACCTTACTATCAATCGTCAGATATGATGGATGATTTGGATGAAGGCACTTTTATGTTGTCCATCTATTTTGATAATTAAAATATATCAAAAGCTTAAGTAAAGCAACCAGCAAAGATAATTAGAATTGAATGCACACCCTTAAAAACTTCTTGAGAGTCACAAAAGTTTTGGATAAAGCCGATATTTGTAGATTCCTTTCATCCATGTCTGCATCACTTTACCAGCAAGGTGGGTGACAAATCAACATCTCGGGACAGGAGAGTCCATCAAGTAATACGAGAGCCTCACCCAAGATGGTGCGGCTCTTACCATGGTCCTACCTTAATGTATGTATTATGTATCCACACTGTCCATCTATTTTTTCAGATAATGTTATAATATTATTTGAAAAATAAAACAGATCCAATTTTCAGGTGGACCATACTATAAGAAACAGTATTTATTAACCATTAACGGACCACAAAAGTTTTGGATCAAGCTTATATTTATTTTTGTGACCAAACAGAAGGGCATAATCGCTTGGTTGCTGCCACACTGCCACTCTTTTAAGATAGCTGATCCACGTTGGACGGATAGGATGTCACACGGACATCGCAGTGGGCCTCACAGAGCTTTGGGTTACAAGGGCTCTGTGGTTTACACGATAGTCGCGTCCATACGTGTTGGCCACAACAGTTTTATGGTTTAAGTAAATCACACGTGTGTTGGATGTTCATCGAACCATAGTTTTGGGTGGATGCGCTGGTGATCCGACCCTGTGGGGTCCACGGTGATGTATGGATATTACATCGACACCGTCAATCTATTTTAAAAGGTCATTTTATTGCACGATCCCAAAATCGAAGGGGATAAAAATCTTATGTGGATCACACCACAGGAAACGATCGTTATTGAACCCCACTATTCAAAACTTCTTGGGGGCCACCGGAATTTTTATTTACCATCTAACCTATTGATAACGTCAAAAAGACCACAATTAAAAGACCAGAAAAATATTAGATTGATTCAAAACTTTTATGGCGCACAAGAAAATTTTAATGGTTGATAATGACTGTTTCCTGTACTATGGTCCCCCTGAGATTTGGATCTGCGTCATTTTTTGAATCATGGCCTAAATTAAGTTTTCAAAACGTATGGACGGAGTGGATATAAGACACATACATGAAGGTGGGCCCCAAAGTCAGGGATCCCACTCACCACGGTGGATCCCCGGATCCACCGAAGCCGCACCAATGAGATGTTTGGATTTTCCCAGTTGACCGCGTGCATTGACGGTTCGTTTTCAACCGTTTATTTCGTGCTTATCAGTTGACTGGACAGCGTTGTCTGCTTGTGTGAAACTTCTGTGGTTGCTTAGCACACCAGCTGGACGACCTGGATAATCAGTATGGAAGCCGATGGGCCTTTAAGGCAACGGACCAGATGAGAAGACTGTTTTATACGTCGAGTTGGTTGGGGCAGATTAGCTGTTACCCGGGTACCAGCTCAGTGGGTGTTACTCTTACCGTGTGGGGCCCACCTTATGAATCTTTTTCATATCCACGCTGCCCATCCCTTTTTTCAGATCATTTAAGGTCGTTATCCAAAAATTTAAGCAGATCTAAGTATCTGCTGGAACACACCAGTGAAAAAAGTGGTGAATGATCATTAAAAAGTTTTTTGTTTTTTGTTTTTTTTTTTTTTTTCTCCCTTCATCGAGTTTAGTTGACCTTATCAACGTTTTGGATGGAAAATAAACATTATAGATCTTCTTACAGTGAGCCTTGGAAAGTTTTTAATGGGGACCGTTCAATCATCACTATTTCCAATGATCTGGTCCACTTGGGATTTGGATATGCTTAATTTTTGGAAAAATGCATTAAAATTTCCTGGAAAAACGGATGGACGGAGTGGATATACAGTATATATATGATCAAGGTGGGCCCTAAGTTAAGGGTAACACCCACTAAGCTGTTACCCTGGCAACACCTAATCCGCGCCCAGTTGGTTTACCTGAAGAGAGAGGTGTTAAAAAGTTAAAAGGGCTTGCTAACAGCTGGAGAACTTTGTTAAAGTTCACCATCCACGATCGTATATATGCCAATCCGGACCGTTCATCGGATAGCAGGCAGGCTGTAGGTATTAAAGCCTTTCAATCTGTCCGAATTAATGCTCATAACTACCCGTTCGATTTGCCTGATCTTTGTTGAGGTTAACTACCCCTCAGAACTTTTTTATAGATTGCACCTCTATGATTATTGTGTTGGTGTCGTTTTTGGAATGTGGCCCACCCGAAAGGTAGGGCAACAGATGAAAGGTCCAGATCAATGAGCTCTCCGAAGATTGTTGGGTAGAATTTGAAACACTGGCACTGCATGATCATGCTTTAAAGGGTGAAAGAATATCAAATCTGGACCGTCCATTTGATACTCCAACTCTTGAATCGATCACCCCCTGAATTTGTGTCTATTGGATTATCTCAACCGTTTGATCAGTTGCCTAAACTTTTGGACGTGAGACGCATGTCCAGAGAAGTCCACCAGTCATAAGCTTACAGGTATCTAAGCGGATGAATTTGTGTGCGGATTTTATCCAAGGCTTGAACTACATATTGGACGGTCCGGATGGCACATTTTAAGGCCGATATTGCATGCATCGACAGTAAAAAAAACATTGATCCAGTCGGTCCACATGATCCAGCTAACTCTTGATGGACCACCCAAACAATGAATTTTCTGTTATAACCGTCTATTTCAATTAAATGGATCCCAGATCTAACAAACGGTTTTGCATGATGGACTTCTAGGTGGATGATTCGAACCTTTTCATTATCACTAGACTAGCATTTTGCAAACCATTGATCAGATGGATCATCCAAGAAACTTGATTTTGGCTTGGTGGGCCATACCAAATGGATGGTCCGCATCTATGATTAGACAACCCATGTCTCCAATACAACTAGTTTGCATCTTAGCACTGTGCAAACTGATCGTATGGTATTGTTCCCTACAAACACTCATATGATAATTCTCCATTTTCTTAGTATTACATGCCAATGTTATTTGAGGGTGTGTTTGGATGCACTAAGTACAAAAGAAACAAATTGAAATTCACTATATTTTTTCACTCAAATAGTTAAAAAACCCAAAAACTCAATTCAACTCAAAAACCTAGTTGAGTTGAGTTGACTCAGAAACCCAGAAGACTTTGTTAAAACTCTCATGAGTTCTTCTGAGCTTTCCACCAATGCTTAATCTTTAAGAATTACAAAAGATACATAAGTAACAGCCAGTTGAGTTGACTTTTTTCAACCTGAGTTGAGTTTCTCTCCCATTTTAACCCTTCTGATTAAACCGAGTTTCTCTCAATTCTTGGTGAAATCTGGTTGAGTCAAGTGGACTCGGGCGAGTCAAGCTGAGTTTTCTAATTAATCTTACTAGCTCGTGCATCCAAATGTAGCCTTGGATTAGTTTCTTTCTTTCTTTCTCTCTTTTAAAATGAAAGATGGAGCTTATAATTTCTAATCTTTCCTGCATTTCTAAAAAAATTCCCCAATAAAGAGAAATGTTACAAAGGACCGAAAATTACATGACCCGACCATCCACATTGTATTGGAAATGAGTGTGACTTGTAAATGAACTAGATTGTGGTCAAGACATCGAAAACGAATGATTATGACTATTCTTAGGGTAGAATGTCACGACGCACGTTGCAAGTTGTGATGGCACCACAGCACATGTCGGGACACATGCGATGACATGGCGAACCATGTCCCGAGCTATGAAATGCATGCCTTGCCATGTGACACCACGTGGAAAATGACAAGCAGTGATCGATGGAGAAAGCTGTTTCCGAATAGTAAGATGTATATGTGTGCCACGTGTTGTCACTTCACCGCGTGGCACTCTACGACATGTTGCCGTCATTGTAAGTGGACATGTACAAGTGATGATATGGCCAAATGCACGAGTTTAGAGATTAAGAGAAAACCCTAGATTAGCTAAGAAAAAAGAGAAATTTGAAGTATATGAAGATAGGAGATTATAAGCAGAAAATGACCAAAAGAGAGGGTATAGGATCCTATGCATAAAAATGTGAATGAATATTGTTGCTCAATCCATGCAAATGGGGCTTGTAATTTAGTGATTGAGACCGTTGTTCTGATGGGCTCCACCAACGAGGGGATGCCCCAATCCTCTACTAATATTAAAAAGTATATATATTGTAAACCTTGGACCATTAGCCCAAAATTAGATGGTTAATGGATGTCTAGGATCATCTTTTAATTTGAAAGATACTTTTGACCTTCCTCATCAGTGGGGGATTTGCCTTAATTTTACAATATGGATAAATGAATCATGGACCCCATTTCAATGGACCACGGCATTCGGATACATGCATCAAGAACTTATAATTTCTCTAACCTGAATACCCATCATTTGAATAAAGCATTTAATACTTATATTCAATGTACCATTTGGACACAAGAAAAACCAGTTAAGTTAAAAAACTTTTAACCTGATGTCTGTTAGTTAACATTTATCAGTGTTTGAAAAACTAATGGGAAGTGGAGAAATTTTTACTTTGGTTAAAATTTTGACTTGGTTTGAAATATTAATCCATAAAAAGTTGATTTTTCCTTTTTAACCCACTTAAATATTATTATGTTCTTCTTTCCTTTGATCTTCTCTTCACAACACCCCCATCATTCATCACCCATGGGACTCATAGTCTGCCGACCTCTACTTGGTTGGAGACTGAAATCTGAGAATTGGAACAGTGACAACGATGCGGCTATGATAGTGCTTGTGATGATGGTGATGCTGCTTCCGCTGATGATGATAACAATGAAAACATGATGTGGTGGTTGTGCTGATGGTGATAATGAAGATGATGATATTTTCACATATTGATTGTTTGCCGACATGGGAAACATCTAACTTAAAATTGGTTATAACTATTCTGAGTTATGGTCTACTGGATGTGATTAAGGTTCCATGCATTGTATGCATTGGTTATAACTATGAATTGCAGTAATGAATTGAGAGTAACAAAGAAAATGAAGATTCGTAAGCATAGAGATTACCATAATATTATATTTTTAATTGTGTTTATAAGACATGTAGATAATTTTGTCATCATTTACTATGGTTCTCTGAATAGCAGCTATTCCATAAAATTTTTAAAAAGCTTTGATATAATCAAATAATGATCGTGTCCCCAACTTTATATCTTAATGCTTCAGTTAGATTTCGCAGTCCTTTGTGGTTTGTAGAAAATTTTCATCTAATACCTTTCAAACCTAACTGATCGTAGTGCATCCAACATTATATAACATCTTCATTTTCAACAAAGATCTGTATCTCTCATCGCATATGCTAATGCTGATTGGGCAGGCAATATAGACAATCGGCAATCCAAAAGTGGATATTATGTTTATTTTGGTCCAAACCATTTCTCACACAGTGCCAAAAAGCAATCAATTATAGCCCACTCCAATGTCGAATCATAATACTAGTCCCTTGCTCATATAGCTGCTAAAATTTCATGGATGAATATTACTTCGAGACATCTCATATATTGCCATTTTCTTGGCATTTAACCTAGTTTCATCTCACCCACATAAAACGTGTGAAGTGAATTATCATTTTATTAGCGTGTGATGCATCACAATCTTGACGCCGATGCATATCTTTTAAAAATGCCTCATATCCACTCGCTTCAATCTTCTACAGTTGAAGCTGCACGTCATTGAAGTGTTGTTAAACTTAGGAGGGTGTATTAACCAATCTCTGAGAGATTCCTACATGATTTCTCATCACACACCTGTACATATCTATGTTTGCTAGCTAACTAATATATCTCAAGAACAATTGTAAATGGCCTTCTCTTGTTACAGTTGGAATCAATTACCTTATTCATTGGAACCAACAGCTCACCCCTCTACATTTTATATCTATATAATGATGGGAGATTCTTTATATACATTTGTTTTCGACAATGGATCTAATATAGAAGGTTTTGTTCAACTTAACTTGGAAAGCTCTATTAATATAGTGAAAGCTATATATTAATAGATTTTTATGTGATTTTATGGACCAAACATGGTCTCGAAGTATTATGAAGTGGAGCTATTGTGGAAGGTTAGAAAGCAATAGTAGTTGGTGATATAGGAAAGAACCAAGGATAAACTTATTATCCAAAACTGAAAGTCAAGATGAAAGTATGCAGGGTTTAATTTTTCTTTCAAACAAATAAGAAGATAACTAAATATAGTTCAAACATTAGTTCAAATAGAACTGTAGCAGTTGATAAAAGTATTGGAGAGCTTGTAATTTGCGAGTCCAAAAATAAAGAAGCAGCCAAATTTTCAAAATCACTACTAACCGAATGTCCCACAAGAAGTCGATGTTAGTTTTGTAAAGTCCAATTTAAAGAAGGATATTGAAGATCTTGCATAAATAGGACTTTCCTAAGCCTTTTTTGTTTCACAGGCACATGCATACCGCACCCACACACTCATGCCGTAGTGGAATTTCACTACCTATGGGTACTCGAAACCTTGACCTCGTGTTGAAACTCTTCTGTCTACTGTTGAAAATCGAATGCCTCAAATCTATGCTAAAACAAAAGCCATTGATTAGTCAATTGTCAAGTCAACAGGTTGAAGGATGACCATCGACTAGTTGACAATTTGGTTGCCAAGTCGAAAACTCTAGTCAAAAAATTGAAAACTCTAGTCGACAGGTCGATCCGACCGATCGACGCATTTTGATTGGTTGAATCGATAGGTTGATGGATTGCGTAGTTTGCACGATTTATTTCTATTTCCATTTTATCTTAAATATATGGGTGTAATTGGAATTACCGCGAAAGGGTAAATATGCTCAAGGGTTTGAGAGGGTTTTGGAGAGAGAAGGCTTTAATTTTCTCTTAGGATTCTGAAAGGTAAAGTTTCATTTCTTATAACTTTGTTATTTATAGTGTATTATCACTTCATGCCATGGTTTTTTCTACGAGGGTTTTTTCACATAAATTCAAAATGTTCTCTGTTAAATTTGCTTATGAGATTGTGATTATTTCGTATGATTCCTCTTTGTATGCTTCTTCGAATCTCAACATCGACAACTAGGACCAGGGTAAGGACTTTCCTAACCCTTTGTTTCAGCATTTTGTACTTAAAGTTGATAAATGATGAGAATACTTAATAGAGTTTTTGAGAACGCCTGTTCATTCTCTCAATTTATATTTTTTCTATTTTGTGGGTTGCCTGTGTGGACCATCAAGTGGTCCAAACATCGGGTCCAAAGGACCATCAAGTGGTATAAACCTACGGTGTGGTCCACAGATGTGTGTTCTATAAGAGAAAAAGAAAAAGAAAAAAAAAACCTTCAAATGAAAAGGTTTGCTAGAAAACATCTGGACATGTCCAATAGGATCCATTCAGATTTTAGCCATTGGATCGGGTTCCTTTTCACTGATCCAAACCCTTTATATAATGGGCCTTATCATCAATGGACCATATTAAAAAAAAAATCAGAATGAAATATTTCAACCGTAATAGCTTTCAAATGTAAGGAGATATTCCGAAGCGAAAGGAAAAAAGTCAAAGATTGAGGGTTAAAATATTCAAATTTAAGTTTTTTCTTTTAACTATCTGCATCCGAGATTAGGCCCATCATATAAATGGGTTGGATCATTGAAATATGATATGTAACTAATTGCAATGTGTTGAGATGTATTCTAGCAAGCCTCAAAATCAAATGGACTGAAATAATGCAATGATGGACGCCTTTACAACAGGTGTTCTCCAGTGACCTTTGGTCCCACCGTGTTGACTGTGTGACATACAGTCCGTCCATCAGATGCACCTTACGATGTTAGGCCATCGGACCAAACATCAATCTAATCCACAACTGAGTTGGGCCACACCTCTGAAAAATGAGGATGGGGACAAGCCCCATGGAAACGTTTAAGATGCTGTGTAGCCCCCACCGTAGATTTTATACACCATCCGATCCGTTCATCAGGTGTATCTCACCAGGATTAAGGGAAATTCCAAATATAGCCTGATGCAACCCTTATGTGGACCACACTATGGGAAACAATGTAAACGTACCCCTAAAAGCTCTAAATTTCACACGGGTGATTGTGGTCCAGTAGCGCCCTTGTCAGGGTGATTATGATCCCATGCAAGTGATTGTATGGTATTTACCCCAAAGCCAATCTGCGTGGGGCCCACAATGATGTGCGAATGCCATCCAAGCCTTGAAATAGGTAGACCCAAGCAGCAGGCGTGACAGCCCCAAAAATGACGCAATGAAGGACGTGTTGAGGTCGAGCACAATCTTCCCCCATTGATGACTGTTCTCAGCACTTTTCAGGGCGCAACTCCTAAAGCTAGTCAATGAAAAGTAATACCCCAACTAAAATTTACTATAAATAATAAAAATGAAATTAAAACAGAAATTTAATAGTCAATCTGCTGGTATTTCATAAATTAAGCGTGCGTAACTCAATATAATAGGGTTGGGTGGCTAAATAGCTCGTACTACCCCAAAATTATATATTGCATGTCCGATAACTCATTCTAATCTGTGAGATATATCAGTTTTAGGTTCTGACGGTCCGGATCACTGCAGCATTTATTAGGGCCTTTTCCAGTCCATCATGGATAAGAAATTATCCGCGACCGCTCGCTCTACATAAAAAAATCATCCGCTTCCAATCACCAGGTGGGCTACACCATGTGCTTACATGGCTCAGGGTTGTGAGATGGCATCACCTGCATCCGATTGGATATCTCCCTGGTGCCAAAAAATCAGGTTGCATCACTTATCAGGTGACCCACAACGCCATAAACAAATGGACGGCGTAGAAGAACTCGGGTCAATCTCATTTGCTACCCGAACTGCGGCCCATCCAATCATCAGACCAGCCTGTTTTGTAAGCCGGGGCATCTACATGATGGGCTCACGCGATGGTCGGCTTGGATCTCAAACCCGTTCGCCACGTTAACCCATCTGGTTCCGTGTAGGTTGCTTTGATCATACCACCGGGTTCGACTTCATTCATAGAAATTCTGTACCCGAAATCCATACCCGAGAAAATGGATCCGACTCTCGAAACCTATGTACTGTAGTCTGCTGAAAGCATGTCACTTTACAACTAGGGCTGAAAGCCGGGCCGGTTGGTGCTCAACCCTAGCCCAACCCAAGGTTCCTGTGCCTCAACCCTTACCCAACCCAATTTCGGGTTGAGAATTCTCAACCCAATCCTAACCCAAATAGGCTCGGTCGGGTTGATATATGCTACTATTTTCATTATTACATTAGTTTATTATATTTTCAATACAAGTTTTATTTTTTTACCTATAATTTTATTAATTATATATGTAGTTATTTATCATAAAGAAGTTTATTTTTCTAAACAAACAAGCTAAAATATAGGACAACTGCTCCTTTAAAAGTCGTATCGTGTATCAAGCCATCTATTTGGAAGAGAGAAATCTAGTGTATTTTGTTAGCTTGAGTCATTGGAAGTGACATGGACTAGTGAAACCCGACGGCATTGGAATTTTATGTGCCTTCAACACAAACGATCCACACTCAATTATAATTAATTTATAAGGAATTTATATATTGATCAGGTTCGGGTTGGGTTAAGCAACTTGAGACCTCAACCTGTGCCTAACCCAAGTTTTATTGGGTTGGTGTTTGTATGGCCCAAGCCCAAGACCAAATCCGATACATCCTGCCCAAGCCCAACCCCCAATCCAATGTCGGGTTGTTTGGGTCGAACCCGCCCAACTTTCAGCCCTAGTAAATACGCCGGCCTGAGGTCTGTCCAAGACCTGCTGCCCTGAGCCTGGCCCAGCTAATGGTGATTATACACAGCCCAGCCTGACCCTGGCCACCGACTTTTGCGAAAGATCTGGAATGTTCATTTGGTGTGCCCCACAATGCATGATATATGACAAAAATGCTAATGAAATCCTAAACGAGCCTGGCTTATTGACTCTTAGACACATCCCAAGCACGGCCCAATTAATAAAGGGCCTGATATTTTATTCTGGGACAGCTAAAAGTTCCTGAGCTGGAAACCTAATTGAGGCCCACTGTGATGTTCGTGAGAAATCCCCTGTGTCCATCTGTTTTGTGAGTTCATTTTAGGATATAAGACAAGAAGTGAGCAGAATCCAAGACTCAGGTGGGCCGTACTAAAGGAAAATGTGGTTAGAGAAATTCATACCGTTGAAACCTCCGTGGAGTTGACAGTGATGTTTACATGCCATCCATACCGTTCATAACATCATTACTACTGGGAAGAACTGAAAATACAAACATAAGCAAGATTCAAGATTTCTTTGGCCCCACGAATATTTCAACTGTGGACGTTAAATTCTCATGATTTCGGCCCCACGAAATTTTCAACTGTGGACATTAAATTCTCATTTTTTCGGCCCACTTGAGTATTTAATCCGGCTCATGTTTGGTCTCTTAACCTAAAATGAACTCAAAAAATGGATGGACAGCGTGGATTTCTCACAAACATCACAGTGGGCCCCACCTAAGTTCCCAGCGCAGGAACTTCCTCCCAAAAGGCTTTCGTAAGGAAATCCGCGTCCGCCCAAGCCTGGCCTGAAGTGGGCCTGGCCCGAAACCAGACTAGCCCGCCCAACCCATTGATAGCCTAATTAAAACAAGCTCTGCCGAATCTGTTGGACCATTCACCAAAACCAGGCCCAAGGAGGTTATTTGTGGGCCTAAAATGCCTCATTTGTTATTGGGCCCATAAAAGGCCCGGCCCAAAAAGCCAGCCCAAACAGTTCAAAATCCAGAGCAAACCCCAGGCCCGGCCCGTTAACAGCCCTGCTGAACTCATTGCCATTAGAAGCATATCATATCACCATCATACAAGGATATGCTCAATATACTAAGTTTTCAGTTTGAACAAATGGGGCCCACCTTAAGTTATCTAGATCATTGATCTGATCTGAAACAATGTGAATGGACCATGATCTAGAAATCCTTCAAGTTGGAAGATTCCAGCCACAGATCTTGGGCCTTTACCATTCTGTTTTTCCTTTTTCCACCATCAAAATTTCATGCCACAAAATGATAGGTTTGGAATGTCCAAATTGAATGGAGATTGTGATATGGTCTATTTATAGTGGGCCCAACAGATGAGCGGCCAAGATCTCTGATCATGGATCCCACTCGTGTAAACTGAAACCAGAGCATACAACACTCGATTCTTGTAGTCCTTACATTTGTGCCATGGCCCATCGAGAGTAGGGCCACTAAGTTCAGTCACTGAAGACGGACCCACAATGTTGGAATACTGGTAATGCAACTGAAATAGACACTATTGGAGATTTATTCACATTGGCCATAGCCTGAAATTGTCATCACACGTGTCATCTCAATGTCTTATGAACGGACGGTTGAAAGTGACAGTGAAAAACGTGTGTGAAATTAGAAAAGATCTCTCAATCGGTCAATTGAATGGTGAGATGGTGTGATCTGTGTAACTTATAAGCTGTGGCCCAAATAGTAGTGGCGCAGTTTTTACACATGCACACCAATGATTACTATTGTCTCAACGACACCAAACGCACCCTCATGTAAATTTTTATTTCAATTTTATCCATCAACGTAGTCAAATTACCTTTACGGATTTTGTCCGGTCGGTCTAGTTTAAGATATGTTGACAATTGAATCCTATCGGCTTAGCGTAAAAAGCAATGCCGATGCCATTATTGCCGATGGACATTCGACAGATTTTAGATGTCGGCGTTGTCTTTCACAGACGACTAAAATCCATCGGGAATGGTCGATTTTTCTATAGTGAGATCGGTAGGTAAATCCATCGGCAATGGTCGATTTTTCTATAGTGAGATCGGTAGGTCAAGGTTTGTTGTCCAATATCAAATATAAAAGTCTAATCCCAAGGCACATGGTTTATTGTCTAAAAATTTGATTAACATGGTAAGGGTTTGCCACTCAATCACAAACAAAAAAAAGATAGTAGGTTCATCACTTTTATTGTTTATCAAAAGTCATTATGGGGGCTCGTCACTTGGCATAGGTTGTTAGCTCGAGCATAGTGTTACATGCCATCATGGTTGGCTCTAAGACATTAGCAAGTAGGATTATAATGTAGTCTAATTATTATAAGTAGTGAGTGCAATACAATGGAATCATGATATTTTAGATTTAATGAAGTATTTAGTAGCAATACAATGAAGTGTTAAGACAACCCATGTAGTCTAAACTATTGTCGGTTGACGGTGTTCTACCTTGGTCGACCAAATAAGTCTTTGAAAACTTAACCAATTAGTATTTTAAATTACAGGAATCATGATATTTTAGATTTACTAAACAATACGATTTTCAGAGCTTTATTCACGTTACTACATGAGCAGTTCATCTTAATTATATATTGTTCTAAAGCATATAATCACCAATCCGAAGCAGGCACACAACATACACACACATATTGATGTTAAGATGTGGAGCCACATCTGGGACCGTCCTCGACCGGTCGTAAGCCATGCTCGACCGGTCGTAGGGTCCGGCTCGGCCGGTCGTGGATGAGCTCCACTCAAAGTCTAGCGAGCACTGTCTTTTTATCCCAAGGTGCTTGACCAGTCGTGGCCCATTCACGACCGGTCGTAGGGGTCGCTCGACCGGTCGTGCAGTTTGCTCGACCGGTCGTAATTACGTAAATTCGTTTTGTGATTTTGCGCGAATTTTGTGTCGCAAGTCCTTTCGCAACTGGGATGCAGAAAGGGGAGTTGCCTAAACTATATATAGGTGTTCCTAGGGCTTTTCTAAGTGTATTAGAATATTGGAGAAATAATTCTAAGGTGTGGACAAAGGGTTTTCTATGTTCTTCCAAGGGAGAGGTTAGTATATTGCCTTGTAATTTTGTGCTTCATAATGGAAGTTTGCATCCGTGGTTTTTTACCCTAGTTTGGGGTTTTTCCACGTATATTTTGTCTTGTGGTTTGTTTTGAATGTTTTGATCTATTTCTAGTTTATATTTCTTCCTGTTTGTCGTTTGTGGGTGAGGCCTGAGATTGGATCTAGGCCCACCGTGTTGTTGGCGTGCTGCGCAACAACTGGTATCAGAGCTATTGGTTTAGTTCTATTGGGAGCGATGACAGAAGAAGGGAAAACTAGAATTGAGAAGTTTGATGGTTCAAACTTTGCCTTCTGGAAGATGCAGACGGAGGATTATTTGTATCAGAAGGACCTCTATATTCCTCTAGGAGGAAAAAAAAGAAACTAGAAAAGATGACAGATGATGAATAGTTTTTACTGGATAGGAAGGCTTTATGAACGATCCGACTCTCTTTGTTTAAGAGCGTCGCCTTCAATATATCCAAGGTAAAAACTACAAAAGAATTAATGGAAGCCCTAGCCACCATGTATGAAAAACCCTCAGCATCCAACAAGGTTCATCTTATGAAACAACTATTCAACATGAAGATGTCGGATGGTGGGAGCGTGGTTGAACATCTAAACGAGTTCAATACAGTCACGAGCCAGTTGGAATCTGTTTGCATTATTTTTGAGGATAAGGTCAGGGCGTTATTGATCTTATCCAGTTTGCCAGACAGTTGGGATTGTTTGGTGATTGCTGTGAGCAATTCTTCAGGGTCGACAAAACTGAAATTTAATGATGTAGCCGGTCTAATTCTCAGTGAAGAATCTAGAAGAAAGGCATCAGGAGTTTCAGGGGATTCAGGGAATGCTCTAAACATTGAAGGAAGAGGAAGATCGCTGAACAAAGGAGACAATAAACATGGGCGTTCTAAGTCGAGGAAGAAGTCCAAGGAACCAAAAGACAAAGACTGGTGTTGGCATTGCGGCAAGAAGGGGCACATGAAAGTGATTGCAGGGCGCTCAAGAAACAAGAAGGAAGCTCTCAAGGCGGGAAGGATTCAGTGAATCTATCTGAGGAGAGTGACACAGGAGCGTTGATCTTGTCTCTTAATGCGAGGAATGAGTCTTGGGTTATAGACTCGGGTGCTTCGTTTCATGCCACTTCACGTAAGGAAGTTCTGCATGATTATGTGTCAGGGGACTTTGGGAGAATCTACCTGGGTGATGATGAGCCGTGCAGTATTGTTGGAAAGGGGGACGTTTATGTAAATCAAAAAGACGAAACGGTCTTGAAAGTGAAGGATGTCAGACATGTACCGAGTTTAAAACGTAACTTGATCTCAGTGGGACAGTTGGGTCGATACCGGTTATATGACGACATTCACAAGTGATTCCTGGAATATCACAAAAGGTGCTTTTGTGATATCTCAAGGCAAAAAAGGAAAGTACTTGGTACGTGACTTCAGGATCATATAGTTCACTCGCAGTCGCATCAACTGGAGTGAATGGGTAGTTATGGCATCAGAGGTTGGGACATATGAGTGAGAAATGGATGAAAGTGTTATTGTCTAAAGGAAAGCTACCAGGGCTAAAGTCTATTGACTTGGAATTCTGCGAGGACTGCATGTATGGCAAGCAGAAGAAGGCGAGCTTCAAAAAGACAGGACGCGCTCCAAAGATGCATCTTTTGGAGCTTATACACACTGATGTATAGGGACCGGCAAAGGTATTATCTCTTGGTAGCTCACGCTATTTTGTTTCTTCATTGATGATGCTAGTAGAAAACTGTGGGTCTATTTCTTAAAGCATAAATCTGATATATTTGATGTATTTAAGAAGTGGAAAGTTATGGTAGAAAATGAGACAGGTAAAACAGTAAAGTGTCTCAGATCAGACAATGGGGGAGAGTATTGTGATAAGAGGTTTGAGAAGTATTGTGCAGCAAATGGAATCAAATATTAGAAAATGATTCCAGGGACACCACAACAGAATGGTGCGGCTGAGCGCATTAACAGGACCATCCTTGAGCGCGCCAGGAGCATGAGGCTACATGCAGGGTTGCCCAAGATTTTCTGGGCAGATGCTGTGAATACCGCTATATATCTCATCAATAGAAGTCCCTCAGCACCATTGGATGGTGGGCTACCAGAAGAAACGTGGACTAGGAAAGAAGTGAACCTTGACATCTCAGATTGTTTGGTTGCACTTCATATGTTCACATTGATGCAGAGCACAGAAATAAGCTGGATGCGAAGTCCAGGAGGTGCACGTTTATAGGCTACGGGCAACGTGATTTTGGCTACAGGTTTTGGGATGCAGAAAAGAGAAAAATCATCAGAAGCAATGACGTAGTCTTCAATGAAAAAGTGATGCATAAGAACAATGCGCAGGAAAATAAGGCCGAGGAGAAAGAATTCGTAGAGATGAAAGAGTTACCGGACACGGGTGTTACAGCGCCACAGGATGATCATGCACAGGAACATTATGAGGCAGAGCTGTATACACCGATTGTGAGGAGGTCTACTCGGAAGAGGAGACCCACGGTCCGATACTCACCCTCTTTACATTATCTACTGTTGACAGATAATGGTGAACCAGAGTGTTTTGAATAGGCATTATAAACGGATACACGGGTTAAGTGGGAGCAGGCCATGGATGAGGAGATGGACTCTCTTGAGTCTAATCGTACATGAGAGCTAGTCAATCTACCTAAGGGTAAGAAAGCTCTTCATAACAAGTGGGTTTACAGACTGAAGGAGCACGATGGTTCGAAACGGTATAAAGCTAGATTGGTTGTGAAAGGGTTTCAACAAAAGGCAGGTATCGATTTCACTAAAATATTTTTACCTGTAGTATATATGCATGGTCTTAAGTATAATTGCTACGGAGGACTTACATCTAGAGCAGCTAGATGTTAAGACAACCTTTCTTCATGGGGACCTTGAAGAAGAGATATATATACATCAGCCGAAAGGATACGTGGCACCAGGAAAGGAAAACAAGGTGTGCAGACTGAAGAAGAGTCTATATGGCCTAAAGCAGGTCCCGAGGCAGTGGTACAAGAAGTTCGATAGTTTCATGTCGGGAAACGGTTATAGGAGATGTCATGCTGACCACTGTTACTATTTGAAGAAGTTTAATACGTCGTACATCATCCTTCTTCTGTACGTTGATGATATGCTTGTGACCGATTCAAGCATGAAGGACATCTCAGATCTCAAAAAATAACTGTCTAGAGAATTTGTCGTGAAGGATCTAGGAGCTGCAAAACAAATCCTAGGCTTGAGGATAAAGCATGACAGAGAAAACAAGAAACTAGTTTTGTAACAGGCAGAGTACATAGCCAAGGTACTTAATTGATTCAATATGAGAGGTGTTAAGCCGGTTAACACTCTATTAGCCAACCACTTCAAGCTATCTAAGGAGCAAGGTGCAAAGACGCAGGAGGAACGGGACTACGTGGCTAAAGTCCCATACGCGTCAGCTATTAGGAGTCTCATGTATGCTATGGTGAGAACGAGACCTGACATTGCTCAAGCAGTGGGAGTTGTTAGCAGGTTCATGAACAATCTCGAGAAGGAACATTGGGAAGCTGTGAAGTGGATCCTTAGGTACTTGGTAGGTATTAAGGATGTAGGCTTGTGTTATGGTGGATCGGAAATTAAGCTACAAGGCTACATGGATTCAGATTTGGTAGGAGACATCGACAGCGGAAGAAGCACTACAGGTTATGTCTTTACTCTAGGTAGATATTTATTTGCCATTCAACCAGTTCATAAGATCACACGGAAGACAGAGATGAAGGAGGTAAAACACAAATAACGGCATGAAAATTTCCAACCGTAGAATTTCAATTCACACTGATCCCGTGGTAAGGTCCACTAGAACTTTGGATATACTTCATTTTTAAGATCAAAACCTATAATTATGTGTTGAAATGGATGGACCGAATAGATAAAATACATAAATCACGGTGGAGCCCACAGAGTTTAGTTACTCAGTACGCAATCCGCTTCACTGTACATGTGCAGCGACAGGGACCATCTAAACCACGTGAAAATAGCAAAATCAAACTGACAGTTAAGATCATCCAACTGTAGTAACTTTTATTTAGGTGGTCCAGAGCATTGAGTAGAGCATAACGACGCGTCTGAAGCATACCAGTTGCACATTCAGCGCGTGGTACCGAGACAGCTTTAGAGCAGAACCGACACCTACACCACCACAGACCCACGTACAGTGCACATCACCACAACCAACCGATTATATGTTTATATCTACGTCGCTATCGATAATTAGAACAGAATAATGAAGTTTCAAGAATTCAATGCCCTCGGGACCATCTACATTTAGTGCGAACGCACTTCTAGATTTCGCCTTGAGATCCCGTTTGAATAGATTTTCGGACCAGCGACGTGCCCGTCTCTTCACCCCCGGAGGCCTTGATAAACCATGGAAAAAAAAAAAAAAAAGGAAAATATTAGAAACGAATTGTTGAGAAAGGAGAGAGAAAACGCAGAAGAACAAAGAAAAGATCATTTTATTTATAAGAAATGTTTGCATAAGGATATATATATATATATATATATATATATATATATGAGAGAGAGAGAGAGAGAGGCATGCTCTCCCATGCACCTAGGCACGTGTACACCTTTCCACACGTGTCATGGGTGTCGAATCCGAACGGTCCATAAGATGCGCAATCCCATGAAACCTTAGGAGGTGAATTTTCACCCTGATCTAAGATTCTGGTGGGCTATAGTAAAGAGAAATTCAAATCAAGGGAAGAAACTGTTTGCATTTTTATGGCCCACCAAAGTTTTGGTTCAAAGTAAAAATTGGTACCAGGGGTTTTCATGAGGTTCTGCTTCATGTGGACCATTCCAATTTTCGAGAATCATTGGATATAATGAGTTCTCAAAAAAGTTCATAGGAAGTCGGTATGAACTGGTTCACAGGTGAGCATTCAGCTATATATATATATATATATATATATATATATATTCCATCAGTCAGATACATCATTCCATGATGGGCCATGGGTTTAAAAATTCAGTCAATCCATGGCTTGTGTGGGCCACACCACATGCAGGTTACCCTCTCATTAAAATATTCGTAATTATTTATTGGGCCTATCGAGATGTGGTTCATAAATTCAGCCCATCCATTATGTGTGTCCCACTTGGATGAGGGGTCTGACCAAGTTTCAACTGCATCCAAAACTCAGGTGAGCCCCACCAAGTGCTTTTATGTGTTTTAGGCATGTCTTCACATAGTCTGAGATGGTATGGCCTACCTGAGTTCCCGTGTATAGCTGATTTTTTGGATATCCATAACCTAAAGGGGACCCATCAAATGCATGTTGTTGATGTTGGACACACATCATGGTGGGGCCCACACAGCACGACCTCATGGGAAATTCCCATGAGGTCAACCTGAAAGTACACACACACACACACACACACACACACACACATATATGAGGAATGCTCACCTGTCCACCTTCTTATGCGAGCACCCGTGCACACCTTTGCACACGTGTCATGGGCATATAGTTCGAACCATCCATGTGATGCGGCACCCTTAAACCTCGCAAGCCCAACTTTCTGCCTGATACAAAGCTCTGGTGGGCCATGGCAAAAGGAAATAGTTTCCTCCCTTAATATGCACTTCTCTTTGCTATGACCCACTAGAGTTTTGGATCAGGCTGAAAATTAGGCCAATAGAGTTTCAAGGGGTGCCGCATCACATGGACCGTTTAGATTCTATGCCCATGACATGTGTGCAAAGGTGTGCATGGGTGCTCACACAAAAAGATGCATAGGTGAGCATTCCTATATGCGTGTGAGGTACTAACTTACTTCTTTATTCGGCTACATATATGAAAAAATGTACTTTATTCAGCTATATATGGGAAAAGGTACTATATGGTCAAGCGCTTAATAATCTAATGTTAGGTTCATTAGGAATATCATGGAAGTAAATCCAATTCAATCAAATAAGACAAAATCAAAAGCAAACAAAAACACGTATAAAATATTGTATTTTTGTGTTTCAAAAACATCTTTAAATTTTTCAAAAAACAACAAAGGCATTTTGTCTCATGGTGGTGTAGGTTTAGTCCCATATCAAATAGGCAGCAAGAAGAAAACTTGTATTTATAATAAAATGAATTTACATAGGGCTTAAGCCCTTTTCAAGGGGCATGTAAATTTGGTTGTTTGAGGCGGGCTATGCCACATCTCCAATCTATGTCATGAACCATACGCGTGCGCACCTGGCCGGGTCATGGACATAGCGTGGGGCACTACGGTGTGGTGTGGTGTGGTGTGCATGCACGAGTATACTTGCAAGTTTAAAAGTTTTTTTAGTTGCTTTTTGAAATTTTGTTTTACAACGGTTGACCAGAATGGTCATTCGTTTTGAATTTTCGAACAGAGTAGGAAAATGAAAAGTTTTTCTTAAAAAAAAAAAAAAAAAAACCGACAGCCATGACTGTTGGCAGGGGTGCATACACACCCATTCGAGGCAACCTTTGAAGTCTACAAAAGGAACTACTCTGGTTCCGAATTTAAAAATCAATTGAATCTTTCGGCTCTCTTTCTCACTTCAAATCTCTACACCGATTTCTTTTAGTTCATCTAGTTCAGTTTTTGGGTTAGACATATGAAGACAGTTTAGGCCTTCGTACGTCGTATACGCTAATGTTACGAAATAAAAGGTTGATTGTCCAATATTTCTGTTGCACTATGGACATTGTTCAAAGGAGGACAAATCAATTTCAAGCCAAGTGACTTTCGTCGTGCCTCAAATCAAATAAGTTTTCTGAATTCTTCCTTATTCAAATTTTTTGTTTTATTTTAATTTCTTTTTACAATTATTTTTAAATTCTGAATTTTTATAATTATGGATTTACATATCTAAAATTCCTACAATCTTGAAATTAATATACTAATTTGTACATGTATAACAATAGCAAACATAATAGTAAACCTGACCACTTAATTATCTAAAATCAAACCATTTTCTAGGAACCATTTTAAAATGTGGAAACAGAAAGTTGCATTTGCTTTAGATACATTGAAATTATCATATATGCTATCTAATATGAAACTCACATGTTGCACTACGGACATCGTCCAATATAAATCCGATAAAGAAACTGTTGTGAGAGAAGACTACAACTGCTAAAATTATATTTTGAATTCCCTTTCTAATGAACTATATGACATGTGCATTAAATATGAAAGAGTCAATGATATCTGGTCGGCATTGGCTAAGAAATATGTCTTAAAAGAAGCTGGTGCCAAAAAGCACATAATTTTAACCTTTCTAAACTTTTATATGTTAGATAATAAACCCATATCTGATCAGATGCTTGAGTATCAAAGTTTAGTGCATGCATGAGCTTATATATGAATTAGTAAAAATAGATAATGTTTTTCTTGAAAGTGCTTTAATTGAAATTTTTCTTCCCTTGTGGAAAGAATACAAAAATAAGATGAAACACAAGAAAAAAATTAGATGTCTATAGAAAACATTACCTTACATATCTGAATAGAAGAAGCCAATCAAATAAAAGATTAAAAGAAAAATGTTAATGACACTGTGTAATGCCCTGAAAATCGGGGGTCGAGTAGATACTCAACTCCCGACTTTCCGGTGTCACATATCATACATTTTATGGCTTTATGATTAGTCGATTTAAATTGCACAAATTGGAACAACCTGAAACATGAAGCACAACCACAGGTCTACTGAAATGGAAGGAGATAACATAAATATCTATATACATGTCCAAAAGAATGAAGGGGGCGCACATAGCACCATACAACCAAAATCACAAAAATAATATCAAGTCCAAAAGAATAGGGCTGAGCTCCCAGCTCAGCGACCCCTCGACTCATCTACGGGTCCGATGCAGTTCCGCCCATCAACTGAAAGTAGGAGCACTCCTCCTCCTCATCCAAACTCACGCTGCCAGGCTCCTCCTGATCATCGCCACCTGCATCTATGGAAGTGTCTAGTTGGTGTTTTAAAACACTGTCCCAGAGTAGGAGTGAGTGATCAACTCAGTGTGAACTATTAATCTTAAGTTATAACAGGCATCCATTATAATATGAATTTAATGAAAAGCAGTCAATCAGCAACACCTACAACTCTTATTAAATGCGTCTGCAATGCAATGATATGATGCATGCCCTCACCGCAACGCTCCCTCGAGCGACTTCATCTAACGATCGCATATGGCAACACTCCCTCAGAGCGACCTCGACTGCCGAGTCGCCACTCTAACTAATGCGGTGCAATGCGATCGTGTTAGCCGAGTTTTTAGTTCAGTCCATTCATGCAGTAGGTTGGGGATTCTGATTCACCCTACATGTCACTGCCCTAATCTGGTTACGAGGCCAAGGCCCCATCAACGCATGAGGTCGAGTCCCCGTAGTCCGTGATCCCGTCGGGGTCCTCATCCCTGACTCCAAGCACATAAGGAGTGCCGAAAGGAAGGGATCGCTCGCGGTCACTACGGGGAGGCGCGGTACCCCAGCGTAAGCCGATAGGTCGGACACAATGTCCCATTCCACCATGCCCGGCTTACGAGACTGTGGTACAGTTATAATCTAGTTATCAATGGGCCACAAAGGTTATAGGGTGCATAAGGTTCCATACATATGTGGGCGAACATGGTTAACAAATAGGGATGATCAGGTAGTAGGTTAGTCCGCACAAATCAGCCGAGCATGAGACGAATGACCTCGGGCACAAGGGTCCCATGTAGTCGAACTACAGCCACCCGAACACTCCCGCCCAATCCGCGAGTCTATCCATAGTGTAGTCCTACCGATGGGACTACCCTCCCTCATCAGGTTCCTGACCATCCCAAGAGAGGGAAAAGAGATCTACAGCATGCCAATACTCATATTATCAACTAGCACATCCATATCATAACCTCATGCATCCTAACCATACAAAACAAATACCCTTAACAAGCAAACAAGTATCATCAAGAAATTTAGGTGCATGTGAGTGTGTGGGTTGTGTGAGGAAGTTAAACACTTCCTCCATCTTGAGAAATCATGAGCATAACGGTAAATAATCACACACACAGTAAAGCACCACATATGAGGGAAATGAATCAACAACCACAAGCATGTTATCATCCAATCCTAATATCATGTGAAAGGCACAATCTACATCACATCGAGAGTTAAACATGCACATTCTAACAATTTCAACAAACATGAAATCCCTAGGGTTTTCTCTAGAATTTTAATATGACGTCCAAGCACTCAAAATCATTAAACCCACACTAAAATTGGTGCTAGGCCACCTAAGAGTAATAGTCTGCACCTTGAATTTGATGGAGGCTTGGAAACGACCTAGAGGTGAAGGTTTTGAAGGTTGGCCGGCTGGAATCCCTAAAATGATTCAAGCATGAGAGAAATCCATACCATTTCTTCTTCAATATGAGGATTTCAAGGAAAAAAGAGTGAGGGATCTTACCAAAATGGCCCACGGACGATTTTCGGAGTGGCGGTGGAGAGTTTTCCTTTTAGGAAGGGATAGGGTGTTGAAGGATCGATTCTCTTGGGCCCCAACTCGATTTAGGGTCCACCACACTTCTTTGCCTTCTCTTCGTTCCTTCTTCACTCTCCTTAGTCGTTGGAGAAGGGTAGAAGTTACAAGGGAGAGCCTTGTTGTTATAAGGTGGTGAGGGTTATGAGGGAGAGATTGACCGTTGGAGATTTAGGAAAATTTAAGAAGAAGAGGAATGGGTTGTTGGGAGTTGAAGGGAGAGTTAGGAGGGAGAGAGGGTTGTTGTTGAGAGAGTGAAAGGGGTTTATGAGAAAAAAGGGTTAGGGCTTATTTCCCTAGAGTTGGGCCTCTTGGCCCCATGTTCCCAAGTCTTCCCAAAATAGACCTATGGGACTCCTATTGGTGTTGAGGTGGCCCTAACACCCTTCAGGCCACCAAATTCGGCGTGTAGGTGCCTTATGACCCAACTAGGGTCCATGCAAAAATTGAGGACGAATGGATGAACGGATATATGATCCGAGCAGGCACTTTCGTTCTAAAAATGGCCCTATGGGGGATGATCTGGTGATTGGGGCAGTTCTGGCGGCCCTCTAGCCATGAAACTTATAGGGTAGGTGCTTCATGGCCCGATGAAGGGCCTTACAAAATTTGGGAACAAACGGATGCAGGGTTTGGTCGTACGGGTCCGATTTGCGATCAACGGTCACCGTTCCATGATCAGGTCCCAGATTTAGTGGACGGGCGTAGAAAAATATATCAAACCATCACCACAAATTTGAAAGGAATCCGATGGCTGAAACGCCCAAAATCCTGATTTCATTTGTAAGTGTCAGATTCTAATTTTTGGCATTGGTGGGGTGCATTCGGCTAGTTCCAGATCCCAGTTTTGGGTGTCCACTGGGTCCGCTGTCCACGATGGACCACAAGCCCAGTGAAATGTATGATTTTCAGAAGTTTTAGATTTTTTTTCTGACCATCCTCGGTCACTGGGTGGCCCACACGGGTTGTTGACAAGTGCAAACGGCCATCAGGCTTGGCGAGCCATGCCAGGTCCCATCATGGCTAGCCTGGTCTGTTCTAATGGGCTAATCCTAGGTTAATTTTACTGGTGGTACCTCACCCTGAGCAGTTTAAACGGATGGTCCTGCGGCAAATCCGACGTGGACGCCCTAAGATACTGGCTGGTTGGACGGGACGTTACAATCTACCCCCCTTATAAATAAATTTTATCCTCGAAATTTGTACCTGTTCGTATTGCTGAAGCAGGCTTGGGTAATGCTTGCGGACTTCTGCTTCTGTCTCCCAAGTGGCCTCTTCTTCATTGTGATGGGTCCATAGGACCTTGACCAATGGAATGACTTTGTTGCGTAGGACATGTTCCTTCCTATCCAATATTCTAGTGGGTCGAAGAATGTATGTGGCATTTTTCTTGAGTTCCACATGCTCCCACTTGATGATATGTAAAGGATCGGGGACATACTTCTTCAACATGGATACATGGAGGACGTTATGCACTCCAGCAAGCGGCGTAGGTAGGGCCAAGCGATAGACAACTGCACCTACCCGGTCTAAAATCTGGAAAGGCCCGATGAATCGGGGCGTGAGCTTCCCTTTCTTGCCGAAGCGCAGGACATCCTTCATTGGGAAGATTTTGAGAAATACATGGTCCCCAGCTTCAAACTTCAAGTCCCTTCGCCTTGTGTCGGCATAGCTTTTCTGCTCGCTTTGAGCCGTTAAGAGGCGACGCTGGATAATTTCAATCTTCTCAGTCGTGACCCGCACAAAATCCGGTCCTAGTAAGCTCTTCTCGCCAATTTCTTCCCAACAATGCGGGGCTCAGCACGGACGCCCATACAAAGCCTCGTAAGGCGCCATACCGATGCTAGCCTGGAAGCTATTATTGTAGGCGAACTCGGCATATGGGAGACAATCGTCCCAACTCTCCTGAAAGTCTAGGACACAAGCCCGTAACATGTCTTCCAAAATCTGGTTCACCTGCTCGGTCTGTCTATCTGTCTGCGGGTGGAAGGCGGTGCTAAACTTCAGTTTCACTCCCATAGCTTCTTGAATGTAGGTCCAAAAAATCGACGTAAAGCGAGGATCCCGGTCCGACACAATCTCCAATGGGACGCCATGGAGCCGCACTATTTCCTTGATATACAACTTAGCCAAATCATCGGCGGAGCTTGAAGTCTTGATTGGCAGAAAATGGGCTGATTTGGTTAGCCTGTCCACAATCACCCATATCGAGTTATGCCCCTTCTTAGTCTTGGGCAAACCGGAAATAAAATCCATGGATATGAAGTCCCATTTCCATTCCGCTATGGGCATGGGTTGTAGAAGACCCGGTGGTCGGCGGTGTTCAGCCTTGACTTGTTGACATGTGAGGCATCGGGATACATACTCCGCTATTTCCTTCTTCATGTTGTCCCACCAATAGTTCCTCTTCAAATCCCGGTACATCTTTGTACTACCAGGGTGCATCGTCAACTTAGAGTTGTGAGCGGCATTTAGGAATTCCTCTCGCAGTCCCAGAAGATTAGGAACACAAAGGCGGCCTCGGTAGCACAATCCCCCATCTTTCCCAACTCTCCATTCAGACTTCACATTATTCCTCGCTCCTTCCCTCATCTTCTGCAATAGCTCATCGCCCTCTTGGGCTTCAATGATTTTACTATCGATCATTGGCTGAGCCTGAAGGTGGGCTACTACCTCATACGGCTCCTCCATGGTTAACTTCATGCCGAAGTCCCGTATAAATTCTACCATGTCCCACTCTCTTATCATCAGCGGGGCCGCAAATTTAATTGTCTTCTCAATGCGTCCGCCACCAGATTGGCCTTACCAGGGTGATACGAGACATCGAACTTGAAGTCCTTCAACGTCTCCATCCAGCGACGTTGCCTCATGTTCAGATCCTTCTGGGTGAAGATGTATTTGAGGCTCTTGTGATCAGAAAAGAGCTCAAATTCCTCACCATAAAGATAGTGTCGTCATATCTTCAACGCGAATACTACCGCCGCAAGTTCGAGGTCATGGGTAGGATAATTCTCCTCATGTTTCCTTAATTGCCGAGATGCATAAGCAGTTGCCCTGTCCCTCTGCATGAGCACACAACCCAAGCCCACATGAGAGGCGTCTGTGTAAACAGTGTACTTAACCCCTTGCTCAGGAAGCACAAGCACAGTGCCGAAGTCAATTTATCTTTCAACTCTTGGAAGGCCGCCTCCGCCTTCTCGTCCCAGGCAAATTTGAGGTCCTTCCGAGTCAGCTGGGATAGCGGCCGAGCTATTTTTGAAAAGTCCTTAATGAACCTTCGATAATAGCCGGCGAGACCGAGAAAACTCCTCACTTCCGTGACCGACTTCGGTTGCTTCCAATCTTGCACGGCTGCAACCTTGGCAAGATCTACAGATATGCCCTCCTTGGACACTACATGACCCAGAAATTTGACCTCCTCCTTCCAGAAGTCGCACTTCCTAAATTGTGCAAATAATCGATTTTTCTCAAGAGTTCCAAGGACCGCCCTTAGATGCTCTTCATGCTCCTCGCGGCTCTTTGAGTAAATCAATATGTCGTCTATGAATACCACGACGAATCTGTATATGAACGGCCTGAAGATTCTGTTCATGAGATCCATGAATACCGCTGGGGCATTGGTGAGCCCGAACGACATAACTAGGAACTCATAATGGCCAAAGCAGGTTCTGAAGGCCGTCTTCTGTATATCCTCGTCCCTGACTCGCAGCTGATGGTACCCTGATTGTAGATCGATCTTGGAGAAGTATTTGGCACCCCTCAGCTGGTCAAACAAGTCATCAATTCTGGGCAATGGGTACTTGTTCCGAACCGTCACTTGGTTCAATCTCCTGTAATCCACACACAATCGTAAAGAGCCGTCCTTCTTCTTCACAAATAGGACTGGGGCTCCCCACGGCGAGACACTGGGCCGGATGAAGCCTTTCTCTAGCAAGTTGTCAATCTGAGACCGTAGCTCTTCCATCTCACATGGGGGCATGCGGTAAGTAGGCAAGGAGATGGGCTTAGCACCCGGAGTCAAATCGATAGTGAAGTCTATTTCCCATCGAGGAGGAAGTCCAGGTATGGCTTTAAACACATCATCGAAGTGTCGGACTACGGGAGTGCATGTATGTGAGGGCCCATCATACCCGTCTTTCAAAGAAGCATAACATAAAATCCTATGATTGTGGCTAACCTGTACTGGAAACGTGAGAGAAGTGCCGTCGTCTTCGAATATTTTCACTGTCAGGGTCTCACAGTCAATCTCGGCCTTCATCGTGGTCAACCAATCCATGCCCAAGATAACATCATAGTGGAAGATCTTAGTCACTATCAAGTCCACAAATGTCACCTTGCACCCCAAGTCGATGGGGCAATCACGGTATATCTTCGTCGCTTCTGAGACAGTACCGGCGGCGGCAATGATCCTCACCCCAGTAAAGGGGGTAGCGCGTAATCCTAGACGCTTGACAGTAGCATGTGTTATGAGAGAAGTAGTGGATCCCGTGTCCACCAACAAAAAGATGGGGGTACCTTCAATGTGTGCCGTCACCTCAAAGGCCGTAGGAGTGGGGATGACAGCATCTTGGCCTTCTGCCGCAAATGCATGGACTCGCGCCTGCTGTGGGAAGTTCGGTCGTTGCATAGGCCCTTGTGGCGGCCTAACTTGAAGTGCAGGGGGACGACGAAACTGTGGGTTAGGCCCCATTGTCCGTAGGGGCGAAATTTGTAATGCCTGTTGTGGAGGCCTGTTGTTGCGCCGAGGCGGCGTGAAGCCGAGGTCCCTCATCCTGGTAAAGCAGTAGGGCTCAGAATGGTCCGCCCTCTTGCAATAGTTACATATCTGGGCCGGTCGTGTAGAAGGAGCCGGTGCGGCAGCTAGTCGCGGCGGAAAATTCGGGCGCGCCCTTTTTCCAGCAAATGAAGAGGATGGTCCCTCCATCCTATTTCGCGACCCCAACTGGGAATGGTTCCGTGCAACTCTTTCCTCATCCTGCTCAGCCCGTATAGACATCTCCACGAGCTCGGCGTAGGTCCTGAGGTTCATGCACCATAATTTGGAGCGGATGCCCCTCCTCAGCCCCGTTGTGAAACGCCTCATCTTGATCGCTTCGCTGGCGATCATTTCGGAAGCGTAGCGCGAGAGTTCCGTGAAGCGGTTCTCATATTGTGTCACGCTCATTCCCCCTTGTTGCAGGCAGAGGAACTCATTTTCCCTCTCATGTTGATATGATTGAAGGATGTACTTTAGTTAAAACGGGCCTCGAACGCCTCCCGCGTCCATACATGGCCCTCTGGAATGGTCTGAAGGACGCTCTCCCACCATATGTCCGCCTCTTTCTCAAAGAGGTAGGAAGTAAGTTCGACATTTTCTGCCTCGGAACAGTGGAGAGGCCTAAGTAGCTTGACGACCCGGTTGAGCCAATACTCTGCTTCCTCTGGACGATGGGTGCCGGTAAAAGTGGGCGGCTTGTGCCTCTGAAACCGCTCATATAAATTTTTCATGTTGGTCGCGGGAGCAGCCATAGCGGGTAGTTCCAGTTACGGTATTCCCATTTTCTGGGCCAAGGCCCCCATCATAGTGGCCATCATGTGTTGTTGATGTTGTAGATTAGCGGCCATCGTATGTTGTTGTTGTTGCATAAGGCGCAACATCTGGCCCATCTGCTCCATGGCCAGAGGCGGAGGGGGCACGGGTGCCGCGGCCGGCGGTGGAGGAGCATTTGAGGCCGCCTCCTGGGTTGTGCTACCAATGTTTTGGGAGCCACTCGCCCCTTGTGGGCCTTGTTGTTCATCGTAAATTTGGTCCCTATCGACTCGGCCGCCATGAGGGAGGCGAACATATCGATCCTCTGGTCGCGGAGGCATTTCCTAGAAAGATGTCCCAAGATAAGTTAGATAATAGAACGTTACTCATACCGAGGTCATGCATAAATACTTGGATCCATATATATTTCTTATTTATGCACATACCCAAACATACGCTCAAGCATTCACATGGTGGCAAGGACACTTCAAGGCAACCCATACATCCACATTGATTTCAGAATGCCATTGACATGGCCAGTTACATGTTGCAGCATGGATTACAAGCATCAGTGAACATGCTAGACAGAAAAGAAAGTACAAGTTAGATAAGTAAAGGTCCTAATTATCTTACAGTACAGGGGATTAGGTCTAATTGACTTAAAGAAACTACTAGTTATCCGTAAGGTCACGACGCTACTCGTCTGAGTCAGGCGAAAGTGGAGGCGCTTCCTCACCCTTGCTGCAACAGATCAGGGCCTTTATGGCCCGATATATCTTCTTGTTCCATTTCTCCTGCTTTGCTTGGTTCGCCTCAATCTTTGCTTGGCCCTCCTTAATTTCTGCTACCTCGGCCTGGAGCGCATCCAAGCGCTCTTGTATACTTGGGGCGGTAAGGGGCTCCCTCCTGACAACCCGGATTTCCTCATCCTCATCGGCCTCCTCGGCTTCATCCTCATTCTCATTCTCATCCTCGCTCTCGTCATTCCCATCACTTTCCTCTTCTTCTTCGCTAGCATCCCCATACCGGTCGATGTGAGTCTGTTTCTGCTTTGGGCCTATTTTCATGTTATTCAACATATCATCTCCCAATATCTGCGTCGGTACATAATTTCCGTCCGATCCCCCCACGCCGTAACGTTGAGCCAGCCAACAGACTAGCCGGCCAAATGGGAGGCATGCGTCCTTGCGGGTCACCCTAGCGGCCCTCACAATCTGGTGCAGTATCACACTAGGGAGGCATACATCTGCTCCCTGGCCTACTTGATATAAGAATTCCACCATGTAGCGGGAGCACTCAGTGCTATTCTTCAGCCTGAGATAAACATTGTGAGTGCAAATACTGTGAAGCACACGGTACCTAGGGGTTAAGTTGGATGATTTCAGGCCGGCGTCTCTCCTCCACTGGGCAACCTGACCACACAAGAAACGAGTTCGCTCATTACGGGCTTGACTCGTATCCAAGTTCTTCTCCTCAATTTGCACCTCGCCTATTGGCACCCCAAGTATGCCTGAAATGTCAGCCACCCCCAACGGAAACCTCTAGCTTCCCACGACCAGATCAAAGCCCAGTGGCTTAAATCGAGGGTTTCTGATCCGCACGTAACAAGCCCTAGCTCGCCCTTTATCTGCCTGGGAATCTCCATAAAATATTGGACCCCAGTCCTTCTTCATAAGTCGATCGAGTATGGCGAACTCACTGAACAGATGCTCCTCTACGGAGGCTTCGAAGGCGACGTTGCGAATGCAAAAATTTTCCACATCCTCCACTGGCGGTTGGGACGCTTGAGTCGCGAGAGCCCTTCGAGAATCGTTCCTACGCTTGGACCGGACTTCTGGGACCGTCTGCTCATCTGGATCGGCCCTCTACTTACTTTGCCTCTCTCGGCTCGGTCCAAGCTCGGTGGGAGACGGCCTCTTCTTCCCCATGAGCGATAGGATCGCCGAAATGGAGAAAAGAGAGGCAACGGTTGCTAGAAAAGTCATTTCCTTGGCTAGGATGGATTTGAGCGTGAGAAGTGTATTTGAGGAATAATCTTGGGAATAGACTTAATAATGGATCTAGGAGGTGAGTTGAGGGTGTGGGGTTGGTGAAAGGATTGGATGGGTGTTGGGAGTGAAGAAAAGTTTAGAGTGGGGTTGGTGAAGTAGAAGGAATTTGATTTGGAGAATGAGGTTGAGGGTTATGGAATGGGGAAAAGGAGTTTTAGAGGTAGTAGGATTTGGGAATGAGAGTGAGTGGGTTTTGATGGTAATGGGGTTTTGAGAGTGGGTTTGAAAATGGATATGGAAGTAATGGGTTTGGGGATATGAGAAAAATGGGAGTTAGTTGGAAAGGGTAGTCTTCCTTTGATGTTGGGTTTGTGAAAGGGGTTATGTGAATGGACTTGAGAATGGGTTTAGAAAATGAGATTTGAGAATGGGTTGAGATGAGGTTGGATGGGAGGAAATAGAAGGTGAGTTGAGATTATGGGATTGGAGATGGGTTTTGAGAGATGGAGTTGAGGATTGGAAGTTGAGAGATGAGAATGGAATGGGTTGTGGGTAAAGTAAATGAGGAAGGATGAAGGATGAAGGTGGATTGGAAATGAGGGAGAAAAGGTGGGAAGTGTTGGAGGAATAGGATTTGAGAGTAGGTTTTGGAGTTGGATTTGTGAAGGAAAGAAGGGTAAACTTGGAGAAATGGGTTTGGGGAAGGGTGAGTGAGAATGGAGGTGTGAGAGGGAGTGGAAATGGGTTCTAAACACCCTTAAGTGAACAAGAAAGTGGGCCCCACACGTGTTTGCAAAGGAAGGAAGGGAGAATCCCCTCTTTTGAGGTCGGGCGGGGTCCCGCGGAGCTGCTGGACAATCGGGCGGGGGCCACGCGCAGCAGGCGGGGTCCCGCGTAGGCTCTGGACGGTCGGGCGGGGGCCACGCGCAACGGGCGGGGTCCCGCGTGGGGACTTGAGACCGGGCGGGGTCGGGCGTGCGTAGGCGGGGTCAGCGGGCGGGTGCACGCGGACGGGCGGGGTCAGCGGGCGGGGTCCCACTGGCCTGTGTATTCTGGGTGGGGTCCACCTTTCTCGACGCTTTCCGGGGCGCCGTTGAGGCCCCCTGGGACATGCTATATATGGTTTTGGGGTAGAAGAAGCTGATCTACGCAATGGGCCTAGTGTATTTGTGAGATTTCACCTGGTTTGCGGCCAAAACCCCCGGTTTCTTCCATTCCACTAATCTTAGTATAATCTCACTCACTCCTAAGTCCCTACCCCCAAATGGGTCGAATATAACATCTTGACCCGAAACTAATGCTTCCGCACGTGTAAGTTGGCTTCGTCCTCTAAATTGTCAGACCTCCAGCTCATTCCTATTCCTGGAAAGAGACCCGGTACCACTCCCAGACCCATTTCTTACTGTTGCTACCTACTCTTGCTACCAATCTAAGTTCGTAGAAAGTCTCGCCGTCCATCTTGGATTTCTGGTTCGGGGTATGGGATGGATTCTAACGTTCTAAATCTTGGTTGCGTTCTCCTAATACGTATCCTTCCCAGTCAGTGGACACGTAGTGAGTTCATAACCCATGGCCCAATTAATTCCAAACCATGCTCTGATACCAACTTGTAACGCCCTGAAAATTGGGGGTCGTGTAGATACTCAACTCCCGAGTTTCCGGTGTCACATATCATACATTTTATGGCTTTATGATTAGTCGATTTAAATTGCGCAAATTTGAACAACCTGGAACATGAAGCACAACCATAGTTCTATTGAAATGAAAGGAGATAACATAATATCTATATACATGTCCAAAAGAATGAAGGGGGCGCACATAGCACCACACAACCAAAATCACAAAAATAATATCAAGACCAAAAGAATAGGGCTGAGCTCCCGACTCAGCGACCCCTCGACTCATCTACGGGTCCGATGCAGCTCCGCCCATCAACTGAAAGTAGGAGCACTCCTCCTCATCCAAACTCACGCTGCCAGGCTCCTCCTGATCATCGCCACCTGCATCTATGGAAGCGTCTGGTTGGTGTTTTAAAACACCGTCCCAGAGTGGGAGTGAGTGATCAACTCAGTGTGAACTATTAATCTTAAGTTATAACAGGTATCAATTATAATATGAATTTAATGAAAAGCAGTCAATCAGCAACACCTACAACTCTTATTAAATGCGCATGCAATGCGATGATATGATGGATGCCCTCGTCGCAATGCTCCCTCGAGCGACTCCATCTAACGATCGCATATGGCAACACTCCCTCAGAGTGACCTCGACTGCCGAGTCGCCACCCTAACTAATGCGGTGTAATGCAATCGTGTTAGCCGAGTTTTTAGTTAAGTCCATTCATGTAGCAGGTTGGGGATTCTGATTCACCCTACATGTCACTGCCCTAATCTGGTTGCGAGGCCAAGGCCCCATCAACGCGTGAGGCTGAGTCCCCGCGGTCCGTGATCCCGTTAGGATCCTCATCTCCGACTCCAAGCACATGAGGAGTGCCGAAAGGAAGGGATCGCTCGCGGTCATTACGGGGAGGCGCGTACCCCAGCGTAAGCCTACAGCTCGGACACAGTGTCCCATTCCACCATGCCCGGCTTACGAGACTGTGGTCCAGTTATAATCTAGTTATCAATGGGCCACAAAGGTTGTAGGGTGCATCAGGTTCCATACATATGTGGGCGAACATGGTTAATAAACAGGGATGATCAGGTAGTAGGCTAGTCCGCACAAATCAGCCGAGCATGAGATGAATGACCTCGGGCACAAGGGTCCCATGTAGTCGAACTACAGCCACCCGAACACTCCCGCCCAATCCGTGAGTCTAGCCATAGCGTAGTCCTACCGATGGGACTACCCTCCCTCGTCAAGTTCCTGACCATCCCAAGAGAGGGAAAAGGGATCTACAGCATGCCACTACTCATATTATTAACTAGCACATCCATATCATAACCTCATGCATCCTAACCATACAAAACAAATACCCTTAACAAGCAAACAAGTATCATCAAGAAATTTAGGTGCATGTGAGTGTGTGGGTTGTGTGAGGAAGTTAAACACTTCCTCCATCTTGAGAAATCATGAGCATAACGGTAAATAATCACACACACAGTAAAGCACCACATATGAGGGAAATGAATCATCAACCACAAGCATGTTATCATCCAATCCTAATATCATGTGAAAGGCACAATCTACATCACATTGAGAGTTAAACATGCACATTCTAACAATTCCAACAAACATGAAATCCCTAGGGTTTTCTCTAGAATTTCAATATGACGTCCAAACACTCAAAATCATTAAACCCACACTAAAATTGGTGCTAGGCCACCTAAGAGCAATAGTCCGCACCTTAAATTTGATGGAGGCTTGGAAACGACCTAGAGGTGAGGGTTTTGAAGGTTGGCCGGCCGGAATCCCTAAAACGATTCAAGCATGAGAGAAATTCATACCATTTCTTCTTCAATACGAGGATTTTAAGGGAAAAAGAGTGAGGGATCTTACCAAAATGGCCCACGGACGATTTTCGGAGTGGCGGTGGAGAGTTTTCCCTTTTAGGAAGGGATAGGGTGTTGAAGGATCGATTCTCTTGGGCCCCAACTCGATTTAGGGTCCACCACACTTCTTTGCCTTCTCTTCCTTCCTTCTTCACTCTCCTTGGTCGTTGGAGAAGGGTGGAAGTTACAAGGGAGAGCCTTGTTGTTGTAAGGTGGTGAGGGTTATGAGGGAGAGATTGACCGTTGGAGATTTAGAGAAATTTAAGAAGAAGAGGAATGGGTTGTTGGGAGTTGAAGGGAGAGTTAGGAGGGAGAGAGAGTTGTTGTTGAGAGAGTGAAAGGGGTTTATGAGAAAAAAAGGGTTAGGGCTTATTTCCCTATAGTTGGGCCTCTTGGCCTCATGTTCCCAAGTCTTTCCAAAATAGACCTATGGGATTCCTATTGGTGTTGAGGTGGCCCTAACACCCCTCAGGCCACTAAATTCGGTGTGTAGGTGTCTTATGACCCGATTAGGGTCCATGCAAAAATTGAGGACGAACGGATGAACGGATATATGATCCGAGCAGGCACTTTCATTTCAAAAATGGCCCTGTGGGGGCCGATCTGGTGATTGGGGCAGTTCTGGCGGCCCTCTGACCATGAAACTTGTAGGGTAGGTGCTCCATGGCCCGATGAAGGGCCTTGCAAAATTTGGGAACAAACGGATGCGGGGTTTGGTCGTACGGGTCCGATTTGTGATCAACGGTCACCGTTCCACGATCAAGTCCCAGATTTAGTGGACGGGAGTAGAAAAATATATCAAACCATCACCATAAATTTGGAAGGAATCCGACGGCTGGAACGCCTGGAATCCCGATTTCATTTGTAAGTGCCAGATTCCAATTTTTGGCATTGGTGAGGTGCATTCGGCCTCTGTCACTGGGTGGCCCACACGGGCTGTTGACAAGTGCAAATGGCCATCAGGCTTGGCGGGCCACGCCAGGTCCCATCATGGCCAGCCTGGTCTGTTCTAATGGGCTAATCCTAGGTTAATTTTACTGGTGGTACCTCACCCTGAGCAGTTTAAACGGATGGTCCTGCGGCAAATCCGACGTGGACGCCCTAGGATACTGTGCTGGTTGGACGGGACGTTACACACTATTTCAAATGCCAACCTGGTTGAAACAAATCAAGAGAATAAAAGAATTGAATAATCCTGTTCTCATTATGGAAGGACAAGTCACCTTATGGATCAATGTCAATACTTAAAAGGGACCTATTTTCACTGTGAAAAACTAGGCCATTATGTTGAATAATATAGAATCAACAAAAAGAAAGGAAAACTGGTCAAAAAGAAAGGAAAATATTTTCATTATATCAAACCCGAGCATCATATTAAAGAGTGTAGGCATAAGAAGACATCTCAAGCTCAAGCCAATCTAACCCAATAAGATAGACAAGATGAAATAGTTGTCATTGTATCTGAAGTGAACATTGTCAACGCAATGCATTGGGTATTAGACACTAGGGCTACGCACCATATCTGTAAGGATCGATGCATGTTTGACTCTTACCAAGCAGTAGGGGATGAACGATGTTTATGAAAACTGCTCGAACATCCTTAGTAGTTGAAAAAGGAAAAGTGATGTGATGAGGATTTTTCTCCTCATTGTTGGTATCAATCAAATCGAACAAATTTTGATATCATCGATAATTGCAGGATTTTTAACTGCTGGTTGCTAGACAGTTTTGGTCCTGTCGATATCATCGAGAGACTTTCAGATAATATCGAGGCTGTCATCGAGAGTGGCTCGATAGCATCGATAATTGTGGGATTTTCTACCCCTGGTCGCAGACAGTTTTTGTCCCGTCTTGATATCATCGAGAGACCTTCGATATCATCGACGAATTTCGCAGATGCGATTGCAGAAACACAGATTTTACGGATTTTGTTTCCTCTTTAGATTCTACCTCTTTCTATTCTTATATAAAGGGTTGTATGCGGAATTGGGGTGTATTCCAGGGCATTCTAAATTTCCTAAAGATTTTCTAGGAGGGCTTAGGGCTATCAAAGGTGAGAGAGAGAGAGAGAGAGAAAGAGAGAGGAAGCTTGTGGAAGGGAGATTCTGCTCGTAGAGGTGATCTACTTCGCAGTCCACGTCTCAGAGCTTCTACATCCTTGTGATCGGTGAGATCCCTCTGTTTTCTCATTATTCTCTTCTTGTTTATCCACTCCTGTGTGAGTGAAGAAGGTTTGATCCAAGCGGTTTGTGCTTGTGATCATTTGTAACGTTCTTCTTTATAGTGGATTGTTGATCTGAACGAGGTCTCATGGTTTTTACCCTCCCATTAAAACATTCATAATTATTTATTGGGTCAACTAAGATGTGGTTCACAAATCCAGCCCATCAATTGTGAGTGTCCCACTTGGATGAGGGGTCGGAACAAGTTTCAGCCGCATCCAAAATTCAGGTGGGCCCCACCAAATGCTTTTATATGTTGTAGGCATGTCTTTACATAGTTTTAGATGGTATGGTCCACTTGAGTTCCATATATGGATGATTTTTGGGATATCCTATAACCTAAAGTGTACCCATCAAATGCATGGTGGTGATGTTTGACGAACATCACGATGGGGCCCACACAACTTGACCTCATGGGAAGTTCCCATGAGGTCGACCTCATATATAGTAACATTTCCCATATATGTGTATGTATATAAGGTCTGATCTATAGATTCCATCATTATGTGTGTCAAACATCCACGTCATTAATTAGACGCAACCTTCCATGGTAGGCATGGGCTGAAAAATCAGGCTAATCCATGACTTAGGTGGGCTGCACCATAGACAATAGTTGAAAGTTAATGAGCATCCATTGAAATCTTCCTAATTGTTTATAGGGCACACTGATCCATTGTGTGTGTCTCACTTGGACGAGAAGTCACACCAAATTTCAGGCCATTACAAAACTCAAGTCTCACCCCCACCAAGTGCACTTAGATGTTTTAGACATGATTTTAGGTGGTTTCAAATAGTATAGCCCACTTGAATGTCAAATGCGACCAATTTTTGGCACATCCCGTAATCTAAAGGAGACCCACCAAATGCATGGAGTGGATGCCTAACACACATCGCGGTCGGTATATAAATATATAGAGAGAGAGATTTGGAAACTTCCCAGAAATTTTCAAACTGAGGAATTGCCACAAAAAGACTTGTTATATATAATCCTTTTCATTTTTAGTGAAAATTTTTCAATACTGCTCTAAGAAAAGCTTCAATTTGAAAACCTCTAAAAATAAATAAGTAAATAAAAATCAAGGCAATGAATTAAAAGAAGACTTGTACACATGTGACATGTTCCTAGCTTGGTAGGCCACACAAAGGTGTTTCTAGTAATGAAGCTCACATGAGCTGGCACAACTGACGGATGGATTTGATGTAATACATGCATTATTTAAGGTGGGCTCCATAGAACCTCCTCCCCTCAACAAGTGCTGTGTGAAATTCAGTACTTGATCAGCAGCATACATAGGATGCTACTGATCAAATGCAACCCTGCCAGTGAAAGGCCTCTGTAATTTGGACATTTGAGCCGTTCAAAAAGCTGGCCACATCGTGGAGATCACCAGTTGCAAAATCAGATTGGTTCACTAGCTAGGTGGACCACACCATGGAAATAAGGAGTCTGACTCACCCAATGAGTGGATAGGCCTGATATTTATCCCATGTGACCTTCCTTGTGTGGCCCACCTTTTCAACGGCTCGGATGTCCAATACACATGAAACATTGAAGGAAAAGATGGGGCTTGCATGTGATGATTTTGTTTTGCAGATAAAACCCTTCAATCATTTGCGTTATCTAAGGTTCCATAATCATACAGAAACAAACAGATAAAATTATAAGATAAACGGCTGACGTACGTCGTTGCAGAGTATCCACGTGTTTTAAGTGTTGAAAAGTCGGGCACAGTTCTGTAGACCCGTGGGGTCATTTGCCTTGGCGGTATCTGTTAGAGACATTTTTCTGCCTACGTGTCACTTTTTTAGAATATCCGAGCAGTGAAAGAGGTGGGCCACACCATGGTGAAGCCTACTATGAAAATTAGGCCGTTCACTCATTGGGTGGGCCACAACTGTATACCGAGTCTTTCCATCGGATCTCGATAGATTTTCACGATGTGGCCCACCCAATTTGGAGACCGGACTTATTTTCATATTAACTTGTCAGAAAGGACTGCCCAACCTTTTACATGGCTGGGATATTACATAACTTACACGTGGGAGGAAAGAGACGGCTGCATGCGCATCTGTCCAGTTCTCTCCGCCAAAAATTCTCTCATATCAGCGGATTCCAGGGACGCGGATTGCCTATGAGGGACGCGGATTTCCTGCGAAAGGCTTTCGCAGGAAGCTCCTGCGCTGAAAACTTAGGTGGGGGCATGAGGGACGCGGATTAGCCACTACTGACAGGTTGTGCAGCGAGACTCGCTACTGAAGTGACGTCACCAAGTTCTGTAGGTTTTAACATGATGTATTTTTTGTATCCACACCGTTCATCCATTTGGAGAGATCGTATTAGGGCAAGATGCAAAGAATGAGAGAGATCCAAAGGTCGAGTGGACGCCACCACAGAAAACAGTGGGGAGAGTGACGCCCACCATTAAAAACTTCTAAAGGACACAAAAGTTTTCGATCAAGATGATATTTGTCATTTCCCTTCTTTAATATCTGCGTTAACGCATGAACAGGTTAGATATCAAATAAATATCATGGGGGGACCTTAGGAGGATTTCAACGGTGCACTTCATTCTTCCCACTATTTTCTGTGTTGGGTCCACTCGGCTTTATGAATGTTTTAACAGTAGACGTTTAATCTCCATTGTTTCGTGTCGCTAGGACCACACAAGAGGTTTTTTTATTTATCTCGGGCTAATGTCTTAAAACAGCTGTCAAAACGGGACGGACAGGGTGCATTTCTCACAACAAACAAACGACTTCCGACAGCAACCGAACAGCGGCATCCTGCTGCTTCGGAGAAGCAGGCAATCCGAATACGGATACAGATTCAGAGATGAAGATACATTTTTTTGTTTTTTTTTGTGAAGTCGCGGACTGCGTCCTTGCCATGCACGAACGGACTCGGTCCATGCAGTGGCTCTGTGGGGCCCACGGTGATGTATGGGTTTTATCCACGCTGTCCATCCATTTTTACAGATTATTTTAGAAAATAATGCCAAATATAAGGCATATCCAAGGCTCCAGTGGACCACACCAAAGGAAGCAGCAGTGATAATGCCCCACTGATGAAACCTTCCTAAGGCCCACCATGATGTTAATTTGCCATCCAACCTGTTCAATCCCCACTATGTGGTCTACTCAGGCTTTGGTCTTTCTCATTTTTAGGTCCGTAATCTAAAATGATCCATCAAAATGGATGGACGGTGCGGATAAAACCCATAAATCACAGTGGGTCCCACAGAGGCCTTGCCTGGACCGTATGTCCGTCTATGAGCAGCGAGAACTGGCTTTTCAGTTACATGCGACTGTTGTTGTATTCCGGCCGTTATTAGCCGTCTACTTGTGGGAAAAATGAAAAGTTTATTTCTCCTTAATTAACAATGAGATTTTTAGGCTATAGGCCGTCCACGGTGGGACACAATAGATCAACGGTCTGGATTAAAGAACAATTAGACTTGCTTGTCAGAATTGGAAAAAACTGATATAAAAAGAAAAAAGAAATGCAACTGAAAGCGAATGTGTCTTTTCATCTTTATCCGATCAAAGTTTCGACGACGCCAGCGGCGGAATCTCGTAATCCACGACGACAACGCTCTCCACCAAAGCTCTAGCTTTTTCCTTCTGCATCTCCACCGTTGAATCCAGAACGTCGATCTCCTTGGGACCGGAGAAGATCGAGATCGATCCGACCGTAAACCCGTTGTGCCCAATCGTCGAGAAGTTCTCACCGAAGCTAACCTGATCGATCTCCGGGAATGAGTTTCTGATCCCTCCAACAACGGTCAGGATCTGCTTCTTTGATCCATCCCCCAGCCCTTCCTTCGGCTTCAGAAGCGTGATTCGGAGCGTCGATCCAGGCCGGGGGACGGCTGGGCCGTTGATTTCGGAAACCCAGTCTGCGATCAGGTACTCGTCGCAGATCGGGAGGAATGACAGCTTGGCGACTTTACGGTGCGCCCGGTGCGCAGCGTAGGAATCGAGGTCGGATTTCGTCTTGAAACGGCCATGGACGACGTGAGTGAAATTGAAGGGATGAGATTGGCTCCTGGAGATGGGGACTGCGGTCATGTATACGACGGTAGGAAGGGAAGAGAGGGAGTTGAGGCCGGAAATCATGTCGTCGATCTTTGATGGGTGGGTGTTGGGTTTTACACGGAAGAGGACGAGGTGTTCGACGGTTTGCGACGACATCTCAACAGAGAGAGAGAGGAAGGCGAGACGGGAGAGTGAGAGAAGCGAGCATCTAGTATATAAAGCAGAGGAGTCAGAGTAGTACGAGAGCTCGTTTTCGTCCGTCGCGACACAGAATCCCCCGTGTGTCTCCTTTCAATATAGCCCACGTGATATGTTTGGACCGTCCACATTATCTTTAATATTTTAATTAATCTAATTTCCAATATTTTCCTTTCATGGATACTCCCAACCTTCGATTTTCAGAGTTGAATCCGAGACAGAGAAAAATAAATAAAATTTTACATTGTTTTTAAATTAATCGACTGATATTTACTGTCAAAATCATCTTTTCATCTTAAGTTTCTTAAGGTTGCAGTTACAGTACTGATTACGTAAGATAGACGGTCGAGATTATCTTAATACTCAATCTGCGGGCCTCATTTTATTGCGACATACACGGTCTTTCAGACATAGGCAATGAGCACGCGTTACGACTCGCATCTTTGCTGTATGCACTTTTTCGTTTCCAGCGATTGGTCGGCGCGGAATGTGGGGCCCACGTCACAGCTCCGGATCGGACGCGGATTGGCTACTCCCCCTGCCACCAAGCCAATGGCTGATGGTCGGTGCTCTGTGGGCTCCACCATGATGTATGTGTTTCATCCATGCCGTCCATCCATTTTTACATATCATTTTATGGTATGAGACAAAAAATGAGTTACATTTCAATCTCAAGTGGATCACATTACAAGAAACAGTGTTGAATGAGCGTTGACCATTAAAAACCTTTCGAGGGCCATAAAAGTTTTAGATCAAGCGGATATTTGTTTTTTCCCTTCATCTGGGCCTGTATGACCTAATTAACAGATTGGATTTCAAATAAACAGTACAGTGGGCCTTAGGAGGATTTTAATGGTGGATATCCAATCACTATTGCTTTACTGTGGTGTGGTCCACCTGAGATTTATATCCTCTCGATTTTGGGATCAGTTTCTAAAATTATCTTAAAAAATGGATGAATGAAATGGATGAAGCACATACATCATGGTTCACCGGGGAGTAGCCAATCCTTTCCCCTCTGAATCTCGTTATAACCGTTGGATGGCGTGCTTATCAGCCATCCGGTACATTTATTAGGTAGTCGACGGCCATCAAAGCATTTATTAAGTAGCAGCGCTATGAATACGAGTGGGAAGAAAATAATAATAAAGATAAGACTATGAGATAAGCTTATTCTACGGCCTTGCTTCTTAGCGTACCGTAGTTTGTTCGGATGCGGATTGCGTCCAGAACAGGCGCTCTGTGGGTCCCACCGTCATGTATAGGTTTTATCCACGCCGTTCATTCAATTTTCCGGACCATTTTAAGATATGAGATAAAAAAGGATGTTTAAGGTAAATCCAAGGCTGAAGTGGACCACACAATGGGGATTAAACGTGCACCATTAAAAACTTTAGGGGGGCCATAAGTTTTGGAATCGAGATGAAATTTGTGTTTTCCCTTCATCTAATGTTTTTTGTGACTTTATGAATAGGTTGGATTAAAAGTAAACATCATGATGGGCCTAGGAAGGTTTTAACGGTGGGTGTCATTATCACTGCTGCTTCCTGTGGTGTGGTCCACTCAACCCTTGGATCTGCCTTGTTTTTTAGATGATGCATTTAAATGATCCGAAAAAAATGAATGAACAGCATGGATAAATTCTATAGATGACAGTGGAGGCCATAGAGCCCATGCCTGGACTGACTCTGTCCATACAGGTGCAGGACGCAATCCGCTTCAAGTATGTATGAGTCGGAAGAAACTAGGGATTTTGACTAAAATGGCCTCGTGGTATTGAAGTGCGGCAAAAGGTAATCTTTTTAATTATATTACTTTTTTAGGCCTGAGTGCCTTTTTAAAATTTTAAATTTTTAAAAGGATAAAATTGCATATATGTACAATGTTTGTGAGAAATCAACCACATTCATATGTTTTACCAAATAATTTTATGACATGAGCCCAAAAATGAGACAAATCCAAAGCTCAAGTGGGCCACACAATTAAAACAATGAATATTGTACTCTCATAGTTGAAACATTCGTGGGGCCGTAGAAGTTTTGTATCAGGCTAATATTTTTATTCTTTCAGTTTATCCTAGTGGTAATGACTTTATGAACGTTAATTTGAGTCACTTTATGAATGATTTGGATTGCATTCAAACAATTAAACTCATAAGCATAAATAGAAGTGTGCATAAATAACAATCGCAAACACAAACATATATAGTGGTTCAACTACTTGCCTACTCCACTCTCGGCGGGCGCACTCTCCTTGAGTGTACCAATTTCACCATATCAAAGGTTTTAAATCAAGTTCACCTCTAACTCTTACAATGGTTTCTACTAAGCTCACCACTAACCTACATATACACACCCGTGTTGGTGAACCACGTACATACTTGTATTGGTAACGGTCCTACACAAAGACCTACACTTACTCACCCGTGTTTATGGAATATGTTTTCACTCATGTCGGTGGCTTCCTCGAAGACTAAGTTGATTTTCTATCAGCTAACCAATGATCACTACGGTTCTAATCTAAGGACCTATATATTTTTTTTCTACTAGAGGCTCTTACGGAGACTAACACATACGTACCTCTGTCCAATGAATTTTATCTCACATAAGAAATTATTCAAGTTTATATCACAAACTCTATCTCAATCCCTACATAAGGAATAAGTATACATGGACTATAAAATTAACCCTTAGTGGTCGGATTGAGCCTCATTATTGCGCCTTCTTGAGATGTTTTTTCAATACTCTCTCATACTTAAATCAGCTTCTCATTTTTTTCCATAATCATTGATGCAAATGGTTCAGCTCCACAATCAAACACCTTGCATGTAATGTACCTATGAGATGACCAAGGTAGTGGGAGGGTGAAATCTCCTATAACTAAAGGTATAATTGTTTTTCATTGGAGATTCACCTAGACGGATATTCTAGAGATTAATAGACTAAGGATTTACCTATGGGATTGTATCTATTCTCTAAAAAATGGTTGAGATCAAGTGCATCCTCATAATAGAGGTTTGAAACCTTATTAGAGTGGTAAATCTTAAAGAATATGACTTGAATCTCTTAGGTTTAGATGCTTAAGAAAGGGATTAAAAGTGAAAAATCACTTAAGCTCTAATGGCACCAAAGCACATCATAAAGCTCAAATACAAGTATCCTTTATATAGCCAACAAGTTGCAACGGTTAGAAAATTAGACAAATAACAGTTAGTGTTGATAGATCGAAGTAATTCTAGATTTTCATGTTTAGCTCGCTGGACACTTTTAAGCTAGTTTGATCAATCGAGATCAATCAAGGATTTGCTCGATCGATCAAGAATCGACCGAACTCACTCAGAGTTTTGTTATTTTTGGGCTATATGATTTACAATGGCTCTAAACTTCTATATCTTATCTAAGTATGTTCTAATGAAGCTCTTAAGGTTAAATGATTATCAAACAAAGGTCTACTTATTTAAGAACAGATCATCTAGAAGTTAGGTTATTTTGGATATAAGGTTAGCTCACCAACACCAAGGCACCTCAATTTTCATGTTCCTTTACTCCTTGATATTCTATGTCTTCATGTGTTTTCGGTATTAAGCTTCCAAGGGCTTAATTGATTCAATAACACACTAACCCATGTGAGTGACAAATAGGTGCTCAAATAAGTGTACTATCAAAACTAGGCTTCAAGAAATCTCTCACCTTCATTGATGTACTCTTTGTATTGGAAAATTGGAAGAAACTTATATTTAGGCAAGTTTGCTTAGCAAGCATGGTTTTTAAATTGATTTTGAGTCTAATAAGTTTATTGTAACTAAGAGAGAGTATTTGTTGTTAAAATATATGCAATGATGGCATATTTAAATTTAATATTGATAATGAAATTGTTTCTTCTATTTATATGGTTGATTTCTTTTCATTATGGTATGATAGGTTAGGTCATGTACACTTTAGAAGCATGGTATAATGATGAAATTAAGACTAAATCCTAGATGCATTAATGACAAGGCAAAAAAATGTAAGATTTGTGTTCACAGTACTTGAAGAATAAGGTGGTGAAAGGTGAGATTTTGAAGGAAATGTGTTAAAAGGGGATTTTGGACTTTGGGATTGAGTTTTTGAGAAGTTAATAAGGTGTTAGGATCGACCCATTGCCTAAGGACGTCTATCTCCAGGTTGACAAAAATCTGAGCCGTTACATGGTCGCAAAGTATAACTACAGAAAAGTCTTTCTGCAAGAATCACTTGTAATGAAAATGGAAATAGTTTGGCGTAAGAACGCGTAAACTTAGATTACAGCGAAAGATTACTGCTACTCCTATAATATAGTTAAGCTATGATAAAAAAAGATAAGATAAATTTAATTGGTTTATTAGATTGGTATAATACTATTTGATTTGCTGAACTTCTTACTATTTATAAATATATATTGCAACTTTTTTTTGAGTGTTTCTGTTCTTTATTTCAACAGTTGTGGCAGTTGAATCATTACTTAAATCAACTTTTCAAATTTTTTCGTCTCTTCATTTCGCTCTAAATGTTCTTTTTCACTTGATTGCTTTTCGTATATTGGATTTCTCACACATGCATCATCATTAGATGAAGTTTATTATTCAACTTAATGTCAATTGTACTTCCATAAAAAAAACGCTCTAAATATTTCTAAAAATCTTTCACGAATCTTTGGCTTGTTATTTATTTCTATGCAATAACTTGTCCGTTATTAATTGGCTCAATCTAAACACAACAAGGGTAACAATGGATTCGTTATGTACTCGCACCCTGCGTGAGTGGGAAACGGACGCAAGTGTTTTCATTCCCATATAAGAAGTAAGCATTGACCCTTCTTCAGAACGGTCCCCAACCCAAACTTGAACACGCCCACGTGACATTTGATGGGGTCCTTCAGCGCCCAACTTTCACATGACAAGGTACATCTGGTTTCCCATTAGCTTTGCACCCGTAGCCGGTAACGGATTGGATACTCCCCCTGCCACCCGCCGATGGCTGATGGTGGGTGCTTTGTGGGCTCCGTCATGATGTAAGTGTTTCATCCATGCCGTCCATCTATTTTTCCAGATCATTTTATATATGAGAACAAAAATGAGATATATCCTAATCATAAGTGGACCACATTAAAGGAAACAGTGTTGAATGAGCGTTGACCATTAAAAACCTTTTGGGGCCATAAAATTATAAAATTAATATTAAAAACTTTAATTATACTAAGATATCCTAATTATAAAATTAATAACTACCAAATAGATGGATAAAAAATATAGTGAGTCGTCCAAATTTGGCCGGGAAAATTGGATTAGTTAATATTATCTTTCACAGAGCTGTTACTAACTATTTTCATCCACAGTCGAGTCAGCTATTTTGCAGTCTTGATTGGACGGTCCTGATTGCCGTACTACTAAGGTATGTGAACGTTTGAAGAGTCGCCGCCACGTTTTAGGTACCAAACTAACAGGAGTCAATTAACACAGGAGCCAACCGCCTCGTTCTAACCTGCCTCGCGGACTGTTTCATATAGCGTGTAAAACGCCCAGATTCCGTGGGGTCCACCATCTTGTATATCTAAAATCTACACCGTCCATCAGTTGAGAAATATTATTTGGACGGTTCTTACAGAATACAATCCTGATAAAAACTCATATGGGTGGCGCCACACGCAAACCTACGGTTGGCGTCATATCTGAGTTATGGATCCATCGATCAAGTTGAATTTTGGTATTAGGAACTAACACTGAGGATAGAACCTGATATACGGTGTGGATTTTACATATAAGTCATGGTGGGGCCCAAAAGTCATGCTGGTGCAGCTCTTTCCGGGCCATCATGCGTGCCGTCATGGCACACGGTTACAAGATCCAATCCGTCCATCAGGTGGTCCCCTCTGTAAAGGCATACTTCCATACCAGTAAACTCCATACCAGTAAACTTTATTTTTCCATACCAGTAAACTTTATTTTTTACTTTTTTTTGGGTAAGCTTGTTAGTACAAGCCCATCCACTAAGGATGGATGCCAAGACCTCAAAGTGTTGAAACGAGGTATTTCCACTCGGTCTGCCAGTTGAGCTATGGATCCAACGTCTTAAAAGTTCTATTCTACTTGATAAATAAGCTAAATGTTGTTTTCAAAAAATTTAATATCTACCATTGAAAGTAGGTATTTATATCATTTTCAGAAAATAAATAATTTTATTAAATTGTACCTGCAAAAGTATTAAAACAACTCCTCTGGCCAATGAGCATGAGAACCACCAAAGTCATTATAAATGTGACGTGGCTAGATTTCATTGGCCAATATCTCGCTGTGAGATAGGCCCACGGTCTTTTTCAAAGATTAACTCGACTGTGGGCCTCGTCTTCAATAGAGGGTACATCACCTACTTATATTGCACCACATTACACATCCATTGACCTTGATGGTTTCTTAAATCCACCGTATCCATATCCCACATAAGCATATGTCACCAAAATCTTTAAAAAAATAAAATAAATACCCTTATCATGGATATATGGATCTATTGAAAAATTAATAATAATAATAACAATAATAATGAGGTGGCATAAAATTTCTTTTCTATATACTTAATCGAGGGAGTATAAGAATTAGTACACCCTAGTATCATAGCAAGTACAGCTACTTTTCTTTAGGGGTGTCAATGGGCTAAGCTCGGACCTCCCAAAATAAGAATTTTGAATAAGCCCAACTTGAAATAGTTCAAAATCCAAGCCAAGACCAACCCCAGGCCTAGCCCATTAACCGCCCTACTTTTCATATCAGCCTGCCCTAATTAAGATACACTTGCATTTGTGTGTAATCTGGCGCTATGAAGACAATATCATATTCACATGTGATTAGAATGTTTTTTATCTTCATTTATATAAAATATTAAATATATTACATGTTTTAGAGCATGAAATTCCTATTTTCAAGTATATTATATTTTTGAGACAACGACATTGCTATTTTCTAATTGTTTTGCCCTGACAATGTGCCACAATGACAGGAGTCGTGAAAAAGGTTGGAAAATCCTTGTGGCTGGTGTGAAAATAACCTGTCTAACTTTCTTGCGGCCAAGACACTTAAAATCATTGAACAACCCACAACATAGCCTAACATAAAGGTCTGGTCAGCCTCATGAGTCAGTCTTCCTGATTTTCAAATCTGGTGGTTTTTATGATAGGGCCCACCGTTTACATGGATTGGATTTACTACAAGTACGTTATCTTTGAAGGGCTTATGGTAATGGCCCAGTACTTGAGCATTTCTGATCTAATATAATCAGTTATTATTGCACGTGTGCAAGCACGTGGAGAGATGAAGTGGTTTTCATGGGAGAAAGGGAATGAAAAGTGAGAGTTGTTTATACTCTGTCTGAACGTGATTGATATGGAGGATTTGAAATTGCGCACATGGCATGTGTCAGTCCAATCCAACCGTCCATATTGTGATGTAGAACCATGTTAGGTAAGTTATGTTCCAAAATTCAAATTGACTTAACATGTCTAATTTTTAATTAATAGGCATTATTCATTTAATTTGGACAGCTGACTGTTCTCATTTGGATGTCCCTTAAGTAGAGCTGTACACAGGTCGAGCTCGGCTCAGCTCAGCCAGTAGCTGACCCCGGCGCGAACTTGTCTTGGCTTAGTCCTAGCCAACTCAACTCGGTTCAGCAACTCAGGCCAGTTCGAGCTTGTGCGACATTTTCTCAAACACATGGAGTGCACCTTCAACTTCTCACAATATGCAAAACAGCAGCAGTAGTTTATCAGTATTTCATCAAACGCTCGACAGGCAACATCAAAATCAAAATATCATGATAGTTTTATCATGAAAATTGTTTTTTATATAGTGATTTATTTTGTATCCATACCTTCCTCGCCACCAACCAATTTTGTGGAGAATGCATGCACATGAAACAACACATCGTTGAGTCATTTCATCAAACAATTGGTGAGCAACATCAATATCAAAATAACCAAGTCACCGAACAAGTTTGATTCGAGTTGAGGTTCAATCCAAATTGATTTGAGATCAGACAAACTCGAACTTGGCTCAAAATTTTATCGAGCTTCAAAGATAAGCTCAAACTCAGTTTCGAACCGATTCAAATGGAGCTTTCTCGAGTCGAGTCAAGCAAGTTAACCGAGCTGACTCAGTCCGCGTACAGCTCTGCCCTTATCAATCAGACAGTTAAAAATATTACAACCATAATGTATCTATGTTTAACAATATCCATCTAATCAAAGATTATAACTTGCACAACTCTTTACTGATAGAATATCAACCATACCAACCGGTCAGAGTATCAATGCTCTTCTTAGAATGGTGGGCCACACCCACCTAATGATATAACTTGGTACACATAAACACCTTTCATGTCCTTCAATAAGCCAAAGTTTTACATTTTATTCAGAACTGATTAATGATGTGGGTAAAATTGCCCAAACTTACTCCAAAGGCACGTAGTAAAGATTATATCTAGGCATGTCATTATCTTTCATAGTCTCCTTTCCGATTAAAAGGAAAAGGGGATAAGACATGTCTGCCATGATTGCAAGAATAATGTGTCAATGCCAATTTCATAACCCATTAATATAAGGCCACAAGGGTGGAGCTGTCGCTCGTCAAATTTACCTTATAACTCAAAAATCATGATGATCTTGTAAGACTATAATGGTTTTGGATATGATATTTGGATTATTTGGATTGAGTATAAGGATAGATATCATCGCATCTATAACCAATTCAGACCAGATCAGATACATAAAAGGACGGTGCACTTGGGATTACCACTTTACATTATTATAGAAAATATGCTCTTACCTATGAAGATTCAATCCAAGTGCACCACCCCTAGTAATCTGAACTCATGGTAACTACTATGGGTCCAATCCAAACCATTGATCTTGTGGGACCCACTTAATACAAGTTTTACATATCAAACATTGGTGTTTATGTGCCATGCAATCCATTCATCTAATGTGCTCAATGGTATGAAAGTATTATTTAAAAATCTCTTTTTTTTTTACAACTCATGTCGGCCATACGGCATGAGATTAGACTCCACATCTAACCTAAGTGTTGAATCAACCTTTAAAAAAAAAAAAAAAAATCATGGCCAAACAAAGGGTGGTGTACCTGATGACCATGTGAATTTCATGCACATTTTCCCTGATATCATGCACATTAAATCATTTCTTCACATTACAGAAAGTCCGCCCCAGTACCATCACGAGGTAGGTGAGCTTTTCCCATTCATCTTATGGAAAGAAGCTTTGATACTCTAGTGGAGTGTGAATGATGATATACAGGGTGCAGCAGTCACATAGTAATTAAACATTGCATTGCATGGCAGACAACAAATAAACTATTAAAATAATGGTTCTCAGTTCAGATGTGTAATGAACCAAAATATACAGTTACTTGATTATCTAACTATCAAATTGACGGATATAAATCACCTAATGGTCCTATTTCAACAAACAAGTGTCAACAAATCAGAAGTTAGGATTGTCCAATCCATTTGATTTTGTTAATGTGACTTACGGGGCATTTGTATTGTAAGTTACTTATGACATAAGCAGCTTATCTTGATTTCTACTTAATCAGTAGATAAGTATATTTAGTAAACAACATATTTATCATCTAAAACTTAGAAAAATGTGTTGGGATGCCTTGCACAAACCTTAGGATCTAGCCTCCCGAAACAAACCAGAATTATGGATAAAGCAATGAAATAAATCAAAGCATCAATCACACACCACACAAGAGATTTTTACGTGGAAAACCCTCAAAGAGGTAAAAACCACGGGACCTCGTCCAGATCAACAATCCACTATGAAGTAGAACGTTACAATCTTCTTCACTCACGCAGGAGTGGATAAACAATAAGAGAAATAGAGAAAACGGAGAGATCTAACCGATTACGAGGACATAGAAGCGCTGAGATGTAGATTGCAAAGTAGAGAACCTCCACGAGCAGAACCTCCCTTCTATAAGCTTCCTCTCTCTCTTTCTCCCTCTCTCTCACCTTTGATAGCCCTAAACCCTTTAGCAAATCCCTTGCAAAGCTTTAGGAAACCATCTTGCTATTTTTATGATGCCTAGAAAAACCCTAGGCAACCCCTTTTATAGTTTTGGGAAACTCCTTTCCGCATCCCAGTTGCGAAAGGACTCAAATCCGCAGTTTCGCGCAAAATCGCGGAACAAACTGCGTAACCTACGACTAGTCCTGGAAATTCCAGGACTGGTCTTAGCCTCCTACGACTGGTCGTAGCTCACCTACGACCGGTCGTGGGTCACCTACGACCGGTCGAGAACCCCGGAGAAAAATAGTCCGAACTCGCTGGACTTTGAGTCGAGCTACGACTCGACTCCCACGACTGGTCGTACCAGCCCTCGACCGGTCGAGCAGGGCTCACGACTGGTCGAGCACGGGGCAAAAAACCCCATCAAATCTCCCCCTTTTTGACCCGGGAGGGATCCACCTTCTTCAGCCACCCGGTTTTTACAAACCTCGAACTTGCCTTTGAGCAAAGCCTTGGTCATCATGTCTGACCCATTATCGTCCGTGTGGACCTTCTCAAGCTGTAACACCTTTTGTTCCAAAGTATCCCTGATCCAGTGATACCGAATCTCTATGTGCTTCGACTTGGAATGCTGACTTGGATTCTTGCTCAAGTGTATAGCACTCTGACTATCGCAATAGACCACGTGCTCCTCCCTTCGAGGCTAAGTTCCCGTGGGAACCTCTTCATCCAAAGCATCTCTTTACATGCTTCGTGACTCGCAATGTATTCGGCCTCATGTCGTCGACAATGCTACGACCTTCAGTAGCTTGCTCGCCAAGAAACCGCTCCCCATGCAAACGTGAACATGAACCCGATGTAGACTTCCTGAGTCTATGTCACTGCCATATCTGCATCTGTGTAGCCCTCTAACACAGGTTTACCGTCACCATAGCATAGGCTCAACCTGGATGAGCCTCTTAGATACCGTAGTATCCATTTCACCGCCGCCCAATGTTCTTTGCCAGATTGGCAAGATACTGCCGACTACACCAACCGCATATGCTATGTCCGGGCGTGTACACACCATAAAGCATACATCAAACTTCCTATCTGCCGACGCGTAGGGTATTTTCTCGCATCTCTTCCACCTCTTCCTTCGTCTTGGGACACCGCCCGTCGCTCAATCTGAAGTGACCATCCATGGAGTACTAACCGCTTTGCACATTCATTCATATTGAATCGCTCTAGACTTTCTCAATATACCGCTCTTGTGACAGCCCAAAGCTTCCTGCCGCCTCATCACAGTTATCTCCATTCCTAGGATCTGTCTGGCCAGGGCCCAAGTCTTTCATCGCAAAGACTTGCCCAACTCCCTGTTTCACTGTCAATCTTCTTGATGTCTTTTCCCATGATGAACATGTTATCAACGTATAATAGCAGAACTAAGAAATCACCATCTGAGAACTTGCGCGTGAACACACAGTAGTCCGACTCCGTTCTGTCATACCCATGTTTCAACATAAACGAGTCGAACTTCTTGTACCATTGCTTAGTGGAGCTTGTTTCACCCATACAAGCTCTTCCTCAGCCTACACACCATATGTTCCTTGCCCTTGACTTGAACCCCTCTCGGTTGGTGCATGTAGATCTCTTCTTCCAGTCACCATGGAGAAAGGCGCTTTAACATCTAACCGCTCTATCTCCCGGATCCATGCTAGCCGCCAACCCAAGCAACACCCGTATGGATGTCATCTTCACCACCGGTGAGAATATCTCCTCGAAGTCTACGCCTTTTCTCCGACCAAACCCTTTCACCACAAGTCCGGCCTCAACCTCGTCCGTGAATTCTTCCGCTCAATCTTCTTTCTCGAACACCCACTTGTTGCTCGTAGCTTTCTTGCCCTTAGGCGCTTTCACCATATCATAGGTGTGGTTCTTATGCAAGGATTCCATCTCCTCTTGCATAGCTTTCAACCACTCCTCCTTATGCTCGTCGGCTAGGGCCTCGAATAATCTTCGGCTCTCCCCATCGGTTAGCATAAGGTACTCATGTGGCGAGTACCTCTTGGACTACTGTTTGTCGTCCCTAGATGACCTCCTCACCTGTGGCTCAACAGTGGATCAAGTGGGGCCGCTCCCCCGGTCCATCTTCTCGAAGGAACTCCCTCGTCCTTTGCACCTTCTGTACTCCCCGTCATCGGGCACCACGGAGGAGTAATCGGATCCATGTCCTCTAGCTCACCCGAACCAGGGCCGGGTTCTTCTCTGGCTTACCAATGTCTTCGATACACCGATCTTCAAAGAAAACCACATCTCTCGCTCCCGACGAGCTTCTTCTCGGTCGGATCTCATAACCTGTAACCGAATTTTTCATCACCGTACCCTAAGAACACACACTGCTTGCCCGATCTTCATATCGAGCTTGGACCTCTCGTCCTTTGGTACGTGAACGGATGTCCCGCATCCAAACACCCCGAGATGACCGTATGATGGATCCCGTCCGGTCCACACCTTCTCGGGTACTTCTCCATTCAACGGGGCGATGGAGACACATTTATCAAATACACCGCCGTGCGCATTGCTTCTCCCCGAACGTCTTGGGCAACTTCGCATAGGATAACATGCATCGATTCTCTCAACAATGGTGCGATTCATTCGCTCGCCTACACCATTATCTTTGGGGGTCTTGGGAACAAATCTGTTCATGCCGTATACCCAGGACTTGCGGTACTCATGAAAGTCGCCAATGTATTCACCACCATTGTCGGTGCGGATGCACTTCAATGGTCTACTGTCTCTCTCTCGACCATAACATGAAACAATTTAAACACACCAAAGACCTCGTCCTTGGATTTCAAAGCATAAACCCAAACCCTCCTAGATGCATCATCTATAAAAGTAACAAAATACAATGCCCCACCCAAGGTTTTTGTCCTCATAGGACCACAAACATCGAATAAACCAAATCTAATGCATGCACTTTATTAACATGAGAAGCGGTTTAATGAATGAAACTCTATTGTTTCCATGATAAACAATCAAGACAGGTTTTGAGAAGCATACCTGTCACGTCTGGAAGGAGCTGCTTCCTTACTAGTAGCTGAAGCCCTTTTTCACTCATGTGGCCTAGACGCCTGTGCCACATGTCAATAGCTGAATCTTCTGCTGCGTTTAATCCACCCTTGCACGTACTGACACTTGCCTTGTACAGGGTGCAACACTTCTTTCCTCTAGCAATGATCAATGAACCCTTGATGAGCTTCCATCGCCCACCAGCAAACCGGCTTTCATAGCCATCATCATCCAACCTTCCCGTCGACATCAAGTTGAGGCGAAGGTCTGGGATATGCCTCACATCCCTGAGAACCAATGTGCAGCCCACATCGGTCTTCACACAAATATCACCGACTCCCACGATCTTTGATACGCCAGAATTTCCCATCTTCATAGTCCCATAGTCACCTGACTTGTAGCTTGTGAAGGAGTCCCTGTGTGGAGTCGCATGAAAAGAAGCTCCCGAGTCTATCACCCAGTCAGTGCCCTAACTCGTAGCCGTGAGACATACATCGTGATCTGTAGAAAGAATAACTACCATGTCGCCATCTGAAGCGACTGCAGTGGAATCAGATTCATCTTCCTTCCCTTTTCCTTTCTTGTCGTTCTTCTTACCACGACATTCATGCTCAGTAGTGGCCCTTCTTGCCACAATTCTAGCATTCAACCTCTTTTCTCGTTACTCGACTTGCCTCTTGATTTATCTCGGGCCTTCCCGCCCTTCCCGTTCTTTCCTCTCCCCCGTTCTGTGTCACAAGAGCCTCTTCTTTGTGTAGACCCACGAGACTTCCTCCTTGTCTCCTCATTGAAGAGACAACTGGTTACTGTTCCATGGATATCTTTCCGTCGCGCGGAGTTGCTTAGAGACACCACCAATGTCTCCCAACCGTCGAGCAATGAACTAAGCAATAGTAAAGCTGCAATTCATCATCCAGACCATCTTCATAGAGGTGAGTTGGTTCACTATATTGTCGACCTCATTCATATGCTCGGCCACACAGAACCACCATCCTTGAACTTGAGATTCACAAGTCGCCTTATCGAAATATCTTATTACCTACTGTCTTCCTCTCATACGACCCTTGTAATTTTAGCCATAAGCTTTCTAATTTGTGAGGTTTAGTAGACACATGGTGGAACACAGAATCATCCAACCATTGTCTAATAAACCCCACCGCCTTTCGGTCCATCTTCTTCCAATCATCATCACCATATCCTTGGATTTTGTTGATATGCACCGAGATTGGAGAATATAGTCCTTGCATAATAAAGCAAGTCCTCCATCTTAGCCTTCCATATGGTCCAGTTAGAACCATTGAGGCTGATCATCCTTGAGCCACCTTCCATAATTCAAACCGATCCTACCCGTTCAATGAACTTAGCTCTGATACCACTTTGTTGGGATGCCTTGCACAAACCTTAGGATCTAGCCTCCCAAAACAAACCAGAATTATGGATAAAGCAATGAAATAAATCAAAGCATCAATCACACACCACACAAGAGATTTTTACGTGGAAAACCCTCAAAGAGGTAAAAACCACGGGACCTCGTCCCGGATCAACAATCCACTATGAAGTAGAACGTTACAATCTTCTTCACTCACGCAGAGTGGATAAACAATAAGAGAAATAGAAAACGGAGAGATCTAACCGATTACGAGGACATAGAAGCGGCCGAGATGTGGGTAGATTGCAAAGTAGAGAACCTCCACGAGCAGAACCTCCCTTCTATAAGCTTCCTCTCTCTCTTTCTCCCTCTCTCTCACCTTTGATAGCCCTAAACCCTTTAGCAAATCCCTTGCAAAGCTTTAGGAAACCCTCTTGCTATTTTTGTGATACCTAGAAAAAACCCTAGGCAACCCCTTTTATAGTTTTGGGAAACTCCTTTCCGCATCCCAGTTGCGAAAGGACTCAAATCCGCAGTTTCGCGCAAAATCGCGAACAAATCACAGCGTAACCTTTACTAGTCTGGAAATTCCAGATCGGTCTTAGCCTCCTACGACCGGTCGTAGCTCACCTACGACCGGCCGTGGGTCACCTACGACCGGTCGAGAACCCCGGAGAAAAATAGTCCGAACTCGCTGGACTTTGAGTCGAGCTACGACTCGACTCCCACGACTGGTCGTACCAGCCCTCGACCGGTCGAGCAGGGCTCACGACTGGTCGAGCACGAGGCAAAAAACCCCATCAAAATGTGCTTAGCTTCCAACATCATAAGTTATTAATCTGAAAGTCCGTTTGGTCTCCCTCACATCCATTTTCTATCATGTGGGGCTAACTTTTGATGTGGATCTTTCATTGTGTGGCTCACCTTTGATGTGGGCCATCAGTCATGCAGGTCACACCTTGATTGTGGGTCATTCATCATTAGGGGCTGACTTTTAATGGCCACAGCTCATAAGGTAGGACCCACCTTTGATATTAATCATCCATCATGTGGGCCCACCTCCGATGTGGGCATCCATCATGCAGGACCGCCTTGGATATGAGCCACTCATCATTAGGCCCACCTTGATATGGATCATCCATCATGTGGAGCCCACCTTCGATGTGGGTTGCCCATCATATGGGCCCCACCTTCGATGTGGGTTGCCCATCATGCGGGGCTCCCCTTGGATGTGGATCTTCCATCATGTAGGGCCACCTCAATATGAGTCATCATTATTTGGAGCCCACAAAATCATTTACCCATTCATTGAATGATTATCCAATCTCATGAACTTATAAGGGGTTCATGACCATAGAGTGCATAATCCCTTAATAATTTCCCAAGTTACTATGTCACTAATGAAAAGAAGGAAATAAGTTATTTTGGAAGTTGAAAAGCAATAAAAATAAATTACTTTTTCTAAACTGCTACTTAATTAATTTTAATAATCAAAGTAACTTATTAATTCTAAATCTACTTATTTGGTAGTATCCAAACGAGCCCATAGTTATGGTAGGTTCCATTATTCAATAGGTCTAATTTTGGTCAATGTCATGCAGGTTTCCAGGGCTTACCCATTTGAGTATCATATTTGGAAGTGGATGGCCCTGTGACCTAATCACAAGCGATTTGATTGGCCCCATGCCACTATTAAAGATGGGAACAGGATGGGAACAATAGTTAAGAAGTAGATTGTGTGACGTACCGCACCATCAAGTTATGTGGGCCAAATCATGATATGTGTTATATCTATACCATCTATCTATTTTGCAAGATCATTTTAAGGTATGAGCCCATAAATGAGGCAGATCCAAAGCTCAAGTCAACCACACAACAGAAAGCGGTGGGGACAATGATGACAATGATGCCTACTATCGAAATCTTCCCAGGGACCACCACCATGTTTATTTGCCATTCAACCATTTCAAAAGCTCATACAAATGATGAAAAAACACAAATACAAGCTTGATCCAAACCTTCCATGGCCTCCAAGAAGTTCTCAATTTTAGGCGTTCAACATCCATTGCTTTTTTGCAATGTGGTTCAAGCTTTGGATCGTACTCATTTTGGGGCCCATAACCTAGGATAATCTTGCAAAATGGATGAACAGTGTGGATATAACACATACATCATAGTGGGTCCCACGAAACTTGATGATGTCAACACACCACTAAGTCCTGTGGTGTGTGCATGCAATCGGCTTTCCTCTATCATCAACTTTTAAACATGTTTTGCGTGTATTATCTCAAAGAGAGCCATGTTTCCATTGAAATTGATCTCTTAGGTCAACCAATCTGTTTTCCAAAGACTCGGTGTAATATATTATATGTTGGAAAACGTACGAGTGATGACGCTGTCAACGGAGGTAATAGTGTTGTGTCCATGTATCATGGGCCAAGTGTCTAATGTACCATAAACATATTAAATTAAAGGTTGAATGTATGTCATTTTTAATATTTATTTCCTTTTTTTTTATAGTGGGTGATCCTGTCAAGATGAGTAATATGTAAAATTAAAACTTTTGAGTGGTTGTCCATGCCTTTCTGATATGACCCACCTTATGATTTGATTGGCCTAATATAAGGTAGCTTTCTTTTCTCTTTTTTTTTTTTTTTTCTTTTGTTGTTCTTTTTTCTTATTATTGGACAGGTCAGATGTCATCCAAACATCACGTTTGGGTGCCAACTTCGGTAAGAAAAATTCAAGAAACGAGGAAGGAGAAGAATTACATGAGGAGACCCCCTGATGATTGATTGTCCTCCTTGTTTGGACGTCCCATTTTCATTTGGGGCACACCACTACATGAAATTCAGAGGTTTTCAAGTGGTTGTCGATTGTTCTCTAGGATGTGGTCCATCTGATAATCAGATTTGTATTTTTTATTTTTTATTTTAATGAGGGAGTATATCTTGATGGCTTGGACGGGATGGATGTCATCCACACAGCTCGGGGGGCCCAAAACAGGTCAGTACCACCCTCGTGCGTGTTGACAACTGTTTAACAGTCTCTTACCTTTTTGGGCTTGGACCCACGATCTTTTCGTGGGCCCATAACCATCAGAAAAAAGGGACAACCAACGGCTTCAAGGAGACGTCCATGATCTTGCATGGCCCACCATAAAAAGGCTGGTGAACCACCATGGCCGCCCCACGTGAATCATGAGGAAGAAAAGATGCTATCATAGGTTAGTTTTTATGTTGGGCCTAGTTAATGGGCTGTATTGCCCTAAGGCCCATAGATCTGGCCTAGAGATGATGATGTGGTCCATCTCGATGAGATTGTTGGGACCACCATTAGAATTCTCGCCAATGCTACACGTGCAATTTCGCATCATCTCCGGCAGGGCTGTCAATGGGCCGGGCCAAGGGTTGGCTCGGGCCGGGTCCTCTGCGTTGGGATGGCCCGTGGAACGGAAATTTCCCACGAAATGCTCCTTGAGGCCCACCGTGATGTGTGTATAAAATCCACTCCATCCATCATTTGAGCCAATTTATTTTAAAATACAAGCCCAAAAGTAAGATTGATCCAAAACTCAAAGTGGACCACACTAGAGTAAAAGTGGGGATGGGACGCCTACCATCCAAACCTTCTTCGGGCCCAATGAAGTTTTGGTTATGCTGATATCTGGTTTTTGACCCACGTCCTGACATAAGCTGATGTAAATGATGGACGGAGTAGATGTCACACACATCACGGTGGGCCCTAATGGATGTCAAGCGTGCGGATGCCTAGAGCGATGATTCTTCAAACAGACACATGGCGTTCTTATATGGCAATACGGACCGTCCAAATTGCTGATCCAGCTTTGTATGGAGCATAACCAAAAAATAAATAAATAATTGCACCAAGAAGGTATTAAAAATCCACCGTAAATATGGGGGCCATGATCAGATGGCTAGGATCATCCAACCCCAGCATATTTTTAAACCATTTGCCATAGTCGGTAAGGGTAATGTGATCGACCGTCCACAAATGATATCACCTTCCACGTGTACTGTGCAGAGATGGCTCTACGAATGCATTTATATTTTATCTATAATTGTATTTTCGACCATACATTAGTCTCACAAATTGTCATAATTAAAAGAAAGTCTTGACTACGAAGTGATTAATGATCCCAGCATGTCGCCCTTCAGGGCCCACATGCTGACATGATTCGATGATCAAAGCCGTCCGTATTATTGATTCTATACTATACGGGCTACCTCAAGAAACTTGTACGGGATTAATGATTCTCGCCATCACTACATGTACATTGAATTTAGAACATTGAAATGAAAACTTTCAATGGCTCACATTCAGTTTCAAAAATCAAAGGTCATGATCATTCTTGAATCGTGATTATGGTACGTACCATATTTTACTTATGGCAGTACCCAGAACATAGACGATTAGAATCATCGAACCAACTCAGTATGTGGGCCCTAATGGGGAGACACACGGTGGCGATCGTATGTCGCGACAGAGGTAAAACTAGCTCATCCCTCCTGAGTGTTTCTCCTTGCTGTTAGATTTAAGGGCGACGATGAACTCTCCGGGGATGGGCCTTCTCAGGAAGTATCCGTATTCTCTTCGCCACACGTACGAAATCCCTGCACGTGCGAAAACATAAAATGTAAAATAAATTTATAAGAGGACAGCTGCGCGTAGGATTTCGCATTTGGACTCGCCCATCGAATGCCAACGTGTCAGACGTTTGAGAGATCTGGGCCGTTCGTTAGTCATACCCCACCTTGTGCACGCACTGATACAAAATTCACTAACATAATCATCAGGTGGGACGCACTTCTACATCAAATGTGGCCATTGGTTAGATAAGCGGATTGCGTGGTGACCCTAACACCACGCATATCCCTGGTGACCGGACTCTGTGGGTCCTACCGTCATGTATGTATTTTATCCACGCCGTCCATCCGTTCTGCCAGTTCACTTTAGGATATAAGCCCGAAAATTGAAGCATATAAAAAGTCACGTGGACCACACCAAAACAGTGGGAATAATGATATCCACCGTTGAGGTTTGCTAATTCCACACGCGTGTAGAGCCGTTCACATCCAAACGCCCGCACACATGCAAATATGAAACACGTGTGTGAGTTATGAGATTTCCATAAGGTTTGATATCATACTTAGATCTTTTGCCTAAAACATTAGACAATTTCACTCTTCAGGTGGGCCACAACGTACAGAGTAAATTGGTGGTTAAAAGGTTTTTTCTAGCCATCCATTCGGTTGGATATGCTGTGGTCCACTTGAGATGTGAAATGCCTGAATTATATTCCTAAATATCTAAAATGTGTAGCTCCCCTGATGGAAAGGCCCTGATCTCACACACGTGTCATATTGTGACATCGGGTGTAAATGATGACTTTTACATATGGTGTATGTTATAAAATTGCCCTGGACCGGGCTGACAGGCTGTTGTAAACGGTCCAAACCTGACCTAATTAAGAAATGGGCCTACATTTTAAGCCGAAGCCCAACCCTCACGCCTGCTTGAGGTTTGGTCTGCGCCTGCAAGGCCCGTAGGCTTTCCAGGCCCATTTACAACCCCTAAAAAGTACAATTTTACCGTACCATATATACTCCCAAGGATAGAAAGAGACGGGAAGATGAGAGAGAAGATAAAGTACTATGGATGCTATATCCGTAGATTCTGATCAAGTGTAAGAGATCCGAACCGTTAATCAATTGGGACTCACGATTGATTGGTGGTACTCCAAAATTGGTAGCATTCCGGTGATACGGGCCAGGATTCTTGAGGATTGTAAAAACCTTCCAACGGTCAGTGTTTGATGAATAGATACACCTGACAAGTGTGATTTTTAACAAATGTCCTATCCATGGTAGGTTAGGATAGATGAACAGTTCGGATCTCATACATGTGCCACGTACACTGATATCTAGTGTACAACAGAAAACTACACTCTTTCTTTTTCTCTTGGAGGTTGAAAGATTTTACATGGACACGGAATGGCGGATCATATTCACGCGATCTAGAATGGATCGTACCCAGACGTCTTATACACGCATGGATTGCGTGTAGGTTAATCAAGACCGTCCAAATTGTTGGCCTCACTGTTCATTGAGATGGGAAAAGCTCTAAAGTCACATAAATCAGACGGTTTCAATCGTTCTAGTTGTGGCCATCAAATGGCAATATTGAACGGTCGAATTTATAAGAGGCAAAATCAGATGGTCAATATCATCCGGATGATCAGTCTGGTTTTGAATGCAAGTGGGGCCCACAAAGGTGGATGTGCAAGCATCATCGTCCTTTCTCTCCCTTACGATGATGATGCTGTTGTTCATGATGAAAGTTGAGAAAAATGGCATATAAGATTGACATGCTTTCATGTTCCTTCCAAGTGGGGTCCACAAAGGTGGATTTGTGAGCATGATCGACCACACTCTCCCTTGGGATGATGATGATGATGATGAACGTGCCAGAAAAATGACATACTTCCCTGCTCTATCCAAGTGGGGCGCACAAAGGTGGATGTGTGAGCATGATCAACCACACTCCCCTTTATGATGATCATGATGGAGGATGTAAAAAAATGTCACATGTCCATGCTCTATCCAAGTGGGACCCACAAAGGTGGATGTGTGGGCATGATCGACCATACTTCCCTTTATGATGAAGAGGATGATGATGTTAGACATTGCAAAAAAATGTCATATATCAAAGCTCCATGGGCCTCACCATGATGTATCTATTTGATCCACGCTGTCCATCCATTTCTCTAGCTCATTTTAGGACATGAACCCAAATTAGGGAGACCCAAATTTCAAGTGGACCACACTACAGGATAACAATTTTGACTGAATCTCCACCATTAAAAACTTTCTACGGCCCACTGTAATGTTTATTTCTCATCGAACCCATTGATAAGGTCACAAAAACTTCCATGACTACCAAAAAGTTTTCAATAGTAAGAATTCAATCCCCACTGTTTCCTGTGGTATGGTCCACCCGAGATTTGAATCTGCCTCATTTTTGGGCTCGTGCAGTAAAATTAGCTAGAAAAATGGATGGAAAGCGAGGATAAAACATATACATCATGGTGGGTCCCACAGAGCATTGACATCAACTAGCTTATTGCTGTTGTCGCCACTAGCCAAACCACATCCCATATGTCCATGATCTATCCAAGTGGGGCCCACAAAGGTGGATGTGTGAGCTTGATGGACCACACTCTCCCTTATGATGATGATGATGGTTGAGATAAAAGAAGGAAAAAAAAAAAGACATACTTCCAATTAAGGTCGCCTGCCAGGAGAAGATCATCTTCCATGTCTTCATAAGCTACCAAGTGGCCAGGAACAGCATTCGAGAGGTCAAGATCGACCTCAGACTGGAAACCCAATTCACCGCTGTTGATGTCGACAAACATCTGCCGCAACGCCCTCGCCAGGCTCTTATAACTAGCATGCTTGTGGAGGTAGATCCTCTGTCCGATGGATCGACCCTCGAGAACAACGGTCACTGGTGGTATGACCGTTGCTGCCAGCTCATCGTCTAGTCCAGAGAAATTGAGGATGTCCCGTTGACAGATCGGCGGCGATGATGACGAAGATGGATGGACGACCGGCATTGCACTGACGAAGCGTCTATAGAAGGTGGTGCAGCTTGGGACATTTCTCTGAAAGGGTTGTTGGTGGGAGGTGAAGCTGTTCATGGCTACTCTCTCTCTCTCTCTCTCTCTCTCTCTCTCTCTCTCTCTCTCTCTCTCTCTCTCTCCCTCTCCCTCTCTTTGTTTCTAATGTTGCTAAAATGGATATATAGAGATGAAAAGACAAGTTTGGATTTATATTATTGAAAGGGTGGGGTATTGAGTTTTCTTTTAAAGAGATGTATGAAAGAGAGAGCAGAAATGTTATGAAAGAAAGCACCTTACCAAGTGCTTTCTTTTTCCTTTCTCAATGCCATCAATGGCATTGATTGCTTTTGAATCTGATATGAAGGGAGAGAGAGAGGGTTTGAAAGTATAAACAAAACAGTCAATGGAACTGCTCCAATAAGCAAGATAAGAGAAAGAAGGAAGAGAAGCAAATATGAGAGAGAGAGAGAGAGAGAGAGAGAGAGAGAGAGAGAGAGAGTCGACTAGTGTTGTGGTGCTAAAGAGGGTTTGTTGCATACAAATAGGTGTAGAGAGAGAAGGTGTTGAGTAGTGAGTACCTTTGGGAGTGGTTTAGGTAAGACCCCGGCCTGACTCAAGATGGTGCGGCCCTTACTGTGGGGCCCAACTTGATGTATGTATTCTTTATCTACTCCTTTCATACGTTTTTTCAGATCATTTTAGGGTATTATGATAAAAATGAAGTAGATCCAATTATCAGGTGGACCATACCATAGGAAAGAGTGGTGATTGCACGCCCTACCATTAAAATATTCTTAGAGAGCACCTTAAAGTTTCCGTAGTTTTTATTTTCCATCCAATCTGTTTATAATGTCAAATAAATATGGATGAAGGGAAAAAACAAATATCAGATTGATCGAGAACTTTTAGTGGCCCATTAATAGTCAATCACAACTATTTTCTAGGTTATGGTCCATCTGATAATTAGATCTGCTTAATTTTTGGATCGGTGCCCTAAAATGATCTGAAAAAACGGATGAACGGCGTAGATACAGAAAAAATCCATCAATGTGGTCCCCACTATAAAGGTCGCACCGTCTTGGGTGAATCCGTGTTCTCACCTAAGCCGCTCCCGTTCGCTTGATAGTGCAAAAGAGGGTGTATTTTTGTGGTTTACACTTGCATTTTGTTTTGTTTTTTTTTTCATGGGTGGGAGAGATTAAACGCGTGAAGAAAAAGCGAGGTTTTCTTGTAATCTGAGACGACCGCGTTGCGGTCGCCGGACGGCTCGGGCCTTGGACTTCCCCCTTCGTGGTCGGCTACGCTACTCGCCACTGTAGGGAGTTAAAAGTCGCATTCCTACTTGCAGGGAATCGGACAGCCATTCGCCAAGTGTTACCCTAACCGTGGGGCCCACCTTAATGATGTGTTGTATATCCACGCCGTCCATCTGTTTTTACAGCCTATTTTAGACGGGTTTCCAAAAATTAAGTAGATACAAGTCTCAGGTGGACCATACTAAAGGAAACAGTGGTGACTGAAGGCCTACCATTAAAAATTCCTAGGCCCACAGTAATGTCCACCGTAATGTTTATTTTCCATCCAACCCGTTGATAATTGTAAGCAGGAATGGATGAAGGTAATAGATAAATATTATCTTGATCGAAAACTTTTGTGGCCCACAAAATATTTTAACTGTCATTTACCGCTGTTTCCAGTGTGATCTACCTGAGAGCTAGATCTGCTTATATTTTGATATAAGTTCCTAAAATGATATGATAAAATGGAATGGACGGTGTGGATAAATAAAAATTAAAACAAAATTCATCAACATGGGCCCCACACGATAAGAGCAACACCCGCTAAGGTGTGCAACACCTAGATAAGCCAGACTACCTGGCTTACCCGAGAGCGGATTAGGCGCGGCTAGCAATGGGCTGGGCCTAGGGTTGGCCTCAGCCCAGATTTGGGCTGTTTTAGGTGGGGGAGCTATTGACAATTTCAATTTTGGCAGGCCCGAGCCTGGCCCATTAACAGCCCCGGGTGCGGCCCTAGCCTCACTAACAAGATGCAGCCCTTACCATGGGGCCTACCATGATATATGTATTTTACATTGACGCCGCCCAGCCTTTTTTCGTATTATTTCAGGGGATTTGTGGAGGCTACCATGATGTATATAATTTATCCACACCGTCCATCCATTTTACATATATCGTTTTACCAATAAAGACAAAAAAGAGGTAAATTGAGTGCTTCAGTGGACCACACCATATGAAGCAGTGAGGATTGAATTACTACCATTGAAAACTTACTAGGAACCTCCATTATGTTTATTTGCCATCCAACCGCTTATAAGGTCACATAGACCTGTACAACGGAAAACATAAACATCACCTTTTTGTGCCCCGAGAAGTCTTCAAGGATAAGCTTTCAATCTGCTTCTTTTTGGGCTCATGCCCTAAAATGATCCGTCTAGATAGATAGATGGAGTGGATAAAACATATACATCACAGTGGGCCTAGAGATCTACTGACAGTACTCTCCATCCAACCGAAAGAGCTATATAAAAGCTCCTCTAGTCTCTGGCTCTGGGAGGGTAGGAAACAAGAGTAATTGAGCGTCCCACCATTAAAAACTTCTTATGGCCTGATCATAATGTTTCCATAATGTTTATTTGTCATCCAACTTGATAATAAGGTTATATATATATGGACCCGGATGAAAGGAAAAAAAAAACAAACAAACAAACAAAACAAATTGCAGCTATATCCAATTCTACTTTTGTTGCCTACGAGAAGTTTTTAATAGTTAATCACCATTATTTCCTATGGTATGGTCCACTTGAGATTTGGATATGCTCCATTTTTGTGCTCATGTCCTAGAATGAACTGAATGTCCAAAAATAAAAATGGATGGACAATGGAGAATACATACATGAAGGTGGGATCCATGGTAAGGGTTGCATCATCTTGGGCGAGGCCAGGGTGCACTTAATCCGTCACGGCGTACCAATTTTATATGTGACTGCTTAGTTACTGGGTCACACATGGTTAATGTGAACATATGCTCAAAAATATTGCCAAATCTTTTTCATTTATCAGTGGCCCACTTTATGATATGGGTGGACCTATTTTTGAACCTTGGGCTTGTTTGGGAGCATGGATTTGAAACCCCCTGGATTCGGAACCCCCAGGAATGGAAACCCCCTGGATTTACAATCCTCACATTGTGTTTGGCACCCCCGAGTGTGAATCAACTTTAATCCCAAAATACCTATGCATGGTATATTCACAGGCGTTTCAATTTAATTACTAAATCAGCTTTAATATCTCTAATTAGTGAGATATATAATTTTTGACACTATGGTTGTGATAAGCCCCCTGAAATATATGATTTGCCTGAAAATGATGAAATTCCAAGTCTCGAATGGACCACGAGCACAAGATCATGTCTGAGTGACTAACCAATGATTTTTAATCGTTGATTAATAGGAACAATGTTTGGACAGTGCTGGACAATGTTTGAACAGTGCTGATTTACATGGATAGTGTTTGGACGCTGTTGATCATCATTTGTAGGTCATATGCCCAATAAAATGATAGTGTACAGTGACACACACATCACCCCTACAACTAAGGTCTCACCACGGATTGCAAACCCCCTGGATTTGCGACCCCGGTTACTTTATGCGCCAAACAACCGAGGGGATTTGAAACCCCCTCCAATCCACGGTGCCAAACAAGCCCTTAGCATACATCTCGTATAGCCGCAACTGATGAACGGTGCACATTTTATAGCCATTACACGTGTTCCCACAAATAAATTTTGGATCTTGCTCTTGAGAGAGTAGGTTAGCTCACATTGTTGAACAAACTTTTGCAAAAGACAGTTGATCACCTATGGTCAACCAATTGTATGTTGACTTAATATGCAGCCCGGTATTTTTGACCTACGTGTTAGTGTGAAATAAATAGGTGATGAGTAAAATCCAAATTTTTATTGATTTTCTCTAGAAAGAATGTTACATGTATAGATATTTGGAGAAGAGAAGTAGGAAGAAGTAGTTATATTATATACAACTGTTATAAGAGATGAGAGAAATGAAAAGACCTGCAAACTCCAGTGAGAGAGTAAGGGCCTGTTTGTTAACACTTAATTTTTGTACTTAAACATGGAATTTGAAAATTGTTTCATGTTTAATGGTGTTTGTTAACGCAGAAGAAGGAAAGCGCTCCACCATTTTATGCTGAAATTTTTCTATGATAAGATTCTAGCTTAATAGGGAATCAAGAATGCACTTTGTGATTATTTTTTTAAAATCCAAAATTATCCTTTGCGACAAAGATTCTCCCTTGCATTATATACATCCCAACTTTTAATGTGGGACACTTCTCTGAGCCCACCATGATTTATGTGCTAGATCCACACCGTCTATCAACTTTTCTATATCATTCTAAAGCATATCCAAAAAAAAAAAGATGCACATCCAAAGCTCAAGTCAACCACATCACATAAAGTAGTGGGACAGAAACGACTACCGTTAAAACCTTCCTGATGTCCATCATGAAGCTTATTTGCCACCAAATCTTTTTATAAGGTTACACAGACTTGGATGAAGGAAAATTAAAAAAATCAGCTTGATCAGAGCTTTATATGGCCTCAAGAAGTTTTCAATGATAGGCACCTAATTCACACTATTTCTTGTAGTGTGCCACACTTAAGCCTTAAATTTGCTTTGTTTTTTGTCTTAATTTTTAAAATAATATGAAAAATTGAATGGACAGTATGTATAAAACATATATACCATGGTAGGCCCCACAAAGCCCTAAATTGTTCATATTTAGGTAGATCTTGGTGAGGTAGTACGCAATCCCCTCTCAGATTTGAGGTGCGAATTATGTGCAAATGACTTTTGCAAGACACTCTGATCCATAGCTCAAGTGGTAGACTGAGTGAAAGATACCTCATTTCAACACTAAGGTCGTGGTATCGATTCCCTAATGGGGGTGGCTAACAGTGAAGTGTGAACTGACAGAGGAGTGTACTAACAAACTAATTTTTTTTAAAAATGACTTTTGCAGAAACTTCCTGTGCTGGAATCTTAGGTGGAGCCCACCATTATGTTTGTGATAGATATAATCTGTCCATCCATGTTTTGAGATCATTTTAAGACTTGAGACAAAAAATGAGAAGGATACAAGACTTAAGTGGGCCGCATTAAAGGAAAAGGTGGGTAGGAAAATTCCTATTGTTGAAACCTTCCCGGGGTCGACAGTGATGTTTATATGCCATCAATACCGTTGAAAATTCCTATTAGCATGATTGAAAAGTTTTGTGGCCCCACGAATATTTTAATCTTGGGCGTCCAATCCTCACATTTTCGGATCATTTGAGTATAGGATACTACTCATTTTTAGTACTATGTCCTAAAATGATCTCACAGAACGGATGGACGAGGTGAATTTCACACACATCATGGTGGGCCCCACCTAGTTTTTCAAAGGTGGACTTCCTGGGAAAGGATTTCCCATGAAATCTGGCTCACACCTCGGGACGTGGTTTGGCCAGTGACGGTGCCACTAGCCGGGTAAATAGTGGTCGATGCTCTGTGGGCCCACCATGATGTATGTGTTTCATCTACGCCATTTATCCATTTTTCCATATCAATTTATTGATCATTATTATAAAAAACGAGGCATATATAAATCTCAGGTGGACCACAGCAAAGGAAAACAATAGTGATTAAGCGCCCACCATAAAAAAAATCTCTTAGTGGCCACTATAACATTTATTTGACCTCAAACCTGTTGATTAGGTCATACAGGCCTTGATTGAAGGGAAAAACAAATATCAACTTGATCCAAAACTTTTGTGGGCCCAATAAGTTTTTAATGGTGGGCAATCAATCAACATTGTTTCCTGTGATGTGATCCACTTGAGATTTGGATATACCTCATTTTTTGGATCATGCCATAAAATGACCTATAAACATGGATGGACAAAGCGGATGAAATGAATACATCATGTTGGAGCTCACAAAACACTGACCAGTTGCCGTTGGCTAGTGGCAGGGTAACTAGTCAATCTGCCTCCCCAATCCAGGGGAGCGGATTTGGTGCGACCTCGAATCCACTAAGGTGGGTGGGATCCTGACTGTGGGGCTTACTATGATATATGTGACTACATCCATACCGTCCATCCATATTGAAAGCTTATTTTAGGGCATGATCCAAAAAATAAATTAGCTTCAAATCTTAGATAGACCTTTATATACGAAACAGTAGTGATTGACCATTTAAAAATTCTTTTAGGCCACAAAAGCTTTGGATCATGTTGATATTTGTGTCATCTCTTCATCTAGCTATTTGTGACCTTTTCAATAGATTAGATGACAAATAAACATTTTGGTAAAATTCATGAAGTTTTTAAAGGTAGGGATTCAATCACAATTGTTTCATATGGGCAAATGTGTCAAATTAATATATTTCAAACATTTCAGACATTAGTTAACAAACAAGTTGTTCTATATTCACTATTAGTTTCCAACTTCAAATTCAGATTTAATAAACAGGCCCTAAGACTTATAGAGAATAAAGTCCTAGTGATATTATTCAACACTCTCTCTCAAGCCGGAGTTGAGATATCGACAATGCCCAACTTACTCAACCAGCTTTAAAACTGTAGCTTTCACCTTAGCCTAAATTTTCTCCCTTATAAAGTGACAATCTACTTCAATGTGTTTTGTTCACTCATGAAACATGAGATTAGTTGCATTATGAATGACTACCTAATTGTCATGGAACAATTCAATAGAATTATCCTATATCTTTAAATAAAGCTTTTATCCAAATAAACAGGTTGGGTATTCAACAGGAACCAATGGAAAATTGATTTCAGTCGATTAAAAGGTAGTTTAAATAGTTTAAATAGCTTAGTATATGCAGCTCGATTTTAGCTAATTATGTATTTTATTTTTTATTTTTTAATTAAATATAACCAAATATCCAATTACACAATTATGTTACTCATATCCAAATTCTTTGAATAATATCTGCATCGACCTTATACCCAACTTCTTTAGACAATATCCAATCTCCCAATATGTATGTGTATCCAAAGTCTAAATTAAATATAAATAGGCGTATTGCAAAATCCAAACCGTATCGGTTCATATCCTAATATACCCCACGTCACATTTCTTTATCAATGTTACATTAATAGCAGTCACATAAGATCTGGCACATGTGAGTAGGATCCATGACGTTCATAGGTTGGTTCCCATGGTGGATTATTACTTAGCCCAAAAATTAATCCGATCCATTCATCCTATGGGCCACATATTTCAATGAAATGGACGGCTGGAGACAATACCCAAGGTCAAAGATCGAGACGCACAGATATTTACGATAGAACACATGCACAAAAGGATCACCAGACATATTTGATCTTGCGCACATGTGTTGTGTCTACACGTTCGAGCATATGTGCAAATAGAGGTGTACACAAATTGAGCTAGCTCGGTTAGCTTGCTCAACTCGACTAAAAAAACCTCAATTCAACTCGGTTCAAAGCTGAGTTCGAGCCAAGTCGAGTCGATCTTTCTAGCTTGAAAATGAGTTCGAGTCAAGATCGAGCTGGCCCCAACTGGACTCGACTCGAATCGAACCCAATTCAGATCGAACCAGTTCGGTGACTCAGTTACTTTACTATTGATGTTGCTCACAAGTGTTTGATGAAATAACTCAAAGAAGTGTGGCCGGTGACAAGGAGGGTATGTATATGAATCAACATCCTTTTCTTTCTTGATTTTTATGTTGCTTAGAAAGTGTTTGATAAAATACCTATAAAACTATTGTTGTTGTCTCAAATATAGTGAGATTTTGAAAGTGCATGTGTTTATGAAAATGCTGCAATGGCGAACTCGGATCAAACTGACCGAGCTGCTGACCAAACCGAGCCGAGCCAAGTTCGAGCTGAAGTTAGCCAGTAGCCAAGCCGAGTCGAGCCAAGGCCAGCTGGACTCGGCTCGACTCGATGTACACCCCTATGTGCAAACATGTTTTTTCTCGTACCCAACATCATCATCTCAATTTTGACGGATCCGAAGGTCAGAAATGAAGCATACTTTAATGGGCCACTAGGGTATGTGCTTTCAATAGCTTAATTATATTGAGGTGACGCATCCATCACGCCGGACTGTCCAATTAGTGGGGCCTATTATATATACGGTCCAAAAAACTATACTGAACTGATGATTAATAGCGATTACTGATATGTTATAAGATAATTGGCCCAGTCTTTGTATGGTGTACATGGGTTCTCACATTTGAGAAGTGGCCGTTGAAAGGTCAGGCCCCAAGAATCTCCCATATTGGAAGATCCGAACCCACGGATACTACGACCCTTTTCATTTGTGTGGAGCATTGTCGTATTTGCCTTCTTGACCGTCGATTTGTTGACCACAGCTCCTAAGGTTAAGATTGCCTTATCAATGGGTAATTCGAGTCTTGGTCATCAAAACCATCAATCCATTGTATTTCACGTCTTGGTTCAGTAATCCAGACCATTGGTCTATTGATTCCCACAATGGATGGGCAATGCCCTAAAAATCTCCCATATTTGAAGATCTCAGCCACCAATATTAGGACCCTTTTCAATTGAACGGGGAGCACTGTTGTATTTCTCTTATTATCCATCGATTTTACTTACCCCCGTTCCAAAAGTTTCATCATGCTTTTTCAAGCCCTGCTCACCTAGTTTTGGAATGAAACTGACCAACGGTCTTGATCGCTGAACCATGGGCCATTAGATGGATGGACGAAAAGCAATTGGGGGAGCCGATTAGGTGTTATCCGGGTAACACGTTAGTGTGTGCAGACCACCTTAATGTATATGTTGTATATCCACGCCGTCCATCAGCTCTTCCGGCTCATTTTAAGGAATGGTCCAAAAAATAAAGTAGATCCAAATCTCAAGTGGGCCACACCATAGGAATCAGTGGTCAACGCCCACCATTAAAAACTTCCTAGGGCCCACCGTAATGTTTATTTGTCGTCCAACCTGTTGATAAGGTCACACAGCCCTGGATGAAAGGAAAACACAAATAATAGATTGATCCAAAACTTATGTGGCCCTCAAGAAGTTTTTAATGATGGGCATTTAATCCCTACCGTGTGATCCAATTTAGATTTAGATCTACTTCATTTTTGGGACCATGCCCAAATATGAGGTGGAAAAACTGATGGACGGCGTGGATATATAACAAATACATCATGAAAGCCCCCACGGTCAGGGAAACACCCACTAACGTGTTACCCGGGTAAGTGTGCATCGAAAATGTACGAAGGAGGATTGACGGTTGGATCGCTCTGTCAATTTCATCCAACATAATAGGGTCCTCGAATTAGACGGTATGGATTGGCATGAATTTATGCCACGTGATGAGGTGGCAACGCACGTGCCAGTACAGCCCTAATTTAATGCAGACATTTGGGTGTCTTGGATCCGGTGTGGGAGTGCCGGATGAACTGGAGCACCGCACGTGAGTTTCCTCTCACGTCACTCTCACGCTATCATTCCCTTTTCAATCATCGGGATTCCCGCCATCTGCCCACGGATTGCAAATGAACGTCTGGACTCCTGTGAGTTTAGCACCGTTTTGAAAATGATGGTGACCAGTCTTTACATGCAGTACGCATGTACAGCTATCCAAAGCATGCATACAAATTGTGGGGCCTTCTACTGATGGAGCATATCTCTAAAATAGCGATTAGGCAATCCTGGCCATTCAATTAATGTCTATTAAATTGACGTGGGAAAATAAAATACCGACCGATCCAAATCAAAACAAACCCATGTCAGAACACACACCCCCATGTTAGCCACCCCCGCTAGGGATCTATACCAGGACCTCAAGTGTTAAAACGAGGTATCTCCATTCAGTCTGCCAGTTGAGATATGGACCTGGGTGTAACAAACATCAGATGCTACATCCACAGCTGGGTTAGTAATTTGGGCGGTCTGGATTGCCTTAAAAAGGCATGAACCAAAGAAGGAATCAGATGCAAAGCTTAAGTGAACCCACTGCAGAAAACAAGAGAGAGTGATATGACCTTTAAAAACTTTAAAGGGGCAAAAAAAAGTTCTGTGTGATATGGCCCTTGGAAACTTTTAATGGCCATAATAGTTTTGGATTAGGCTGATATTAGTGTTTTCCATTCTTTAATATCTGTGTTAACTTATGAACAGGTTTGATCTCAAATAAATGTTACCATGAAACTTACGAAAGATTTCAACAATGGCAACACTCTCTTGCTGTTTTCTATGGTGGGGTCCACTCCAGCTTTCTATCGGCCTTATTTTTTGTCTCATGCCCTAAAATGATCTCTAAAAATAAATGGGCACAGACATTATGGTGGGGACCACGGAACTTGGTCACGTCACTTGTCTCGCTGCCCAACCTGTCAGCGGCTAATCCGCGTCCAAGAGCACGGCCCTTTTTTAAACGGTGCACAACTACCAAAGGAGCCTAGCACGCAAACGACTAATTTAATCCGAGAAGGACTTAAATCCAACCAGTTGGACTATACTCACAGTGCATCCAGTGGATAAACTCCAACCTTTCATGTGAATCCTAAATCCAACCCGTCCAATTAGTAGGTCCAGGCATGATGATTATCCTGTGTGAAAATCAGAAATATCGAATTAACGAATGGACTCTATTTTTATATTTTCTATAATCAATTATTAGGAATTGTTTTATATACTGGGGTGCACCTCATGAGTATATATCGATGATTTTTATGGTCAATAATTGGACATTATCTGCTGGGTGTACTTATAACTTGTGGTCCAACCCGTTGGACTTGAGACCATCTCATTTGATGCGTCGGCAGATGAAATAACACGTGGCACACGAGGAGTTCACTTTTTCCTATACCACTCCCGATGTTATCTTGTATTTTGTACCATGAACCGAGAACCTCTCGCTTTTAAATTATTTTAGGGCCTGTTTGGCCTGGCCAATCGCATGGAATTAGGAGGGATAGGATGGATTCTAAAATAATGATGATGGTGTCAGTGGATTGGTTTAAGATCCATTGGATTGCTATATCCCAGGACAAGTTCACTGAGTTTGTTTGGCACGTCCCGAGAATTTACCTTCCCATCCGTCCAACCAAGGAATGGGATTGGTTTAAGGTAATGATAGTGATGTGGGTGGATTGTTTTAAGATCCACGGGATTGCTTATATCTAGGGACAAGTTCACTGGGTCTGTTTGGCTCATCATGCTTATCCAGGGATATCGCGATCCCATCCCTCCTAATACCGTGGGATCGGTCCAGCCAAACAGGCCCTTAGATAACTCTACTTATAGTTCTCACCATCACATATTAAATTGTTTGGTGGTAGTTTTTGAATGAATGAATTTGTGTATTTTAGTATTGATTGAATTGCCCTCACCACACTTTACATATCTCTTCAGCCTTGAATTCATGGACATGCCACCTTAATTCCCACTGTACATAGGGCTCACCTTGTTATTTATAAAAAATCTATCCTACACCTTAATTCCCACTGTACCAGCCTAAAAATGCACTAAATCCAAAGTACAAAGTGAGACACATAATGGCCCTTAGATTATTCAATGGTGAACGTTTAATTCCCATTGTTTCCTATTATTTGGCCTACTATCGGCCTCAACTTTTGGTCCATGGTGTTAATTGCCTTTCTAGCCTAACATTGGCCATAAGTGGCTTATTTTTGTTTGTGAGAAATCTATCCTGCCTATCTATTTTCCTGCTCATTTTAGGATACAAGCTTTAAAATGAGGCAGATCCAAAGCTCAGGTAGGCTCGAGGATGGCCTCGAGAAGTTTCCTCTGTGGGAGTTCTATTCTAATTTTTCCTGCCGGAGCTTGGTATTGGCCCCATGTTTGGGCACAAGTCATAAAATGAGCTGAAAAACATATCGACTGAGTGAATTAGTAAAAAGTATCATGTGACCTGACAAATATTTTAATGGTGGGTGTTTAATTCTCAAATTTTTATATTTGTTTGGCCCGCTTGAGCTTTGGATTAGCCTCATTTTTGGGTCTTGTCCTAAAATGCCGTGGCAAAACAGATGGATGGATTGGATTTGTTACATACATCATGGTGGGCTCACCTGGGTCGAGCAACCATCTCCCTCTGGACTTAAATGTCCATCAAACATCTCACTTGCCATTAGTAGATGTTGATAGTTGTGCCCACCTAACTCTGACTGTTTGTTAGGCCCACCTTGATGTTTGTAAAAAATTCACTAAGTTCATGTGTTTTTCCGACTCATTTTGGGGCAAGCACTTAAAAACTAGGTAGATCTAAAGCTAGAAATGGCCACACAATGGCCCCAAAATGTCTCAGCGGTGGTGGGAATTCAATATTACTATTTTCTGTTTTTTGCCCAATTGAGGTATGGATATGCTTCATTTTTGGGTGAGAAAACAGATGGAAAAGTAGATTTCTCGTAAACATCCTTTCACCCCGCGGATGTTTCAAGAGTCGGCCTTCAATCCCCACTTTTTACTGTTCATTTGGATTACTTAAGCTCTGTATCAACCTCAATTTTAGTCTAGTGCTCTAAAATCAGTAGATCAATCAATGGAAGGAATGAATTTTTTATATTTGGGCCCATGCCTTAAAATTATGCAATGCACTAGTTGGAGTTGCATTTCAGTACAATCCACCGTCAAGTGGAAGAGAGAAAGGTTGATGGAGACCTGAGTCTGACTGAGTCATGCTCGGATTGCATAACATAGAACACAAGAAGAAGTCTCTATGTGTTGACGCAGTAGAGTTATATAGGCCCCTACCATGATGTATGTGCTATATCCACCCCGTCCATTCATTTCTCTATATCATCTTAGAGCATTAACCTAAAAATAAGTCAAATCCAACTTTCAAGTGGACCACACTATAGGAAGCAATGGCGATTGAATGACACCATTGAAAACTCCTTGAGGGCCATAGAAGGTTTAGATCAAAGCTCATATCATTGTTTTCTCTTCATCCACGTCTGTGTGACCTTATAAACAATTTGGATGGAAAATAAACATCATGGTGGGCCCTAGGAAGGTTCCAGATCATCATCCCCATGTGTGGTCCACTTGAGCTTTGGACCTGCCTCATTTCTGGGGTTCCTGGCCTAAGTGATATGGTAAAATGGATGGACCGTGCAGATATAACACATACATCATGATGGGGCCCACAGAACTTTGCCACCTCAATATAGCACCAAGGTCGGTGCTCTCTTATACATTATAATCCGAGTCCATCTGAATTGTCGTATCAGCGTGGATGAGCACCAAAGCGAAGTACAATACTGCTAAATTAATCTGGTCCGTCCATTAGGTGGCCTTAAAAAAACAGTTTAAGTAAAAAATGTCAACTGCATATACTCATCAGCTAAATTCATGAGTGATAAGTGCGATGGGTGTGATTTTGACTATCTAGATCCACCACTGTCACTTGATCAGTGAATGTTAGTTCAAAAGAAATGTCCATGCAATCAGCAACATTCACGTATACTGCATCTATGTTCATGTGGACCCACCTATCCTCATTTATCTGCAATCTCTGAGTCGGCTCATGGAACTTGGGATAAAACGGCCTGAGGTTTGGAAAATAGTTTAAGGGTCTGTTTGATCTCGAGGGAATAGGAAAATACCCTTGAAAAACGTCATTATTACCTTTTCCCCTATTCAAATTTTAAGTGCATTTTCTTCTTGAAAATAGGTGTTGACTTACATTTGTGGACCCCACTGCGATTTGTATAACATATCCACACTGTTCGTCTGTTTTATCAGAAGATTTTAGGGCCTAAGTCCAAAATTGAGACAAATGTAATGCTCAAGTGGCTCATATCACAGGAAACAATGGCCTTAAATGTCTGCCATTAAAAGTTAATTTGTTTATTGGGCCTACATTAATGTTTATATATCATATAATCTGTTCATGAGGTCATAAAAACATTGATAAGAGGTAAACACAAATATCAGCCTCAGCCATAACATCTATAGGCCACATAAATTTTTATACGGCAAGCATTCAATTTTCACTGTTTCCTATAGTGTGGTCTACTTAGAGGTTTAGATCTGCCTTTTTTTTTGTTTTTTTTAACACGCTCCACACACTTATGCTAGTGGAATTTCACCACCTATGGATACTTGAACCCATGACCGGGTGTTGAAACTCCTAAGAGCCGACCACCCAAGCAAGAGTAAGGATCGGAGCTTTAGATCTGCCTTATTTTTAGGTTCATGTTCATAAGATGAACGGTGTTGATACGTCACGTACATCACTGTGGGCCTTATATTCATTTGACAGCCATCTGCTAATTTAACGCGAAAAAGCTAAGCCGTCAATATAGGCGCAGGAAACGATGGGGTAATTCTCTTGTAAGTGATTATTACTTATTTACCTAGTAATTACGATTTACCTAGTAAAAGCAAGAGGTTTTGATCATTTATAGCTGAAGAGAGAGTCAGGCGGCTGTGTGGAAAAATTCCTTTTTTTCACATTCGCATCTCACACTTGATAAATTGGAACGTGTGTGTGAGATCTGGGACACTCATGCAGCGGGCTGCACTTGGCAGATTCATTTTCTGGAGAAACCAGCCATTCTCGATCCCAGTGTAGGCCACACGTGTAACTAAATACAACGGTCCAGATTAGAAGTACGTTTGTGGGTAGTCAGATTATCAGATCAGCTGTACTTTTGAGGTGAGAAATTCTTTCATATGGGCCAAAGTTGATGGATGATACACAGGCTGTTGGAAATATCTGAGAAATTGCATACGTAGCAACAAATAATCTAAACTAAACTATTCAAATTATGGTAATAGTTTAGATGGGCCATGAACTAAAAATTAATCTTATTTGGTCATTTAGCTATTAAATTACTAGACATTTTTTGGACAGTCAAAAATGAAAAATATCTAATGGTCTTATTTCAAAAGACCGTGTCCCGATCAAAAGACAGGATTGTTCAACCAATGTGATATTTTAGACTGCGAGTTTCACAATTTAGTCAGTTTGATTTGAGTTAATGCCTGGCACGTATCATTTTTAAGTGCCTGGATATAAAGGATCATACATAACCAGAGTAACAAATAACTCCGGGATAGGATTTTAGAATTGGGGCCCACACATTTCGAACGTTCCACACCTTACCATTTGATTTGACAATTGAGGCAGTCTTGTGGACCCAGACCTAGTGCAATGATCGGATCCAATTACCCGTTGGTACGACAGACCCGTATGCACACTACGTCCCGTCAACGTATGGTATAGTCCCAAAGGACTACGGCCGTCCATTTGCTCACTGAAACAGGGGCCAGAAGATAAACAGAATCTACACGATTTCAATGAAGAGGAAGGACTATGGCCCTCTTGGAATACCAACCATTCTGACGGGAACCTATATTCACGATTCTGTGATTGAGCCATTTCATTAAGATCTTAACCGTTCGTTTACTAGGTCACATTGCCATCACATGGATGGACCATATCCTGAGTGGGAAAGGGATCTTGATGAGGTAGCCCCCAGAACAACGGTCCACATTCAATGGTCAAAACTTGGAGGCCCATGGGATGGGCCCAACCTTGTTTCAGGCCCAAAATCTAATTGGGCTGCTGATGGGTTGATCTTCACCCAGCCGCCCACAAGCATTCCAAGCCTTATCCGGCTCCCTGGCTGTCCTTAGCCATGAATCAGGTTTGTCCACTCATCATTTTGATCAAGATGTAAAAAATAGGTGGTGGCTTAGATAAAAGCTGGCCAAATTCTTAAACGCATCTACTTATTTTGTATAGACTGTGGCCCACTTGATGAATGGACCAGCCTGATTTTTACATAGGGCCATGTAAATTGGATTTGTCTCCTCACTAAAATTTTATAAAAGCCTTACAAGCTTAGGTGGGCATTATCGCTGGTAACCAAACTTTGTGGGGCCCACCATGATGTATGTGTTTCATCCACACTGTCTATCCATTTTGTTGGTTCATTTTAGGGTAGGAGACTAATGAATAGGGGTGTACATCGAGTCTGTCACGCCCTAAATCCGGAGATCAGACTCATGAGAACCCCGATCGCCAAATCCAATGCCGACAGCCTCCGTAGTATTCCATTTTCGACTCCCAACGCCTATACGCCAAATTCCGATCCTGAGATCCTACAAGGAGGATTTTTCAGTGTACAATTATCTCGTAATAAGCATAATCACATGTATACCCAAATCATAAAGGCAACATCATCATCACATATCCACTAATATAAACAGTTGAATACATTGCTGAAAGGGAAATACATATGTCAAGAATCAAAGTTCCATAAGTCCGATGCACGCTCCAAGCTCAATGCTGTTGCAACCTAACACCACATGCATGCATCTATCGTGCATAAGCTTATAGAAAGCTTAGTGGGTGGTGAAAGTGTGTACACAAGATAAGTACCAATTAAGCAATATCAGAGTAATCAGAGTAAGCAAAAATACTGACAGACCCATAAATCATACAATATTAGAATAATACGAAAATATGTTGATAGCCCATAAATACCATCAACCTTATCCAAGCAATACGATACAAAAATATAATAGTCAATATTATATACTGAGGAAGCAATGTAGATCAGCTATGCAATGCGAAGACAGTAAGTCAAATACTATGTGCTGAGGGTGCAATGCAATATGCGATGCGAATGAAATGACCAAGCTGGAGTGTGAAGTCGGGATAATAGTACGTAGTATCGCAGGCTACGGGGTCCATCACAAGGGATTTCTATCAAAACCAATCTCATACCTAAATTTGGATAGTCAGACTCAATGTGGTAAACTCCTGATAATAAGTTAGTCGCGCGCCTAACCGAAATCCTGGTCATGCGAAGGTACACAACAATTAGTTGCGCACCACCAACCCGAGTAAATATTGAATGAAATGAATGCATGAGTATACATCTCCTACTTAATAAGTCCACATATCAGTACAGTTCCAGTATGAAAAATCACCGGGGTCTATTACACTCCAAACCAGATTGGCGCCCCATCGCGCGCAACAAAGTGAGTGGAAGAGACCTCACTATCCACCTGCCAATATCGGGCCCGACTTGTCGATAGCGGACCCATTCCTCGAGCTGGTCAGACTCAGCCTAACATTGTCCCCTCCTCTCGGGCAAGTAAGGTCGTACCTCCTTCCAACCGACCACGACATAGTGGGAAACGCGGCATAACGGTATATGGTTCTCATACGTTATGCATCCACTCGATCTAGACATTGGAGCAACCTCTGGAACCAAGAGGGTTTAGGGACTTTCACCCAGGGATATCTATAGCACCCCATGTACAACAGATTTTCGGTGTCCCATCTGGCCATCCACGAAATATATGTGGAGGCTACGACCCTGATGTCGCTAGGGCGTACGGTGGTCATGTTACACAAATGTGAGATGCGTGAGTCACACAGTCCAATCATGCAACAATCATGCGCATATCGTGCGCTTATGTGGGGCAACTCCACCTATCAGGGAGACCCATGAATAACCTGCCCTATGGCATATGTAATGGTCAATCATATTTCATAACAAACATGCAGATGATGCGTATAGGCATGTATTATGATGTTATCTTGTCACATACTCATAATCGGTATTAATAACCGGCCTCAATAATCGGCATCGACATTCGGCCTTGATAATGTGGATATTTAACCAACATTGCCCCCAAGGGGTGGCCCATATAGGGTCCAACATATAGTGGACCTATGGCTTCACAAAGGGCCTGACGTACAACACCATGGGCCTCACTCAAGAGCTTAATACATATCACGATGAGTCTTTCACATGGGCCTAATATACATCACAATGGACTCCATCGCCTGACCCTCAAATGCATCACAATGGGCCTCATCACATAGGCCTCATATACATCACATTGGGCCTTAAACACGGGTTGAATACACATCACAATAGGCCTTAAATATGGGCCGCATATACATTACACATACCGAATACACATCACAACGGGCCTCAACTACGGGTCGCATATACATCACCTAGGTCTCGAAATCGGCCTCTACAAACGAAATTGGCCTTAACAATCGGAATTGACACTCGGAATCGGCCTCGACAAATGAAATCGACACTCGGAATCGGCCTCGACACTCGTCCTCGACAATCGGAATTGGCCTCGATACTCGACCTCTACAATTGGAATCAGCATATACAATCGGCCTCGACAAATCAGAATCGACCTCGATACTAGGCCTTGACAAATCGGAATTGGCCTCGATACTCGGCCTCGACAATCGAAATTGGCCTATACAATCGACCTTAATAAATCGGAACCGGCCTCGACAATCGAAATCGACCTATACAATCGGTCTCGACAAATCAGAATCCGCCTCGACAATCGGAATCGGCCTCAATACTCGGCCTCGACAATCGAAATCGGCCTATACAATCGACCTCGACAAATTAGAATTGGTCTATACAATCGGCCTCGACAAATCGGCATCGGTCTCGACAATCGGAATCGGCCTCAACAAATTGGAATCGGCCTCGATACTCGGCCTCGACAATCGGAATTGGCCTATATAATCGGCCTCGACAAATTGGAATCGGCCTTGATACTCGGCCTCGACAATCGAAATCGGCCTATACAATCGGCCTCAATAAATTGGAATAGGCCTCGATACTTGGCCTCGACAATCGGAATCGGCCTATACAATCGGCCTTGACAAATCGGAATCGGCTTCGATACTCGGCTTCGACAATCGGAATCGACCTCGACAATTAAAATCGGCATATACAATCGGTCTCGACAAATCGAAATCGGCCTCGACAATTGGAATCACCTCGACATACTGAATCAGCCTCATTAATTGGACTCAACGTCGACAATCGGAATCGGCCTCGACAAACTCAACTAACAGAATCGACCTTATCAATTGGACTCAACCTCGACAAATCAGAATCAACAATCGAAATCGGCTGAACAAAGCCTAGTGGAAGGTCACAATATGGTCATTTAACCATCATTGTTCATCAATGTGGACATTTAACCAACATCGCCCCCAAGGAGTGGCCCTCATAGGGCCAAACCAAACATATATAGTGGGCCCATGGCCACACATAAGGGCCATATATATCACAATGGGCCTCACTCAAGGGGCTACATATACATTACATCGGGCCTGATATACATCACCATACACATTACAATGGGCTGAAAATACATCACAATGGGCCGCATCCATGGGCCGAAAATACATCATAATGGGCCTCGGCACATGGGCTATAAGTTCATCACATCAGGCCTTGCCCATGGGCCTCAAATATATCACAACGGGCCTCACCCATAGGCCTCGAATACATCACAATGGGCCTCGCCCATGGACTTCAAATACATCACAATGGGCCATGACCTATGGGCTTCAAATACACAATAGGTGGGCCCTACACATGGGCCTAATACAATCAAGTGGGCCTCATACATGGCCCTCAAATATATCTCAATGGGTCTCAACCCATGGGCTCCAAATACATCTCAATGGGCCTCTAACCATGAGCCCCAAATATATCTCAATGGGCCTCAACCCATGGGCCCTAAATACATCATATTGGGCCTTAACAAATGGGTCGCAAATACATCATATTGGGCCTTATGTAAGGGCCTCATATACATTACATCAGGTCCTTCCAAGTGGGCCCCAAATACATTCAACAGGCCGTATTAAATGGGCTACAACAACTACACCATTCATCCATCCATGGAGATCATTTTAGAGCATTATCCAAACAATGAATCATATTAAAAGATCATCCGGACCATACCACAAATAACAGCGGTGATAGTGATTAAAAGGTCAGTTGGACCACATCACAAATAACAGTGGAGACAATGATTTCGACTGTACAAAATTTCACAGGGGCCATCATATCATGTATTAAGTTACAAGGACCTGAACCAACCTGAGAAACAAATATCATATTGGTCCAAAACTTCTGTGACCCCAAGGGGTTTCAATGGTAGATGTCCAATCTCCACCGTTTTTGGCAGTGTGGTCCACTTGATAACTAGATCTGTTTTATTTTTAGTCTCAGGCCCAAGGATGAGCTCACCCAATGTATGGACGGTTTGGATAAAACACATGCGGCATGGTGGGCCCACGTCCAATCTGATGGACGGCTGAATATAGAATACATGCATCAAAAGGGGGCCCACCGTCCCACCATACGAACGGTGTGGATAAGACCCATACATCACACGTGGCCCCTCAAAATTGGATGGACGGTAGGGATACAACACCCGCATCATGGTGGGACCGTATGCCAAATGGACGGATGGCTGGACGTCAAGCCTGCTGCACTGTCCAGCAACTGGATGGTGCAGATGCAACCATACATCATGGTGCGGTCCACGTAGTGACCCACTGTAATGTATATATATTTAAATATTATATAATATCATATCATATATAATATTAAATATATAAAACACATGCGGCATGGTGACCATATCCACCGTCCAGATCCATCTGGACGGTGTAGGCGTTAAGATAAAGGTGGGTCCCACGTATCAGTGGCCCAGCACAACATCTATATAATATATAATATACTATATTATATAGTATATATATATATATATATATATATATATATATATATATATATATATGTATTACACACACACACACGTGTGTGTAGCCGTGTAAGAGATAGCGTCCAAGGACGCTGGACGGCCTGGATGAAAGGGACCCGCCTAATATAGTAGGCCCCACATGAAAGGACGGTATGGATGGTCCCATGCAACACGGTGGCCCCACGTCAGGTGGGCCACACTCTTGGATCAAGTTGATACTTGTGTTTTCCTTCCGTCCAGACCTGGTAATAGGCTGGATGATGTAGATCTAACACATCCATCGGGTGGGTCCCACGAAGGTGGACGACATGGATAAGATACATGCTTCATGGTGGGCCACACACACACCCCCTCATCCATACAAGAGAGAGAGAGAGAGAGAGAGAGAGAGAGAAACGTGAAGGGGAGGGACCTCCCCACTATTGGGCCTTCCCTATCCAATGCATACATCAAAATGGGTCCCACATATGTGGGCCCTCAAATCACAAAATCAACAAATAAAGCACCCACCTCAAGATGTCCTCTTCCTTCTTCCGCGTATAGCCTCTAGAGCTCTAAGGGAACATTTTTAACGGTTGAGATGGACTTTGGATGGTGGGATTGGGTGGTAGGAAGGTGGGCCACACCAAGCTCTCTCACGAAGACTGGAGGAACGTGGATGTTGGGTTGCTTGCTTGAAAAAAAAAATGGAGAAATGAGAGAGAAAGAAGATGGGATGTAAAGAGAGAGAGAGAAAGAGAGAGAGAGAGGGATGGGTGAGTGAGTGATGGGTGATGGGTGTACTTGACATGTATGGGTTGTAAGAGAGAGAGTTTGACTTTGGGGTTGCTTGGGAATGGGGTGTGAGGTGATGTGTACTTGACATGAGATGTGATTGATGTGTACTTGATTGATGGGACATGTTGTAGAGATTCTCTTGAGATTGCAAACGCGTGGCGTTTTCTCGAACTGAACGCGAGCCCACATCTCTTGACCTCGGTATCGCCTAGGCGCGCGAGATGCGGCATCGGAACCGCGGCGACGGCGTGGTCGCTAAGGTACAAGTCTTGAGTTGATTTGACTCAGGTTTACAGGACTCGGCTTAGGATCCCACGTAAACATCGGATGAAGGTCGAAGGTTGCTGGAATTCGATCGGGAGGACCGCGAGAATCTACGGAATGGTACGGGCTAGGATACGAGTCTCATAGAGTCGAACCGAGTCTAGCTGGCCTTAGCTCAACTCGGCTCGAACACTGGCTGACCTCAACTTGAACTCGGCTCAGCTCGGCTCGGTCCTTGAGCCTTACTGGCTAGCTCGGCTCAGTTCGGTCAACAGCTCGGGCCAAGATTGAATCGAGTTCACCATTGAGGCATTTCCGCAAACACCTGAACTACAACTTCAAAAACCCACAATTTTACAAACTGAGACAATGGTTTTACCGGTGTTTTATCAAACACATTTTAAGTAACATAAAAACTTTTTTTAAAAAAAAAAGAAAGAAAAAAAGAAAAGAAAAAAGGTATTCGTTTAATGTACAAACCTTCCTTGCCACCAGCCAAACCTTCCTTGTCACCAACCACATTTCGTTGTGTCATTTTATCAAACAATTGATGAGCAACATCGATGGCAAAGTAACCGAGTCACCAAATTGGCTCGATTTGAGCTGGATTTGATCCGAGTCAAGTCGAGCTAGGGCCTGCTCGAACCCGGCTCGAGCTCAAAAAATTAGCTCAACTCGGCTTGAATTCTATTATTTCCAGTCAACAGAGGATTTTGCTTGGGCCAATCTGGGCCCATTGTTACCCCTACTTCCACTTGGTGAACGTAATTTCTTCAGTTTTGGGGCAGAACATATCCGAGGTCCCCACATGATGAGCGGCTTGTATTGTGCACCCAGTAAATGCGCAGGCCATTGGTACCAAATCGAGGAGATGTTCCAACGTGGGTTAAAATCCACGGCAGTAATCAAGTGGGGACCACAATCTCTGGTCACTTTGACTAAATATCGGCGTGGATTGCCTGCAAAAGCCTCTCCCAATAAATGGGAAGTTAGGTGGGTCTTAGCAATGTTTGTGAGAAATCTGCATGTGCATTTACCCGGGCATGAGCTAAAAAATGAGGCAAATCCAAAACTCAAGTTAATGAAAAAGTGTGTAGGGAGATGCATACCGTTGAATCATTCCAAAGATTCATTGTCATGTTTATATGCCTTTCATATCATTCATAAGTTCATTATTACAAGAACAGTGGAAGACACAAAAATATTAGCCTCATCGAAAACTTTTATACCCATGAATGTTTCAACACTAGGCAACCTATAGTGTTTCTTGCCCTATTGCTCCCTTGAGTTTTGGATCTACCTCATTTTGGAGTCATGTTCTAAACATGATCCTGTAGATAGATGGATGCATTTCTCACAAACATCATAGTAGGGCCCACCTAGCTTTCCATGGCAAGAAGTTCAAGATACTAAACGAACTCTATGAGGCCCACCGCTTATATATCTGTTCCATCCATCTACTTTTTTCATATCATTTTATTGCATGAGCTTAAAATTAAGCTATGTCCAAATCTCAAGTGGGTCATACCACAGTAAGTAATAGGAATGATGATGTCCGCCGTTAAAACCTTTATGTTAATTTGTAACTCACGTAAAGTGATATACAACCTGTTAAGTTTTGAGAGTTCAATTCATATTGTTTCCTATACTGTGGTCTACTTGATATGCTTCAATATATGGTATGCCACATATCATTGAGGTGGGTGGATACTTGATGTGAAGACCACCTTGATGCATTTACCTAGCATCCATGCTATCCTTCATGTTTGAAAGTTTATTATAGGGCATTATCCAAAAAATAAACATATCCAGTAAACCGCACCACAAGAAAATTAGCGATTGACTATTAAAAACTTAATTATCATGTGCTACCAAAGTTTTGAATAACGATAGTTGTGTGGTCTCTTCATCCATGTCTATGTGATCTTATCAATAGGTTGGATGGAAAATAGATATCGTATCTTATCAATAGATTGGTAAGGTCACACAGGCCTAAACGATGCAAAAGCTAAATATCATCTTTATCCAAAATTTTGTAGGTCATGATATGTTTTTTACTGGTCAATCTGTATGATCCACCTGAGATTTGGATATGCTTCATCATTGTGTTGATGCATTAAAATATTCTAGGAAAAATGGATAAACGACGTGGATATACAATACATATGAGCCCCACGGTCTGGGCCGCACCTAATCCGCTCCCTCCTCTTGAGGAGTTCGTTTTTCCTTTGATTTACAATATTTGGAGCGGATTAGCTGTTAATCGGGTAACAGTTAAGTGGGTGTTAGCCTAACTGTGTGGGCCCACCTTGATGCATTATTTTTATATCCATTCATTCTTTATGTTTTTTCATGTTATTTTACGGCGTGATGCTAAAAATTAAGAAGATAAAAATCTCAAGTAGATCACACTAGTAGAAACTGGGAAGAATGGTCATTACAAAATTTTTGTCGGCCAAAAAAGTTTTGGATCAAGTTTATCTTTGTATTTTCCATTCATTTAGTTAATTTTGACATTATCAAAAGGTTGGATGTAAAATTATAAATTAAGAAAACCTTACGATGAGTACTTTTGAATTTTTAATGGTGAGACACTCAAACACCATTGTTTCATGTGGTGTGGTCCACCTGAGACTTGTATCTAATTAATTTTTTGGGTAAAACGTCCTAAAATGGTCTGAATAAACGAATGAACGGCGTGGATATTAAAAAATAATTATAAAGGTGGGCCTCAAGGTAAGGGTAACACCCACTAAGGTCTTACCTGGGTAACACCTAATTCTGTCCCCACCCCGGACGGTGCTCTTTGGCGCACCATGATTATGTGTTTTTATCCGCGCCGTCCATTCATTTTTACAGCTCATTTTAGTCATGATCCCATAATTAATACAGATTCATACTTTAAGTGGACCACAGCATGGGAAAAAGTGGTGATTGAACGCCCAACATAAATAAAAAAAAATCTTAGGGGCCACAAGCCTTTTGGATTAACCTGAAATTTGTGCTTTCCCTTCATCCAGTTCTGTGTAACCTAACCAACAGGTCGGATGGAAAAATGAATGGAAGGCATGCATTAAAAACATACATCGTGTTGCAGGCTTGCAGCCCACAGAGCACCGTCTAATAGCAAGGTCGCTGCTGGCAGTGTCAGCATGCAATCCGCCTTCCAGAGTATGTCGCCATCCGCTGGGCCCACATGATAAGATTTTTTCGATGACTTAAACCGTCCACATTCTACCTATTACCCTATAAAATTCATTTACATCAAGATGTCTGCCATTAATGCTCCTAACATTTGATTTTTACAGTTGAATTCAAGCCATTAAAAATTTCCTTGCCGTTGCTATAAATTCAACCACACATAGTGATAAGTTAGTTTATTAATCATCCAGCTTGTATATCACATATTCCACGACATTAACCGTCACGATCCTCGGACCACTTATCATGTGGACCCCACTGGAAGCACGCACGCGGGAGCGGATTATGTGCCACCTCGGATCCACGGTTGCAGCCCTTTCTGTGGGGCCCACCCTGATGTATGTTTCTTAAATCCACTCCGTTAATCCGTTTTGAAATATCATTTTAGGACAGGATAGCAACAATGAGTTATATCAAAATCTCAGGTGGATCATGCTGCCGGAAAAAGTGGTGATTAACCATTAAAACCTTCTTGTGGGCTACAAAAGTGTTGGATCAAGTTGATATTTTTGTGGTCCCTTCATTTAGATATTTTTGGCCTTTTCAACAGGTTGGATGGAAAATAAATATTCGGATGACCCCAAATAATTTTTAATGGTGGATATTCAGTCACCACTGTTTCCTGTGGTATAGTCAACCGAAGATATAGATCTGCCTCATTTTTGTCATTATACCCTAAAATTAACTGAAAAAACGGATGGACGGCGTTGATGCAAGGAACATACATCAAGGTGGCCCTACAGTAAGGGATCCGCGCACACACCCGGGATCCTGAGTCGCCAGACTCGCCACAGAGGTAAAACGATCTCCCCTGCTCAGCTTTAGAGCGGATTAGGTGCGACCCTAACCGTGGGGCCCACCTTAATGTATTTATTCTATATCCACTCCGTCCATCCGTTTTGTGATATCATTTTAGCTCATGAGCCTAAAAAATAAAGAAGGTCGAAATCTCAGGTGGACCATTCTGTAGGAAACAGTGGTGATTCAACATCTCACCATTAAAAACTTCCTAGGGTCGAACGTAATATTTATTTACCATCCAACCTGTGGGCGTGGATTACGTACTACCCTCTCGCCTGTTCCGAGCTCGGGACAGGCGGAGGCTCCGATGGCCACTGAAGGGCCACCGTGGTGTATGTAATTTATCCACACCGTCTATTCGTTTTTTCATATTATTTTAGAGTGATTCACCAAAAATAACGCAGATAAAAGTCTCAAGTGGACCACACCATAGGAAGCAGTGGTGCTAAGGACGCCTACCATTGAAAACATCCCAGAGCCGTCGTTTATTTTCCATCCAACCCCTTGATATGGTCATATGCACATGGATGAAGTGAAAAAACAAATATCATCTTGATCTCCAACTTCCGTAGTCCCTAAGAAATTTTCAACGGTGATAATTTAATCACCACCGTGTGGCTCATTTAAGATTTCGATATTCTCTATTTTTAGTATAATATTCTAAAATAATATGAAAAAAACGAATGGACGGTATGGATAAATTTCATACACCACGGTGGCCCCTCAGTGGCCATCGGAGCCTCCCCCTGTCCCGAGCTCGGAACAGGCGGGGGTAGTACCTAATCCGCGCGCCCAACCTGTTAATAAGATCACATAAACTTATATTAATGGATAAAAACAAATATCATAACTTTTTCGGCCCGTTCTAAGTTGTCGACGGTCAATCACAACTGTTTCCTATGGTACGATCGATCTGAGATTTGGATATGCTTAATTTTTAGTTTTACCCCTAAAATTATATGTAACAACAGATGGACGGATTAGATACATAATAAATGCATCAAGGTGGGCCCTACATTAAGTGCCGCACCTAATCCGCTCCCACTCAGCTTCATACCCAAGTCAAAAGAAAGAAGGGCAGCATCGTAATAAACTACTATCCCAAGGCTTTATCTCCAAAGCATAACCCCTCGATCCTCGCCAAAGCCCCTGAGCCAATCAAAATTCTCTATTCTCACTACGCGGATCGACATCGACATCCCATCCAACGACCAATATTTCATCTCAAAAGAGAAAGAAACCTTTTCCTTTATCCTCCATCAGCTAATAGAGAAAGCTATAAATCCAAACATTCAAAACCCCAAAACCCCACCAAACCCCAATCGAGAAATCGAAAGAAAGAGAGGAAGAGAGAAAGAGAAGATGTCAGGAAGAGGGAAAGGAGGGAAGGGATTGGGAAAGGGAGGAGCGAAGAGGCATAGGAAGGTATTGAGAGACAACATCCAAGGTATTACGAAGCCTGCCATCCGTCGTTTGGCTCGTCGTGGTGGGGTTAAGAGAATCAGCGGTCTGATCTACGAAGAGACGAGAGGAGTTCTCAAGATCTTCCTTGAAAACGTCATCCGTGATGCCGTCACCTACACCGAGCATGCTCGCCGCAAGACCGTCACCGCCATGGATGTCGTCTACGCACTCAAACGCCAGGGCCGTACCCTCTACGGCTTCGGCGGCTGATCTGTACCGTCTGTATTGAAATCTGTTTTGGATTTTTGGATCCGACGGTGATGATGTAAAAATCCTTGTGGGCCATGTTTTTGGTTCTTTTGGATGATGTTTTGAAAATCACGAATGGATGAATGAAATCTGCTTTTTATGAATTTTTATTTTACTTCCATTTATTTTTCTGTGGAGTGGATTGGATTGTATAACAGGAACTTACATTCAAAAGTTCTGTGTATCAGAACCATGCTGCTTTCCACTATCTGATTGCATCCTTAAATTTATCTGAACCGTTCATTTTCTCACTTAATACGGCGTGGATGATCCCGACTTTAGATGTGGGGCCCACTTTAGATGTATCGTCCTCATCATCTAAGCCGTATGTCCCAGATAGTCGGTTTAATCTTTCTGAATGCATGCCTCGTGCACGATTTCTACGTGCCTGAGTATCAAGCGTCATACACAGCCAGAGTATAAAATAACTCGCTGTCAATGGATTGGGCTGGACCATTGGGCTTTAGGATCTGGCCCGCGGTCAAGCCCATCCCTAAGTTTAAGCCCATTTAATAATTGGGTCTGGCTCATGCCTTGTTTAAGATCTTGTCATCATGGGCCAGAGTGGGCTTGTTTGGTTTTGCCTTGTCAAGGGCCCAGGCCTACATTGTGCTTTGTGGGACAGTCTTTGACAGACCTTAACCAGACCAATGAAAACCCTAATTTTGAGGTTTCTCAGGGACATTCATGCTGATGCTGGGCTTTGTCCATTCTACATGCAGGGAGATTAGGGTCATCAAACGGTTGGGGTGGCACTTGTTTGGTGTTATTTTCAGTATTGGGTGTGCCAGCGTGCTAGAATTGAAATTATGGCTTCAATTCAAACCAAACAACAATGATCCTAAGCACTAGGATAAACAAACACTTAAATCAGGTGATATTCGAAGGGTGGGGTTCGTCCTCAGTTTGAATAATGATCCTAAGCACTAAGATAAATAAACACTTAAATCAGGTGATATTTAAAGGGTGGGGTTTGTCCTCTGATGATGGGTTACACATTTGTTTTTTTTTGTATGAAAGTACTTTTCAATATAAATAAATGAAAATGAAGAAGAGATTCTTACTGTTGGTCCAAAGAGCAGCTACAAAACACCTTTCCAATTGGGATATTGGGGCAGTCAATGGGTTGGGATGGCACTGTTGGCTTTTGGGCCTGGCATGCTTTTGGCTCGGCATTGTTTGGAATAAAAGGCCCGAGGATTGGGGCCAGACCTAACATTTAAACCCGCTTATTAAATGGGTCAGATTTCAAGGGGATTTTTGCCATAGACCATGATGGGGGCACACCTAATGCCCGGCCCAGATATTTTCACAAAAGTAGGTGGCTGGGTCAGGGTCCGGACGAGCTTGGGCCTAATTGTTTTGGCCCGTTATGGGCCAGGTCTGGGCTATGGCCTAGGATTTAATATAGGGGCTGGCTTGGACATACCTTAGCCCAGTCACCTGACAGCCCTAGTAGAACGGTCCACATAATGAACAGCTGGGATCTTGTGAATAGGCTGCAATTGAACTGGGCTTATTCATACCACTGTTCGACCTGGCCTAAGCCCTTCTGCAGACCTACATAGGAAGGCCAGACCACTTATCCATTGGATCTTACTGTGAATGGGATGGTAGCTTGCTATCACACCAGTCAGATGATCCCAGCTATTGATTGGATTGTTGGACAATTAGATAAAAGGAATCCAACCAGTAGCAGGCATTATTGACAACCATCAAAGGATCGTACGAGTGACTTTTTTAATATGGCCCATTTACGGTGGGACTAACCGATGAATGGTCTGGATTAGTCCATATTCGTCTCTAGTATAGTATTTATTTCCATCTCTACTTTGAGCTTTGCTAGGCGTGTAGAACACACGTGCAATAAAGCCATGTACACATTACACGTGCAAGCATGTCATATAGGTGCCCAATCCAATCCATCAAACGGGTTGGTTCGAGCTTGTACATGTTTTCCCAAGATAAATATTGGAAATAAGTGAATGGGTTAAAAGACTTTAGCTAAGCTATTCAGAGCCGTTCATTTGTTTTGCAAACTATGACCCGGATGACTAGTGGATAAATCAATTTCTTGAGCTATGGCATCATTATATACTGGTGCCGTTCTATGGATGGATTGGATCCTGGACCTACTGTGCCATGCTGGCACGTGTGCCATATATGAGCTTTATTGTACACACGTGTAGGTAGAGCAAAACAGTAAACAACCAACAAATCCTAGCAAAAGCCAATGAAATAAAGTATGTTAAACAATAAATGTCCAAAATTCTATATATTGCATGTACATCATATAGTGTTTTTAAAATCAAATTATAAAAATAAAAAACAAACGGTTGAGTATTCATTTTAATAACCATACTAAGGGGTCGTTTGCACCATGGATTGGAGGGGGTTTCAAATCCGTGGTCGTTTGGCAGCATAAAGTAATTGGGGGTTTCAAGTCCAGGGTCTCCGATCCCCTCTCGGAGGGAGTTTGTAATCCATGGTGTGAGGTTGGATTACACATAAAATCAATTCAATAGTTGCAGGTGTAACATGTGTGTCACTATACTCTATCATTCTATTGGGCACATGACCCACTAATGATGATCAACACTGTTCAAACATTATTCATGTAAATCGGCACCGTCCAAACATTGTCCATGTAAATCAGCACCGTTCAAACATTGTCCAGCACGGTCCAAACATTGTCAATGTAAATCAACAATTAAAAATCGTTGGTTAGTCACTCAGGCATGATCTTGTGTTTGTGACTCATCTAAGACTTGAAATTTCATCGTTATTAAGAAAAGCATATATTTAAGTAGGCTTATCACAACCATTGTGTCAAAAATTACATATCTCACTAATTAGATATATTAACGTTGATTTAGTAATTAAATTCAAACACCCGTAAATATACCATGGATAAATACTTTTGGATTAAAGTTGATTCACAGTCCACTGTACCAAACACATTGGGAGGATTGCAAATCCAAGGGGTTTCTAATCTTGCGGGTTCCGAATCCAAGGGGTTCCAAATCCATGCTCCCAAATAGGCCCTAACAACAATAATAATAGGTTTATTGTTTACATTCATCACCATATTTTTCATATTAAGGAAGTACATGGATGAGGCTAATGATTATGTTATGAACTCCAAACAACCTAATTATTTTGTTAAAAAAATCCAATTCCTATTTTCAATGGATTCCATGTATATAAATAACATGTCCCTATGCGAAGGTAATGAAGCTAATGTGGAATGATTTCTTCAAGTCCCACCCAATCAAATTGGATGGTCCAAGCATTCATCAATTAGTCTTGTATTTCTTGATTTCTCTTATGTTTAGTAAAGAATAAATTTATATATTATTGTCCATTAACGTAGATGTATTTCCTAAGCACGTAAGTCTCTGCGCTTTTTATCCCTACTCTTTTACTTCTAGCATTACCCACAACAGTTGTTGGCGGTGCTTTTCCACAACAATATTAAAACCATCCCCTCGAAGGACTCTAGCTACGTTCATGTCATGTATTGTAGCCATCCATGCAAGACCACATGGGTTATCAATAGGTCGGATCCTGGAGTGTCAAGCAAGTCTTGCAAAGTCCAAGCCCTTGGACGACATGGCCCTTGGGTCTTGGTCTCCTTTTTTAAAAACCAAGACCCAGATTCAATCATATTTGGGTACCATTGGACCTTTGGACCTTATTTCAAGTTAAGATCAGGTTGGGTCTGTATTAAATAAAGACATTTACATAGTTACTTGTTAGGCTCACTTGAATGAATGGATTATATCATATACATGTGTTACTTTGGCGCATGCATGATGAAGACAAGCTCTTTTGTATGTGGCTTAGCAAATCTCATTTTGTTGCTAAAATTACATTTAATCTACTAGGTATGGCATGAGTAGCAAGGGATAATGTTAAGCCTACAATTAGTATTTTCATATACAGAATTTTGAGTACGCGAAGAATATGGGGAGACATTTTATGAACTGAAAATGTGGTAGTACCATGTATAATTCAAATTTCACCCATAGAAAGCCACAAGATGACTTGGATGTTACCCACCCATGGACTTTTCTCCACGTATAATTGTAGACATGTAACTCCAAATGAAATAAACTACTTTTTAAACTTGGGCTGGACTTCGATAACACTATTCCTAGGCAACATAAGAACCATAAAAAATCCAAATTGAAAAAAAAAAAAAAAAAAAGCAATAGACCTGATGAGCAAATTTAGATGCAAACAGATTAAATCCAAGCCGATGATTTGGACTCTCCAAAAACTTATATTGTACATTTCTATGATAAAATCATATTTGGATTACCCAAGAAACATCGAAAATTCAAGCAAGACAAATCAAAAGGATCCGTGGTACATTTTGGAGAGATTTAATGGATCTGATCAACAAAGGTAGCTAAAGGTTAAATAAACAGCCCAATCATCTAAGACACTAAGCACCACTATATATGGCCGAGTGGGCTCAAAAGAAGACAACAGAAATTCCACTTGCTCAGCTCTTTATAGTCTATGTAAAGCACAACCAAATATAGAAATGCTGAAGTTATATTGAAATCCCTAAAAAAAATCATAAAGTAGATATTGCGCTGCACCTCGTATGGGTACAAGAAGATGTCTAAGTTCTTTATCTTCTATCATCGAGACCTTTATTTGGAATCTATAATTATAGACTAACAGTGAAAATTACTTGAGTTGGAGAATCTTGATATTTGATGGTTTCTAGCCGATTATAAACTCTACGCTTCATTTAACTAGTCGCAACAAAATAGAATAATAACAGACCCATGACATTCATAGTACATATGCCCCTGAAATGTATAAGCCTAAGATCTAAAGTCTTAATATGATTTGTGTTATATCTAATGTATCCATTGGTTCCACCAACTCAGGGTATGATATGAGCTAAAAAATTAATCTATGCTAAACTTTTGGCTGCGCCGTAAGAAATAGTAGGATTAAACGCCGGCCATTAGAACCTTCTTTAGGCCCATCGTGGTGATTGTTTTCATCTCCATTGTTTCCTGAGGTGTGGCTCACTTGAATTTTCGATGTATCTCATTTTTTGGATTGTATCCAAACATGAGCTGGCAAAACTAGTGGACAACGTAAATCTCACAAGGACATCATGGTGGACCCTATAAAGCAAGCTAGAGTTACCTATTCCGGTATCTTGAAATTTAGAAAAATTCTCATCCCTTAAACCCCAAAATTATCTCCTCTGTTTCTCTACCCCCTCCTCTTTCAATGTACCATAATCTCTATATAAAATATTACCACTAAAATTAACAAGGCCCAACCAAGACTTTACCTGCCCTAACTTTAATTTGGCCTAAGATGGTGGACCAGCCCAAACCCAACCAGACCATTGTTTTTAACCGGGTCCAAAACCATGGAGCAGAACCCTACACAATGGATAAATGTGTCCGACTAGTTGGACCAGTCCACTGGGTGCCAGTTTTTAACCCTACTAACATGGTTTGGATTTTTATTTATGTTTTTGGTACTGCCACCACTTCATTGTGAGGCCAACTAGATGTACAGTTCTAATTATCATAACAATGGTCTAGAGGTGTGTGGATAAAGAGAAAAAATCATCATCATCTTCTCAAAAAATATATCCATTAAATCCACAATGAGAAAGAAATCTATAAAAATAAGAAATAAAATTGATCTTGTTGATGGAAGTCCAAGCACAACATATATTGATATGTGTGTGTATATAAAAGAAGCCCTAATTCTTAATTTAACCAGAAATATAATATTTTCTTAGAATGGTAGAAGTTACTAAAATGACAAAAGAGAATGTTTAACCATATTAAAACCTATAAACAATATTTAGATAATTAAAAAAAAAAAAAAAAAAACTCTTAATCACAATCGGACTCTTAAAACTTTAAAAATAGTAAAATTAAAACTTATTAATAATAATATAATTCAATTTAAATTTATAATTTAACTCATAAAATGATTAAATTTTACAAAGATGCTTGTGAGGTAACTAACCTTACTTAATTGATTAGTGTGCACAACTTATCGATAGCTTTCCAACGACATATCATATATATGAAATAAATAAATACAGTGATAAATTTATAACCATCATAGACTATAATACATGTTTAGATCATTTTCTTTCATAACTAGGTTATCTAACCTAAATTTGTGTGATCATAGCCGTCCAAAGGGTCATCTGTTACTCATCCTATATCACTCAGTTTCAGGTTGGCCAGATTTTTATACTACGTCTTAGCATGCAGCAGCACAACTGATTGACGGAGGGGACCTCACAAATTGTCCAAAAGGTTAGGGCTGGAAGGATTCCTGTCCATTTAGGTGGGCCACACATTAGATAGATACTCTGCAAATTGCAGCGATTGGATGATCTTACAATCGCAGAAAATTTTCTACCGTGACCATTCTACACGGCGAATAGTACAGATAGGTACAGTTGTGATGTTCTCGAATTTCAAATTTCGTTCCCTCGTGATGCAGCTCGTTCAGTGGACCATCAGCCTACACGCGATTGAAAAAGTTCCTTCGCAGTCAATCGTCAAAAGGATGTTTCTACGACGCGGATTTCCTGCGTCGCAGGAAGTTCCTGCTCATAAGGATGCTGGTTGGGGCCCACCGAGATGTTTGTGAGAAATCCACACCGTCTATATGTTTTTTCAGATCATTTTAATACGTTAGACCGAAAATAAAGTGGGTCATATGGGAGGAAACAGTGGGAATAAGTGAGCACCGTTGAAGTATTCTTATGGTCATGAAAGTTTTTATAAGGCTATATTTTTGGTGTTTTCACTTCATCCCATTGGGAATGACCTTATAAACGGTTTGGATAGCATATAAACATTAAGGTTGAGCCCAGGAAGGTTTCAACGGTAAGAATTTCTTTTCCCAATTTTCCCTCTTGTGTGACCCACTTGAGTTTTTTATCCACTTTATTTTTGGTCGTACGTAGTAAATTGATCTCTCCAAACGGATGGACAGAATGGATTTCTCACATACATTTCAATGGGCCCCACACAGCATCTTTGCAGGAACTTCCTGCGAAAGGCTTTAGCAGGAAATCCGCGTCCAAGTTTCTGTACCTTTCAATAAGCCGTGCCTCATATGAGGGTGCGGAACACATGTCATATATCCGTACATCAAAAATACTTTTAAGAGATCATGGCCATTCATCACGTAGGTAACATTTTGATCAATCCATGGACCAAATTGAGTTAAAAAATAAGGGCGGCTAGAAAAAATAAAATAAAAAATCCAACAGTCGAGATTTAAAGTAAGTGTGTGGGTAGCTTTATTAGTCTACTACTCTTACTTTTTTATATATGGCATCTTAACCGTGCGGCATAACTGATGAATGGACCTGATCTCTCACACGTATTCTTCCTCCTCGCATCAGGTGCATCAGGTGCAATTCATAGAATCACGATTCATGACCTCTCCTTTCTGTACAGCCAGGTTACCCGTGCACTTTATCTACAGTTAAAGTATTTGATGATCTGGCGGAGTGGGATGAACGATACGCAGGCCCTTGGAATCAACTTATAAATTGCATACGTGGCATGAAAGTTAAATTAAACTTTTCAAATTATGATTCCCTGTTTATATGTATTATTATGAAACAAAAACTGCATTTATTTAATTATCCAACCGTCCGATAGATGGACATTTATTCCACGGTTAGACGAAACAGATCCATTGGTCATATTTCAACTAAAAAATAATGTCCACCGACCAGACGATAGAATTGTTTAACCTATATGATTCTTGGTATGTGATTTAAAGACAGTGGGCTCCACAATTTGGTCGGTTAAACTTTAGTTAACTAACGTGTTAAAAGAATACAATTTCCAGGTGCCTGCGTATCAAGCACCTTGCACGGCCAGAGTATCATATGATAATTCCCCCTGCAGATTTCGGTCTGGTCGTGACCGTGGGGCCCACCTTGATGTTGATGTATGTGTTGTATATCCACTCTGTCCATCGGTTTTTCAGATCATTTTTACGACGGGATGCCAAAGTTTAAGCAGATCCAAGCCCATGGTTGACCACACCATCGCAAACCGTTGTGATTGAACGCCTACTATTAAAAATTCCTACTATTACATCACCGTAATGTATGCTAAGGTCAAACATACTTGTTGAAGGGAAAATAGAAATATCAGCTTCATCCGGGACTTTTGTGGCCCATGATAAATTTTTATATTCAGAAACCACTCTTTCCTGTAGTGTGGACCACCTGATATTTTTATATGATTAATTTCTGGGCCTACCTCTTGTAATAACAATTAAAAACTGATGCAAGGAGTAGATATAAAAAAGCAAAAAAAATCAAGGTAGGCGCATGATCACGACCTGACCTAACTTGACCATGTCCCTCTTAAATCCGCACCGGTGTACATCGAGTTGAACCGAGTTTAGCTGGCGTCAGTTTGACTTGGCTCAGCCATTAGCTGACCTCTTCTCAAATTCGGCTTGGCTCGAGGAGGCTTGGTTCGGCCAATAGCTTAGAGTACGAGCCAAGATCAAGCCAAGTTCACCATTGTAACATTTTCATAGACACTTGTGCTTGTGCACTACCTTTAAAATCTTATTGTATTTGAGACATCAACAATAATTTTACAAGTATTTTATCAAACACCTTTTAAGCAATATAAAAATAAGTAAATAAATAAAAAGCGTTAGTTTCATATACACACCTTCCTTGCCACAAATCACACTTCTTTGAGTCATTTTATCAAACACTACGAGTCACCAAATTGGTTTGATCTTAGTTTGATTTGATCTAGGTTCGTTTGGAGCCGAGTTGCTCGAGTCAAGCTAGGGTCAACTCCAACTCCGCTCAAACTCATTTTCAAGCTTAAAAAATAGCTCAACTCGACTTGAATCAGCTCCGAACCGAGTCTAATTGAGCTTTTCCAAGTCGAGTACTCTATAGCTCGGTTCGTGTACACCTCAACGTGCAATTGAGAAGAGAGTACGCAGTGAGGAGGATGAAAAGTATAGTCGCTTGGGATTGATTGCAAATGACCAACATGAAACAAGTGGGTGAGATCCAGGCCATTCATTGAATATGGCCCACCGCAAACGTGCCATAAACCGAAAAATGCAGGACCACTGATCGTGTAGCCCCACATGTTTACATTGATATCCATTTTCTTCAAAAAGTCATCAGTCTGAATTTTGGGCAAAAGCATGCTTGCTGTGAACTCAACCTGTTCAATGGTCGATATCTTATACGTGTGCTGTGAAGCCACTTGTCAATCTAAGAGAGAATACACGTTTCACATTCCTCTAGACGGACGCGGATTGCCTGCAGAGCCTTTGGAAGTTCCGTAAGCTAGGTGCCCGCCGTGAGGTTTGTGAGAAATCCAATCCGTCCATCCGTTTTTCCAGATCTTCTTAGGACGTGGACCCAAAAATGAGCTATATACAAAACTAAAGTGGGCCTCACGACAGGAAAAAGTAAGAATTAAATTTCTACCGTTGAAACATTCGTGGGGCCAGAAGTTTTGGATCAGTATAATAATTTTGTGCTTTCAGTTCATCCTAGTAGGAATGACCTTAATAACAGTACGGATGTCATACAAACATTACGTTGGACCCCAGGGTGGTTTCAACAGTAGAAATTTCCTTATCCATGTTTTCCCGTCGTGCGGTCCAATTGAGTTTTGGATCTACCTCATTTTTGGACCAAAGTCCTAAAATGATCGTCAAAATCGGATGGACGGAGTGGATTTCTTAAAAAACCTCAATGTGGGTCCCACCGAGCTTCCTGTTGCATGAAGTTGAATCCGCCTCCCCTCCATACAAAGAAATGACACAGTCTACTTTGCTAATTATTTCCTCAATTTTCCATCTGGCGTCAGACCAGTCGTGAACTACGGCTTCCAGAACTTCGGAGAGATCATAAACTGAGGCACCAGTGTATCTCACGTGTTAGTATCCTCATATACCTGATTTGATATGTGGGGCCCATGGTTCGACGATCCAGATCATTGATTCGATGGATGGCAATATTCCTATGGCGCTGATGTCTCCTGCACTGAACAATTCCAGCTCTTCCCTTGACGATCAAAATAAGAAAGAAAGCAACATTCCAGAATCAAATGAAAGAAGGCCAGTGATCAGACAAAATCTTACAATCTTAAAGATTTTTAAGTTAGGGTCTACCCAATGCGTGCCCCATCAAATCAATGGTCTAGATCGCTCAACCATGATCCCAACTGTACAAATTTAAAAACTAAAATGTAACTATGTATCCTTCATCAGCCTAGGACGATATTGCACAAATTTATTTTTCTTCGTCAACCCGATACTTTACAGCTGGCGGGTGGGAGGTCGATCCGGACGGTTGATCCAGTGCTCCCGGAAGCGGATTGACCCTTGATACAATGGACTCGTATTCGGTACTGGTCGGTGCTGTGGGCCTCAAAATAATGTGTTTTTATCCCTGCATTTTAATATTAGCCCAAAAATGAGATAGATTCAAATCTGATATGGACCACACCATAAGAAATAGTAGTGATTGAAGGCCCACCGTTAAAAACTTCTTGAAGGCTACAAAAGTATTGGATCAGGCTGATAATTATACTGTGTTTTCCCTTCGTCCAGGTCTCTGTGACCTAATCAACTGATTGGATGGAAAATAAACATTACAGTGGGCCCTAGGAAGCTTTTAATGGTGGGCGATCAATCACCACTGTTTCTTGTGGTGTGGTCCACCTTAGATCTGCCTCATTTTTTGGCCCGTGCTTAAAATGAGGTGGAAAATCAATGAACGGAATGGATAAAATACGTACATCATGGTGGGCCCACTCTGACGCTGGATTTCAAATGAACGGTCGAAATGAAAATTAAATTCAATATTACTAGAAACTGATGGGCGTGTCTTTCAACCAAGAGTGGTCTCCAGCTAGGACCCACCAGATGCGCTGCCTAGATCCAATGCTTGACTTGCTCATCTAAGATATTGAGCGACAAACGACCTTCCCGATCCATCGCGATGGATGAGAGCTGGCCTGAGTGTTCCATGTCGTTGTCAATAAGGACGGTCCTCGTCCTTAAAATCATCCCCGCCTCTCATCACAACCGTCCAAAAAAAAAGTGGCCCGAGAGCCGAAAGAACCCGAGAGAACAGTGAAAGAAAACCAAAGGTAGAAACCACGTAATACACGACCCGGAGCCCGGACTTAAGTATACTGGGGTTCTCAGTTCTGACTAGTTAGGCCCACAGTTCAATAATCCAGACCCTTGATCTGCTTTCATACCGTGAGTTAACCATGCCTTAGAAATCCCTAAATAGAAAGATCCTAACTTGGGATCTCTTATCAGGGGAATGATCTACTACAATCAAACGTCCGAGCTCCGTGGGGCCCACCTACGATGTGTATGTTTAATCCAATACATGCATCTGGTGTTCCAACTCGTCTTCACCGTACTTACCAAAAATCATCCTCATCCAGAACTCAGGTGGGACAACGCACAAGGAGCAATGTACAATCACGCTTCAAACCTCCATATATTCACACAGTGTGGCCCATCTGAGTTTTGAAATGGCCTTATTTTGTTTTTGTCCCTTCATTATGGTGGGCCCCACCTGATGAATGGTTTGGATGATATATAAGACCCCACATTCCATAGAGCTATGTCCCACCTTGTTCTCTTCGGTATGGCGCACCTGAGTTATAGATCAGGAGGGACTCTGCAAATCTAGACCTGATGGGTTGGATGCACTCGCATCTCAAGGTGGGCCCCACAAAGTAATCCTACTGGATTCTACCGCCTCTTATCAACCGTCTATTTATAACCTATGAATCAAAGTCTCAGGATTATCCTATCAAAGAAACTTGAAGAGCACAGTCCATCCACAGCTTCACGTAACAAACCAAAGGTCCAGATCAGTTAAACGTGGGTCCCAATATCTCAGAACTGAAAATCCGAATAGATATATACAAAATCCACGGGCCGAGGACAAGAAAAAAAAAAAAAACAAAACTGCGCTACCTAGTCTCCTTCCTTTCTCTTTCTTTCGACCCATTCTAGAAGAAGAGAAGAAAGAAGAAGCTGAGAAATCAAAGAAAAGTAAATCAAACGCCCAAACAGTCAAAACACAATCTTCTCCAGTTGGGATCCTTCTCGAACATCAGACTACCATCTCTCTCTTTCCTAAATATAATGCATGTTTTTTAGAATCTCCAACACCCAAATTCCATAGCCTATCTCCCACCAAAGAAGATGATCTTTCAAAGAGAAGCCGACGATAGAGAAGAATCGCTCTCCTTCTGCGATCTCCCAATCGCTAAAGACGTAAACGGAGGTGGAATCATCGCCAGAGAAGAAAATGGGAGACCCCCAAATCAAGATTTCTTCGAATTCTTCAATGAACTTGGCGACGAGATGTCCGCTGCCGAAGACATCTTCCTACAGTGGAAGCTGCTGCCGAGCATGAAGAACGAATGCCAGAACCGTTGTAATTTTATAAAGAAGAGCTTCTTCCATCCACGATCGGAGTCTTCGAACGAATTGCACCGATCTCGTCCAAATGTTCGGCCGGAGCGCAATAGGTTCTCGGCCGAGTACCGGAAATCGGAGAGACCGTCGCCGTCCAGCTCGAACACGCCAACGCAGAGTCCCGCCGTGCAAATGCCGAGACGGGTTCCGAGCGGGAGATGCGATTCGCCGCCGGAGCGGAAATCTCCGGCGCGGCCTAAATGGTATTTGCTCATGTTCGGGTCCATGAAAGTGCCGGCGGAGATGGAGATGAAAGATATACGGACCCGACAGAGGCGTCGGAACCCGTCGTCGTCGGCGACATTGTTTCCGTCGTTAGACAGAAGCCGGACGGTTTCCGTCAAGACGGAGGAGGACGGAAAGAGGCCGAAGAAGCTGCTACGTGCTTTCAGCTGCAGGGACCATGCTGCCGCCGCTGTAACGTCGTCGCTGAGTCGCATGCCGCAAGTGTGAGGGTGCCGTCGGTCGCACGTGGGAAGTGGTTGGGATTATTTGCCGGAACGGACGTATGGTCGGCGTTTATGATTATTTTTTTTTAGGGCGGGCTCCTGTCGTAGCGGGTAGGTGTGGGCCCACGTGATGCATGCATACAATCAAAACAGTCCATCATATGCGTCAGCATATATTACCCACAGGACCATAAAACAAGTTAGATCTATGAATCAGGTAGGCCACACCACAGGAAACAAGTTGGGAGCGAACAACCACCCTTGATTTATACAGATGACCCACCGTGTTGTATATATAAAATCCAGACCATTCAAACCCTTCCTATGGTCTGGATTAATGGTCCTACCGAAAATAAGATGTTTCCATGTGGGTCATCGTGGAAATCAAGGTGGGCATACCTAATCACATTGTTCTTTGTTTTGTGTCACATTTGACGGTTGGATCGTTCTGATTTTAGTTTCATAAACGTAATACTAGTTGAAGCATCTGATGGACGGGTTGGATTTCTTTCTACACTAACTGGGCCCCACATATGCACTGTACCACTGTAAACTTAATGTGTTCCCGGGACCACTCGACCGCGGCCTTTTTTTAAGTAGGATTTTGTAGGTATGGAAATGGACGGTTGCGTGGGTGAGAGGACATGAAATGAATGAATATAGTTCACGAGAAGCTCGATGCTGGCGTGAATAAAGCTAATTTTTTATTTTTAAAATATTGGTCCGTTTGGATGTCTCCCTCTTCTTGATTTCTTTTCGTGATTTACTCTGTCTCTCTCTCTCTCACAGTGGAAATGACAAATGAATATCCTCGCATTTTTATCCGACTTATGTGAATAATCGACCACGACAAGAGTATGTGTGCGAATAGGGGTGGCAGTGGCCGGACTAGCATAGGTGGCCCAAACCCGAGCATAGTATATGTGGCCTGAAAATTGATCAAGTCTGTATATATGAGGGTGAATGTTCTTAATCTAACCGTTGATCAAGTGGGTTGCACATGCCTACAGGAATAGACATTTAGATAAATGAAAATCAAGATGGTTGGTGTTATGGGAAAATGCAGTCCGGCCACCTTTGAGGTCAGCTTGGCTCGACGAACACCCGGCCTGTTCTCGCGACACTTCACGAAGGGAAGTTAGCATCGCTTTCGTGGATATTGTCTTCGGCGGGGCATGATTCCAAGTTTCTGCCCGAAGGGACCATCGAGAACAGAGAGATCCAGCGAAGGATCAACCCCGATCAACAACTCAGATTGATTTAGCCCTGATTAGCTCAACTCGGATCGTCTTCGGTTGACCGATAGAGCTCAGCTCAGATCAGCTCAGCTCAAGATCCCCCTTAGTAATGCACGATTCAAAAATAACCGCCAATTCTCATCACTTATGCGTAACCGTCCACCACATGATTATAGGGTAACTGCCAACATTTGCCACTCATGCACATCTCGTCTAATGGCTGAGATAGTGCCTAAGATTGTGGGCCACCTTGCCCTACTAATACTATAAATAAAGGGCTCACTTACAAGAATATTTTGCTCAAAACCCTCCAAGACGTCTAGACCCATATTCTTATCCTGACTTTGGCATCGGTGGGTCGCCTTGGTTCCTCTCCTATGCAGGTGCATGGATTTCGGAAAAGGGTGGTCCAAATTCTTACATCAACAGTTGGAATGGATTCGTAGGATGAGAAATGACATGGCAATTTGGTAGTTGTTCAGTATCAGTGGACCACATTTGCAATGGCCTGGCTTCCATAACAAACATCGAGATTCACCCGGAGGCAGATTGAAAACTCAAGTGGGTGGGGTCAGGGAGGGTCACAATTGAAACATTCCTGCGACCCACTGACATATTTGTCTGTGATCCAATCGGTTCGTTCATAAGGTGAATCCCACTAGGATAAGAGAGATCATCCTGATCCAAAATTTGATGGGGCCCAAAAATGATGGGTGTTCAATCACCACCTTTTTTTTCCTATACTGTGGTCCACCTAAGATTTAGATCTACCTCATTTTTTTGTTTTTTGGATAAAATAATTATCCAAAATGAATGGACAGTGTTGAGGTCAAAATCTTGAACACCCTCCGCTCCTCAGATGGACCCTGGTCCTGCACAAAAGGTGAGCAAATGAGACCCTAGCTAGACCGGGGGACCCTCCGATGCCTAAGTCAGGTCAAGGGAATCGGGGTCTAAGTTGGAAGGATAGAGGGAGAGTGCCAGATGTTGCGTACCTGTGGTGATGGGGTGATAGATTACTTATACCTGATGGTTGAGAGGTTCGGGTTCGACAATCTCGGCGCTATCAAGGGGATTCCCGAATCGTGGAGATATTGCCCGTAATCCGCAGATCCTGTAACACGTAAAGCGCATAATGCGCATAACCGGACGGAGTTTTCGGTCACGTCTAGTTATGGCAGTTTCCTCATTTGGCAAGCGAGACCTTAATATCTACTCGGCTCGGCTCAGTCAAAGGTCGTTTAACCGTGCAGTTATCTTTGATGCACATCTTGTTGAACGCGGACGATTCGTAGGTCTGAGCCGATATCTCGAAGAGGCTCCGAGGCGAAGGTTTTGCCGTAGGTGAAGTTGGCGAATGAGTAGTTCTCGCGCGGTGTTTAGCACGCAGTTTTTATGTCCGCTCGGATACCGCTCAGGCCTGCGACCGTGGTGAAGGTATTCTGAATGTCATGTCTCTCTCATATCAGGACAGACAGGTTAGGCCTCGGATGCTGATCCCGCTAGTCGATTTGACTCGGTTCTTTGTCCTCGGTTCTCATGTAGACTTGGATCTTCCCATAACAGACGGTATGGATAAAACACATACATCATGGTGGGGGGCCATATAGCTTCTCCAGCACCGAGATCTCGGTACCAGAGGATTCAGTCTCGCCTCTCACTAAACGGTCCAACCATTCTCGCCCAAACTTGACCACGATCCATTATGACCCATTACCCTCTAACCGAACCGACCAACTTAAAATTCAACAAGCATGACCTGACCAAATCCTCAGCCATGGTCATGTCTAGCCAATGGTCATGACCTGACCCAACTCGCCATGACCCAACTCAGGTTTAAGAATTGGAATATGTTGTAAAGGCTATCCTCAGCCAACCCTAGCCAATGGTCATCTTGCATGCATTTAAAGAAAAATAAATAAATAAATAAATCCTCATATATACTTTCCTCTTTGTTTTGTTTGTGTTTGGGTAGGGCAGTCAATGAGCTGGGCTTAGGCCTGGCAAATACAAACCTTTTAAATAGACTTGGCCCGGACAATTCAAAAAAGTGACCAAAAGCCCAACTGATGTAGAGCGGGTCGCGGACAATTTCATGGCCAAGATGGATCAGAAATGGCCCGGTCGACGACAGAAGTAATCCGGACCATCCGACCTTAGATCAGGCGTATCTCGCAATCCGAAATGAGTTATCGGGCATAAAATATATGATTTTGGGGTAGAACGAGCTTCTTTAGCCAACCAACACGGCGTAAGCCAGGTTACCTATATGCAAGATTTGCAAGATTCCATCATATTAACGGTCAAATTCCATATTTAATTCTATTTTTATTATAAATAATAAGTTTTAGTTTGATTATAACTCTTCATCCGTTGGGCTTTAGGAGTTGTGTCCAACATGAAAAGTGCTTAGAATAATTAGAAGAATAACGTGGTTAAACCACATAGAAAGCTTATAATAAAAAGTAAATTTACTATTTAGGATAAGCTACGAATTTCTATGAGTTTTAGTTATAGTTTGCTTCTGATTTCTCTCTTATTGCTTGGTATCCTTATTTAAAGGGGTGTGAACTCTATTTTCTTGCTTTCTTTCCTCGTGAAATAGAGAAGTCTTGTGAGGAGTCCAGAGAAGCTTCGTGGATTCGAAGTAATTATCCTTGAAGAAGGCGGTGATCAACCTTATCACGTTCATCCCTGCGTCACCAACTAGTTAACAGCTCTATTGGTTGGGTCATCTAGCCCAATCCATTGATAACCCATATGGGTGTTTAGGGCCGTTTGGCACGCAGGCTTAAATGGGATTAGACAAACTTAAGAGGGATTGGTTCTCGAAACCTATTCAACCTGTGATTGGATGGTTGGATGAGTGTCCACTGCACAACACCTTGTAAACCGTGTTGTGCTCGAAGGGATTCTATGTTGTATTTGATGTCTTAAATCTAGTCAGATACAGCGCCGGTTGATGCTATCGACAGACTGTTCGATGTCACCTTCGATGACATCGAACAATGCTCGATCCCATCGAGATTTTTCGGAAGTGAGATCTGAGGTTGTTCAAATCATATAAGCTCTGTCTTTGTAATTTCTACTTTTATAGTGATCATTTGTCGCTTTGTGCTGTAGTTTTTTCCTGCAGGATTTTTCCACATTAAATTCGTTGTGTTCTCCTAGTGCTTGGTTTCTGCAATTGAATTTCTCTCCTAGATTCATCTTTGTATGCTTTTGCGGTCCCCCTACATTCTCCAAATCTCCACGGGACACAGCTCATCCCTCAAATCCACCGAGGGATTTGGGAGCGGATATGCAATCCCTGTTGTTGTGGTCAAATCTTCCGAACAGACGTGGAATTGACCCTAAAGAGACGGTACAGTCCACCGCGATGAATGATTTGCAGGCTAATGGTAGGCATTCTATCATATATAAGGGCGATCTGGCAAAAATTGCCAGTAAGGAAGCTGGTTCTTCCCCACAATCAGTGAGCGAGGTAGGTTTGTCATCCCTCTCAGTAAGATTTCTTGCAAGACCTATTATTGCTCCTTGCTCTCATATAGCCAAAATCTCCTGTTCGAATGGTTAAAGTAATGTGAATGAACTCTTGCTCAGATGGTAGACTCTCAGGAGTTTCAACACAGGGTCAAGAGTTCAAGTACCCATAGGTGGTGAAATTCCACTACAGCGTGAGTGTGTGGGGGTGTGTGTGGGTGTATAAGAAAAAAAAAAAAAAAAAAAAAAACTTTAGATGAGGGAAATTTTCAGTATAAAACTCTGAAATCACTTGGGCCATCCAAACATGGCTTTAAAATTTTAAAATTAAAAAAAAAAAAACCAATCATCATATACCATCGCAGAAAGTCTGTACAGCTTGAGATTAGGGAGGGATCCGGTATGTGGGCGCTCCTATCGTAAGAGCACCATCTAAACATGGCTTCTGCACATCCATGTTTACAGTAAATCTATGACAACCCTGACATGCAGCAATGATGGCTTTTATGTAATTCCATCCCATCTAATCCCATTGAATTCTACGTACCAAACAGGGTTCAACCCAAGCCCAGTCCATTTACTTAAACGGGTCACATTTCTAGCCTAGCCCAGTCTGAAACGTAACGGATATGCATGCCAGGCCCAAGCCTGCTATAGGCCGGACTAACAGGTCCAAGACCGGTTCATTGCCAGCCCTATTTGGAAAGCACTATAGGAAGAAATACTGAGGCAATGGGACAGATTGCCAGAGAATCCTATAGGGTTCAGATTAGTGTTTTGAGCTGTCATTTTTTCTCCTTGACCGTCCATTTTCGGTCCTCTAATGTAATGGTGAAGCTAGTTCGATCACTGTGAATTTTAACCTATAGCTCTGTTATGGCCCACTAGAAAAATGGTTGTGATTGCCACAGAAGTGTAAAAATCCTTGGAGACACTGCAGACAAACGAGCATTATCGTCCCTAGTAATGCTCAGGATGTAGAAACTATAATGGCTATCAATGGACTGGGATGACCCGTTGGGCATTTGGCCTGGCTCACTTCTGGCCAGACTTGGGCTGGAATCCAGCACGAGGTGGGCCCATACCTAAAATGTGAAAAGAGCTTGTTAGCTTACCCATGCTTGGATCGTCTTTTCGACATGTGAGAATGTGAGAAAATACTAATTCTCAAAAGGATTACAACCTTATTAATGTTCTAACCCCCAAAAAATTAGAAAGAGTTTCTTGTGTAATCCTAATTCGACCCTATAAATAATATTTATACCCCCACAAATGGAAACATCTAAAATATCTATTTGGAATGCATAACTACTCCAATATTGGAAAGCTTAATTTTTAATTAAAAGATAGTTTCCACACACCAAGCAGAAAAAGAAGAGACTGCTCCAACTTTCTCTTGAAGCCCCCAAAAAAAAAACACTATCTAAAACTGCTGTCTGATCTCTTCTCAAATCCACAACTACAACTCCAAAGATTAGTCAATTTTCCCCCGCAAACTGTTCCGCTGATGCACATTTATTTGATAATTTCATTATTCTTCTAAAGAAATTGAAACAAGAACACAATCTAAATTAGACTTTGACATTGTTTTAATAACAGATTCAAATAATTAAGAATTCATATCAGTTGGGACAGACTATCACCCAATTTAAGGATTTAAATTAGCCTACCAAGAAGTGAATTTTCACTAATATAAGTTGTTCCCAACACATTTCAGTACAATGTTCAGATACATGTCAGCAAATATTGAAAGAATTCAACATGAATAATCAATCCCATGCCGGAAATATTACAAACACTACAAGAGAAGAGAAACAGAAAACTAATTAGCAGGTTTTGGGATTTCTACTCATTTAGTAGAATTTAAGAAAATCAAGGAACGAAATTCGTACCGATTCGAAAGAAACCCAGTTCTTGATTTTTAAAAATTAATCCTATCAGTGTAGAAATCCCAAAATCCCAAATTATATTTCTCCGCTCCTGAAATATCCATGAGCCAAACTCGGCCAAAAAGAATCAAATCAATGTTGGTCAGGAGAAGGCAGTCGATAATCAGTACTGGCAGCACATATAAAGCCCACTTGTATATCTGTGATTAACCTGATAAAAATCCGTCTTATCGTCGGAAACATGCCGTAGAGAAACGCCAGACAGTGTGTTTGCTCCCTCTACAGAAAATCTCACAATCCCAACAACATCAATTTCACTCTCAGTATCTTGATCACCTGAATCAACAGGCATTCTTGCTCTTAACCGGCCGGGCGGGCCCTTCAGAGGGACTTCCTCAATGTTCCATCTCAATTCCCGCTCTGCCCGATTTAAGATAGCCTTGGGCGACACCTTCAACAATGTCGGGTCTACCGGTAATTTCAGAACGAATGCTACATTGCTGAGCGGCGCCGACAGCTCTGGATTCGAAGCGTATTGTATCATTACAGAGAGTAAGGTCCCACTGTAGCGCTGGATGAGACGGACCCTCAATGGCAAGGGAGTGAATTGTGGCCGTAGACTGTATTTCAAGATTGGGATTGGATCATCAGCGGCCGGAGTTCGAATATGAAACAGACCATTGCCGAGGCTACTGATTCGAGAGCCCTGCATCACAGCTCGTTTGATCCCGGTCGTGCCATCGATACCGAAGGAGAATTCAGTTTCTTTCCCGCCAGATTGTTTGGGAGGCATTGTTTTCAAATAGATAATTCCCTGTAGGCCTACTCGAGCGAGTACCGATTCCCTGAATTCGGCATTGATCTCTTCTGAAATGTACATCTGTGGGCCCTTCATCTCTGGTGCTTTCAATGCCGGGAGAGTTTCAATCGGGCCATCTGCTACAGATGCCTTCGCAGCAGGCAGTCCTGATTGCAGCTCTTCCAGCCCACCTAACCCTAGCGGCTTCGGGACCTTCGCGTTCCCCACAAATTCCGACGCATCCAAGCCGCCGCCGAAGGCGGCGTCGAATCCTTCAAAGGCTTCTTTCAATGTAGTCTGCTCACTGCTGAATTCAATCCCGCCGTACTCACCTTCAAATCCTTCCACCGCAATGAACGTTGATTGAGTAGCAGCAGGGGGAGGCAGTGGGGTGACATCAAGGCCTGCCAGCGCCAACGACAGATCGGACGGTCCGGATCGATCCTTGCTCTTCTTGAATTCGCCTACCAGCGCCTCCGGCTTGTTGATTGCATCGCTGGCAGCAAATGGGTCTATCTCCGCCGCTGTGGCGGAGGATTCCTCCAGCTGATCGTACACCTCCGCTCCTACGGCCATGGCGGGCGCATGAGCGGCAGCAAACTCGTCGCCGGCTGCCAGCGCCTCAGGTGGAAGCTCGAACTGTGAGGCCGTGAAGACTGCCACGTTCACCTGGTGCGCAGACGCCGCCCCCTCGACTGCGAGCCATGAATTCGCGCCGCGGACCAGAGTCTCTGCACCGGCTGCCAGCTGGACCATCCTGGCGATCCCATCGCCGTGCATGGATGACAGGATGTAGGCGAGACGGATGCCGCTGACGCCACGTAGGACGATGTCGAGCGCCATGTAGACTTCAGCGTACTTCCGGTGGATCTTCTCGGGGTTGACGTCGACGCCTCGGCAGGCGACAACAACCACCCCGACCGCCTGATTTACGACATTGGCGCAATCGAAGACATTGACGAGATCAACGGTGGTGATCGCAACGACGTAGATAGAATTCACACGACGGTAGACGATCCGGTACTTGGACTCGACGCCGACGATGAGCTGGCCGCTTGAGGCGGCGAGGGGATCGTCGCCGAGGGAGGAATCGAGGTCTTCTGACGGCATGGGATCTTTGCCGTGGACGGATGAGGAGAAGGTCTGACGCGTCTGACGGAATGAGGTTAGGGCAGAGAGGGCACGAGATGGCGGGAACCATTCCCGGGTCTGGAGAAGGATGTCGGGTCCGGTTGCGGGTTGCAGTGACAGAGCCAAACATGTCATTTTTTTTTCCTACTTTTATTTGATTTCTTGCTGATTGGGATGTGTTTTGATTTCCGGTTTCTTATTTTCTCGGACTGTTTGGCTGTTTTGGATCGTGATATGGAGAGAGGGAGATTGGTAGCGCTTTTTTGAATGTTCCGCCAAAAGCGAGAGGCGGACTCGCTCGCAGGGAGAAGGCGTTTGATTCGTTGAGGAATTGTTTCGTGTAGGTCGGGCGATGGGAGTTCTAAGAAGATCACTCCTCACTACACCCGTCTGAAAACACGTGTGGTGATCAGGGCTTTTGATCTAGCGTTTCACAACTTGGATAGGACATGGCTTGAAAGGCAACGGGATTGGACTTTTGCGACCGTTCAGATCGCTGGCCCAGGAACGGAACGGTTATTTCAACCATCCACATTCAACTCATCTGATTCACTGTAACGGAAGCGGATTAGGCGCGGCCGCGGTCTCCACGAAGAAGGTGCGGCCCTTACCGTGGGGTAACCTTGATGTATATATTCTATATCCACGCCGTCCATCCTTTTTGCCAGATCATTTTAGGCCAGGAGACTAAAAAATGAAGGAGATCCAAATCTCAAGAGGACCATCCTATAGGCAGCAGGGGTGATTGAAATCCAACCTCTTCATCCCCACCGTCACAAATTCTAATGAAAGTGAGTTATGTCTGATCTAGATGGATTTGCAGATAGAGATATGTGATGATATAGGAAGATAATTCTACAATAGTATAGCTAGAGTGTATGGGCAACGTTGCAGAGTCCATTAAATGGTCGATTGAATAATGATTTTAGTAGTAACGGTTACAGAATAGACAACAGGATTATATGTAAGAAGAATCAAAACATGTAATACTGTTGTAGCAACTATTAGGATGTGAGAATCATTTGGATGGCCGGATGAAGGTTATAAATAGCAAAAGAATTTATAAGGAAGATTTGGATTGTACCAACCCAATCAAATTCAATATATCTTTCAATTATTCTTTTCATTACTTGTAATTTATCTTATCATCCATTTTTACTTTTCCACAAGCCAATTACATTTCTTAATATAATGTAATAATTTGGGTCTATACTCATATAATGTATTCAATTCCCATCGAAAAAGGTGTTCCTCCACAGCTCTATAGGATCAACTATAATGATTATCTTTTATTTGTACTACAATTTTCTTCTGTACCTAAGGTAAATGTATAACATATTATCAAAGGATGAGCCTTACCCTTTAAATATTATCTGAATCTCTTTACATACTGAGCGAGTGATTGAATATATAGCCTATCTTATTTGATCAAGGCCATATGCTATGTATCTGCCTATCTTAGAGCTTGGGTCACAATTTTTTAATTTGAATTAAATTTAATTAAGCCATAAATTTAATTCTAACATGCCCCCACTAATCACGTAGTCAAATTTGGAAAACAACCACAACACAACCATTAAAAAATTTCCTAGGACCCACTGTAATGTTTATTTGTCATCCGACATGTTGATAATAAGGTCATACAGACCCGAATTAAGGAAAAAATAAACATCAGCTTCATTCAATTTGCATCCTACACCGAGAGCCACCCTTACTTGTAAATTCACTTTGCCCCTTAGCCCAAGGAGTGAGAACCATTATTTTGATCATACATACCTAAAGTAAAATGAAAATAAATCCCATGTTTGATCAAGGTCTTAAAATTGATCTCCATTTGTAGTTCAAGTGGACCATATGATTAGAAACAGTGTACATGGAAATGCTCACCTTTCAAACCATTTTCCTTGGTGATCCACGTGAATCACGCATGGACTTCATTTTTAGGACTCAGGCTTACTTTTAGTGTGACATCTAATGGTTGGAATGGATTCACAGTTTTTTCTTGATGGACCCTGTAAAAATCAAGGGTGGATGTCTCTCTCTTAATTGTTCCATTGGTGTGGCCCAATCTAATTACAGGTTAGCTTGATGTTTTGATGTTGGGCCTATCATTGGATTACATATCTAATGGTTAGAGTAGATCTCACATATATGTTAGAGTGGGCCCAAAAAAAATCAAGGGTGGGAGTCCATGTGGTACCTGCTCCCAACCCAAAACACTACGGAAGTAGATTGCATCTAACCCTCGGTCAAACATTTAAGCATCCTACCAAATCTGTATGGGGGCCCACCATGATGTATTTGTTTATCTACATCATTTATCTCTTTTCTAAGATTATGTTAAGGTATAAACCCAAAAACGATGCAAACCCAACCCCACACCAAATAGCAAGCTTGGGTTGCATTAAATGCAAGAGTTATATCTAGTATAGTTCACTAGAGTGTTAGACCTACCTTATTTTTGGGCCCATACCTTAAAATGATATTTTTTTAAAAGGAAAAAAAAAAAGAAAAAAAAAGATATGGACAATGTGGATAAACAGATAAATCTCGATGAGCACCCACAGATCTAGTCAGGCGTTTAAAGGTCCAACCAGGTCCACTTCCAAACACTACTACTTGACTTAATTTAATATGGTAATTAATAATCATAACATCTGATAGAGAAGTTACTTAATATAAAGATTGTTGAAGTAAATTGGCCCTTTATCACACCACAACGGTGTAAACTCAAGCCACAACAAACTTAGATCAAACTCTAAGTATTAGAAATTTGGATTTGATACAACTGTTAATCCTTGTAGAAACACGATATATGAAAATAGAAAAATATAATAAAACAAATAACAAAATGAAAAGCAAACAACGACAAACGCAATGATATTTTACGTGGAAAAATTCTCGCAGAAAAAAAGATGACACAAAGTGACAAAGATCTCAAATAAAATCAAAGCCTTAGAGTATATCACTCACCTTCTTCGATTATAAGATTGTCCAATCTCCTATTATAATGCACACTAAATAAAAATTAAAAAAAAATAATAATTTAAAACTCTAGATTCCTTGAGAAAATCTCTTCTTAAGAGCTTGTTTGGATGCCTATAACTTTTTTAAATTGTAAGAAAGTTACATATAACTTACTTACATGTAAATAAGTTAGAAGTAATTTTGTTTGGATGTAAGTTGTAACTTAGTTACATGTAACTTTGTTTTTGTGTTTGGATAACCTGTGACTTTCTTACAGGTAATAAGTTGGATATTCACTCGAATCCTTGTTCTTGCTCGGGTGGCAAACTCTCGGGAGTTTCAACACCCAGTCAAGGGTTTGAGTATTCATAGGTAGTGAAAGCCCACTATGGTGTGAGTGTGTGGGGGTGTGTGTGCGTGCATTTAAAAAAAAAGTTAGATATTCACACTAAATAGAGTTGAAATAGTGAATCGTTGAAAAATCAAATTGACACATAAAAAAGTTGGGATAAAATTATTCTATTTTATTAAGCCCATGTAAATGAATAGCTTGATCAATGCTTAGGCTAAACTAATCAACAGGGGCCATAAAAGTGGGCCCATGTTTTCAAAATACTAGTAATGTGGTCCACATAAAAGGTACATAAAGGTCAGAAATTGAGGTACTTGCACTAATGTACGGTATGCAGGGCCAACTGTCATAGCCATGTGCTTAAATATTCAGCACACTTGATCCAGGCCAGTCATCAGGGTGTTCCTACATGGACAGGCTGTTCCTAAAAAATCATATGGTTATGATAATCCTGACCTTCTGGTCAGAGGATTCTTTTGAGAATTTCAGAGGTGGTTGTGTAAGGTTGGAGCAAGATCCAAGCCGTCCATGGATCTGACCATGCAGATAATCTGGCCCCAAAATCAGGCTGGTCCATCCTTCCAGTGGGCTACTATGTTAGAAACAGCTTAATGGTCTATAAACATATGAAGAAGCATTTTCGAGCCATCAATTTATTTCTAACTGCGGATAAGCCTGATTTTTAGGCCAAGGCATCTTCAGAGTGGGCTGTAGATGTGCTGTCTTTGTGCAGGTGGGGCCTGCTGCTGCTTCTCTCCTAAACGGTGGATTCGAGGTGGGGCCTACTGCTGCTTCTCTCCTAAACGATGGATTCGAGGTGGGGCCTGTTGCTGCTCTCCTGAAAATTCTCTACGATGTTCAAAGCAGAGTCAAATCCAACTCCTAAATATAATGGGATGAAGCAACTGTTTATTTCAATAATAATTAGTTAGAACAATTCAATCCAACAGTGCACCAAGATGCAACCCAGGAGATTAGTATTCTACGGATTTTCATGGCTGATTATGATGTTGCTTATTTTTGTTGCAATTTTCGTAAGAATATCATTAGCGGAGTTAAAAGAATCAACAGAGAATGGCTGTTTGCGAGCATTTGATTCACAGGAGAGTTTGCAATGCAGGACGCTGACCAAAGGGAAAATGCTATTATGCAGCAAGCCATAAGCATTCTTTGTAGCTCCCTCATTGTAGAGGTGGCAAACATGTGTGGTGATTCAAAACTGTATCTGGTGGGCCAATGGATGGATAAGGCATATCCTAAAAGCATGGGGAGTGGACTGTGGTAGCCATCTGATTAGTGGCTTGCAAAAGGAATGGTTAGCTCACAGGTCAAAACAGAGCAGTGATCTGCATTCCACTACCAAACACACTACTGTGGTCACAATTGTCCACTGCAATTTCAGGCATATAGCCCACAAACATGGTGGCCACCAGATCACCAGTCCTCATATAATGGAGTTCTTGAAGCAGTCCAACCAACAGACTGATCCATTTTGATGAGGACAGCCATCTCTTAGATGAAAACAATGGAGTTCTTGAAGCAGTCCAGCCAACAGAGTGATCCAATGTACACATGTGACCTCCCTGAGGATGGGATTGGCCTGATTTTCTCAACCAGAAATCTTCGTAATAGGGCCCATTTTTTGAATGGTGGTTCATATGTCGATCACAGTAAGTGGAAGATCCAGACCATTGATTTGATGGGCACACACTGGATAACCCAATATTTTTCAGATTAGAAAATCTTGACCTTTGGACCAACTGCCCACGAATTGATGATTAACACAAAACAAAAGACAACAATCCTCATTTAATTGATGAAGGCCAGGGATCAAATGGTCAAGATCTTCCAATGAAACAGATCTTTGGACATTCTCCCATCAGATCAAATGTCTGATCACCACCAAATCAAGTAATCCTATCATTCCTTACCCAATAAATGGAAAGGAACAAGAACATCAATCTTAAATCATCAAAACCCACAAATGGAAACTGAAAAATAGATTCTCTTTTTTAAAAAGAAAAAGAAAAGAAGAACACGAAAAAGAAATTCATTACAACAATATCAAGAAACCTAGATCTTCGAACCGACTATAATACCAAAGAAACGAAAACAAAAAAAAATACAGAAATCTAACATGTGATTGAAACAAAAGAAGATAACAAATTGACCTAAGAAATTGAATCCCAGATCTTTAAATGATGCTATCATTATAAAATGGATCAAAATACAAATTCAGGAGCCTTAAATGATAATCGCTTTGGCGTTCTACGGTTTTAAGTAAGCCATGAAGGCTATGTGACGTGTTATGTGGGCCCACTATGATGTATTTGTTTCATCCACACCATCTATCCATTATTTCAAATCATTTTAAGTCATCAGCCCAAAAATAAGGTACATCAAAATTTCAGGTGGACCACATCACTGGAAACAATGTTGATTGAACACCCACCATTAAAAACTTTTGATGGGCCACCAATGTTTTCAATCAAACTGATATTTGTTTTGTTCCCTTCATTCAGGTCTTGATGACCTAATCAACAGCTTGGATGTCAAACAAACATTACAGTGGGCCCTATTAATTTTTTAATGGTGGACTTTCAATCATTATTGTTTTCGGTAATGTGGTCCACCTGAGATTTAGATATCCCTCGTTTTTGGAATTAAGCCCTAAAACGATCCAAAAGAATGGATGGACAGCATGGATAAAACAAATATAATATAGTGGGCCCCACAGATCATCTACATTATCTATGCCACCTCACCAAGTTGCGTCCGCCAACGTAGAAGCAAAAAATAATAATAATAATAATAAAAGAAAGAAAGAAAAAAATAGAAAAAGAGAAAAAGGGTTTTCTGCATTGAAGAAATTGGTAACAAAGTCACCGAAACTTTGTTACATTTTAGAAAAGTTACTGGCATCCAAACCAGCCCTAAGCTCTTATAAGTATAGAAACCCTCTCCCTTAACAGAGATATTGCTCCTTAAGAGAAAACACTTATGTTAGAAAAACCCTAATATAAATCAGACTTTAAATACCCTGTTTTGTGCAAAATTGTGCAAATTCAACAATCGACTGTGAACTAGCGAGCGATGATCAACCATAAACTACACAACCAATTACGATCAACCATGGATTCAACCATAGTGTCATGTGAAGCAGAATCCAAGGCATACTACCCAACAAATATGATAATTACTCCCTGGTCCTTCATCGCAGGTCAACCAGACTGGGCCCACCCGTCAGTCTAAGCCATTGCCTATACAGGCCAAACCAACACTGATGAGAGAATGTCCAAAGATCTGTTTAGATGCTCTAATTTACTGGTGAAACATTTAATACTAGTAAATGATTTGCTAACATAGCATTATTTTTGTGAGTTTTCATTTACTAATAAATGAAGAAATAATATGGCTCCTTTTTTTTTTCTTTTTTCTTTTTTTTACTGAAATCCTATAAAGTAAATTTCATTTATCATTTACAGACTATCCAAACATTATAAATCATTTATAAATTACCAGTAAATCATTTACAACATAAACCATTTATCACCGTCCAAACGACCCCTTAAGAGTCAAGGATAGAATATGATGGAAAGGGTCAATTTTAAGCAGCTCCCAAGCTGTCGTGCCCACTAGTTGTCAAAATCCAATCCGTCCAGATCCCATGTTTATCTTTCATCCAACCCGTTAATATGCCACATACAAAACACCACCCAATCAGGTTACCGACAACCGGAGTAATTTCACACCGTTTCGAGTAGTTTGACCAATTGGGCGTCGAAGATTAACATATTCAACATGGTGGGCCCCACCAACTTGAGCTTTTCTACCCTGCTGCATAAAGATGATTTCCAGGTAAACACAAAAGTCCAATTGGACGATTTCAAAGTAAAGCCAATAGTCCAAATTCAAGGTAAGTAACGACTCGTTTTTCTGATACCGTGTTCAACCCCCTCACATGAGGATGATTGTCAACCATACACGCCGCTCACATGTATACCATCCAGATTCCAGACTACAGATCATCATAACCGTCCAATTGGAATCTTAATCCTAAAGATTATCCAAGCCTTTAACACATCATAATGTAAAACGCCGCATCTAGGCAGCCATGGTCCCCATAGAAGGTATACGAGCGTAGTGCGCACACCCTCGCATCTTAGCTCCAACCAAACACCAAATAAATAATAAAAATAAGGAAGCGATAGAAAACGCAGCTGTTAATCCTTATTCTACTCCACAGGCGCATTTTAACGAAGTCCCCTCTTTCAAAACATCCCGTTCGGCAGCTCAGATAAGAAAAAACCCAAGACAAATTCACCACAATCTACGACCAAGCATCAATAACAATCCCACCAAACATAGAAAATCAAGAAACAAATCAAAGAAAACAACATTTCATCCAAAAGAAAAAAGCAAGATTTCTCCATTCAAGCTATCTTGAAAGATTAACATCCAGAAACCCTAACCCTAATAGAACATGACCCACCCAAATCTTTACAATCAGCTGATCAGCACCATCGAAACCCAGAACCCTACAGAGATCCAACCAACCAGCCCACAGACACATCCAGATCAGCCGCCGAAGCCGTAGAGGGTACGGCCCTGGCGTTTGAGTGCGTAGACGACATCCATGGCGGTGACGGTCTTGCGGCGAGCATGCTCGGTGTAGGTGACGGCATCACGGATGACGTTTTCAAGGAAGATCTTGAGAACTCCTCTCGTCTCTTCGTAGATCAGACCGCTGATTCTCTTAACCCCACCACGACGAGCCAAACGACGGATGGCAGGCTTCGTAATACCTTGGATGTTGTCTCTCAATACCTTCCTATGCCTCTTCGCTCCTCCCTTTCCCAATCCCTTCCCTCCTTTCCCTCTTCCTGACATCTTCTCTCTCTCTCTGTCTCGAAGGATGGAATTTGAATTTTTGTAGGATATGATTTTCCGGAGAATGGGTGTTTTTATAGGTGTTTGGAAATGATACTGAGCGTTGGTTTGCTGGCGATCCGTGTGCGGGGTTTGTTTTTGTTTTGGAGCGTTGGATGAGCGGATCTGGATTTTGATTGGTCGAGGGGAGAGTTGGCGGATTGAGGGGATTATAAATGCGGGGAGTTAATTGATACTCTGGCTGCGTATGACGCTTGATACGCAGGCACTTAGAAATGTACACGTGGCTTATACCACTCAAATTAAACCGACTAAATCGTGGTATCCTATCTTACTAAGTTACAACCTAAAAATTAGGTTGGTTGAGCAATCCTAACCTCTGATTCGTGGACACCTGTTTTTTGAAACAAGACCATGGGATGTTTTTCATGTTAACCGTTAGATAAATGTCCAGAAATCTAACAGTAAAATAACCAGAGAATGGTAATTTTTTTCCATCGTAAATCTAAACTGGTGCCCATAATTTGGACGGTTAGCTTGAATTAACTGTACGTCAAGTATGCAATTTCTAAGTAGTATCTAACTGCCCGCGTATCATCCATCACACTTTTCCAGAGTATTTGGAAACACTGGTGCGAGGAAACAAAAGCACACGTTCGTGAGCCGTGGGGTTTCGTGTAGGGCTAAGAGTGGCCCGGGTCCGTACCCGGGCCCGGCTAAGAGACACGGGTCATTTTGCACACGAGCTTGATCTCAAGGTCTGTCTTGCACACGAGTGTGAGATCCAGTCCATCGATCTTGAGAATCCCACCATGTAGACTCTCAGGAGTTTCAACACCCGGTTAAGGGTTCGAGTACCCATAGGTGGTGACATTCCACTACCGCGAGAGTATGTGGTGGCGTGTGTGCGTGTGTTAAATAATTATTTTAAAAATAATTAATATTAAAAATTAATATTAAAAAAAAAAAAAAGATGCCTTGGCCCTAAAGTCGGAATCGCCCTCCCAAATGGACAGCTAAAAAAGTATTGATTAAAATTTTAAACTTGGGCCCACCTAATTTTTGAATTCGGCGTATATTTGTGTGGAGGACCCGTCTTGTTGCTCAGGGCCAGCCCGGGCCCAGCCAAATCCTATGTACCAAGGACGAAGGGAAGCAGATTGCGTACTAAGTAAACTCTGTGGGGCCCACATTTATTTGTGTCTTATCTGCGCCGTTCATCCATTTTACCAGATCATTTTTAGGGCATGAGCCCAAAATCAAAGTACATCCAAACCTCAAGTGGACCACACCACATGAAAAACACTTTGACTTGAACTCTACCGTTGAAAACTTAGTAGGAGCCACAGAAATTTTGCATCAAGCTCATATTTGTGTTTTCCCTTCATTTATACCCGTGTGATCTTATGAAAAGGTTGGATGACAGAAAAAACATCACTGTGAGCTCTAGAAAGGTTTCAACGATGGTCACTAATCCCCACTGTTTCTTGTGGTGTGGTCCACCTATGGTTTGGATATGCTTTGATTTTGGGTGCAGGCCCTAAAATGGTCTGAAAAAATGGATGGACGGCATGGATAAGACACATACATACATGGTAGCCCCACAAAGTTTACAATCCGCAATTGGATTAGGACCAGGGTTCAGTCGACCCAGCTCAAGGGTTTGACCCTTTGAGGCCTCAATCAAGGGTGGAGATTAGCGAAGGTAGGGTCACAGTGGGCCAGATTGACTTTAGATCTGCCCAAGTTAGGCTGGATTTGGGATAAGGCTAAAGGTCTCTAAATTATTTTTTTAAGTCCATTTAACTAACTGGAATGGACTTGGATTTGGATATCCATGATTACCGGCACATGTGCGTAAGATCTTAGCCATTCATCAAGTAGGGTCCAAACTCATTGTAGTCATGTGACCAATGACCATGATCTTTTAGCCACATGCAGATATAACAAAGCACACTTGATAAACAACTTAGATTTGACAACAAAAAAAAAAAAAAAAATCGGGTCAGAGAATTCCAATATATCACTTATCTTAAAATCACGCATCGGACCCATTGTTAAATATTTGAACCATCGTTCCAAAGTCCTCAACATGAATGTGACATAACCTAGAAATTGTTGGGGGCTAACCATGCAATGCCAGTATTAACGTGCATTTGGCTGTAATTAATTCCACGTCAGGTTCCTTTTAAGATTTTATCTCCTAGTGTCTTGCACATACATTCTTTTATTTGAATATAAAATATTTTAAAATTTTTATTTGAAAAGTAAAAATTTTAGAAGTTTTTATTCGTACATGACTCTGAGAGAGAATCGGATCCTTACGCTTACTTGGGTGGTATTCTCTCAGGAGTTTCAACACCCGGTCAAGGGTTCAAGTATCCATAGGCAGTGAAATCCCACTGCGGCATGAGTGTGTGTGCAAAATCTGAGATACAGAGTCAAATGAGTTTATAAGCTTATAATTTTCTAATATTTTTACTGAAAATTTTTATGAGAGAAAAAGATTAACTTGTGTGGTCTAGTGTTTCGCACCGAAACTCATGTACATGGTGTGGGCAATGGGACGGTGTGACTATAAAGGCACCAGTGGCGCACTTTGCGCTTTATACGTGTGTGTCATGTCATAGTTAAGCATCCCTCACTTTGCAACCTACTGCAATCTGATACGAGTCACAGTGCAAATGGGTTAAGCTATTGCTAAAACAACCATAGCGAGTAAGTGTTAAATATGTATTATGGAATTAACAAATCATTTATACATTAATAATGGAGATTCAATACTTTTATTTTAAAGACGAACCTGATTAGGAAGACATTTTCGATAACTCGATGTCGTCAATGAAAATCTTGATCTTCCGCACCTCAAACCTTTAAGAGAACCTTTTAATGCGATTAGGGTTTTCTCTCTAGTGTTAGTCAGACAACCATGACATGTATTTATAGAAAAGAGGGACAAAGAAGTTTATCCATCACACTTCTTTCCTCTAGGGTCTCCACACCGTAGATTTCCATATATGACTTAATAATCGTGTATAGGGATCACGGTTTAAGCATCCTACCCCAAACCTATTTACAATTATCACAATTATAGTGGAAACTTCTAAATGACTCAATATGAATAATCCAACAATCAAATCTAAATTGATGATCATGTATGGGCCACATGATAAGAATCTAACAGTAAGTCCAATACAAAATCATCCGTTTTAAGAATCAACCACTAAAGATCAACTATTGTGAAAATTTGTTAGCTATCAATGGCCGTTTCGATCGAGTTAGGCCAGGTTGGGTCGAGTTGGTGCTCAACCCTAACCCAACCCAAGGTTCATATACCTCAACCATAACCCAACTTGAGGTAACCCTGGCCCAACCCAAGCAGGCTCGGTCGGGTTGGTTGGGTTGGTCGAGTTGATACATGTTAATATTTTCACTATTACATTAGCTTATTATATTTCAATACATGTCTTATTTTTGTATTTATAATTTTATTAATTATATTGGTAATTATTTATCGTAAAGAATTTTAGTTTTTCTAAACAAATAAGCTAAAATATAGGACTACTACTCCTTTAAAAGTCGTGTTGTGTAGCACACAATCTATTTAAGAGAGAAATCTGACATATCTTGTTAGCTTGAGTCATCGGAAATGGCGCGGACCAATGTGATCTGATGGCACTGGAATTTCCTTTGCCTTCAACATGGACTATCTACACTCAATTATAATTTATAAGTAACTTATATATCAATCAGGATTGGGTTGGGTCGGGCAACCCAAGACCTCAACCCAAGCCTGACTCAAGTTTTATCGGGTTGTGTTTATATAGCCCAAGCTCGAGAACAAACCCAATACATTCTGCCTAAGCCCAATCCAATGTCACATCCGTCAGGTTAAAACTCGCCCGACTTTCACCCCTACCCATTGCGCCAATCGACCGGAAGAGAGCAGTTGTTTTACCTATCCGTCGGTAGATACGGCCCTCCTACTGATTGGGTGACAGACTTCGTCTATTATGTCAATCGGTTGATAAATAATGGTCATTGTGTTGAACAGCCGATGGATTCCAACCATTATGCCAATTAGCTGGCAAATGTCATCTATTACACAAATTAGCCAGCAGAAAACAACCATGTTGCCAATCAATTAACAGATTTCACGGTTGTTTCTGACTTCTTAAAAGACATGACCCTTGAATGGCATATTTTTCTTAAAAGATATTATTATTTTGAATGATTTCAAGTGCATCTTTAAGAAAATGTCTTTTTATGCATAGCTCCTCATTCTTCATAAAACCCATGTAAATTGAAGATTATACACATCTATTTCTCTTCCTTTTCTCTCTGAAAACACTCGTAGTGGATAATCTGCTTTTCTTAAAACACAAAGTATGTTTGAATTGCAACTGCATATCAAGATTTTGTGGTAGAATCTTCGTGATTGTTACATGCAAATCTACCAAGGCTTGTTGTATTCTAGAAACAATTCACTAGAAACCCGATAGAGATCTCATACCAACAAGAGAGGGCGAATAACACCTCAAGGAAAGCGTACATGATACATGCTTCAAGTCTAATTTGAGTTTTCTATTTTGATTTCTTCTATTGTTATTTTCCCAATAGTTTATTGGCTTAATGGTAGACAGGCAATATTCGAACATTAAAATCATGTGTTCAAGTGCCAATGTGATGTGGGTGTGTAAAAAGAAAAAAGAAAAAAATTTCATTTCCACATTAAAGTAGAATGAAAACAATGGAGCAATTGAATGATTTCAGTTACCACGTGGACGAAAAGACTACATTCACCCTTTAGATTCAACATGTAAATAGTAACAAAGGAGGAGACCAGCTTCAGTCAATGGATGCAAAGTAAGTTTTCTTTTTTTCTCTCCCTCAATTTCTCACGTGCAATGAGAGGGCTATTTTTCTCTTATAGGGTCTACAAAGAGGCCCCACAATAACACACATCCGACAAAAAGAAATATTGATGGGATTGCTCACTATTAATACAACGGACTGAAATGAATTATTGAAACACAAATGGTAAATGATCATTTTCATATATGAAATCCTTCTTCTTTTTTTATGATTAGTGTCCATCTGATCACATGCAATATTTTGAAACATTGGCCAATGGACAGGCATCCAACCTTGACAAGGGATAGTGAAAATGTCTTAGCCACACATAGCCCAAAGTAAATTAGGATTGGATCAACCTACTCTATTTTTAGAGGCTTACAAGATTGATGAGACACGAGTATTTAGTTACATCAAGACCCTGTTTGGCATCATGGATTTTAAAAATATGATGATTAACAACAAACCCAATTGGAAAATCCTATGCCCAAAATCTATGAATTAGCTTAGGGGCTAATTTGGCACCCTGGATTTGAAGGAATTTGTAAGAATTCACTGCTTTTTGTTATTTGGTAGAAAGGAATTGGAAGATTTGGATTTAAATGGGTTCTACACCTTCAAAAGAGCACCTTTTGAACTCCCGACCCATATTTATGATCTCAAATCCTCTTGATTTTGTTGGGGCTAAAATCCACCCAACTCTAAAGTATTTCAAATCCATATAGCTAAATAAGCTTTAACAATTTTATGTTGTAGGGCGTAGCGCAAATGCATTCTTAGCATGGTCGGACCATGAAAACGCCAAACGAAAGCAAAAGTAATTTATCAAATTCGAGCCCAATCCTATATAAAGCGATCTAATTGGGCTCTAGGCGCCTTTGGTTCAATTTTATTTTTTTTATTCTGAGTGGAGAAAAATTATCATTTGATGTGTGAATCATAAATCGACTGTAATTTTTTATTCATGTATCGTTATGCGACGCATGACCTGTTGATCTTTAGCGAGTCATTTAGAGTCAACTAACCTACCCATATAGTGAGTCGTGTCCGTCCATTTAGCAAGAAAATGAACGCTTCCAATTCAAATTTGCAATTAAAATTATTATTATTATTATTAGTAGTAATTCCAATTTTTATAGTATTTTCTTATTTTTATAATTTTGGAATTTTTATTTTTAAAAATTGTTTGTAATCATGCTGGGACTCCTCATAACATTAATTTAAGACTTTTTTTTTTAATTACTATTTAAGGTAAGTTCTATTCTCCTTGAATTAGGAATTCTATTAGGGTTAAGAGTTTTATTATTGTAGGTAATTTTGAATTAAATTTTTTTATTAGTGTAATCTAAAAAATTACATTACACATTATTGAATACAAATATTTAAGTTTTCTCTTATTATTTCTTATGGATTTAAGAACTACCTCATGCATTCAATGTTTTATTCACTTAAGAAAGACAATAATTTTCCTCTTTACTTTTTCATGCTCTTCTTTACATTAATTTTTTATATATAGAAATAAAATACTCCTAAAAACAATACACTTACTGCTGGAGGTGATAATGGGTTAAGTTCAAGTTAGATTGGGGTTAGCTCAAGCTCAGCCATTTTAATAAACAAGCCAAGATTTTGGCCCTGAACCCAACCCTCAACTCATTACCATGTAATAGACCCACTTAAAATTCATCAAGCCACAATCAACATGATTATATTCCAATTTAATAATGAAATATGGGGCTAAAAGTATACCCAGCCTCCCCCATTAGTGGGCACCTACAAACATACATGCATGAATATGTTTTTATATTTTGGGCTCCATTGAGTAATCTGGCCAACTCATTAATAAGTTATATGAGCAAGTTTAGTTCAGGTTCAATCATTTATAAGTGAATGGGTCTAGTGGGCCCTTACTCTTACTCCGGTGGTGGACTCTTAAGAGTTTCAACACCTGGTCAAGGGTTCGAGTACCCATACGTGGTGAAATTCCAGAGTTGAAACCTTACTACGGCCTGCAATGATATTTATTTGTCATATGCTTTAATTTTGAACTGAAGACCTAAAATTATGAATAAAATTCATAAATCATAGTAAGAGAGTGGTGGAAGGAGGTCGACTGCCAACTGACAATCCAGGAGCGAGTATTGTGCTCTGCAGGCCCCACCATGATGTATATGTTTTTTCCCTGCCCTTCATTTATTTTTTCAGATAATTTTATAGGATGATCTAAAAAATGACATAGATCCAAATCTTAGGTGGACCACGAGACAGAAAAATAGTGGTGATCCAACGCTTATCATTGAAAACTTCAAATAAACATTACAGTGGCTCTAAAAAGTTCTGAACGGTTGGTGCTCAATCACTGCTATTATGTGTGGTGTGGTGCATGAGATTTGGATTTACCTTATTTTTGGGCGAGCTCTAGAATGTTTTGGAAAAATGGATTGAAAGCAGCGAGCATAAAGCATATACATTTATATCCGAGCAAAGCACTAGCCAATTAGTTGGTCACATTTCTATCCCGAGCTCAACCCACTATCCATTTATATCCGAACCCACTTCAAAATGGGTTCGTGCCAGTTGGCTGCGGGTCCACCCGACCCATTGCCAGGTTGAAACATATACATCATGGTGGGCCCACAGAGCACCGACCACCAGCTCCGGGGCTGGTGTCAGGGGGAGTAGCCAATCCATTTCCGCCAGGTAAACGGATTGGCTACTCCCCCTGACACCAGCCCCAGAGCTGGCGGTCGGTGCTCTGTGGGCCCCACCATGATGTATGTGTTTCATCCATTCCGTTCATCCATTTTTAAATATCATTTTATATCTTTATCCAAAAAATGGGAGGGATATAAATCTCAAGTGGACACACCACAGGAAAAAAATATTGATTGGATATCCATCATTTAAATCCTCCTAAGACCCTATGTACTGTTTATTTGACATCCAATCCGTTGATTAGGTCATAAAAACCCAGATGAAGGGATAAAACAAAGATCAACTTGATCCAATACTTTTATGACCCTCAGAAAGTTTTTAACGGTCGAAGTTCATTAAACACTGTTTCCTGTAATGTGGTCCACTTGAGACTGGGATATACCTCTTTTTTTTTTGCATTACCATAAATTGATCTACAAAAATATATGGACGGAATGGATGAAACATATACATCATGGTGGGCCCACAGAGAAACGGATTGGCTACTCCCCCTGACACCAGCCCCGGAGCTGGTGGTCGGTGCTCTGTGGGCCCCACCATGATGTATGTGTTTCATCCATTCCGTTCATCCATTTTTAAATATCATTTTATGTCTTTAACCAAAAAATGGGAGGGATATAAATCTCAAGTGGATCACACCACAGGAAAAAAATATTGATTGGATATCCATCATTTAAATCCTCCTAAGACCCTATGTACTGTTTATTTGACATCCAATCCGTTGATTAGGTCATAAAAACCCAGATGAAGGGATAAAACAAAGATCAACTTGATCCAATACTTTTATGACCCCCAAAAAGTTTTTAACGGTCGAAGTTCATTAAACACTGTTTTCTGTAATGTGGTCCACTTGAGATGGATATACCTCATTTTTTTTTGCATTACCATAAATTAATCTACAAAAATATATGGACGGAATGGATGAAACACATACATCATGGTGGGCCCACAGCACCGACCACCACTCGGTGGTGTCGGGAGTAGCCAATCCGTTTCATGGCCCGGTGGTCGGTGCTCTGTGGGCCCCACCATGATGTATGTGTTTCATCCATTCCGTTCATCTATTTTTAAATATCATTTTATGTCTTTATCCAAAAAATGGGAGGGATATAAATCTCAAGTGGATCACACCACAAGAAAAAAATATTGATTGGATATCCATCATTTAAATCCTCCTAAGACCCTATGTACTATTTATTTGACATCCAATCCGTTGATTAGGTCATAAAAACCCAGATGAAGGGATAAAACAAAGATCAACTTGATCCAATACTTTTATGACCCCAAAAAGTTTTTAACGGTCGAAGTTCATTAAACATTGTTTCCTATAATGTGGTCCACTTGAGGTCGGGATATACCTCATTTTTTGCATTACCATAAATTGATCTACAAAAATATATGGATGGAATGGATGAAACACATACATCATGGTAGGCTCATAGAGCACCACCACCACTCGGTTTGGTGTCGAGAGTAGCCAATCCGTTTCCGCCAGGGAAACGGATTACTACTCTAACACCAAATGAGTGGTGGTCTGGTGTCTGTGGGCCTCACCATGATGTATGTGTTTCATCCATTCCGTTCATCCATTTTTAAATATCATTTTATGTCTTTATCCAAAAATGGGAGGGATATAAATCTCAAGTGGATCACACCACAGAAAAAAAATATTGATTGGATATCCATCATTTAAATCCTCCTAAGACCCTATGTATTGTTTATTTGACATCCAATCCGTTGATTAGGTCATAAAAACCCGATGAAGGGATAAAACAAAGATCAACTTGATCCAATACTTTTATGACCCCCAAAAAGTTTTTAACGGTCGAAGTTCATTAAACACTGTTTCCTATAATGTGGCCCACTTGAGACTGGGATATACCTCATTTTTTTTTGCATTACCATAAATTGATCTACAAAAATATATGGACGGAATGGATGAAACATATACATCATGGTGGGCCCACAGAGCACCGACCACCACTCGGTGGTGTCGAGAGAAGATAGCCAATCCGTTTCCGCCAGGGAAACGGATTGGCTACTCCCCCGACACGGAAACGGCGGAAACGGATTGGCTACTCCCAACACACCAGTGTGGTGGTCGGTGCTCTGTGGGCCCCACCATGATGTATGTGTTTCATCCATTCCGTTCATCCATTTTTAAATATCATTTTATGTCTTTATCCAAAAAATGGGAGGGATATAAATCTCAAGTGGATCACACCACAGGAAAAAAATATTGATTGGATATCCATCATTTAAATCCTCCTAAGACCCTATGTATTGTTTATTTGACATCCAATCCGTTGATTAGGTCATAAAAACCCGATGAAGGGATAAAACAAAGATCAACTTGATCCAATACTTTTATGACCCCAAAAAGTTTTTAACGGTCGAAGTTCATTAAACATCATTTCTGTAATGTGGTCCACTTGAGACTGGGATATACCTCATTTTTTTTGCATTACCATAAATTGATCTACAAAAATATATGGACGGAATGGATGAAACATATACATCATGGTGGGCCCACAGAGCACCGACCACCACTCAGAATTTGGTGTCAGGGGAGTAGCCAATCCGTTTCCTGACACCACCGAGTGGTGGTCGGTGCTCTGTGGGCCCCACCATGATGTATGTGTTTCATCCATTCCGTTCATCCATTTTTAAATATCATTTTATGTCTTTATCCAAAAAATGGGAGGGATATAAATCTCAAGTGGATCACACCACAGGAAAAAAATATTGATTGGATATCCATCATTTAAATCCTCCTAAGACCCTATGTACTGTTTATTTGACATTCAATCCGTTGATTAGGTCATAAAAACCCAGATGAAGGGATAAAACAAAGATCAACTTGATCCAATACTTTTATGACCCCCAAAAAGTTTTTAACGGTCGAAGTTCATTAAACACTGTTTCATGTAATGTGGTCCACTTGAGACTGGGATATACCTCATTTTTTTTGCATTACCATAAATTGATCTACAAAAATATATGGACGGAATGGATGAAACATATACATCATGGTGGGCCCACAGAGCACCGACCACCAGCTCCGGGGCTGGTGTCAGGGGGAGTAGCCAATCCGTTTCCCATTGCCAGCCCTCAAAGGACGCGGATTTTCAGGGAAAACCTTTGGAAAAAAACGGATAAACGGTGTAGATTTCTCAGGTGGCCGCACCTTGCATCCCAGTGCAGGGACTTCCTGCTCTCCAACAACCGCATTTTCGTCCTATCTCTTCCCGCCATCTAAAATTCAAACTTGTAGAAAAAAAGAAAAAAGAAGAAGATCCCCAAACGATAGAGGGAAATCCTTTCCAATGCAAATAGACAATCTTCAAGAACTTCTCCGCCACTCTCCTCCCCAAAATGCTCCCAATCAAACCCCAAAACCCCCTCCAACTCCCCACCTTCAAATGCACTCTAGGCTGTCCGATCCTGGATCGCCTCCTCGACGGTGGGATCCCCACCAATTCCATCACCGAGCTCGTCTCCGAAGCCGGCTGCGGCAAGACCCAGCTCTCCCTTCAGCTCCTCCTCTGCGCCCAGCTCCCACCCTCCCGAGGCGGCCTCTCCGCCTCCTCTCTATACATCCACACCGAATTCCCATTCCCCTTCCGTCGCCTTCACCAGCTCTCACTCTCCTTCCGATCACCTGACGATTCATCAGACCCATGTGATCGAATCTTCGTCCACGCCGCCCACTCTGCCGACGACCTCCTTGCTCTCTTAGACCGTGTTGATGCGCTCCTCTCTAATCTACCTTCGCCACTACCACCCGTCAAGCTGATCGTGATCGACTCGATCGCTGCGCTCTTCCGGTCGGAATTTGAGAACAGCCCGAGTGATCTGAAACGGAGGTCATCTCTTTTTTTTAGGATCGCTGGGAAGCTGAAGGCACAGGCGGAGAGGTTCGGGCTTGCGGTCGTCGTGACGAACCAGGTCATGGATTTGGTAGGCGAGGATGGGGTGAATGGATTGAAGGTTGGGAATTTTTTGGGGCTTTATTCATCTGGGAGGCGGGTTTGTCCAGCTCTGGGGCTTTCGTGGGCGAACTGTGTGAATTCGAGGGTGTTCTTGTCAAGGAGTGATGAGGTTTGGAATGTGGGGTCTGGTTCAGAGAATCAGGAAGAATTGGGTGGTTGTGTTCGGACAAGGAGGAGAATGCAGGTTGTTTTTGCACCCCATTTACCAGAATCGTCTTGTGAGTTTGTGATTGTGAGAGAAGGGGTGTTTGGGGTGGGTTGATTGCATTGTTGGGAGATTTGGAGTTTGCATTTCTGTATTTAAATGGGGTTGAAAAAAGAAGAAATGTCGGTAGAAAATTGAAGCATGTGAGTTCGATCATTCCAAGTTTTGCCTACATTGGGTTTTTCAGTTTGGTTTTTCAACTTCAGTGATTTGTCAACATGAAATCATTGGTGGAGGCAATTCTGTTCAGAGAATTTCCTTTTCTTTCTTTAAAATGCTCAATATCTGTAAATATTGCAGAATGGTAAGCAAAATTTTGGTTTTTTGTGGCTGTTCCAGTGAGCAATTTTATTTTTTTATTATTATTTTTTTTTCTGAGTATGATTTTGATTGGATCAGGAAGGGATGAATAACATGTTACAGGCCATCGATCTTGTCCATGGATGGCCCACCAGTGAAAAGGTCGCACTGGATAGACCAATCCGTTCTTGCCATAAATTTTTCCTATCAAATTTCGATTGTTAACAAATTTTATTTTATCATCTGTTTTTTGAATCTGGCCTTCTTATCACCAGGATAGTCCATTCAATGTGAATTTCACCGTCCACAACTAAGACCCAGTAGATAAACGGTCTGCATCCACTGCCATATCACCACATTGTCCCATCTAATCCTGTGGGCCAAAGGGAAAAATTCCTTTCTTTTCTCTGAAGGAAAGAGTACAGACATTGTCATTCCTGAGATAGTTTGCTATAAGCCTGCAATTCAAAACCAAGGTCTCTAAATTGATCCTTTAAGACAATTGGGATTAACTTGGGGCCTGTTTGGATGGAAAGATGATAAAATGCCATTCAATATCACAGTAGTGGGTAGGAATCGACATTTCCTACTATGGAAAGTTTTGTTAATAATGCTGCTTATTGCACTATTATCACTACAAATGTGGCATCCAAACAGAACCTTAAAATAAGATAATTCATTGCATAGAAGTCCGGCTAGTTGAAATTTAATGTAGCTTTGCATGTTATGCATGTGTTTCTTCAACATTGGTCATCACCATGCTAATGTATTTTCACAGGTTACAGACTATAATTTGTGATCTGCGATGTGTTTGCAGACACAATCTGTTTTGTTCCTTACTAACATGTAGATTGTGTTTGGATGTACAAGTTAAGAAAATCATTAACATTCAGGTTTATCACGAGGAAATGATGACAAACTGAGCATTCGTAACCACAAGAGCCCCTTAAATTGCAGTAACATTTCTTTCAAGTCCAATTTGAAATTTCTATCGGGTTAGTTCTGATTTATTAGACTGGCACTCACAATTCAAATCGATAGTGCATCCAAACACACATTGCAAGTCTTAAAACTTTGCCATGGAAGCTATGGGCTTTATGTAGTTAATATGAAAGCTGAATCCTATTGCATGTTGTATAGGATTTTTTTATCTTTTTTTTGGAGATGGAATGCAGTATTGGATTGTTGGTAATGTAAAATCCCAGGACATAAAACTTCCGTAAAATCTCCACGTCCCATGCTTTTCACTATCTAATTTCTCATGATATTGGGGCTTTCTAGGTATATATCAAGGCTTAAGGGCCTGTTTGGATGTACCCCCAGAATAAGGATGATATGATACACACTCACGCTTGTCCTGGACACGCTTTGCATAGGCATTTTGCGCAGCATGAAAACATATTACACCAGCAAAGATATGCCCAAATTGCAGACATGTTTATCATCACATTCCTAACATGTTCCAAACAGGCCCCAAATACTCTTTCTGAATATCAATGCAAAGCATCAAACCATTTCCATATTTTTGTTGTTTTACAAGTGTACACATGAGCATTTGAGAAAGGGGAGGACTCCAGATGCAAATGCAGTAATGGAAATATACATTTTGAGACCACTGCAAAGACAGGTGAGCAAATCCATCCACTAATGTAATTCTTATAATGCAATCTTCAGTTTGTCTCCTAAAAATGGCTTGTCTGAAAAGAAAAGGAAAAACAAAAGGCTATATATTCCACAAGGACGATGGCTGTTTTAGATGATTCCATGGTTTCTTGTTCAAGCAACATTGGACCCACTTGAAGCTAGTGTGAGGAGGGAGAGAGAGAGAACAAAAGATAGTAGGCTTCTGCTCTCGGGCATTTCTTCCAGCTCTTAGAAATGAAGATCCATAGAGACAAGGCTGCGTCGATGTAAATCAGGCAGTCTTGTCCTGTGTTTGGAGTTTTGCCTCTCCACAGATTTCCTCCCTTGTCCAGGATCTCAGAACCTGCATGAATGCAACACCATCCTTGGGAATTAGCACATGAGCATGGAAGCATTATCAGCCAACATTTTCACTTTCTTCTTCTTATTCTTTTGCAAGCATTAAGCTCAATTTGAAGGCCCACCAACCTGATTTGGCGGTACAACCTCGCACTACTTTATTTAAGACAAGGAAGTAACTTTATACACAAAAGGCAACCCTGATGTGTCTTTTTGAGATCAAGAAAGAGTGTCCGCCACCCAATTCCTGATGTGTGACATTTGGGGAGGTGAAGCCAGGCCTTCCAACAATTGGTTTTTTGGTAGATGGGCCATGGTTGAAAATCACCGGGAACGGACAATCCTAGCCATCAGCTGTCCCTGATTCCATTTTCATCCGTCGTCCATTTTAAGGCCACTGTCCATATGAATATGATCATCCGCTTAGAATGGTTTTCAACTGCTGGCTATCAAGGGACAGGATCCATTAGATGGATGGCCTGATCCACCTGCCCGTGTCAGGTAGAGGTCAGGAGTGCCCCTTCCTGATCCAATCCACCAAATCCAAAACCTCCACTCAGAAGAGAGAGAGAGAGAGAGAGAGAGAGAGAGAGAGAGAGAGAGAGAGAGAGAGAGAGAGAGAGAGAGAGAGAGAAGAAGAAGAAGAAGAAGAAGAAAGATGCTTCTACAGCTAAGCAAGTTGTTGACATGACTCATCATAATTCTAATTTCTTCGCAAGAGCATCTAGTTTGTTGTCTAAAAGCCTGTTTGGTTGTACCTCAGATCACCACTGCATCGGATACCTGCATCCATCTGTTCTTGTATGGGTCAAGCAGTTCTTCCTGAAACGACATCTTAGGAGGGTGCACTTCCACCCCAAAACACTCCCAAGATGGCTTCAAGTCAGACTTGAACCTATCTGAATTGAAAAATGGGGAGAGTGCATCTCATTCCCATCAACCATGAAAGGTGGATACACCCAAACAGGCCCTAAGATAATTCAGAAATATTGTTACTGTAAGTTGCTAAGATTGGAGAGTACCTTTTATCGTGAGAAGCAACGCTGAAATGCGACCCCTTCAATTTGCATAGAGCATAAATGGTACTGCACACAAGTTAAGCAAATGTTAGCATCCTCTCTGTGCCTACTTTCCATTTTTTCCAACTAAACTGTCCTCTTTCACCTCTGTGTTAAGGCCTAATGGTGTGTTTGGATGCACAACTGGATTGAATTGCAAACATTCAGTTCAATAGTAGGAAAGATTGACAATATCATCATCATCAAAGCCTTATTCAAATTAATTGGGGTTGGCTACATCAATCCTGTTAAACATTGATAAATATCGCTGAGGAAAAATCAATTAAACGATATCATTGTGATAATATAGCAAGATTTTCAAAATATCGGCAGTATAAAAAATTTCACAAATTTATCATGAGTTTATCCCGATATTAATGCAAAAGTTGTTAAAATTTTAACTAATTCATTATATAATTATGTATTTATAAATTTTTAATGATTTATTAATTATAATATTTTTTATTTTCTTGTTGACCCCAATTAATTGGGATAAGGTGTAGATGATGATGATGATGATTTATTTTTTTTCTTAATATTAGCGAGATTTTCCAATAACATCCCAAGGAAAACCTGAAAATTTAAAACTCAAGAGAAATTCCCAAGAATGAGATTTGTCACTATGGTTGGAAATGACCAAACTGTAACCATGTTTTGTGGAACACATAATGAGGAAGTAGCCATCAATCCAAGCAAGAAAGTCATGAAATTGTAATTTGGAGCCTAGTTGATGTAACTAAATCACGTTATTTCCACATCGTTGAACTAATTATTGCAATCCAATTCAACTGTGCATCCAAACACCCCCAAAGCATCGACAAAGTTTGAGTTTAAATAATTTTATGCGCATCGAAAATTCCCCCATGTTTTTCATTTTACCAAAAACAGAAAGTATTTCGACCTAAAGGGGAATTTCCATCTACAGATTGCAAGTAGTTGTTGACGGTACAGAGAATTAGAAGTTCAAGCATTTCATGTAAGGAAATTACCAATTATGAAAATGGTTAGCATGACCACTAAAGTGATTTGGAGAGAACGTCCAAACTGCACGTAATATTGGGAGCCTTGTACTTGTCGTTTAAATCCTCCAACTCGTCCAAAGAGTTGCTGAACACGAGAAACATTAGAATCTTCCTTGCAGCTGCTAAAACAATTCTGGCTTCTTTCGGTTAACATATTTATTCCCTGCTTAGAAAAAAGAAAAGCACAGAATTCAATTGGAAAGATGAGTATGAGGGTAGTGATTTCCAAATTGATGTAGCAAAGAAAAGGCCTTTCCAAAATCTCCAAATGCTAAGATTGTAATTTTGTTGTGCATAAATTCAAAGGGACATGCTCCAGTGGCACCAGTCCCACTGTAAGCTTACTGTGGTAGAAATTAGATATAGGGTCCGGTGATGTGTTCATGGAATCCAATCCATCCATAAGATGCGTCGCCTCAGAAAATGTAACAGCCCAAAAATCAGCCCAATCCAAAATACAGATGAGCCACAACACAGGGAACTGTTGATTAGTGTGGGGTGTCCGATGTTGTGTATATATAATCAGGATGTTCAAATCCAGATGAAGGGCCGGGCCAAGGTTTGGGCTGTTCTGTGACTCAGGTGGGCCCCTGTGGAATTCAAGGGTGGACTTTTCCTCCCAGCTCGTTCCCTTTGTTGTGGCCCACCATAGTTTTGGATCAGGCTGAGCTTTGGATGCGAGGGTTTTTTTGAGGTGACGCATCTGATAAATGGGTTGGCTGGTGTGGATAAATCATCTGGGCCCCACATCTGACTGGTACCACCATAAGCTTACCACTGGAGTGCCCCCAAAATTCAAATAACTCAGTCTTTGGAAGGTAGTGAGCGTTGAACATTGAGCTGACTAGACTGAGATGGAAGGCAATCAAAATCTCAATATCAGAAGTAGAGGAATGCTAATCCCATTTGCATGTGTAGGAAAAGGTGGCGCTCGCACCCGGTTTTGATTCTTCGTGTATGCAGTAGGTTCTGCTGCCCATGTTAACCAATCAAAGGGGTCAAGTCCACCATTTCACACACACAGACGGCTATCCAGGCCATTCATCTAGGAGGTCCTATCTTAGGCAGTCCACATTGTAAAAATCTCACTAATTTATAGATCCAACCATCCAGGTGAAGGTAAGTTACAAACAAATGGTCCAGATACAATTGAGTATATGACTAGCTACGACGGTTACCGATAGTAAGATCGATTTTAAAAATGATTTGGAGTAATCAATGTAGATGCCATGGGAATGTCAATCTATTACAGTAGTGAGTTTAACTGTTTAAGCATTTAGCTGAACAAGTAGGACTCTTGGAAGGGAATTCACAAGACTCCTAAATGTTCATGATTATAAAAGAGATGACTACAGAGAAAGGGGTCTGACCTGAGAAAACCGAGTAATTCCTCTCGAGTTGAGGTAACTTGATACTCGTTTTGGCAAGAGATGCTCGCCAGCCTTGGCCTTTCGGAAGTTGTTTCTCAGCCACTTTGATTTGGTTGTGGACTCGATGCTTGTTACAAGACCACAGACGTTAAAAGCATGAGTAGGAGTTTCTGGCCTCGCCTCTGATGTCTTCCTCTCCACATCCTCGTCAGCAATTACAATCTTCCAAGAACCAATATCCGGCGAACTCCATGTTCTCGTTGGTCCATTTGATCCCTCTCCATAATTGTGCATCTCATCCTTCATTTTGGGAAGTTCTTTCGCTTCTAATTCCACTACATAGTTTGCGTCCTTACTAATTGTTACAATCTCTTTGAAACCCTTTACAAAGTCAGCATCTACATGAATTTCTGCGTCTTCTGTTGGTTGATTTCCCAGGAAATTGTTTTCCATGGTAGGCCCAAAGCTGGAATGTCCGTTCTTTATTTCTTGTGACGTTCCTGGGGCTGAAGAAAGAAACGCTGCAAGATCATCTCGTTCTTCTTCATCCAATTGTATCCATCGCAGTGGTTGCTTCCCTTCCTCGATAAGAGAATCCTGTAACGCCTTTTCTATACGGGATATTTGGTCTTCTATCGCAATGACGAATTGTCTATGTCTGGATACTGTATGGTCGGAGGAACCATATCGATGGCTCATTTTGACAGCCTTTTCGAACTCCTCCAGCTGCTTGAGTAAACACACCCATTTTCAACAAACTCTTCATGTCAATCCTAGAAGGAACTGAAACAAAAGGGGGTTCATACAAACAAAACGGTTCACCGACCTGCCATTTTGCAGTGCCTAACGTTGTATGGAGCTCTCTACGGAGCTCATCTGAATCATCTGATTGAAACCCTTCTCTCTGTTCCCGTTCCCATGTCCGATAAATAGATACCATTCTGAAAAGGTGAAGAAAAGAAATTGAAAATTCCCATGTTTCACAAGCAGAACCCACACAATCAACCATAAAACATACAATAAATCTGTCTCTAAAAACCCAAATCAGAACAATGCACAACTGGCATAGGAACCGTCTCTAAGGCTCCGTTTCGATGCTCAAATGAATTGAATTGCAGTAGTTCAATTCAACAAAGTCGAAATGATCAAATGGGGGCTGGCCCCACTACATTCATAATAGGGGACAGGCCCCAAAATTACAATCATGATCATTTTCTTGAAAAAGTTGATTGAAATTAGGGATTTGTCAACCAATGAAAAGTAAAATGGTGTCAACCCCACAGTGGGCTTTTTAAAAAAAAAAAAAATTATTGAATTGAATTTTTATTCTTGAGATTAAGTTGGATATATCATCCAAATGGACTCTAGAATACCTAAATCAGAACAATCAGACAAAAAAAAAAAGTAACAATAATAATAACGAATCTAATTTCAAATCAAGCGATTACAAATCCAAATATTAAAAAGAAAACCAAAATTTCCTAAAAACAACAACTTTTAACTGTAATTCAAAATACCGACATCATGAAATCCTAAAGAAACAAGATAAAACATGAATATCTCTAAAAGACCCAAATCAGAATAATTACACCTAGTGGCAATAAAGCTGCAAACTGACAACACGCAATAAACAAATCTCAACGGAAGATTTTCAAACAACAAACCCAAAGATAACAAAAGCACTTTCCCAAACAGCAATTTCCAACAGTAATTCACGACACGCGCATCTGCAAATTCTTCGAAAAACAGATAAAACACACATATCTCTCTCTGAAACACCAAAGAACAGACATTACACAACTGGCATGCAAGTTACAAACCATCACTGACGAAAGAAGGCAAAAAATAAAAAGGACCCAACAGCAGATTTTCAAATCAAAACACTACAAATCCAAACATAACAGAAATCAATCCCCCAAAAAGCAATTTTCAACCATAATTCAAAGCACCCACGTCACTAAATCCTTTTAAAAAAAATGAGTAAATCATACATGTCTCTCTAAAATACCTCAATCATAACAACTACACAACTGGCAATAGAATTACAAACCAACAACGCCTAAGAAATAAAACCCAACACCAGATTCTCAAATCAAAACAGCACAGATCCAAACACAACAAAACCGCCGCCGCCGCCCCAAACGGCTATTTCCAGCAATGATTCAAAACACCCACATAGCGAAATCCATCATAAAAAATTAAAGATTTAAAAAAACAAAAAAAAAATTAAAAAAAAAATTTAAAAAAAAAAAACCGAACATACACGTCGGCGGATTCCTGCACCGCCTCAGCCGCGGAGAAGAACTCATCCTTCTGCCACCGATCGAAGCAGTTCTCAACCATCGTCATTTTCTTCTTCCACAATCAAAAGCCCAAAAAGCACGATAGACTGGAGACTCTGCCCGAGCGCGAAGAACAGATATTATCGCTGAATTATAGCGCTCGGACAGACGAATTCTCTAAATTCTCTCTCTTCTCTTTCTCTCTCGCTTCCTTTGCAAAGCAGAGAAGGAAGCAAGAAAACCCTGGAGAAAGGAAAACCCAAAAACAGAGAGACGTGGAAGAAAATCTCTCTTTCTTTTCTCTCTCTTCTTTCTCTCTCTTGAGTATTAAAAGACAAGGAAAGGAAGAACAACGCCACGAGCGAGCGGTCGGCAGTTGCAGAATCGAAGAAAGTGCGTTGCCCATTCATCGCACTCTCACTCACAGCTATCGCCATTGGTCAGCCCCAACCACCGATTCGGACGCGGATTTCCTGCGAAAGCCTTTCGCAGGAAGTTCCTGCGCTGGGAACGCAGGTGGGGCCCACTGGGATGTTTGTGAGAAATCATCACCGTCCATCCGTTTTGTGAGTTCATTTTATGACATGAGGCCAAAAATGAACCGTATATAATGCTCAAGTGGGCGGAAAACGTGATAATTAAACATCCACAGTTGAAATATTCTTAGGGCTACAGAAGTTTTGAATCATGCTGATATTTTTGTTTTCACTTCATCCCCGTAGGAATGATCGTTATTAACGGTATGTATGGCATGTAAACATCACTGTCGAACCCAGGGATGTTTCAACTGTAGGATTTCCCTAACTATCTTTTCCTTTAGTACAACCCACTTTAGTCTTGGATCCTGTTCAAGTTTGGTCAAATAGCTTAAAATTAGCTCACAAATAGGATGGACGGAGTAGATTCCTGACAAACATCACGGTGGGCCCCAACTAAGTTCCCAGCGCAGGAACTTCCTGCGAAAGGCTTTCGCAGGAAATCCGCGTCCGATTCCACTGATTCTCTCTCTCTGTCTGGGGCCCACCGCCACCCAAATCATGGACAAGATTTTTGCTGCTCTGCAGGAGAGTGACAGTTGATACTCGGGCCCATGAGGTTGTAGATGAGTCATGCAAATAAATCCAAACTTGGGTCCCAATTTAGGTGGGTCGTGAGTCAGAAATTACTTTGATATTTCTTTCCCAACTCTATTGAAGTTAAAAAATCGAACGGTCTGACATGGACGGACTAATGTCCATAAACCAGATCCAACGGTTGTTGTAAGATGAGATATCTATTTTGGACTCCAGTAGTTTTGAGGGTTTGATTTTGAGTTAATTGTATGAGACGTTTCCAGTGTTTTTTTGTTTTTTTAGTGCGTGCGTATCAACATATTCTGCCAGAGTATTATCGAAAGCTCTCGCGAATAATACGCGATAATTCATTGATGCTCTGGCAGAGTGTGACTGTTCATACACATGATCTCATTCTGTGTACGCCTGGAATACATGTAACAGAAATTAAACCATCTAAAACTATGGAAAATCTGTAGATAGCTGTCATCTCAAAAATTGTATTGATTGGACGATCCTAACCTTTGATCGATGACATTTTTATTAGTTTTGGTCAGTTAAATATTTTCTTTTAAACACTAATTAGAGATCAACAAACCAGTAATCCATATAAATTTTGTACTACAATCTGGACGGTTCAAATTTAGTGAAACGTATTGTAAGTGTCTTATTTAAGAGCGACTGCGTATGAACTACCATAGCACACCAGAGTATTAAAAAATTTATATTGCAAGGGGAAGCATCTCGTCTGACTGTGCCTTGAAATCTAACTCGGAATTTTCTGTCTTCTAATCATTTCATGGCAGAGGAGTTATATGATCCTCCGCCCAAGGATCTGCATATTGTACTCGGATTTTTAGTTTGTGCAAATGACCCATGAATCAGTGATCCAGACCGTTGGTATGATGCTAACTCCAGTGGATTCATCGTACTCCGGAAAAATTGGAATTGGAACATCCTAGCCACAAATCTTGGACCTTTGTTCAGTTGACTGTGGACCCACGTTGTATCTCTCTTTCCAACCATATATTTGCAGGCGACAATTCAAGGGTTAGGATTGTCCTCTCGAGGCTAATTTCCAGAAATGGTCCATTGACTGTGGGGCCTAACTCAGACTAAAGTTTTGGATCTCTGATCCATGGGCCCCACTTGTGAAATTTGAAAACCGAATATGGAGTGACATCCTCGGGCCGAGTAGCATGTTATTATCTTCATTAAAATTATACTTAAAGTGGCAGGTAAGCCACAATGATGAATCATCTTTACATAACCTCCAGCCATTTTCTCATTTTCCCAAAATGACCCTACCTATGTAAGAGGGGTGCGTTTGGATGTACCGCCAAATCACGATTGATGAATACGTGTGTCCAGTATACTACAATTGAATCTGCATCCTCTCCTTGCTACAAACATGAAATTTTATCGAATGTCCACACCTTCGTACATTTTTCCATATCATTTAAAAATAATAGATTGTGACCGACGGAGGCTTCGAGGACCACTTAGGGGCCACCATGATGTATGACTTTTATCGAATGTCCACACCTTCGTACATTTTTCCATATCATTTAAAAATAATGGATAAAAATAAGGTATATCCAAGGCTCAAGTGGCCCTCAGTGGTGCTTGGAGCGTCCGAACAGGCTGGGGTAGTACCTACTTCATGCCTTGTCAACACTATTACATTAAATGCAGTGTGTTATGATATGGCGCAATCACATTGCAACATGAATTTTTGGTTTGTGGTAAGTAAAGGATCGGTATTCAATACAATTTTATTCTGTTTGGTAGTCAAGGAAATGGAAATCTGCAATGTGATGCAAGAAATGGAAGGTTTCATTCCCATCTTTGCACCCATTATGTCATTTTTTTCCCTCCAAAATGTCCCTACCCATTTGATTATGTAAGGGTGTGTTTGGGTGTACCACCACATTGCAGCTGATGATTGGGGGTTGTTTAATAGCCAAAATTAGTGTGAATCAATGTGGATAAGTAGTAATTGGTGTGTTTGGGAGGAGTGATGTGAATTGAATTTCAAATGATATCAAATGCACTAAAGGGTATTTTGTTTTTCCATTTTTTAAAATAGTGGTGAATATATAATGATGATTATGGCCACGACAGTTTGGATGAGAGAGAATTAGCTTTATATGTTTATGATCTTCTTTCCTTTTTACACCAGCACTCACACTCCACATACACTCACACAGTGGGATTTCACCGTAATGATAATGGGTACTTGAACCCATGACCTCTTATTGAAAATCTTGTAAGTCTACCAATGAGGCACAAGGACCCAATATGTTCATGATTTATGTTCTCTTCATCTTGCAAACTCATTATGGGGTATTAACTCAAAATTGAGGTAGATTATAACATCACGTGAACCATAATACAAGAAACAAGATGGATGATGACATTTATAATTGAAATTTGAAAACTTTCTAAGGCCCATAGTGATGTCTAGCCATCATCGATGTATTTTTAAGGTCAAACATGGGCAAAGGGAAAGCACAAATAATAGCTTCATCTAAAAATTTTCTGGCCCAACACAAATATCAGCTTCATCTAAATTTCTATTCCTTCCAAAAATCTATCAATAGTAGGTATTTAATTCCCTTATTTCAAGTGGTGTAGTTCATCTACACTCTAAATTTTGTTCATTCATGGGCTTATGTCTTAAAATGAGCTGGTAAAATGAATGGATAACATGAATAAGACACCATTGTAAACAGTATGAATTATAGATCTTTGATCTCAAAAGCTATTAGCTGTCACGTCATAAGGTGGCAAGAGAGAATACTTTTGTAAATAATAAATATTTATTACCATCAATCATAATAAAATATCAAAAATCAATCAACTAAAAGCAAAATTTGAAAATCACAATAAATGTATATAATTCTGCAATTTCAATCTCATGGATTTCATTGTAATTGCCTATGCATATTAATGCATATCAAATATAAGCTACCAAACGCATGGGAGCAAAGACACAAAGACTTTAATGTGAGGAATGGGATGACACGTGTCTTAGATGGAGTGCATTGGATCACACGTGTAAAAAAAACATCATATTTGAATTTGTGAATGATAATGCGGTGGACCCCAAAATGCAATATGTATCACAACCTTATTATCATCCAATCAAGATCAGATTGGATGGTGATAACGAGCATCCAAACGGGACCCTTCACTAAGTACTACCACCTAAGTTCTACAACCTATTCCTAAGAAGCCCCGACCAATATATTCAGGGATAGAAACATTCAATCGGTGGGCCACGCTGTGGGGGGCTACAGTTTGCGCCTATCAAACGATGCTAGACGTCCATTGCCCAGTATTAAATAATTGGCTGCTTTTATTTCGACTGTACATTTGTGGGCCACAGTTCAAATGGCTAGGGTCATCTAATCAGTGGGATTTTTGCATCCCAGCCCATTACAGCCGGGGTCAACCAACTGAACGGTTCTGATCAGCTATTAGCCCACTAATATGTTCGAAATTAGAGACAGAGCTTCGATGGGGGCCCCACCTAATAGATTCCAAACGTTGCTACCCTCAAAAAATTTCTTCCCATAATGCCCCCAGCCCCACTTGTTGGGCTTTTTTTTATACCGGACGCGAATTTCCCGCAACGCTGTTGTAAAAAGCCCGTGCAACAAAAACCTCTGTGGGACCCACTGTTATATAGGTGCGACATCCCATCCGTCCATCATTTGGGCCACATCATTTGGGTCGTGATCCCAAAACTGAGGCCGATCCAAAAACTCAAGTGGGCCACACTACAGGGAGAAGTGGTGTTGGGAACACTCACCATCGAAATCTTCCTGGCCCAACCGTGATGTTTATATGCCATCTAACCCGTTCATAAGGTGATACCCACCAGGATGGACGGAAAACAAAAACAAAAAAAAAAAAATCATCAATGTACAAATGATGTTTTAATGGAGGGCATCCTCATCACCACTGTTGCCTCTGGTGTGGCCCATTTGATTTTGGATCGATCTAACTTTTGGGTTCATTTCCTACAATCAGATGAAGAAAATGGTGGAGGGAGTGGATTTCAAACATTCACCATGGTGGGGACCACATAACTTTTGTGTTGCACGAGGTTCTGTGCAACAGAAATCCGTGTCCGTTTATACCCACCACATGGCGTTTAGTGTCGGCCACAGCTTGCAAATTATATTATTTCCCTCGCACGTGCCATCTCCGCCGTTTAATTAACGGAAATGACAGGTACGACGTAGCATTCAATTAGCCACTCATATTGACTAACCACCACAACCACCACTCCTTCAATATCGAAGGTTCGGTAACACGTGCATGAGATCTGGACCGCTCATCAAGCAGGGCCACAAAATGGATGTGACACCGTCCAATAAATAGGATAGTTGGGTCATCAGGCGGTCGTTTGTATATATCCAATGAGGATTGACATGGCCCATCTGATAAATGAGCCTGCCTGAAGTTAAAGCCATCAGACATGCATGGATGGGCCCGCCTGATGAACGGTCCAGATTCCCCTTACCGCAAGCATTGCTGGCACAAGCAGAAAGAATAGGACTGTAAGCGAGCCAACCACCGAGACTCGCCTTCACATTTTTCGTGTGAAACATGGCTGAAAGGACAGCCAAGAAAAAGCCACCAACTTGTAGTAGTATTGCCAAACCAGAGTTGTGTAGGAGCACCGTACACCCTCGCATCCACGTTTGTCATTATCGAACACTTGTGCAAGATCTGAGCTTTCCATCAGGTGGGACAAACTGTTCAGATCTTCTGGCCTCAAAATCAGACCATTTCACATGTCAGGCGGGCCACGACATATCAAATGAAATGAACGGCCATAAAAATTGTTTCAATCTCAGTATAGTTTCTACATTATGGCCATCTGAGAAACCCAAACCTCCTTATTTCTAGGCAAGCTATACAATCATGGTTTCCAATAGAAAACTCAGATCTCTCACACATGTTCCATATTCACACATGTGGCTGCCGGTGGATGGGCAGTAATGCCAGAAGCGTATGGAATTAGCAAACCTCCACCAAACCATGGAATTAGAAAATAAAAATAAGAGGGAAATGTGTTGAGATTGTTAAAAAAAACACATCTCCCACCATCTATTGGTGGTGGCCGGGAATCCCATGGAAATTCTTATTTCGAATGCCACAACATTCAAAGTTGCATAGAGATTCCCACCCACCATCAACGGACAGTGGAAGATGCCATTTCGCCATTGCGAAAGATTCTATCATCCTAATAACACACTAGATATGTGTTAGTGAAAATGATTGGCTGATAATTTCTGTGGAAGAGCTTATATTTCAAAACAGGTACACCTGCTGGTGATAAACTGCAATGTTTCAAGCCCACCCCATCAGTTTTTCATGTCAGAAATATGGCCATTTCATCACATCCGTCCATTGTTATGGCCCCTATTGAATGAAAGGGATTAACACTAACCCACAGGTCTAAAAGCAGCCCCTGGGTGTGTTTGGATGTTCAATCGATTTGAATTGCAATTTGTGGTAGTTATAAATCTCACTATCCTAATTCCAAACCACACTTAAACTGCTAACTGCAAAAATAACTATGGTGTAATGTAATGGTCTACTAGTATCTAAATAACTTATCCTGCGTGATGTGTGCACAACATCCAAACCGTCCATTAGATGTGTCACGTCATGAAACCTAAGATACCCAGAAATCAGCCGGATCCAAAACTTAGGTGGGCCACACTGATGGGAATAAAAAGCAAGAGAGGATGCCTGCCCTTATCTTCACCGGGGCCCACTTAAATTGCAAAACAACCAAAGCTTTGGCATGAACCTTCATCCAAGCCAAATGAAGGGTTTGTATGGTCTAGATTGTATAAACGCAACACATGGACTGAGTTCACCTGAGAACCGGTTCCTAGGAGAGATTTTTCTAACAATTTGTGGGATTACCCCATTTTGGTAATTCACTCTTTTGAATTGGATGAATTGCAATTCAAATGGTTTGAACATCCAAACACATGTTTAGCGCCTTCACCATCTATGAGCTTGCAACTTCAAATTAAATGGCAATCCAAACATGCCATTTTCATGTTTTCCATATTTATTTTTTTCTTGTTTCGGACAGACCGTGTTTGACCAGTTTCTAACCAGCTGGTTTCTAAAATACATAATCCCTGAAAGGCATCTGGTTACTACTGAGTCATGACATGGTTGAATCAGAACTGAATCAGTCCACTTCAAGGGTGACTCATGGTTTTGAACCCGAACGGGTAGACCGAAATCTGAGACAACTCAGATGAGTCACATCAGACTCATCTAAGTCTTAAAACCATGCTTCTAAAAAGATTTTCTTTTTGATATCCTTTGTTAGATCTGTATTGCGGATATGACAAATCGCCTGTGCATCAATACTGGGAGATTCAATATCATAACCTAAAAGCATACTTAGTTGGAAAGACACTCTCGATGCCTCAATATCGTCGACAAGGAATCTTGATCTTCCGCACCTCATACCCTTAGGAGAACCTTCAATAGGACAAGGGTTTTTGTCTTTGGTGTTGGTGAAGAGACCAAGACATGTATTTATATGAAAGATAATTAAAAGCTTACCCATCACACTTTTCCCCTCTAGGGTCTCTACACCATATGTTTTCATACCCAGCTTAATAACCGTGTATAGTGACCACGGTTCAAACATCCCACCCTAAACCTATTTATAATAATCACAATTGTAGTGAGACCCACTAAATTGCTCAATCTAAATAATCCAACAATCGAATCTAAACCAATGATCATGTGTGGCCCACCTGATAAGAGTCTTACATCCTTATCACATGGCCAAGTAATGCGGCAGGTGGCCCACCTATACAGCGCCCCACATGCCAATCTGGTAAGTGGGTGTTTTACACCTGATCCGTCCATCAATTGGCTCCACAATGCAGATGCCCTGGCCCATTTGTTTCTTAACTGTGGTACACCTGATAAATGGACTGGCCATCTACTCAAGAGAGGCCCACCTGATGGATGTTGTCACTTTAGCACATGAGGTGGCGTGTGGCATTAGAAAAGCTCAGCTATTATAATTATTTATCTAATCCACGTGAAGTCAAGGTTGATTCTTTGCAATGTATGTATTTTGACCACCTGCAAATGCTAGCCGCATGCTTTCTTTGAACTTTGAAAGTTGTGATTTTGGTCATCCCAAAAGGGCACTTTCAATCATAGTTTCTTCCTATGTAGCAGCCATGGTTGTTGTCGGCTAGCTATTATAATACAAGAACGGATCACCTACAGGTACCACACTTCTTGTGGTATTGTATCATCTTTCTCCGGCAATATTCTGCTCATGTAGGACATCAGTACCATGCAAACGGTAGACCCTATCTTGAAGATCACCTGGCACAAAAATCAAGCTGATCTGCTCATCAGATGGCCCACACCTTTCCAATCAATGGACAACCGATAGTCTGACCCAACATGCAGTTGTAGCCAACATGGCCAACGGATCACTCTTATTTTCGAGAAGGACGATCTTCTTGGTGGGCCTTACCGCTTTCATGGTGCTGATTCCCTAAACAGGTGGCAAACTGGTGGAAATGATGGTGCAGTACCACTAAGTTGTGGTGGCTTTTTGCGTAGGTGATCGGTTCTGTCTAGACTCCTATGACAGCTAAGCACCATTGTGAAATGGTGGTGACTCTTCCTCCTAACATGGGTATCCAGATGCCACAATGTGGATGGGAGCCTCTCTCTAACAGTGACCAAGAAATGCTAACCGTCCAATTGATGGCCATCAAATGGATGGTTGAAAATAAAACAGTGAGTGCTCCTAATTGCAAGGGGAAATGTAATTTCTGGGTTAGCTTCATCCATAATTGGGTACTGATTTGGACGGTCTGGATTTCTGTACAAGGATCCAGATTGTGGGCCACTTTGTGGATGGGAGCACATCTATAACATCACACTGACCAAGAAATACTAACTATCCAACTGATGGCCATCAAAGGGGTGGTTGAAACTAAAATGGTGAGTGGTCCTAATTCCAAGGGCACAATCAGATGGTCACTATCATTTTCTCAGTGTAATTTTTGAGTTAGGTTTCCTCCACAATTGCATCAATGATTTGGACGGTCTGGATTGCCATACAAAATGCAACTATGCCACGTGTACAACTGAAGAGTCAACACCATTTTTTAAATGATGGTAAACTGCAACGGGAGTCTATCACTCACAAATCACAATACTATAGTCAAATATTTAAAAATAAATAAATCAAATAGAAAAAAAAAAAAAACCATCAATTGCTTGAGAATCAAATTTGCCTCCACAGAAGCAATCCATCACATCTTTAATGCTTCTATCATCATCTGATCAGAATTAAAATATAAAATAAATAAATAAATAAAATGAAAGTTCGAGGAATGATCTGAGCCGAGGCAACCCGGCTGAGGTGACCTTGGGTTCTGACTTCCTATAAGCAAGCTCATCATTTGATAATCAAGACCGTTGATGTGATGGGGCCCACTAGGGATAGACAATGCTCCTTGGGTCCTGATCTCCTGTAAGCAAGCCCATCATTTGATAATCAAGAACGGTGATGTGATGAGACCCACTAGGGATAGACAATGCTCCAATAGTCCCACAACTGACAGATCCTAGCTTGTACAATCTTCGAAGTTTTCCATTAAACATGGATGGTTGATAAATTTTATTTTTTTTAATAACAATCTATTTGCGAGAACTGGACAAAGTGATTTACTTCCTGCAACCGGGAGATTTTTGGGGTGCTGTTTATCCGCTGTTGTACCCATCAGATCAATGGTTTGGATTTCCATGTGTGGGTCCCATGCATATTCTCTGGCACATTATTATATAATTTCCCCATGAAGTTTATTCCACTAGTTTAGAAATATTGGTAAGGCATCCATGGTGTGACAGGCTACTGATCTTAATATCTTATTAGTTTTTTGTAACTAGGAACCAAAATACAGTTACTCCATTGGTGATGATATGCTACATGACAGCGTATTTGTAGTGGGTCCCACATATATGTTATGATTTCACATCGAAATGTCCATTTCCAGCTTTAAGACAGATGATCATAGGCAGAAATGAATATGTTTCATAACATTAATAAAATAAAACTGGCAATGCTGAGATTCGAGTGAGTTGCTTACCTGTAAAACTCTCCAACTAGAGGCTGTCCAACATTTGAAGACCCGCAGAACAAGACGCCAAAACTGAACTGATGATTCTCCTTTGTAGGTCTTTGAAGTCTAACGCTAGCTTTACATCCCAGCTACAATTTTCCCTGCATGAAATGAAACAAGTCTTTTTTAAAAAGATTTCCACTTGATTGATAAAATACAATACGTTCAAACATTACTATGACAATCTACCTGTTGAAATCGTCTGACTCACCAAGTCCCTCCATCATGGGACCAAAGATGGAGAGAATCGTTTGGAGGATAGCCTGTTCATTGTCCTTGGTCATCTGCATAGAATATACATAGAAAGAGAATTTTAGCTGCTTGCCCAAACGTAATATAGAACGGGATTAGGTTACATATCAGCATTCCAAACAAGATCGGTGTTGACTCAGCTTTCTCAAGTTGGCAAAGAATGGCAAAAATGAGATACAGGTGCGGTTCAGACAAATAAGAAGAGAAGGATATTTAAGGATTTGTGTGTGTGTAGGTAAGCTATGATATAGAACAAACGTACATACAGCAACGTCAATGGAGCTTTCAGGCCAAACCCACCAATTGCAGGCTTGACCTGAATCTTAGGCACCCGACCTGGTTGATGATGGGAGTTATTTGATACTCTGGCAGCAGGCACCCAGATATTGTACACATGAAATAAACCAACTAAATTGCGGAATCCATCGTCAAGAAGTCGAAGTCCCACAATCGGAATGGGTGAACAATCCCAAACACTCTGATTCGTGGACACCTTTTTGTGGAATAGGACCATTGGATATTTTTCACCTTTTAACCATCCAATGATTCCAAACAAAGTCCACCAATCCAATAATCAGATGATCAAATAAGCATATTTTCCGGTTCATGACACATCTACACTTGGACCCACGATTTAGAATGGTTAATTTGAATTGTGTGTATCATACATGCAATGTTCGAGTAATTTCCGAAGTGTCTGCATATCATCCATCACACTCTGCAAGAGTATCAAAGTTTTTCTCCATCAATAAATGGGTTGTTGGGCCAGGGCTTATGCTTTTACAACCTTCGCTATTGAGTCCTGGCAGAACCCCGGTCCAAGGCCGAGTAACAAACGGATGTACTGCATCCCAGCGCAAACCTGGCCCATGACACCCCAAATTCGCAACCTCAAGGTTACATTATTGGACACCATCACATTGGGTCATTCAGAAAACATAAAGCAATAGGGGAGATTCTTACATCAACACAACCAGGAGCCTTCGAAGACAACGGATGGTCATCCTCTCGCAAGGCCTCACGAAGAGACGCTAACAATGGAGAAGGTAACCCATAAGCATAGAGCTTTTTATTGTTAGAGTGCCACGTTCCTCGCACCATGTGAGTGGTCCAATCAGTTTCACTTGTTGTCGGCTGGTCCCCAACATCTTCCGCTTGAGTGTCGATATCTGCAACAAAGCAACGGTAGGACTTAGGAACCATGACCTCTGCTCTCTCCCAAACAAGGAATCAAAATTCGCTTCTACAGTGCAACTAGCCTCGGGACCCAAAACTATTCTGAGTCATAGGCCTGACAATGGGCTTGGTTGATGCAGGATCAATGTATGAACCCAAATAATGAGTGAGATCAATCAACAAAATTAAATTAATTAATAAAAATCACAAATCATGCGAACATCACCACAAATCTCAAGATTCTAAGAAGAATTTATTCATAGTTCAAGGCTAAGTTGTCAAGCATCATCCTACATGATCATTAAATACGGAAAACTAGGATCTAATGGATGTAGGGGCATCCAAATAGCATAAGGTTAGGTCTAATTCAAGGAGGAAACAAAGAGCCTTTGTTGTTTTTTGAGAGAAATTCCACCATTAGAGAGCGGTTCCCCCCATAGTCTTAGAAAATTTTCAAAATTACAATATGGTCCTTGTTTCATGTATTTTGACCAGAATAACCCTACTCTAAGAAAAACATATAAAACCCCTCATAAATAATCCGAAAGACACAACTCAAGCTAAAAATAACTCCTAAAACAATCCTAAATATATATGATGTCCTCTGATGAAAGATGGCCCTCGATCAACAATCATGTACTCCATGCGATCCGACGGTCCGATCGTCATGTCCATCAAATCTGACGGTCTAAACCACTCCCTCAAGCAACCCATATGCATCTTCCCGGTGCGGGGTCTTCCAGATGCTCATACATGCAATATGGGGTCTTTAGCATGAATACTCCCCTAACCACAGAGAGACAGGGGCCTGCCTCCTCTAATACGTGCGTAAAAGTGTGCGTAATGTGACATCCTCATCATGGGCCCAACCTGATCTTGAACTGGTTGGGCCGGGTCTTTGGGCTGGCCTTATTCAATTTTTTTATTTTGTTGGACCTAGGCCCAACCCATTGCCAGCTTTACCGAGTCATTTCAACTCAGTCTGGAAACACACATTTCTTTGGGGTTTGACTTTGAAGACCAACCGCCTCAATTCTGTCAACTCGGCCAAATCAACTTATATCAGCTAAGTTTTGATCCCATAAATTTCAAATGCGAGCATTGTGTAATTACCAAACTTCAAAAATGATTTTCGATTAATCCCGATCACTAGAAAGTTGTGATTTTGCTACTGACAGGAGTAAATGAAAAAGAAAACTTTCAGAAAGTGGAATAACAAATCATAAACCAATCCATCTTAAGTTTGCGATGAAATGAAATTCTTCTCATAGAATGGACGTAACATGAGAACTACTCAATTACCGAGAGGAATGACGTCGTAAGGGTTATCCCCTTTTGGCAGGAAACCGTAAAAGGTAACTAGATGAGAACCGGAGAGGCTCCCATAGCTAAGATAGCATTGCTCTCCTCCTTTGCACGGTCTTGATAGACGAAAGCTTAAGGAATTTGTTGCCGAATCTACTCTACCATAGTGCAGTATGTGTGGGCATAACTGCAATGAGAAAGAAATTTAAACAACTGCTAAGACATTCTACTCTGGGGCGTTATGTGATGCTCAATCAAAAGAAATGACAATTTCTGATTGACCCAACAACGGTACATGTGGGGCCCACTTTTCTGTAATCTAAGCTATTAATTTCCTCTATCAGATGGTCCTAGCCAGCCAATTGGTAGCCTGCAAATGGACAACTACAACCAATCATCAGTAAGGATCACAAAATGGGGGAAATTTTGGAGTGCCACCATCCACAACAGAGTCAGCATATGAATGGTTCAGATCACCAAGGTGGGGCCCATGAGTAGTTTGTTAGGCTGAGTAAATTGCTCAATCGTGCATCATATATTTCCTCTTTACAATAGGCTGGAAAGTCAATGATTTAGATAATGTACCGAGTGATTGAGCAGGCCTGCAACAGGAACCAAGCATGTCCTCAACTTTCCGTCAGCAAAAACTACTTTCATGCTATTAGAATACCAAAGCTCACAGGCCCAAAGAAACTGATCCCAAGTATATAGCTCGGTTAGAAATATATCAGGATGATCGGTGCATAATGTCGGACATAATACATCGTATTGCCCACGTAAGTGCTGAAATGAAAGAACAAAGAAATGGTTATCGAGAAAATTGTTCAATCTTTCATCTAAACAAGAAGCAATAAAATGGTAAGCATGATAACCTCTCTTGCTTGCAATATTTCTTCAAACAGCAGACTTCCCTCTAAAATAGAAAGTGCATCAATTCCAAAACTCAATCCTGGGCAATTTAAATCAAACCAAAATAAATCAAATGAAACCCTTCAGAATCCATTATCTTTACTAACATGGGATGAGAATGGTGGTAAGAAACAAAAATAAAGCCAAAATGGTGAAGAAATATACAATGTTCAATCGAGCATTTTTCTCAGCTAAAGAAACTGTCGTATCGAGCCCACCTTTTGGTGATCCAAATCATTCATGTGGTGGGCTCCACGGTGGGGGAGAGACACCAAAAATATTACCTATCAGATGATCCTGACAGTCTGATTGAACTGTGTAGATCATTGATTGCAATTGTCCATTTTCATGGGATGGCTAAGATCATCTGTTAGGGAGATATCAGGGCATGGCTATTCCATGCTAGGACCCACCATACCAACAGCAAAGGTTACAAAGAGGTGGACCAAACCTGTACCATTTCCAGGTCGAACTAAAAATTTGTGCTTCTTTGGATCGAATATCATATAATACCTAAATAAGATGAAAATGTTAAATTAAATTATCTTAAGTTAAAATCCAAGAGGAAAAATATGTAAGATTTAGGAGAATGGGAGATCAAAACGTCTATCCTCCCCTAAAACGGTTGCTTGCATTTGCTTCAATCACATTACTCTTCTCAGGTCCTCGTCCCCTTCCACAAGGCTGAAAGTGGTGCACTCTCCTGTACTGGAATGGATCCAGATACTAGCTATTCAAAGAGGCAATCATGTGTTCTTGGTAGGGCAGTCAATGAGTTGGGCTGGCCCTTCAGGCTTTTGGCCTGGCCTGCTTTGTGCCAAGCTTGGAGAATACTAGGCCTGAGGGCTGTGCCTAAAAAGCCCATTATTAATTGGCCGGTCTTCTGGTTGTGTCTAAGAGCCTGCCAGCCTAGGACAGATTGGCCCATTTGGGGTTTCAAGGGCATTTTGCCGTACATTACATATGATGTGCACACCTAATGAAAAGGCCAGGTCTTGGCCACCCTCTGGCTTGGGCCAGTTTGTTTTGGCCTGTTATGGGCTGGGGCCAGGCCTGGAAAGACCTCAGCCCAGCCCAGCCCGTTGACAACCATGGTTCTTGGGGTGTTTGAGAGGGTCCTATAATGAATACATACCTGTATTAAAATCCTCTGGCAATGTCTCAAAGTAGATCTTGAATTTTGAGTTGGCATTGTACCTCTCCTTCATGCTCCATAACAACAGCATCGTCTCGGCGGTCATCCCATCCATATCCTTCAGCACATGAAACTGCAACCAAGAATATATCAAGGTTTATGCTCTGGAAGACTGGAAATTTTCATTTATTTATTTATTTATTTATTTATTATTATTGATGAATTACATGCTCCAGACTATCAATCTGAACATGAAAGTTGAATAACAAGCAAATATATCATGCTTAAGAGTAGTTTCATAAGGAAATTGTCTTCCTCTTTCTCGTGTTAAGAACAGTCACAGACCTTTACATAACAAATAAAAAGGGATTGGGGTGAAACAAGAACAAAGTTTTTCTGAGACCACATGCAGCCACATGTGCCAAGCACACTGGTAGGTGGTGACTAATCAGTCAAGCTGTTCATATTTTGAATGCGGACTGTTGCCATTTTCTAAAAAAAGATGATCCGTTGTTTCGTTGATGTGGCCCACCTGATGGGTTTTCTGGCCTGTTTGTGGTCCAACACACGCTTAGCATGCCCAGCCACGTGTAGAGGTGCTCGTTGGCCTATCTAAAGTGGAGATGAGAGACTTGTTGACAACAAAGAAATCCTTGCAAAGAATGCTCCACAAATTCCAACTTCCTGAATTGAATTGCCAATGCTTATTGGAGTTCAATGGCACAACTCATATTTTGAAAGAATGAATTCATGCAGTTTTTTGGCTTGTAAGACAACACAAAAATATTAAAAAAAAATAAAAAATCAAATGATGTTGGAAACAACAGATACTTCCACAGGATTAGGATATCTAAAGTGAAAGAAGCTTTGAGAAAGATGAAAACAAGAAAGGCCCTCGGACAGGACGGTATACAAATAGAGGTTTGGAAGTGTGCGGGAGATACTGGGTTATTTTGACAAAGTAGTTCAACAAGATTGTAAGATTGAACAAAATGCCAGATGAATGGAGGAAAAGTACCTCGGTACCTATTTATAAGAATAAATGGGACATACAGAGTTCCACTAACTATCACAGGGTTAGACTTATGAGCCTTTTTTTTTCTTCTCTTTGAGAGAGAGTGATTGAGCAAAGACTAAGGCATAAGACAAACGTTATAGAAAATCAGTTTGGTTTCATGCTCGGGAGTTCTACCACTGAAGTTATTTTACTTGGACAATTGATAGAGAGATCAAGGGAGAGGAGGAAGGATCTCCACGTGGTCTTTATTGACTTAGAAAAAGCATATAATAGGGTCCCAAGTTATCTAGTGAGTGTTGCGGAAGACAAGAGTTTCAAGACGATATAATGACATGATTACGGATATATATGAGGGAGAGTTAACAAATTTTAGGACCACTAGTGGAGAGACAAGTGAGTTCCCAATTACCGTAAGCTGGCACCAGGGGTAGACATTGAGCTTGTACCTTTCCCAATTGATTATGGATGAGCTAATGAGGCATTTGTAAGAAGAGATCCCATGGTGTATGTTGTTGGCAAATGACATGATTTTGATTGACACGATGAGGAAGGGTGTAAACACAAAGCTAGATTTATGGAGGGTGTTTTAGAATAAAAAGGATTTAAAATAGGTCAAACTAAAACAGAGCATATGGAATGCAATTTTAGTAACAATAGAAGCGAAAACGAGGAATTAGTTAAGATTGCTGACCAAGAAATTTTCCAAAATGGCCACTTTTGATACCTTGGGTCAATAATTCATAAGAGTGGAGAGATTGAGAAGGATGTTGCCCATAGAATTCAAGATAGTTGGAAGAAATGGAGATGTGCCTCCCTCAAACTAAAAGGGATATTTTATAGGATAGCAATGAGATGAGCCATGCTTTATGGGACAAAATGTTGGGCAGTTTAAAAACAATATGTTCATAGGATGAGTGTAGCCGAAATGAGGAAGTTGAGATGGATGAGTGGCAAGATGAAGGATAGATATAGACATGAATGCATTTGAGGGAACTTAGGAATAGCACTAATAGGTAATATGACAAGGGAAAGTAGACTTAAATGGTTTGGTTATGTGCAACAAAGACCAAGAATTGCTCTGGTTAGGAGTGAATTGGTGCAAGTTGAAGGCTCTAAATGGGCAAGGGGAAGCCCCAAAAGGATGTGGATGGAGCAAGTAAGAAAAGACTTGATGACCTACGGTCTAACTGAAGGTATGGCCCTTGATAGAGTGGAATAGAGAACAAGATTGATGTAGCCAACCCCAATTAATTGGGATAAGACTTAGATCGATGATGATGACGAAAACACGTGCTATCCGAAAATTCTAAAATCCATTAAATTCAGTTTCCATGCTTATATATCCCTTTCCCAACTCCCTCTGCCACAAGTACGTTGATGAATCAGCCTACATGTAACTTAAAAATCCAATTTCCTTGCATCTCAATTATGCAACCATTTAAACTTTCTATCTTGAGAAAATTAAGCAATATCCTTAGATTTCCATCATTTTCTACCTGTTTCTACTCATGCCCCCTCACATCTCATGTGATGCAATGATAAGTAGCACCATAATTGTGATGGTTTTAACAAAATCAACAAAAAAAGACCATCGCAATCTTCCATAAATCCCTTTGAAGATATATGACATAATTGGTTTTCCCCTAGTATCCACAACATCAATGAATGAGTGGTCGAAATGAGGATGTAAAGATGGATGAGTGGCATGATGAGGAAGGATAGAACTAGAAATGATTTCATTCGAGTGAACTTAAGAGTAGCACGAGGCAAAGTAGACTTTGATGGTTTGGTTTGGCCGTGCAATAGAGACTAAGAACTTTACTAGTTCGGAGGAGCTAGTTCAAGTTGAAGGCTCTAAAAGGGCATGGGGAAGGCCGAACAGGACGGTGCTAGAGGTACAAGATTTGATGACCATTGATTTAACTATGAATACGGTCCTTAATTAAGTGGAATTGCATAATAGGATTCACGAATTTCACGTACCCAACCACAATTAGTTGGGATCATAGATCATAGTTTAAAAACTCAAAAACTCGACTTGACTCAATGTCCAGTCAAGTCAACTCAATATTTAATAATTAAACTACATACAAAGAAAAAAATGAGGGGGGGGGGGGGGTTAGTTGGATGTCTAGCCCCTTTTATTTATATTAAGTGATGTTCCAAATTGCATAAAATACCCTTAGAACCAAGGGCAAAAGAAGAAAACAAAAGGAGAGAGAGAGAGAGAGAGAGAGAGAGAGAGAGAGAGAGAGAGAAATAAGAGGAGAACAAGAGAGAAAAGGCCCACGGTCCAAAAATATGTACACTACAAATAAGATGTTACTACTAATAGGTTGTTGGAATAGTATGATTATTTCAATTTTTATTTTTATTTTTAAAGGCCAACAAAATTATCAAAAATAGTACTTGGCCTGCTGGTAGACAGTGCTACCATAGTGCTTGGGGACGTAAGTTCATATTGCACCAACTGCCATTCATCTTTTTATTAAAAGACACGTCAACTTGGCAAGTGCCTCGGTTTGATTCATGTCAAGTCAACCAAGTAGGCGAGCCAAGTTTGCGCTGGCATATGTCATAGTGAGTCCTCTCAATTTCTAGACGACTCAAGTTGATTCGGCTAAGTTTCAAGGTGAGTCACTCAGTTTTAGAAATATGATTGGGATCAGGGTTAGACGATGACGATGATGATGATCCACAACATTAGCAAATAAGTGGTTACTAAGGTTCATAACACTTTTCTACACCATGACAGTTGCACATCGCCTGTTGCTCATAAACACGGTCTTGATAATATCAACTCCCCATCGTCTCAAATGTATGGTTGCATCTCATTAGGCATGGAATGGCCAAAATATTGTGCAATGTGGCTACAAACTCCGGATATGCACATGACATAGGTATGGTCATGGAATCCATATCCGTAATTCCTCAGCCTACTGGGAAATTTTATAGGATAGCTATAAGACCACCCATGCTTATGGGACAAAACGTTGGGCAGTTAAGGAACAACATGGGTTCATAGGATGAGTGTAGCTAAAATGAGGATGTTGAGATGGATGAGTGGCAAGAAAATGATAAAAATTAGAAATGAATGCATTTGAGGGAACTTAGGAGTAGCACCAATAGGTAATAAGATGAGGGGAAGTAGACTTAGATGGTTTGGTCATATGCAACGGAGATCAAGAACTACGACGGTTAGGAGTGAGTTGGTACAAATTGAAGACTCTAAAAGGGCAAGGGGAAGAGCCAAAAGGATGTGGGTGGTGGTAGAAAAGACTTGATGACCTGTGATTTAACTGAAGTTAAGGCCCTTGATAGAGTGGAATCACTAAACAGGATTCATGTAGCCGACCCCAATTAATTTGGATAAGGCTTAGATGATTATGCTGATGAAATTAATTGGGACAAGGCTTAGATGATCATGATGCTGAAAAGTAATTAAAAAGTACAAAACATATTTACAAATAAATAAATTTATGACAAAAAAAATTAAAATAAACATCTCAAAATATCACATAGATAGCCATGTCCTCGTACCCTGAATGCAGAACCAAGACCCACATAAATACTCAACACTTTACTTGTACAAGGGTAAGATAGGTTATAGAGGCCTTAAGACTTGTACTAGTCATAATTGGTTTTGGGGGGCCTAAGAACTATTCATATCCTTGTGTAAGGTATTCTCCCTGAAGTTCAAACTGCAATAATTGCAAGGTATAAAAATTCTAAGGCAGCCATATATATTATCCCAAACATGGACACTTGGATCACATCACAGAACAGAAGTAGGAATCAATCGAAGTGGGAGTGAAGAGACTACAATATACCATGTCAGACTCATAAAGAAGATCCTCACATATGATGAGAGACTCGGGGATTTCCAAAGCTGCATCCCCAATGTCCATGTCTTCAACTGCCACTGCTCCTCTTCCAGCTCCTTCAAAATCTTCATAGCATATAATAAAAGGTTACACGATCAGTGCAATTCATAAAACCTTAATCCCTATGACAACATAAAGGTACTACATGGTAAATCAGATTACTAGGATGAATTATCCTGGTTTATATCATAAGAAATTTAGTTATTTAGGGGGAGAAGAAGAAACACTGACTTATGGTCATTGCAATCCCCATGCCCAACACATGCAAGCTAGCAAGTTCGAAACATGTGGCAAGCACTCACTCCTTTTATTTAAGATCAACTAATGTCATGATACTGTCCAGACCTTTAGCATGGCGAGACAAAGCCATGGGCCATTTACAATCTGCAATCATGAAAACTGGGTACGCACGCTTTTAGCTTCCAAGACAAAACATACAGATTCCCTAGTAATGGTGAAATTGTAGATGGAGGTGCTAACTAGGTGGAGAATGACTGCATGTTTCAAGCCAGGGTTGAGTGTTGAATGCAAGTCAATGCAGGCAATGGTCTGTGTTAAGTATTTTCTAGACTAGTACTCGCGCATAACATAACAGTTCTAATAGAAGTCAATAGTACACTGTGTCTGGGTAAAACAGTCCATCTACAGATTAATACATACGACACTATTGTGAACCCAACAAACAAACAAAGCTGCACAGATGTAATGATATTGAAATGAGTTACAACTTAAGCTTCAGTCCGTAAATGCAGAAGAAATGAAAAACGGAAGAGGGGAAATTTTATCAAGGTTGACAGGCCTGGAAGGGATAAGAAGGATCGATCACTTACCAAGGATAGGGCCTTACGAATCATTGGCAAAACAGGATTCACAAAGCCAAGCCGAAACAGCTGGGATAAGGTAATGATGATGTAGATATTTTAGAAGTATATAAAACCATCCATACAAAAATGATATAAAGGTTTTTTTCATAACATCTGTGCCAAAACGTGTCCGACATGTAACGAGCCATTTGAATTCAACCCAAGTTGTGTCGAACGCATAAGGGGCCGTACAGACTCAAGCAAAGTTGTGTCGGCACAAGCTGTCCAGGGCAGACAACCACTATGTCCCCAAGGGCCTGTTTGTTTTTCAAAGCAATGGTAAATGCACTGTAAATAGGTAATTATTACAATCTCACCGTGTTTGAAAATTCATAGGAATATGTGCCTTTGAAATTGGTTCAAAAGAGGTAATTTTAATTTTTGAACCATTAGGTAATGTATATGATATATCAGTTCCGTCAATCTGTTTTACTACAATATTTTGAAGTATTGGACAAAAAATGAAGCAGATCCAATACTCAAGTGGCCCACGCCAAAAGAAACAGTGGCCCAACAAAGTTTTTAACGGTAAGTAATCGATTCCCTTTTTCATATGGCGTGGTCCACTTGAGTTTTGGATATGCCTCATTTTTTTGTTCATGCTATAAATTCTACTAGCATAATGGATGAACGGTGTGGATAAGCGAAATGCATCACAATGAGACCCACATATATTTTGTAATATTCTTATTTTCATGTCAAAAAAGTAGGCAGTCAAAGTAGGTACGGATGAAAATGTTGTAAAAGCTTGGGGGAAATAATTATTACTTTTTTACATGGTATTTACCCTTGCACTGGAAAATCAAACAAGCCCTAAAAGTTAACCATTAGCAAGGATAGCATAACTTTGCAAAAATAAAGGTGGAATAACAACAAGGATGGCTTATAAGTAGTTCAGTGCATGTGCGAACACAATGTTATGTACACATGCGTCACATTTGCCAAAGGTGTCACATGTGCGACTGTCCAAGTTCAAGCACCCTACATGTGCACATGTGCGACCATCAATATTGAAGCACCTCACATGTGCCACATGTGTCAATCTATAGATATGCTATAAATGCCCATATGACGCTATCCACATTAAGCTCCCCACGTGCCGCACCCCATCCTTGCTCCCTATTCCAGGGTATTTGACAAACAAAGAATAGAATAGCTAGTCAAAGACCATGACCTATATGGTATAGCCTATTCAAGACAGCATGACCTAGACAGTCTATGCAGAGTTTGCAGAAATAAGATTTCTTGCATCCAAACGGACCTTAAGACTGACACTTGCAACAGCAAGACAACTTTCAGATAATGGAATGTCATTATCACATTGGCTGGAGCCTGGAAGTAGAAGAACAAAATGAAGGAATGCATATGCAGCATATCTCATGGCTCGACTTGCAGTGTATATTACAACTCATTCTATGCTAGCATTGGCCACTACCATCACTGGGACAATATTACCTGAAAACATAATTACAAATAAAACACTGCAGCTTTTCAGTATGTATGAGGAAACACTCACGCTTACCAAACTTGGGAAAATTCTATCACATTATCATGGAAAGAAGCAATATTGGCAGCGCCTAACCTTACAAACATTTAAAACCAAGACCTCTTTCGGGCAAAATACATTCATTAAAAAAGACTTACGAGCTATCTGTAGCTTTGTTCTCACGCCAAGATTTTTCCCCCACTGCAGCAGCTGCTCTTCAGCACCAGAGCTACACGTTTTAATCATCTTTTCCTCAATACTCTTTGCCCCAAAGGATTTGATCATATCTACTGTTGTGTCCTGAAGAACTTGCAAAAGTTCCATTCCATTGTCCACAGCACACGGGATCATGGAATTTATCACTGAGAGGATGGAATTGAGAGACTCCAGCTCATTCCTTGGGCTTAAGGGACCAGACGCTTCGTCTCCAGCGAAGTAGATCTCCATCTGCAATATTATTATAAACTGGGTTCTTTTTCCAAAAGCCAAAAGGCAAATGTTTTAGGGTTTGTCAGATGCTCAATTCAAATGGATTGCAATAACTCAGGTTGATAAAGAGGAAACAAGGGGCTACCTCCACTACAATCACGACGAGTGACTAGCAGTTCAGATAATTACAATTCCAACTTGAAACAGGTAACTTGCAATATACAGGAATGGTCATCAATCACCATAATGATTTCAAAATGGCTGCACATTCATTCTGATCACTTCCTCGGTATTAACTTGAGTTATCACAATATGGTCCGTCTGAGCACCCAAACACACCCTTAGTGAAGGAACCAACTATGTGTGCTTCATAAAGAGTACCACTGTGATGAAAATGAGGTTGATTGCTGAGAAATGCAACATCCCATCTCGCAGTATACCTCATCCATGTGAAGGATCCTTTCAGCTCGGACCATTTCATCCAATATCTGGAGAGCCTCTACTGAAGAAGAGCCCGATAGTGGCAACTTAAACTCGGTATCAATATTCCTTGCATGTAATAATTTCTGCTGAAGGAAGAAGACATTAATGATGGGCACAAAGAGCACAGGCTGCAAATTTGTAAATGGTGTGAACATGAAAGGAGAAATAAGAGATTGTTTATAAGATAATAAGAGAATCACAAGGATCCATCCTAAACAAAAAGGTGCACCAAAAACTACAATAAGGCTGCATTAAATATAAAAAAAAAAAAAAAAAAAAAGTAGTGAACTGAGAAGGGGAAAAAAGTGGGGGGGGGGGGGATTCAGCTACAGCTAACCAAAAAAAATCAGATACTCTGTGATTGTTACGGGATTTGCAGAACTTCTATTCCAAGTACAAATACAAAATACAGATACAAGATTGCTTTCTTGCCTTTTGTTAGTCCTGCACCAAAAACAAAAACAAGGCCGCCCCAATCACAATTTTTGGTTTTTGAAAAAAAAAATTTGAAAATATTAATGTTGATGGCACAGATGGTCAGTTTGCCTCGCGAAGGGCCTTTGTGCCTTTTCCCAATACCCGAGGCACCATTGATGTCCATTTCAGACAGCAATGCCAAATAAGATTGCGGCCTTTCAAACTAAGCCCCATCACCCGTCGGCAATAACCAAGAATCTGCAGTAGACCAAACTCATCCGTACTAATGGCAAGGAAATTTAATGACGGTTGCCATTTATGGCAGATTTCATCATAGAAAATAAAAGAAAAGAAAAGGAAATCAGATCAGAATCAGGGGAAGCAGTTTAGCGAGGAGGTGCCACAACAGGCAAAATGTTTCATCCTCTTGATTGGATTATTGAACCCATACAAAGTTGGCCATATGAGCTCCTTGGCTTATAAGTAGGGGCACATTCAAGTACACTCCAACAACTCGATTAAGACACTTAGGGCCTGTTTGGTCCCTGGGATTGAATGGTGTGGAATTGAATTAGATGGTATTAACACCATTATTGCACAATGATTGCATGTCTGGAAATACCATGGTATTTGGGCCATCCTATCCCATGTTTGGGATAAAATTCTTGACATGGGAAAAACACGGGATTAAGCAAAATCCTGTTTGGTGGACCATGGAATTGTAATCAACGAACCAAATTCACAAAGGATGTCAGTCACTTCTACACGTAAATAACTAGAATGTCATGTATAAAAGGCGTATATGGATGGACGGCATGGATCAAGATTATGCAAAATCTTGTTTGGTGGACCATGGACTTGTAATCAACTAACCAAATTCACAACGGATGTCGATCACTTCTGCCCGTAAATAACTACAATGTCATGTGTAAAGGGTGTATATGGATGGGCGGCATGGATAAAAACATGCATCAATTTGGGGCCCAAATGTAGTGAATTTCAAAATCCACCGGAAATCCCGCATGGGACCAAACGCAATTCCATCCCACCTAATCCCAACCCTTCTCATCCACCTCAAACGCCGGATGGAATTTGCATGGGACCAAATGCAATTCCATCCCACCTAATCCCATCTATCCCCATGTACCAAACAGGCCCTTAGGCGTTGGTCTTCTCTCTCCTGGTGAGAATCCTCGAAGCCCCTGACTAGCAAGGTCCAATAGGAATTTCCACTTGGTACAATTTTGGCATGAGCGCCATACCTTGGTCACCTAAGGCTTTGAGTCAAACGCTTGGTGAATCATTTTTACTTAACATAGTGTCTTTGTGTTATCCTTTTGTGAATCTTCAAACCCGAAGCAAGCCACTAACCTTGCAGCCTACCAAGGTTTAGCTTGGGTATTGGAAAACCCCACCAATTGCACAAAGAACCTGCCTCTTCGTAGGGTGTTAGCAATATAATCTTTTTGGGATTTATTTCAAACGAATGGTTGTCTAACCTGAGCGTAGTAGTTGTGTAGCCCGCCTGAACCAATGAGCCCAACCCAGCTTTGGCAAGGCTTGGACCTACTAGTTTGGCCCGTGAGCCAATTTCGGCGTCGTGTGTATGGCCTGATTAATTTTCAAGTCGGGCTTGGGCTCAAGTCAAAAAAGGCCAGCCCAGCCTGACCCAACCCAACTTTATATGCACATTTGTTATATCCCACAAATATGCCATTTTGTTCCCTACCGTTGGTTTCATTCCTCCAAAATGTCTATTTCTTTGTGCAAGTGTGGCCCACTTGATAAATTGATAGATTAGGAACATTCAAGTGGGAAATAGGGATTCTATCAATTTTTGGGCTGGGCCCAAGGCCGATCAAAAATTTTTCACGCTCAGTGGGCGTTGAGCTTGGGCCTTGGGTCATAAGTGTCAAATCAAGCCCGACCTAGCCCATTGCCACCCCTAGTCTAACCCTGGTATTAAACATAAGAATTTAACATCTTTAGCATTTTCCATTCGCCTGGTTCCTCCACACAAGCAAAAACAAGTGCAAAACCTTTTTGCCTTCACCCAAACATGACTTATCCTGCTCTCATCATCACATCTACACATTATCCCAATTAATTGGGGTCAGCTACATGAATCCCATTCCACAATTCCACTCCATCGAGGGCCATAGCTTCAATTAAACCATCGGTAATTAAGTCTTTCTTTCTACCTCCATCCATGTCCTTTTGGGCCTTCCCCTTGCTCTTTTAGAGCCTTCAACTTATACCAATGCACTCCTAACTGACACAGTTCTTGGTCTCCGTTGCACATGGCCAAACCATCTAAGTCTACTTCCCCTCATCTTATTACCTATTGGTGTTACTCCTAAGTTCCCTCAAATGCATTCATTTCTAATTCTATCATTCCTCGTCTTGCCACTCATCCATCTCAACGTTTTCATTTTAGCTACACTAATCCTATGAACATATTGTTCCTTAACTGCCCAATATTTTGTCCCATAAAGTGTGGCTAGTCTTATAGCTATCTCCTTCCAAATGTATGGAGCTCCTAACAGGAGTTTTTAGTCCACCACCCTTCAGGCTCAGTCCCATATTTAACAGCTATAATTTGACGCCATAAACAAATCTCCAAACCCATTTCCCTAGAAGGGCTTTATTAGCTATTTCGAGATTTCTGATGTCTACTTCCTCTTCATTGTAGGGAGAAAGACTTCCACCCAATTTAGAAGGGGAAACTTCCTGGAACCACCTCCTCCTTGCCACAGAAAATCTCTACGAAGCCTATCTATCTTATGAATCACAGATTTCAGGCAGAGAAAGAGAGACAGGTAGTAAAGTGGCAAATTAGACAAAGAAGTCTGATCGATCAGATTCAGCCTACCGCCAAGAGACAAAAGATTTAGCATCCACTCTGAATTTTTATAAGAAAGTTTACTAAAATTATATTACCACTATATAGCACTGGGGGTATGGCAGATGCAAATGCACGTGGAGCAAGGAGGGAATAAAGAGAAACAAGAGAGAGAGAGACCCAGAGGGGAGAGCAAAGGAAGGAAAGGTGGGGGTAAACAGGTGCGTGCTACAGAAAGAGAGCCTGGAATAGTGGGCAACGCATCCTCATTGTTTCCCTTGTTGACACCCACCCAAGTCCCCAATCTATCTTCTTCTTTTTTGTGGGCTGAAATCCTAACATGAGCCGATGCCAAGGTATTCCAAAATGGTTACATAACGGAAACGGTGATAACCATTATGCATTATGGAAAAAAATGGCCTATAATGGCCAAAAAATGTTTCTTTTCAAGAAAAAGGATATAATTGCCCATATCGTAACAGTAACAGCGGTGGCATTATGGTCGCCTTTACCATTATAGAATACCTTGGCTGACGCATCAAATGTCTGAAGTATATATCACACAGTTATCAAGGTGGGCCACACGGAGTCTTTGTTACAGTCTCCCTAATTAGACTCTGCATGTGAGCTGAAGAGGAGAGGTTGGTATGGGCTATTTGAAGTGGAAGGAAATGGGTGCAATCTATAATCTTTAATTAGCTACCATTAGAAAGGGAAAAATGTCAGAGAGAGAGAGAGAGAGAGAGGGAAAGAAAAAGAGCAAAGTGGTGTGAAGGATGCTAGTGTTTTTTATTATGGTCAAGAATAAAGTAAGCTTTTCTCAGGAAATAAGAGCAGCAGATATGCATCACATATGGTTCTTATTGAATTTTAAGGGGCAGCAAGGATATTTGGGCAGAAAGATGAAACTATCTGCCCAAAGTGGCTATCATTTTTCTGGCCAAAATTGCCACAAATTAAATCATAACAGACTTCCTGATTGATGCTCACCCAAACACTTTGTTTTGGCTGAAACCAAACCAAAAGAGACTACTGCTAGGATGATGATAAGGACACTGATGCTTGAATGGGGATACAACTCTCCATTCCTTGAAATTTAGGATATGGAGATTGCTATCCAAAACATGCTATTTATATTCTATTTGTTTTTAGTTGATTAGATAATGTATTGTTTTTTAGTCTTCAATCGAGAATTTCGAAGACATTCAGGTTCTTCCATATCAATCAAAATCCTAGCATCATTGCCTTGGATAACATTTTGAAACTATAACCAATCTAACATTTGAAAGCACCATAATGATCTATCAAACGTACTTTGCATCCTAGAATTTTGCTTGCAGTAAATAGAGATGAAAAAAAAAAAAAAAGAAGAAGAAGAAGGAATTGGCAATTAAATAGAAATGAAATTTATTTGCTTGCCTTCTTTCTCACAAACATGGGGTCTTTTTCAGATAGTGGCGGAAGAAGCAAGGAAATTATATCAGTTCTCCTCATGATCTTGACTGGTAAAGGTAACTGCAAAATGAGAATAATTCAATCAGCATTTCAGTATTCTGTTTGAGGACTTTGAGAACTATGCAAAGAAAAGGGTTAGAAAACCCGCTCAGTCACAGATAGATTTTCAGCTGATGGAAGAGTATCTACACTCCCAGTTCAGATAACCTAACAGTGTTGATAACAAAATCAGATATTTGATGTGGGGCAACCCAAACCCAACCAACTCACACAAATACGCGCTTTACACTATACATGAGGCATATGCATATGATGATCCCAACCATTCATTTGTCAAGGGCAAACCAACAAATGGAACGTAGACAAAATCACAAGATGATCTTGTGATTTTTTGTAACTAATTTGGATTGTATGATCACAATGATTTTGGTTAGTTGGATTTAGGGAGAATTCCCCCTAACTAAACCACACACACACACACACCCCACCCCCCCACCCCCCACAAACATATTTCAACACTCTCTCAAGTTGGACCATAAACACCACAGATGCTCCACTAGAAAACGATATCACAAAACTGACAAGAATGAATGGCTTTTGGTAAGAGCACAGGCTAACTGGTTTTGGGAGGAGTCATGAGACAGATAAGACCAATAGCAATCTTTTCACAAACAAAGTGGCAGTCAACCTCAATGTACTTGGTGTTTTCATGAAAAACAGAGGAAAAGTGGAGTGTCGTCTGGTTATCACAAAAAAAAAGAGAAATTGGCATAGTTGCAATAATACCAAGGTCCAAGAAGAACGACGGAAGCCAAAGAATAACACACATAGCATGGCCCATAGAGAGACACTCAACCTCCGTAGATGAACGAGTGACAACGGATTGTTTCTGGCTTTTCCACAAAATAAGATTTCTGCCGACAAATGTACAGAAACCAACAATTGAGCGGCGATCATTTGATAACCTTGCCCAGTCAGCATCACAATATGCTTGCATGTGAAGATGCCCATGACTAGAGGATGGAATACCCTTGCATGGGAAAGATTTTTAAGTAGAGAAGGATGCGATAAACCGCTTCAAGATGATATTAGTGAGGAGTCTACATAAATTGACTGACAAGGCTCAGCATAAGCATTATCCGAGTCGTGTCATTGAGAAATAAATCAGTTTGCCTACAAGTGGCCAATAGTGCTCAGGATGAACAAGGGGCAGACTCTGCAGAAGTAAGATGATGATTGACCTCGACAGGGGTGTCAGCGGGCAGAAAGCTAGAGCTATACACGAACCGAGTTAGCTCGGTTAGCTCGCTCAAATCAACTCGAAAAAGCTCGATTCGACTCGGTTCGAAACTGAGTTCAAGCCGAATCGAGCTGTTTTTTTAGCTCGAAAAAATTTCGAACCAAGTTTGAGCTTGCCTAAGCTTGACTTGACTCGGATCGAACGCCAACTCGAATCGAACTAGTTCGGTGACTCGGTTATTGTGATATTGATGATGCTCACAGAGTGTTTGATGAAATGACTCAACGAAATGTCAGCTAGTGGCAAGGAAGGTATGGATATGAAATAAATACCCTTGCGTCTTGATTTTGATGTTGTCTATTAAGTGTTTGATGAAATACCTGCAAAATCACTGATGTTGTTTTATATACAGTGAGAAATTGAAGGTGCACTCCATGTGTTTGTGAAAATGCCGCAGAGGCAAACTCGGCTCGATCTAGGCTCGAACTGGCCCGAGCTGCTGACCGAACCAACCCGAGTTGGCCAGTCAGGCTCGAGGACCAAGCCGAGCCGAGTTCGAGCTGGGGTCGGCTAGTGGCCGAGCCGAGTTGAGCTGTGCCAAGCTCGACTCAGTTTGACTCATGTACACGCAAACCGAAAACCCATCATAATAATTTTACAAAGGTTGTCAAGAGTGTACTTGTGTTGAGAGATAAAGATTCCTGCCTAAGACCGGGTAACCTCAATACCAAGAAAATAACACAACTGTCCAAGATCCTTGATTTCAAATGACAAGGCAAGAAAGTCCTTGGTAGATGAATGTTCCAGATCATCATACACGTGCCTCGTGTACCGTAAAGATGGTAGAAGCATAGAACTTTTGGTGTTTCCCTGGGCATTGGATCGCCTCTTTTATAATCTAACCTTTCAATGATTGGGGGGGCCTTTCAGAATACGGATTACTTGCACGTCGGGCCCCATCAACAACAGGCAATTGGCCTCCTCTCTGTTCAACGAACTCAGCCATCCAATCAGTAAGCCCTTTTTCCCACTGTAGATGAAGCATTGGCTATATTTTATTTTTAACCATGGAAACAATCGGACAGCAAGGACCCCGTCGGTGGCATTTTCTGCAGCATCACCGCCCATCCACGGTGGGGCCTACTAGATGAACGGTCTAGATCAATGGAAGGTGGGCCCTGCCTCAACGGTATGCTGGCACAGACTAAATTGCCGGGGACAATCCATCATCTTATTCTTTACTAATTTTTATTTTTCCTTGGCATGAGAAGATATTATACAGAGAGAAAGATCCAACGGCTGAAATCAGCATCAGGTAATAAACTAGAGGACACCATTCACAACCCTCTTTTCTCTTCTGAAGTGTGTAATGTGTATGAATAAAGATGTAGGTAGGTATCAAAAATGGGGGGTGAAAATATCAATTCCCACAAAAATAGAATGACCCAGTTGAAAGATATGTGTAAAAATCCGTCCACCCAGTTGATAGTACAGCCCAGAATGAACCAAAAAAAAAAAAAAATGTTGCAAAAACAGACCCTGAAAACACAAGTTCTTTAGTGAAACAGAGGCTAATGAGATTCTACTAAAAAATAAAGTGAGAACTCTGCTGTTAGCATTACCTCAGGAGGGCTGCTGGCGGGAATCCAGACGCAAGCAGTTTCAGAGACGACAGCCCTGAGGCGTTTTGCAGCAGGAGGAGAAAATGGAAAGGGGATTTATTTGATACTCTGGCAGAGTATGACTCTTGATACGCACGCACTCAGAAATTGGATACAGTGCATACATTAAAACTCAAACAAATGGAGAAGCTGTTTTAAACACTGTCGCTGAGAGTGGAAGTAAAAATATCAAGTGGAAAAGTAAGAAAGAAATAAGGTAAGGGAAGAAGAGAGTAATAGGAAAGAGAGCGAGTTCGTGACTCGCAGTTGACTCGGGCATTCGAGTTTTGAAGTAAAAATATCTACTTCAACTTTCTAGTCGTCGGTTCGAGTGAATACGAGTTTTGTCGGGTTGAATCGAGCTTGAGTCGATTCATCCATCGGGTGAGTTGACTCAAATTCTTATGATTTTACGTAAATTTCTATTTAATTTCAACCCATTATCGTTGTTCTTATGTGGATCTAAATCTAAACTGTAAATCACATTTGATTTGAATCCGATGGAATTGAAATGCATAGCGATTCGATCCTACCTTATATCTAGATTAATCACCCGTAAATTTCATAATTGAGATTTGTACTGTGATTTTAATTGTGTAACTTTCTTTTACTTGGTTTAGGATTTTGATCATGCAATTCATTTTTGCCTCCAAAATTAGATTGAAGGGATTTCAATTCCAACACGGGGATTCACTTTTCAAGCTTTCCTTAATTATAATAGCTAAGTTTAATTCATTTAATTTTGTTAATTAACTTAATATAGTACTTTTGCTCAATTTACATGTATCATCTTCCAATATATTTGATTATACATGTTAAATTTAGTTTGTGTAATTCTTTCCTCCAACTTGTTAATTATTACAAATGCTTTACACACTTTATAAACCAACTTGAGTATTCATATATGTATGGACTGTAGCATGTTTATTGTACAAATTGTTAATATTATCCAAATGTGAGTAGAGCAATTTACATGTGATTGGGTATCAATGAGTATTGATGATGTATGTAAAGTAAGGGTCTATTGGGATTCACGTATAGTATTGTACTGCACTGTAAAACTGTCCCGTCATGGTATTCGTGACACTACAGCGTGATAGCCTCTGTGTTGTGATTACCATTCACACTGTTTGGGTTAGAGTACACTTGTATACGTAAACATTGTGGATTTCCAAAGTCAATGTTTGGGAGTGGAGTCTTCTTCGTACTATCAGATATTCGGATTCCTTAGCTAGCGGTAGCAAGAGAGAAGATCTGCTAGAACAAGATCATGACATAGACGATGAGGATGGGCGTGCAAGACAAGATCCGCTGGAACAGGATCATGACATAGATCATGAGAGTGGGCGTGTGAGAAAAGATCTACTGGAACAACCACACGAACGAAGCGTGCATCTCTTTTTGTACTCTCACCAAAATCCCTTATTGATCTTAGTAGAAGAGGATTTCTCGCATATAGAGCACATATCGCTCTGGCTCATTGATTATGAAAACCATGGAAGTGAAGGCCTTATTCACAGAGCAGTACGCTAATTCCCCTGCTTTTGCGAATCCTTACTGTCATTGCCTCGTCCACTTCAAGATACAAAACGACAGTGGGAGATCGTTGTAGTTCGTCCTCACACTAGGAGTGATGTTCACGCTGATTGAGTGTCGATCTGATGGTTCTGGTGCGATCACGGGTGACATCAGGTCCATCATTCTAGAAGTTCTCAAATTTCGAAAACTTCCGGAGTCCAAAGCGTCGTCAATCTCTGCCTTTTCGTCACTGTAATCGAGGGAGACTTAGTGTTCTTCGTCTTTATAACTTTCGCATATTTGCTTCAGCTCCTGAATTATTTCCTTGGAGAGATCATCATCTTCATCTTCGCCGAAGAAGAGATCGAAGCTGGCGCAGCGAGCTCGCTTTGCTTTATGGAAACTCGAATTTGAAAACTGGAAAGATCGAGATCGCAAGAACATCGATCTGAACGACAACGATTGCTCGGATTGCCGAAGGAATCGACACATGAGGGTGTGATGGCAACAACTTCTTCCTGAAAGATAAACGAAGGAATAAGATCCATAGAAGCAATAATTGCATTAAAGAATAGTTTTTTTCTTATTCTCTCTGTTGTGGCAGTGTAGTGCAATGAAAGCACTGCACTGCTGGCTGCATTGGACTATGACGATCGAGACGCGTGGAGTCTGCAAAACAGTTCGGTGACGTACTCGGCCGGGTCGTGCACCACGTGTTGATAATTCAATCCAAATGCAGTGAAATGTACTTTTTATTAAAATATACAGTGTTGTACCATCTGGGCCCAGCATCCAAACACGCCTTAGAGTGATGGTTTATATGTATTTTAGATATTAGATTTATTGTGTGGTATGTATTGCCACTTAAAGATTATTTGATGGTATTATTTTGAGGTTCGTTGAATTAGTGGTCGGTTGTGAATGGGTTGAATGTTATTTAGACGTAAATTTATCATCTCATGGATTATTTGTGACAATGTGGCTTATGTATTATATTTTTTTGCTGTGTCCTTAAAAGACTTGATGTCGATGTGATTTATTGGAAGGACTATTTATATTTAAACTATGTATAGACTTGTGATATTAATGGATACATGTTGAATCATGAGTGACCACTAGTTTTTGAGGTTTATATAAATGAAATACTTTAGATATAGTCTCATCAATCAGTGATAGTAGTATGGGACATCGTGCTCGAGTTGTCAACCTATATTGAATTGCGTGCACTCCCATAGTAACCCTTAAGTTTACATTATGTGAATGTTTTAAAATTTTACTAATAATCATTAAGTTAATTGTGCATAAATGGTACATAGGCGTTATTTGGTGCATGCTCAACCCTTATTTCATTTTGAATTAGTCAACTATTTGAAATGCCCATTCTCTTGCATAAATGGCTAACCATTTGAATAGTTCATTCACTTATTTTTTTTCTCAGTTAGATGTGTATCCTTAAGTTGATTGCATTCATACATAAATATATTAATCAAAATTAAATAGCGCAATCAAATGTTATGGTTGTTTGTGTTATATTGGTGAAGAATGGATTGTATCTCCTTGTGATATGTTTTGAATTATAGTTGTTCATGTCATACTTGTGAGGTGTAGACTATATCTTCTCATGTGTTATGTGTGAATTGTAGTTTAGTTATTTTAGTTTCTTATATCGTATTTGTATATTTTAAAATGAATATTGTATTTCACTGAGTTTTATTTGAATATTACTATTACCCAATATAATGCCTTTGTAATCTTGGGGGTATACCTAACTGCGATAGCCACTGATGCTATCAAATCATATTCAATTGGCGCAAAAGGTGTAAATGATGTGTGGTATAACGCTCATGTGAAGCATGAGGAGCTAGATGATCATGCAATTATAAATTCATTACTTTTTAGATTTCTTTCATAATTGCTTTTTAGATTTATTGTATTTGCGTGTATCTTGAGTCATTGGTTTGTATAAGCTCTTTAGGCAGCGATTTAAATATTTTTTTTAAGACGTGTAATTTAGATTATTCATTTATGCTTGATTTATTTTTTCTATCATTGTGATGCTCACTTATAAAAAATATAATTGTGAAATTATTGTGAAGTTTGGATCATTATTGAATATGAACACTCTAAATTTTGGAAAAATAGGTACTAAATTCAAGTTATGAAATTCGGAACATTACAAATTGAAATTCAAATATTTTTATCTGGGTAAATGAGAGGAATTGGAATGCATTGAAATTTTCATTATATTAGCAGGATTGCATATGATTTTTCGAATAAGTTTTAATATATTAAATTAGTGTATGTTTGTGATATTTATTAGAATAATCACAATATGGTCATCGAAATTGCATACTTTCGTAAAAAATAAGGAAATTTTGAGCCTTAGGTGGGCCACAACTACAAAGATTACGAACAAACAACTTACCAGCAATTTTTTGCCGTCCATTTAGATAGCCAACCTCTGGACAGTTTAATCATTATATCAATGTATTTTAGTGACATAACTAATAATTACATTGTTTCGGAGTATCATCAACATACCACGTGTATGATGGATATGCATGTTTGTTTACTTACAAAGGGAACTAGAAAAAACATTTAATACCATTTACATCCAGAATCATTGTCAGTAATTTTTCTTTTATAAGTTCATTTACTCTTACTCTCATTTCATTTCATTGTCCTACATTTTTTTTCCCATCCAAACATACTTTAAATGTTATTTATCTATAGTTACTTTGAATTTGTACCATTTAATTAAAAGTACTTTTTAAAAAAAGTGGGTTGAATAAAAACTCAAAATAGTAAGCCCCTTAAATTAAATATGATTTAAAGATTTTTAGTAACATATTCTGCTCCCTAAGTACAGTAGGGTCCTCGCACTAACTAGGTGACGCAGGGATGAACATGATGAGGTCAAGCACCGTCTTCCTCAGGAGGATAACTGTAACGTCTTAAATTTCCACTGTTTTAGATTTTCGAAAATCCTTGAATTTTTTATTATTGACTTATATTATCACTTACTGACCATTAATACTCAATGTTAGTTTACATGCGACTGGTACTGACGAAGAACCGTACAAATTCAGTCAGCACTTGTAAAATGCAACCCTCCCAAAGCTGAGACGAGTAGGGGTCAAATCTTAATTAACAAACCAAATTAATCCCGTTACTCATTTATCCTAAAAACCAACGGTACTGACGAAGAACCGTATAAATTCAGTCAGCACTTGTAAAATGCAACTCTCCCAAAGCTGAGACGAGTAGGGGTCAAATCTTAATTAACAAACCAAATTAATCCCGTTACTCCTTTATCCTAAAAACCAATGGTTTAGGGTTATTAAGACAGAATCGTCATTTTTGTTAATTATGAATAGACCACACTATGAACATAGTTAATCCAAACCTTAATCACCGCGCACAAGAAATCTTGCTACCTAATTCATTCAAGAAATTCATTGATTATCCAACGAGCTCTAAACCGCTCATTAGTGGGCCACTAGTTCAAAAACTATAGAATAATATCCGTCTTACTGGACTCGACGTCCATCACGGGAGTCGTACATGGGTAATATCCAGAATCATTCAACTTGAGCCGAGGGACGAGTGCATGAGAATTGTAAATACCCCAAAGGAATAAGCTGAAACTTAAGCGAATTGGGTCGTCCACTCTTACGCAAAGTTGAGAATTTCGGACCGTCGGTTTACGACCAAACTTCACATGTACAGTAAGGATATTTCCCCACACATATTCGCATAGCCGCGACCCCGATCAACTATCGGTGACCGTTGAACATACTTATAATCATATCCGTCGATCAACGCATCCAAATGACGGGCCGATCATATCCATGCGTATATCGTCATTAGGGCTGACTATCCTACAGTGTATATCGATATGTACACCCCATAGTGAGCCCTAGAGGTTAGAAAAACCTTCCCATAGTGCTAGTATAGTAAAAACCTAACCCTTCGGGCCATTTATACCGACACTATATAGGGGCTTCATTTGGGCACCCCATTCTCCCCATACGAATTTCAACAAGAGAAAATGAAATAAATGCATAAGAGAAAGAGGAGAAGAGAGGAGAATGAGAGAGGGAGAGCTTCGAAGTATAAGGGTTTGTGCATATTAACCCTCTCATTTCATCTATAGCAACATTGTTCTTCATTGGTGTTGATTTGGCGATGATTGAAGGCAAATATTGAGTTATATTTGTAGGTTTAAGTCTTTTATTTAATTCCTTCAAATTCTTACAAACTTACATGCTTACTTAGGTTCTCGACGATCTTTCCCCAACGCCCAAATCTTACGAACACTATGAATTGGGCGGAACGTTATAAGGTGCATACTATTATCCTTAGGTGACATATTACCAATTATAGGATGAACTTAATGATTTTAGATGCTAGATTGATATGCATGTGTAGATTTTAAAAGATTCTATCTAAGAACCTGTTTAATGTGTATGCCTAACATGCATGCAAAGATAAATTGATGCTTTGATCAATCTTAAATGACGTTTAGGCCTGAGAATTTTGCTTCATGTTCACCTTTGCATTTGATTTTTAGCATGATTTTCTATACTTTTGTATGTCTGCATTTCCTGTATTGTGAACGATATAAGAAATTTTCGTCTCTTAGAAAAAAATCCAATTTCATGTACATGCATATCTAATTTTTGCTGCTAGGAGTAGTTTGCATTCATTTTGATATTCTGAAAATTATGTCTTGACTGCTTGTGTGTTATATTCTATGAATATTTGATGAGAAATCATGACTATCTTAATATGTTAAGAATTGAAGCCATTTTGTCTGGGTTGGTTAGGAACCTATAAATTACGAGGGCAGCTCCGTCGGTTGGGCTATCCCGAGACTAGACTGACCAATTTGGGCGAATTTGTATGTATGACAGTAGTGAAACTACATGGGTTGCTTTTACCCGATGTCATGCAATACGTGCTCGCCTAAATTTGGACGGTTGAGTCCACCAATTGACCAACCGTGTTTGTTAATCATGTTTGCTCACACCTATTTGAAACCTGAAACACCCCTTGCCCACTGACAACAGCTAGAAATTAATCCACAGTCTCGTAAGCCGGGCATGGTGAAATGGGACAGTATGTCCGAGCTGTCGGCCTACGCTAGGGTGACGAGCCTCCCGGTAGTGACTGTGAGCAATCCCACTTCCCAGCATTCCCCACATGCTTGCAATTGGGGGTGGGGACCCCGATGAGATTAAGGATCTCGAGGTCCTGGCCTTGCGCATTGAGGGGTTTGGGCCTCGCAAATGGACGAGGGCATTGATATTGTCGGGGTGTACCAGTTTCCCAAACCCATTGGATGAACGAAATTAACTAAATACTCGGCTAACATTATTCATGCATCGCATTAGATATGATTTGACGACTCGGCAGTTGGGGTCACAATGAGGGAGTGTTGGTCATGCGTGACCGTGAGACGAAGTCGCTTGAGGGAGTGTTGTGGATGAGGTCATGCATCAAACATAACTCATGCATATGCATTAACAAAGACTAGTTAGTGATTTATGAATGTGTGCTTTTCATTAAATTCATCATGAAATTGTTATATGATGTAACTTATGTCTAATAGCACCCACTGAGTTAGCTACTCACTCCTACTCTGAGACGGTGTTTTAAAACATCAACCAGACACGTCATTAGATGCAGATGAGGCGGAGCTTGACGAGCTGAGTGGAGTTAGCATGGATGAGGAAGAAGAGCTTCCTTATTTTCAGACTTTCGGTGGATCCTTCTAGTATGAGTTCGGGCTACCGCGGGATATGGGCTAGGGCTCTAGTTACTTTGGGTCATGTATGGGTGGGACTAGTTCCCTATCTAAATGATTTTGGATTTGTGGTTTGGATATTTTTATATTTAATGGCACTTGATACTGCTTTATGACTTACTTATGCTTCATGCCTTGCTAAATTTTCATTATTTATGAGATCATCTAAATGTAATTAAAATATGAAGTCCATCAAAGCACCTGGGAATTCGGGAGCCAAGTTTCTACACGGACCCTGAAAACCTGGGGTGTTATAATAATTATTCCGAATCCATGAAATTTCTCTAGACTCCTCATAGAGGCTTCTCGAATCCACGAAAAAGAAAACAAGAAAAATAAAAAATATATATATATATATAATTTGAAATTGATTAATTAATAAAATAAACGAGTTCATAACCTTTTAAATAGAGATACCAAGCAACTAGAGAGATATCAAAAGCAAGTTACAACTAAAACTCCTAAAAATCGTAACTTACTATAAATAGTAAACTTACAATTTATAGGCAGTCATAATTTCTACTAGTGCGCAAGGTTTTTGGCCAAAAATAGTAAGTGTCATATTTTGCTTCACCAAGTTGTTCTCCTAATTATTATAAGCTCTTTTCACATTGAGCGCAACTCCTAATAGATGAAGAGTTATAATCAAACTAAAACTTACTATTTATAGTAAAAACATAAAATAGAAACGATCATTGATATGGGGATATTTTGCAAATCTGGCTTGCACAACCTGGTGTAGTATAGCAGGGTTGGGTGGCTAAAGTAGCTCGTTCTACCCCATATGCCGGATAACTCATTTCAGATTGTGAGATACGCCTATCTACGGACCGTGCCTTTTCTGATCCATCTTGGCCACAAACTGTCCGCAACTGGCTCTACATCACCAGGTCACACGTGTAAATTGATATTCCACAAATCGATGTACTGTCCATCCAACTTGCACGTCTGGCCCATTTGATGAGGGGTTCACTCTACTTTCAGGCTAAAATCATGGCACAAGATGGCCCACCTAATGAACGACTGCATCTCTCCATGAGTGCAGCGGTCAGACACTACTGCGAGTACAAATGCGGGTTGAGCGCTTGCAGTACTCCATCAATTTCAGGGGCACGCATCTTTGTAACCGTCAAAACTGCGGTTCGTTGCCGTCTAACAACACTCCAAAAGCCTATGTCACTACTCATGCCTCGCCACACGGGGCCCACAGTGGAGTAGCCGGATAATCAAAACCACCGAATTTCACGCATGGACTAGGTACTCCCCCCTCCTGTTTGGAGCTGGAGACAGAGGGCCACCGAGGGGTCACCGTGATGTATGAATTTTATCCACGCCGTCCATCCAGTTTTTCATATCATTTTAGATAATAGGCCCAAAAAATAACAAATATCAAAGTCTCAAATGGGCCACACGGTGGGGATTAAATTCTTACCGTTAAAAAATTGTTAGGGACCACGGAAGTTTTGGATCAAGATGATATTTATTTTTTCACTTCATCCAGGTGTATATGACCACATCAACAGGTTGGATGGAAAATAAACGACACGGTGGACCCTAAGAGGGTTTCAATGGTGGGTGTCCTTAGCACTGCTTCTTCCTTTGGTGTGGTCCACTTGAGCCTTTAATCTACCTTATTTTTGGTCCAATATTCTAAAATGATATGGAAAAGTGGATGGACGGTGTGGATAAAAGTCATAATTCACGGTGGACCCTCAGTGACCCTAGGAGCCTCCGCCTGTCCCCAGCTCCGAACAGGCGTAGTACCTAATCCGCGCCACAGCTTTCACGGTGATACTCCAAGTGGGCCACAGCTAAAAAACTTACACTGAACGGATGATTCTAATCATTGATAATCAACAGTCAGGATCATCCTCTGAGCATGATTTTAGGCCATTCAAAAACCACCCAAAAGATGGACGGTTCCGATCATCCAGACATATCTGATAGTTGGCCGCAGAGCAAAACGTGCGGATGACCCTGAGTGACCACATAATCAAAACGAACTCCAAACCCTCCAAAATACTCATGACGTGGGCGTAACCGTCCATTGCTAAATGTGCGTGCATACGTGCGAAAAAGGCCTCACCTGTATATATTTCAATCGATCTTACACCGTTCAAAAGACAAGGAGAGCTTCCCAGCTTCCTCACAGAAGATCGGGGCGCATGCAAATCAAAGCGCAAAAGGAAGCACGAGCTGGTTTGTGCAACTGCAATGGCCAGAGTCGCTTGTATCCAACACTTCAGGTTTCTCAGGTGGGTGGGCCACACACATTGAAACTGAGCTGGTTTCACTCTTGGGCCTTAATGTTGAGATGGTCCGATGATCAGAACCACACGTCTTGGCTGCGATCCACTACAAGCTGCGGTGAGAAACACAGCATGTATGACTTTGACCACCGTTCCGAGTAGTTAAACGTGGATCGTTGAAGACAAAATTTCAACGACTCACATTCAACTCAATAAATCAATGGTCTAGATCATCATTTCAGTGGGATTATCGGATCAAATGCCAAGACATTTCTAGTCATTGGACCATCTCTGCATGTGGCCCATCCGGCTGGCGACATATGATTCATGAGATTTAGCATTGGGACACCCAATCGATAAGGCCCACCAATGAAAGGCCCACGTAAATGGAATGATGAACAGGCCAACTATACGTTGGACGATCGGAACCGTAGATTGGGCATTACGGTGAACGAGCCACGGTTTGAAATTCTCGTCAATTGTTCACAAGGTGATCCTGACCATTGATTGGTAGAATTCAAGAGGACGGTTGAAAGCAAAGATAGTCAACCGTCCTCACTCAACTTGAAAAGGTCCACAAGCCAACGATTGTGATCAATCCGCGCCGATGGTCTAGATCGTGGCCTATAGATGGTCTTATCCAACGGATAGATGAATTAAATCATCCCAACATGGATGAATCTGGGCCCCACACATCTCAACACTTGGCTCCTTTTCTTGTTTTTCAGGGCAGTGGCGTCGAAAAGTTACCACGGCGAAAGCTCGATCTGCGGGTCAAAAGAAGTGGCGCGCAGAGAGAGATGCGGATCGGAGAGGATCGACTGCCACGTGGATAGTCCCGACAGACAGACGTGGGTCCCACATCAACGGACAGGATTTTACCATCCAAAGGGCCACGAGAAGATCATGGACGACGTACCAATCGAAGCTTTTAACAAGTGCATGGATATTCACCCTTTCTCATGTAGCAAAGATGTGCGCGCTCTCTCCTCTAACGAATAACGTAATCGGAGCTTATACATTGTATCTCGGTGTATCTTCGAAAGCTACCGAACGGGAAAAGCTCTTGTACTCTGGCAATGTGTAATGGATGCTACACAGGCACTTATATTTAACATATAAATTGCATATGGGGCATACAGTTCATTCAAGATAAACTGTCCAAATCATGGTCCCAGATGTATCATAGACTAAAAATTGCGGCCACTTGATTATCTGGGACCGGGGGACACTTATTCGACGGTTAAGAATGAAACATATCGGATGGACCTGTTTCAGCAAGCAAGTGCCCAATAATCAGTGGCTAGGATTTTTCAACTAATCTGATTTTGGCAGCGTGGTCCCCCAACTTAGTTTTGGGATGGTCTGATATTTGGGGACGCAGCTTGGGTGGATCTAGTTCCGGGACTGTGGGGCCTAGTGTGATATATTTGTTTTATATCCACACCGTCCATCCATTTTGCCAGTCAATTTTAGAGCATTAATTAAAAAAATAGAGTAGATCCAAAGGATACATTGATGATTGAATACTCACTAATGAAAACTCACTAGGGCCAACCCTAATGTTTACTTCCCATCCAACCTGCTGATAAGGTCACAAGGACCTGGATGAAGGAAAACATACATATCAACTTGATCTAAAACTTTTGTGCTCCAGAGAAGATTTTAATGGTGGGAGTTCAATCACCGCGGTTTCCTGTGGTGTGTGGTGTGGTCCACTCGAGATTTGGATCTACTTCAGCCTAAAAATGAACCAGAAAAACTGATGGACGGTATGGATATAAAACACATGCATATTGGGCCCCACAGTCCTTGAACCAACGAGCTGGGACTGGACAATTTAGAAGTCTGTTTTTGGCGGGCGGCTCCATCCCAACTTGTGCCTGTAGTGTGGCCCACATGAATATGAATTGGACTGCTTTTTGGGATCCAATGAGAATACGATGAAGCCACCTTATGAGCCGATTGCATAGCATGCACACACCACGGCCGGCACCACACGTCCATCGGAAGTTGGACCCGCATTGCTAGAAAGATAGTTTGTTTGGACGGTAAGCGGATTGGATGGGGTATCTCACACCTGCTATATAGCTGCTTTAGTGCACGACACGGTTCAAAGTAGATCAAAGTTACCCCCACAGTGATGTATTTATTATATCTATACTGTTCATTTATTTTTTAAAGTTCATTTTAAAGCATTATCCAAAAAATAAATCATATCATAGATAATCTTGACCACACCACAAATAGCAGGAAGATAATGATTTTCATAGTTAAACAATTCATAGGCCCACTATATGTTTATTTTCCATCCAATCTGTTTATAAGGTCACAAACACCTTAATGAAGAGGAAAAACAAATTTCATATTGATCCAATATTTTTGTGACCCCGAAAAAGGTTTTAATGGTAGACGTTCAATCCCTACTGCTGTTTGCAGTGTGGTTCACTTGATATTTAGATCTATCTTATTTTTAGTCTCAAACCTTAAGATGAGTTCGCCAAATGAATGGACGGTTTGGATATAACACATACCTCATGATCATACCTATAGAACTTGTTGACATCAATAGAGCAGCTATTCCGCTTCCGTTTGGACGAGGATTGCGTGGTGTCTCACGCACCGCTGACCTCCCCATGTGCTGGCGTGGCAAAGTCTACACGCCTCACCATGATTTATGTGTTTTATGACGTCCATCGATTCATTTTAAGATATCATTTCAGCACATAAACCAAAAAATAAATCCGATCCAAAGCTTAAGCAAACTACATTATAGAATAAAAATAAATAAATCAGATCCATCGGGTCTTGCCCTTACATGGGTGGTAAACTTTTAGGAGTTTCAACACCTGGAGGGTTCGAGTACCCATGGATGGTAAAATCCCACTACGTGTATGGTGGTGTGTGCATAGTGACACTCATAAATGGACCATAACTATTGATATGGGTACCGTTACAAGGTGCCCAATATATTAATCTTTATTGAAACGGGCTATGAGATGCACAACATATCAATCTTTATTGAAACGGGCTATTTGAGGTGAACTGTCACATTTATTTGTTTTAGAAAAAAACGCGCACTTTTAGTTCAAAAATAAATTTGTAAGAAAAAAATTACTATTTTTAATAGTTTTCTAATTTTAGAGTTTATTTTATTCTTTTTAAAAAATAACTTATAATTATGCTAGTACTCTTATAATAAAAGTTTATTTGAAATTTTTATTTTTATAAATTAGACTCTAGGAGAGTTTTATTATAATTATTACTTTCAATAGTTAGAATTTTTATGAATACAATTTTTATTTTTTTTCCCCCATAGATTTGAGAAGTCTACGAAAAGAGCCCAGAAAAGCATGATTACCCTTGAGGAAAATAGTAACCAATCTCATCACGTTTATCCTTGCACATCCGATCCCCTTAGAAATGGATGGCTGGTGTGAATATAACACATACATCGTGTTGGGTAAACATAACTTTGACAGGTAAATACACCATGGTAGTCCACACAATCCGCTAAGTGGTTTGGCTGGTGAACTCACGCCAGCCAGCTACCTGGTGTCAAAACTATGTGGCCCACCATGACGTCTGTGTTTTCATCACGTACACTTATTTTGCCACTTACTCTAGGCACAAGCCCAAAAATGAGGCAAATGCAAGATCATGAAATGTGAGAATTGGATCCTCGCCGTTGAAAACTTTTGAGGGTTACGGATGTTTTGGAATGTAAAAACGATATTTGCATTTTCCCTTCATTCAACCTTATGAATATGTTCATTGATAGATAAACATCAACTGTGGACCTTAAAGAAGGTTTCAACATTGGAATTGTTTTTTGGCATAATCCAATTGAACTTTTGACATGCTTAAATTTTAGATTCATAACTTAAGGCCGTGTTTGGACAATGATATTAAGTTGTATTAAATAGGATTGTATTATTAGTCCAACTTTGAAATTTGGAATGACATGTTTGGGAGGAGTATGAGATGAGATTAAAATTAACTTTGTAGGCTTAGGAAAATGAGCCTTGCATTGGAAAGTGTGAGATGAGATTACTAATCCTAGGTATCATGGATTTTTGCTTCATCCAGGTTCAATCCAAATGCAATCTAAAAGTAAATTTTGGGATTTATTTTCTTAACGCATACATTTCAAATATAATATTTAAAAATATGCCATAAGCCTAATCCAGAGACAATACCTTACATATGCATTTGTGATAATTTTTAAAATTCCATCTACCTTAATCCCACCTAATGGCTGGCCAAACAGGCCCCGAATGATCTGAAAAATTGGATGAACGGTGTGGATAAAACACATACATCGGGTGAACTCACGTAAGTTTCACAGCGTGTTTGGTCAGCGGGCAAACCACGTGCATTTCGGAAATCCAAAGTGACTTGCAAGGACATTTTCGTCACTCAAAATGTAAAACCGGGGCATTCCAGTAATTCTCGTTGATTTTTTGGACGCCCGCCTCGCGGACCTTTCGTTTGCGATTCCCAGAATTAATACGCTGCTAGAGCATGGAAATCCATATTCATTCACACTCTAAATTATACACGGAATACATTTTCTTCAATCAAAACCATTCAAATCGTATTTGGGTTATAACAACAAAAATCGGACCAAGAAATAATAATCATATCCTCTTTTCATTTACATTAAAATTTTAATCACAGCTGTCCATATTTTGGCTCCGATTGAATAACATTTCAAGTATTTTATTGATGTATGATCAATCATCTATGGGAAACATACTATTGGAATGATTCTAATCGTAGTCACGATATCCCTCGTGTACAATGCCGTATGCATTAATAGGGATGGCAGTACTCTGCCGGAGTATCTATGTTTTTTTTTTTTTTCCCTCTATTCTTTCCTTCCTCCACACAAAGCGGCTTCAGCAGCAGCAGCGGCGGACGCAGAAGGAGAAGCAGGGGCTCGAAAGCCACGGCCCACCTTTCCTTTGATCGAGCGGCCGTGGTTTCTCGATCGCACGGAAACCACTACTCTCGTCTCCACCCATCTCTGTAAGCGATCCCATTCTCTATTTTCTCCCATCCTTTCTTTTTCAACGTTCTATTTATGCTACTGTATCTGGTTTCTGTGTATGCTAAAAAATCCCAATCAATCCCTTACGCCGATTTCTTTTAGGTCAGTATCCGATCTTCCGTTAATACATCTCAGCCGTCGATGGAGGATAGATGTATTGCTAGTTTTTGCTTACTTTGCTCTCAGTTGAGAAGATAATCGCCAGTTGTTTCTAGTTGCTGTTAGGGTTTTCAATGGGCCGGCCCAGCCTGAAGGCCCATGGGCTTGGCTGACATTTCCTGGGATTCGGGTCCACTTGGCCCGGACCCGGTGGATGGATGCGCTAGGCTTGGACTTAGAATCGGTAGATTATTATTATTATTATTATTATTATTATTATTTTCAATCGAGGCCTGGCACAAGCCTCGTTAGTGGCTGATTTACGGATACCGTTGACGGGGTGGGCGTGGATTTATGGCCCACGCGGCAGTCGCAAGCAAATCTGAGGCCAGGATAATAAATGCTCTGCTCACGTGCCCAATTGATAAGCGAGCCTTATTCCAATTACAGTACAAATCTCGTTCTCGGCAATTTGTCGGCCCATAACATTTCTCAGGAAATTTTGAAATTTTGAGTTATTCTCGGGATATTATTGGGAAAATCTTGCTGAACATAAAAATATTTAGACATTTATTGTAAATTAACAAATATATTTAAAAATTAAATATACATTTATATAAAAAACCATAATATTGTGACAAAAACACAATATTTTAAAATCAGAATATTTTGAAAATCTCGCGATAATATTGGTTAGTGTATTTTTGCAATATTATTGCAGAATTTTAAAATCTTGCTGATATTTGTTAGGCTAATCCCAACTAATTGGGGTCGACTACATGAATCTTGTTTTGGCATTCTACTCTATTAAGGACCATATCCTCAGTTAAACTATAGGTTATCGACCCTCTTCTTACTACCTCTACCTATATTCCTATTCCCTTTTATGCCTTACCTTTGCCCTTTTAGAGTCTTCAACTTAATGAACCAACTCACTCTTAGCTGGTGCAATTCTTGGCCTCTGTTGCACATGGCCTTACTCTGATAGTCTACTTTCCCTTATTTTATACCTATTGGTGCCGCTCTTAATTTCCTTCAAATGCATTCATTATTAATTATACCCGTCCTTGCTTTACCATTCATCCATCTCAACATTCTCGTTTCAGCTATGCCATCCTATGAACATGTTGTTCCTTAGCAAGCCAACATTTTGTCCCATAAAGCATGGGTGGTCATGTGGCTATCCTATAAAATTTCCTCTTACGGTTTGATTGGTATGCAACAATCACATAAACTACAAGGTCACATCTCCACTTCATCCACCCAGCTTGAATTCTATAATTAACATCTTTCTCAATCTCTCCACTCTCATGATTTTTTTTGGAAGGCAGTCAAATTTTATTCATTGGCCCACATGCAAAAGAATGCAAAGAACTCAAACCGAGCAAAAAAACCCAACACCCTACAAAGACTAGACCCCCCAAAACCCCAAAGTTAAGCAGCCCACCCCAACACAGCTATCTTTGCTCTTTCAAAACCTCCAAAGCCAACATGCTCTAATTCTGAATGCATCGGCTATTTTGCTCATCCCAATTATACCAAAAACCAGCCAAAAATGGTAATCTCCACTTCTTAGTTCCTCCTCTCGGACTTTCCCTGTTCCAAGTGAGGAAAAAGGCCTCTATTGTCCCTGGCAATACCCAAGAGACGTTACAGAGAGCAAAGAGGTCCTCCCACATTGATCGAGCAAACGGACAATAGAGGAATAGATGATCAACAGATTCAGTCTACCAAGATTTCGAAAATGGTCATTTTGGGTACTTTTTAGTTGGCAATCTTTACTAATTCCTCGTTTGCACTCTTATTGTTACTAAAATTGCATTACATATACTGTGCTTTAGCTTGACTAATTTTAAAACCTTTAGATTCTAAAGCATCCCTCAATAGATCTAGCTTTACATTTACCCTCTTCCTCATATCGTCAATCAAAACTATGTCATCTGCAAACAAAATACACCATGGGACCTCTTCTTGTAAATTCCTTGTTAACTCGTTGATAACCAATGCAAAAAGACATAGGCGTGATGCCAACCCGCCTATAGTAATTGGAAACTCACTCGCTCTACTAGTGGTCCTCACATTTGCTCCCGCTCCCTTATACATATCCTTAATCATGTTAATTTATCCTTTTAAGACTCATTTGTTTCCCATCACCCACTAGATTAACTCCCTAGAAACTTTTTTTTTTTTTTTGAAAAGGTGATAAATTTTATTGCACAAGACCAAAAGGCCAAAAGAATAACAAAAAAACAAGTGAAAGAAAACAGGAGAAATTACAGATCAGCCCAACATTCACGAAAATGATCCGCCCCAATTGGTCATACTTCGGAAGCCCATTCCTTAATGAAGTCTTTTACTAGTGATCCCAACCGCTCCGGAGCTCTCTTACTAGCTCTCCAGAAACTGCATCGTATGCTTTCAATAAATAAAGACTATGTGGAGATCCCCCCCCCCCCCCCCCCAAAAAAAAAAAAAAAAAAAGAAGAAGAAGAAGAAGAAAAAGAAAAAGAAGTCGAGATCCTTCCTTCCACCTCTCCCTATTCCATAAGGCTTGTTTCACAGTTGACTTAGAAACAACTCTTAGGGACTCCCTGACACACTCTAGTTTTTACTTTGTTTAATTATTGTAGGCTACATGGTCCAACTTTTTGTTCTTTTGCTAGGTTTTTTTATTTCTTTGAGGGAGCAATTGATGCTCACTGTAATATTCTTATAAGCTGATGTTTCTTGAAATATTTATTAAGTGATTTGCTGTTTTGTTAACTGATATTTGTTAGCTTCAACTCGTACTAATTGGTTTTGATTAGAGCTATCTTTCAAAAAAAAGTATTGTATATTTATTAATAATTTATTATTTACCATGGAAAATTATTTGTTTATTTTTGTATGAAATTAATGCAGGGGGCAATTTCACACTGGGCTCGAGTGGGGTAGCCTGTGGGATGCAGGGGCACACTTGGGGTGGGCGGCCCGTGTGAGGCGGGTGGCTTGTGTGAAGTGGAACCCATGTGAAGTGGGGCCCACGAGGGGGCTTCAACCGAGGTTTTAACCCATGGGATGTGGGGCCTGGGCTATGAGATAAAGGAATTGATTCAGCATGCTCTATCAGTTCGAGCTTTTAGAGCAAGTTGTGTCAGAGCCGGAAGTCTCGTGTTTGAGACTCTTCACCAGTGGTGATTAATGCAAGGACATTTTCACACTGGGCTCGAGTGGGGTGGCTTTTGGGATGCAGGGGCACACTCGGGGTGGGCGGCCCCTGTGAGGTGGGTGACTCGTGAGAAACGGAACCCATGTGAAGTGGGGCCCATGAGGGAGGTTCGGCTGAGGTCCTAACCCATGGGATGTGGGGCCTGGGCTATGAGATAAAGGGATTGATTTGCCATGCTCTATCAGTTCGAGCTTTTAGAGCAAGTGGTTAATTGCCCCGCATAAAAAACTGTACCCTTATGTCGGTTTTTGGACCTTGTTTTGCCATATACTTTAGAACATTTTGCACTTGCACCCGTGCCACCCGTTCAGGTAACACTCCTTTCATCAAGTAGCAATGTGTACTGATGCTTACCTGTGCGTTGCTTTCTTGAGATTTTGTTTGTTCATGTATCCCTACTAGTGTTGTACGCTTGTACTTGACCTTCCCGATTGCATGTGTATTTGGTACACATGATCTGCCGTAGAGGTTGTCCATATCATGGACCCATTGTGGATAGAATGTGGCCTAAATTTCACACTGAGTGGAGAATGTTAATCACCTAATCTCACTTGTTGACTATGGATTATTGCCCATTTCATTCTCAACAGTCCAATTGATAGCCATCAATTGGAAGATTAGGATCTTTCAGCTAGTTCGAGTTTGGGCTATGCTCCATCTGTGCTTATGAATGGGACAATCTGGATTGATGTGTACATATGCTGTGTGCATGGGGGATGAGACAGTATGACTTAAATAACAGTGGTAAACTGTCCAAAATAGAGCTAAGACATTATCCGTGAGAATATTGCTTTCATCACTGTCTGGAATACAGCTACAACATATTTGTGTTGTCTAATCCCCTATCTATTTATTCTGCACTGTATTTTTGTACACCAATGGACTGCTCACCGAAGTTTTATCGTTGTTTTATGCTTTATTTCTGTTTAGGAAATACCCAATGCTCAGTCAAGCTTTTATTCTTCCCAACAAACCATACATGTGGGGCCGTGTGTCCACCTTCTGGTGATCTCAACAGTCATCTGCAGGGCCCCATGGTGGATGGGAGATGCCTCCAAAATCTCTCCCATCACTCTTAGATGATTCTGACAGTCGTTATTGGCCCATTGAATGCAGATTGGTAGTAGCTGTCCATTTTAATCAGATGGCTAGGTTCATTTGGCCCATCCCATGATGGGCACACCAGATCAATTGGCTTAGTTTACCTCAATGAAGTCAGTTCAGCTTTGCTGCATTAGGCAGACAAGTGCATGCGTATAAGTCTTTGAACAGAATCTATAAATTTTCATCATGAATCCGAACAGTATAGTTGGAAACCTTGATGTTAAAGCATCATATATAGACAATACCATGGCTTTCTTGCAAACCATAAATTATGGTCTGTATGATCTTGGCATGCTACATGGTGTTTATCTGATTACCGGAGGCATAGTTTTATCCACACACACACACGTGCGTACATGTACTTGCGTGCACACATATATGCTGCGTCTTCTTCAAAAAATATAGCTTGTGTACTGATAACTCCACTGGCAAATACAGGTAATCTTATTTGGGTTAGAGATGGGCAGCGGACCAGCACCATTCTCAGAGATTGGGAAGAAAGTGAAAGGTAACTAACCAGATTTTCATTTATTCTTGAAATGCTTTGAGATAATTTTATATATACATTCAAGATGTTAAACTGTGGTTCCGATGGTGGAATCTTTCTTGTTGCCAATATATCTTATATATTTTGCCAATATTTCTGATGTACATATCTTACCTCTCAACACACACACACACACACATTCCACCTTATAGATTCCATATCCTTCTTATATTACAATGTTTGAAAAGTTTTTTTTTTTTTTCATTCTTAAGAACAGATAACTCTTATCCATATTTGAGAATGTCAAAAAAATCTCCAATAATTTTCAAAAAAAGTTCGAGTAGGATATGTTTGAATATAATCCTATTACATTAGATTCAAAAAATATTTGAGAATGTCAATAAAAGTTTCATTTGATTTATTCTCCGGTCCTATATATATTTTCAATTAGTTAAATGGTTAATAGAAACGAAATTTTCTCAACTCGAGGTGATACCAATTGTGCGCGCAGCACTTTTATCATGCATGCATATCCTTATATTACAATGTTTGAAAAGTTTTTTTTTTTCCCATTCTTAGGAACAAATAACTCTTATCCATATTTGAGGATGTCAAAAAGATCTCCAATAAATTTCAAAAAAAATTCTGGTAGGATATGTTTGAATATAATCCTATTACATTAGATTCAAAAAATATTTGAGAATGTCAATAAAAGTTTCATTTGATTTGTTCTCCGGTCCTATATATATTTTCAATCAGTTAAATGGTTAATAGAAACGAAATTTTCTCAACTCGAGGTGATACCAATTGTGCACGCATCACTTTTATCATGCATGCATATCCTTCCTTATATTACAATGTTTGAATTTTTTTATTTTTTATTTTTCATTCTTAGGAACAGATAACTCTTATCCATATTTGAGAATGTCAAAAAAAATCTCCAATAATTAAAAAAAATAATTCTAGTAGGATATGTTTGAATATAATCCTATTACATTAGATTCAAAAAATATTTGAGAATGTCAATAAAAGTTTCATTTGATATGTTCTCCGGTCCTATATTTATTTTCAATCAGTTAAATGGTTAATAGAAAGGAAATTTTCTCAACTCGAGGTGATACCAATTGTGCTCGCAGCACTTTTATCATGCATGCGATCTGTTCCTGAACCACAATTGGTTGTTGGCTTTACCTATTAGTCACTTTGCAGGCATGGTGGGGGTTTGCATGCGTGTATTGCCTAGTTTGATTTGTGGGCATTGATCCTCAATTAAATTCTTCTGGGTATGGCAAGGGTTCATACCATCCAGGGCTGTGACTTGATTGGGGTTTGGGTCGGGTCCTATAGTACCTGTACCTGCACTGACCAGGTTCAGGTTCTGCTGGGTCAAGAACCTTTTGGGGTTGGGTTTCATTCTTGAAGACATGGACCTGGATCCTATCAGGTTCAGGTACCCATCTGGTCTTTGGATCTAGGTTTAAAGTCAAATAAGAGCAATTTATACATTCTGATCGACCCAGTGGACGGATTAGATTGCGTGCACATTTGCCACTTTGACACATGTATGAGTGTGTAAACAGGCTCTCTTACATGCGTGTGGCTTAGAAGACCTATTTTGTTGCTAGAATAATCAATATATATTTTATCTATAATATTAAAATTAAAACTAATTGGACTTGACCCTGACCTAACCCAATTTTAACTGGGTCCAAGTTTGTATCTGACCTGGACCTGGCTAGACCTGAATTTAACCAGGTCCAAAAAGTTGAGACCTGAACCTGACCCGATTTCTTAATGGGTCCAAAAAAGAGAGGGCCTGGACCTGTTAAAATTGGGTCGGGTCTATCGGGTACCCGCAAGTCTGGGTGCCTATTGACAGCCCCACTACCATCCAGGCCACTCATCCATGATTTGTGCAAGAGGAGGTCCAAAATGGATCCAGCAGATGGCTGATCCATAGTACAAGAAAATGGGCCATCCAATTGGTCCATGGGAAACCAATCGAATGGCCTAAAAAGCGGCCCAGTTCATTTGCGGGGCCCATGAGACCAATTAGATGGCCTTTCTGTGGTCTGATTGAGCTGTGCTGCCCACAGGTTCTGAATTTTTAATCTGACCATGGGGCCCCACCTAGTTGCCAGGCCACATGGTTAAGCATCTCACCTTTAGTAGTAATTGGCTTCCTTAAAAAAAAAAAAGTTTAGCTAGCTAGACAAAAGTGTTCTGCTTAAAATATGACGTGAGGTGTGCAGAAGCCTGCATATGCAAGTCCATATGTATGACTCTTGACATGGTTATTTTCATTGAATGAAGTTTGCTTTGAGTTTTTCTTCAAGTTTCTAGTTCTGGAAGAGCTAATTCTTCTTCTCTTCTAGGAGTTTGCTAGAAGGCTGTCCAGTCCTCTTTCTAGTCGTTATTTATCACTGCATCTTTGATGTCGGATCATCACCTAGAATCTGGTACATATTCTAGTTCAAATTTGGGTTTCAAGCTCCAAGCTACATCGGATGCCCAAATCTGAGCAGCAGATGGTTCATTGAACAAGGGTTTGGTAATTAGGGTTTTTAGGTCTTAGGAATTGGGACATGGGTTAATGGTTACGAGGAAGGGAGATATTATGGGTCAATTTTAACTAATCATGCATAATGGCCAACTTGTAGTAATCAAATTGTCACCACAAGCTAATCGATGAATGATGCATAATAGGTGGATAGTCGAAGCTTTAAAAAGTAGTCAAGATGGAAACACAGATCAAGGTCGAAAGGAAAAAAGAAAAAGAAAAACCTGGGACTGGGAGTAGATAAGTATGTCTCCCATAAGAGTAAAATGAGTTTGAGTTGTGGACTATAACATGAAAAGCCAATCACAGTTGACGCATGATCAAACTGTGTCAATGACTGGTTGAAGCTGATTGAAGGGTTGGGAATGAAGTTGATTAGCAATAGATTCTCTTTGTTTTCTATAATTTGAATTGTTTCAAGAAGTTCGGTAGCACTACTGATATTATCATATTCTCAGCAAGGTGTCCCGTATCGGTATCGGTTGGCGTAACGGTGACCTCCAAAACCGATACGGATACGGGGGCGTAACGGCGATCTTACGGGCGTAACGTCTTGTACAATGCGTGTAAAAAAAATTTTTGCCAAAAAAATATGAAAAAATATGGATTAAATCCGGAATATTCTAAGCATTCCAAATATGTATTCATTTATAAATTGGAACATGGTTATGGTGGTGTAACGGTCCACTCTTTGGTGAGAAGTTGTATCGGACTGTCTGATGAATTTATGAACCAGATAACCTAAATTTGACTACAAAATTCATATATTTAATTTTCTAACTATCTACTATCAATGATAGATATATTAGAATGAATGTAATATGAAAATATCTTACATTAGGTGTTTCTAACTATTTTTGAGGAATTTCTAACATACCTGTCTTCTTGTGCATGTATTTGTGATTCCCGTCTATAACCTGTCATCCTCAAGTCAAGAATATTAAAAAAAATAAAAAATTAGTAGTGTCTGATATACTCCCCTGCAACTTGATTAAGGATTACTTGATTGGTTGTTAGGGGAGCTATTTTAAATACAAGTTCGGCAGTGTCAAGTGTGTGCATGACTGATGGCTTCTTGCAATAATACTGCTGTGAGCTGTCTGCTGCAAATACTTACCTTAATACAAATATATACTCACAATCACAAGTCACCACCAAAATGAAAATCTGTTTTTTTGTGGTTGCTCGACCTCCACATCATCGTCATCATCACCATCAGGCTGAGGCTGTCCAATAGGTGTATGTGCTGCATATCCATAATATCTAGTGCCAGAAGGAAATACTAGATCAACGAAACCAGAGGATGACTGATCCTGACTAGGCAACGACTCGACCGACGTAAGGATATCCACCAGTGCCCGTCGAATAGCCATACTGGTGCCCATACTCAGGCTGTTGAGAATCTTGAGATTGAGAGTGCGTCTGCTCTGATGAGTAACTTCGATTTGGATCTGGATATCTATAATCATATGGATATTGATCGGGAGGGCTACTCCAACATGAATGTAATGGAACAGGCTCAGTATAACCACCATAATCATAATCCAATTGACCATAAGAATATCCATCATAATAACCAAGACCATGAGCCTGTTGATGTTCCGGACCTCTCGGACCCCGTGCACCACTAGATGTACCCTCCTCTGGCTGGCTGTATCGTGACTTGGTACACTCGTAAGTCCGACCTCGTGTACCACGTCGTCGATATTCATCGTCATCGCGATCTGTAGACGACTGTATAGGAGGGTAAGCAACACCAGAAGTGCCAGCACCAGGGGCAGGGGGGTCGTCATCATCCGACACGGTCACACTACCACTGCTCGTACTCTTTTGTTGATCTTGAGCCGTATCCGTACGTGGCATAAATGCTGCCCCTCTTATTGGGTCCAACACATCTGCACGACTCTCTTGTTGCGCTTTGCGTATTTCTGGGTCATCAATTTCCAATTCTTCACTATCCTCTTCAATTTGTTTTTTCCTTGTTTCCAACCAAGGTAGAAGTGGGTCATCCTCATCATAAATATTGTACAAGTTTATTGGACAGTAGTCTCCGTCATCAGTAGCTGTAATGCTCCTATGATGTTGTCGCATTCTTAGTTTTATATTGTAGTGCATGAAAACAAGTCTATCTAATGTTCTAGTCTGCAATCTATTCCTATTCTTTGAATGAATGAGCGCAAAACAACTCCAATTCCTTTCGCAACTAGATGAAGATGTTGTCTGGCTCAAAACTTTTACTGCAATTTTTTGGAGAGCCTTCGTACTCTCTCCGAAATTAATCCACCATTCGGCCGGTCGCAACCTAGATACTGCATGCTGTGCAAGAGCATCTCCAAAGCTACCAAGGTGATTTTCAAATGTATCTAATTCATTCAACGCCTTTATTTGCAGATCTAAGTCAGGCTTTAATCTCTTTATCACATTTTTTAGCCCGACACGAACTTCATCATCCTCAATAAATGATTGGGCATATCTATACCTAGGATTTAGGTAGTAACCTGCTGCATGAAGATCGTGATGGAGTTGCTTTGTCCATCTCCTGTCGATCATCTTCCAATAAGTCTCCCAACTTCTACAATCACGTTGAATTGCAAGCTTTGCCTTATCCATGACATCATATAGGAAGCCCATGGTAGGTGCTTCATCGGTTTCAACAAGACGGAGTACCCTCATTAGTGGCTCCATCACCTTTAGGATCGCCTTAACCTTCTTCCAATATTTGTTGTCCCGTATGGTGTTCGCAACGTCGACCGGTGTCCCTGATGTCTTCTTCCCATGTTTTGTGTTGAGCCATTCTCGGGAAGCGAACATCTCACTCAACTCTCCCCTATGCTGGAATAAACTCTCTAATGCTATAAAGTTTGTTGCGAATCTAGTCGCCGCAGGCCTCAACAACTCTCGTCCTTTCGTGAACTTTCTCATTATTGCGACTACTTGATTATGGTTGTAAATAAACGTTGTCACTTCCCTTGCCCTTTCGACCATTTCCTTAACATTCTTCTTCTTCCTAATATCTTCCAATATAAGATCAATACAATGGGCAGCACATGGTGACCAAAAAAGATGTTTTCTCTTATCCATTAACATGTCCTGCAAGCTTATATGTTGCTTCATTATCTGTCACAATCTGCACTATATTCTCCTCTCCAATCTTGTCCACAACTTTATCCATTAGTTCATTAATATAAGTAGCATTTTTTGTTGCCTCTGATGCATCAATTGACTTATGGTATATAGTTCCTAAGTGGCAGTACACCATGAAGTTGATCATGCTACGTCTGGTTGGGCCAGTCCAACCATCACACATAATCGTGCATCCTCTGGCTTGCCATACAGGTTTAAAGGTAGCCACGTATGCTTTCACATCCGCATACTCTGCATTTGTCCATTTCCCCCTAATGTCCTTAGCCGTGGGAGCTTTTATTCCTTCACCGCTTCGCTTCGTCAGTTGCATCAATTACCACCGCCAATATGGAGAATTGGCGCATTAAGAGGTATGTTAGCATGTATAAATAACTTTCTTCTGTCTCTACCTAATTTCTCAACGGAAGTTCTACTCCACATTTGTTTTATTTTTTTTTGTTTAGTTGATTTTTTCCTAAACAGGATTGGATCAATAGAGGGTCTCCTAGGCTCATTTACTTCTTCATCTTCACGTATAGGGGCATCACGTGAAGATGTTTGTCGTCGGCTCCCAAACATACGTCGTAACCCACCAAACCTACCCCCCAGACCCTCAGTCCCACCTACAGAAGCAGTTGCACTTCCAGTTGTACTCCCACTCTCACTCCCACTGCCCCCCCTCTATCACGCACTGACCCATGCGTGCCAAACATGCGGCGACGTTCTTCCTCTTCACGAGCTACACGCAAGCTCTCTCTCCTAGCTATAGTTAATTCCCGATCTGAATCTTCGTCAGAATCAATAATATCTTCATCACGAACACCCATATATTTAGGACCAAACACCTCCTGTCGAGCTGCATCCAAAATATTATATTTCTTCTTTTGTACAGCAGCACGTTTACCCTTCGACTCATCCAGACTAGCTTGCATTAAAAGCATTATCTCTCTCGGTACTTTGGCACATGGCGCAACTTGACCTTTTCGATGTGCTAAATGTTGTTTGAGACGGGTAATTCCACCAGTCACATGTCTATCACAATAGTTGCACTTCATTTGGTGCCTAGTACCACCAACCCTCTCACAATGTTGCCATCCAATATCCTCACTTACTTGTTGTTGGCCAGACCCAGACATTTCTTTAAGTTTAGGTAGATGAGTGTATGTCTGTATGACCTATGTTAATAAAGATGATTTTATGTTCTAACTAAAATACTAAACCCTAAGAAGCTCCAAAACTCATCAATATAAGCAAATAAAAATATAAAGTCACTAATTGAAAATACAAAAAAAATATTAAATAGCACCCCAAATCTGTAAAATGCACATTAACATTTTCTACTATGATTAACATATCACATGGCATGATTAAAACAGCAAAATAACCATTAAAAATTGATTTTTCGAATTTTTTAAAAAAAAGTCAAAATTCATGCGTAAATAGAAAAAAAATATTTAAAAAATATTAAATGGCACCTCAAATCTGTAAAATGCACATTAATATGTTCTACTATGATTATCACATCATATGGCATGATTAAAACAGCAAAACAACCATTAAAAATTGATTTTTCGAATTAAAAAAAAAGGGTAAAAATACATGCGTAAATAGAAAAAAATAATAATAAAAATATTAAATGGCACCCCAAATCTGTAAAACGCACATTAATATGTTCTACTATGATTAACACATCATATGGCATGATTAAAACAGCAAAACAATCATTAAAAATTGATTTTTCGAATTAAAAAAAAAAGGGTAAAAATACATGCGTAAATAGAAAAAAAAATAAAAAATATTAAATGGCACCCCAAATCTGTAAAATGCACATTAATATGTTCTAATATGATTAACACATCATATGACATGATTAAAACAGTAAAACAACCATTAAAATTTGATTTTTCGAATTTTAAAAAAAAGGGTAAAAATACATGCGTAAATAGAAAAAAATATTAAATGGCACCCCAAATCTGTAAAACGCACATTAATATGTTCTACTATGATTAACACATCATATGGCATGATTAAAACAGCAAAACAATCATTAAAATTTAATTTTTCGAATTTTAAAAAAAAGGGTAAAAATACATGCGTAAATAGAAAAAAAATAATAAAAAATATTAAATGGCACTCCAAATCTGTAAAATGCACATTAATATGTTCTAATATGATTAACACATCATATGGCATGATTAAAACAGAAAACAACCATTAAAATTTGATTTTTCGAATTTTTAAAAAAGGGTAAAAATACATGCGTAAATAGAAAAAAATATTAAAAAAATATTATATGGCACCCCAAATCTGCAAAATGCACATTAATATGTTCTACTATGATTAACACATCATATGGCATGATTAAATCAGCAAAACATGTTAAAAAAAGTATAAATACTTATTTTTGACGAATTGAATTTCAAAAATGGCCCCCGAGCTTCGATTCAACAAAAGCGGCAATACAATGCGTTTTTATCACAAAACCCAACCAAGGTTGGTCGAAATTAGCATAGAAGGGGTGAGAAGTACTTTGGAAGCAAGAAATTTGAAAAAAAAACAGCAAAAAGTAGCTTAAAATGGAAAAAAAAATGGCCGTTTTTCGACCGTTACGGGTCAGCCCGTTACGGGTCGACCGTTACGCCCCGTATCGGCCGATACGGGTGCAAAAAATCGTATCGGCCGATACGACCCCGTATCGCGTATCGGTTCAGGCCGTTACCGTTACGTATCGGCCGATACGTAACCGTTTTGGCATACCTTGATTCTCAGGCTTATGGTGTTTGCCAAATTGCTACATTTTCATGTGACTTGATCTAGCTATTCTGATATTAGTTTCCCTATCTTTATATTCCAAGTCTCTGTTTCCATCTAAAAAATGGTTACATCCATGCAGATCTTCTGACAAAAGACTACAATTTCGATCAGAAATTCACTCTGATGATGTCTCATGATGGTGGGCTGGTAACTTCTGCTCCTGCTTTAAGGACAATCAATTTTAGAATGCTTTCTCTTGATAAAAACATAATGTCTAAAGCAAGTCCTTCAAAACTGCAAGATGGGCTAGGATCACTCTTGGGGAAGGCCCAAAAGGACGTGGGGGGAGGTAGTAATAAAAGACTCGATGACCTATGGTTTAACTGAGGATACTGTCCTCGATAGAGTGAAATGGCAGAATGGGATTCACGTAGCCGACCCCAAGTTTTTGGGATAAGGCTCATATGACGACGATGACCTCGGGGTCGCTCTTGGTGCAAATAATCAAACGTGCATGGTTGTAGGAACATACAATGTTTGGTATTTCATCTTATATGTAATGCATGCCTAAGTTATTTTGATCATGTAGGCTCAAGTGCATGTGTGTACACATGCTGTGGATTTGCACGTTGGAAGCACAATCTCCAAAAGTTTCACTTTGCAGTGTTTTCAATACCCTTTCCACATGTTCTTGCAGTTACGTTTATACTTGCCTTGTGTTGCTTGGGTGCGAATTCTGTATATCCGTACCTGTAAAATGATGCGGAAATCAAAATCGAAAATCATAGTCATGCTAGATACCAAAGGAGAACTACTGGTCAATGTTGTTAAAGAGAACTTGGAGGCAGGTTTTCTGTATTAGTGAAATTAGAGGGCTGATTTTCTTCTTCAACTTCTTTTAACTTAGTTCCTAGAGAGGTTAACTCCCTGGCTGATGTTTTGGCCAGAGGTGGAGTAAGACAATCTTTTTATATTGGAGATTCCTATACTGCCTTAGTGGAAAAATTTTCTTCTTTCTTTTTAATGAATTCATTGTAATTGAAAAGGAAGATTCTTGAATGGCAAAGGGAGTTGTGGAAGGGGAAGCAGAAGTGGAGGCTTTTCTGCTGGAGATTCAGGACAGATTTAGAGGGAGGTGCGATTAATAAGGAAGAGAAGAAGGAGAGGGCTGATATATCTCTTGAATATGTCAATCGCCTTAAAGAAGATAAAATGGAGGCAGTGTTCATGGGCAATGTGGTTAATAGAAGGGGATAAAAATACTAAAAATTTTCATGGAATTGCGCATGCAAGCCAGGTAAAATTAATTTCTTCGCATGGCGGTGGATGGCAGGAGGATTGATGATAAGACCTAGGTGTGCAAGTTGTGTAGTGTAAAAAAAAAAACTGTTGTTAGATGAGGCCCCGATTGGACAATATTTCCTTTAGTTAATTTTTGTTCGTGGAAGCTCATAATCTTGAAAAAACTTTTTCCGTGGAAGAGATTAAAATGGCAGCTGACACGTTAGGCAAGGGCAAAGCTCTAGGTCCTGATGGTTTCCCGATGACCTTCTATCAGGTCTTCCAGGATGTAGTGAGAGGCGATGCGATCAATTTCGTCCAGGAGTTTTGGGAGAGAGGTCAAACTTCGTCAGAAATGGGAGCAACGTTTTGCGTTGATTTTGAAAGTTGAAGATGCTGAGAGTTGGTGGAACGTTAGGCCTATCAATCTTATTTGGTAGCCCTTCCAAGATCTTGGAAAAAAATTTGGCTTTTAGATTTCGGGTGGTGCTTATGAATATAATTTTAGAATCCCAAGGAGATTTCGAAGCGGGGAGGCAAATTGGATGGTGCCTTGATTGTAAATGAGCATGCCGATTCCTGAAATAGAGACAAGAAGAAGGGCATCACATACAAGCTCAATATTGGGAAGGCGTATGGTCGTGTTTGTTGGGATTTTCTGGACTATATGTTGGGGAGGTTGGGATGCGGCCAAAGTTGGAGGAAGTGGATTCAAGACTGCATTCACTCAACAAAGTTCTCTGTGCTTGTAAATGGCATAGGAAGGAAGTTTGTGGACAACGGTGATAGCTAGCAAATACGGTATAAGCGATGGGGATCAATGGGTGAAAGGATCATCTATGTATGGGGCGTCGGGTATGTGGAAAGGAGTTTTTGGGTTAAGAGAGAAATTTAAGTTAGGGACACACACTTTTCTAGTGGTGATGGAAGGCGAATAAGATTATGGGAGGATGTTTGGCTAGGGAAGAGACCCCTTCGGAAAGTCTTTCCAAGACTTGCTTGTTTGGCCCCGGACATGGGCACATTTCTAGATCGTTACTTTTCCCCCTTTGGTAGCACGATTATGTGTGGCCCCTCCTTTTTTAAGAAGCATGATGGATGAGGAGGTAGACGAGTTTACATGGCTTTTGAAATGCATTCATGGGTTTACGCCCACCTTGGGAAGTAAAGACTCAATGGTTTGTCACCCGGAGAAATCTGGCTGCTTTATGGTTTGCTCCTTCTACAATTTACTCTGTAACTCCTAAGAGGGAGCTAGCATGGGATTCCTCCCTTTCATATGGTCCTACGAGGCTCCTCCCAAGTCTGCAGTGTTTGCTTGGTTGGTCAGGAGGAATTGGGTCCTAAAGATTTACAACTTCAGAAAGGATTGATGGTGTTGCCTAATTGTTGCGTAACATGTATGTGGAAACGGAGATGGTTTATCACTTATTTATTCATTGCTCCTTCTCTTGGGCTGTGTGGAATAGTCTTGGTTGCTCTAGAAGTGTTGTGGGTCACACTGGGAACCCTTGCAAGCTTTTTCTATGCATGACATGGAGGAAGGAATGAGGAGGAGGTTGTCTAGAGGCTAGTCCTTTTGGTGGTTCTCTGGGCTATGTGGGGAGAACATAACAATCAAAGCTTCCTGAACAAACGTGGCTCAGTCGAGGATGTATATAAAGAGCTAGGTTCGATGTAATTAGTTGGCTTCTTGTAGAATGGATTTCGGCCAAAAGGATTGGCCTTTGGCTTTTGGTTTTTAGTTGTATTCACTCTTTTTGAGCATTTGCTCCTATTCAATAAATTCATCACCTTTAAAAAAATCAATATTTTCAGGTCTTGAGGGGTCTAAGGTAGGGAGACCTGCTTTCCCCCTTCATTTTCATCGTCACAACTGAAGATTTGAACAAGATGCTGGAAAAGGCCAAGATGCAGGTTTGATTAGTGGGTTCAAGGTGGGGAATGCCGGTCTTCAGATTTTGCACCATCAGTTTACTGATGACATGCTTCTCTTTTGCGATGCGAATGTAGTCAAGGTGGACGACTTAAGGAAGATTGTGTGATGCTTCAAGGTTGTGTTTGGCTTAAAGGTGAATATTCAAAAGGTCCAGATGCTGGGGGTTTGCATTTCGAAGGAGGTGGAATATTTAGTGAAGGTGTTTGGTTGTCGGGCAGGTTCTCTTCCATTGATGTAACTTGGGTTCCCATTGTGTATTGGCAAGCTTGCTAAACACCAATGGGATAGGATTATCGAGAGGGTGGAGAGTGGAGAGGAAGTTGTCCAAGTGGAAGTGCCATTATCTCTCGTTGCGCGTGAGGATCACCTTGATCAAGACGACTCTGTTAAACCTTCCGATATATTATGTCTCTTTTCAAGTGCCCAACTGGTGTTGGTTGGTCGTATGTTGGAAAAGGCCAGGAAGCAAATCTCATTAGTGAGTTTAAGGTGAAGAATGAAAATTTGCTGATTTCCCATTTCTAGTTTGCCCACGATACTATCTTATTCTGTGATGCGAGTGATGGCATGGTGTACAACCTAAAAAAGATCATCAGATTCATCAAATTTGTGAGGGAATCAGTTTCATGGTTGGCAATGGAGACAAGGTGCAGTTTTAGGAGGATATTTGGGTAGGAGACAAAACACTTTAGGAGGTTTTTCTGAGATTGGCAAATGTAACAATGGAGAAAAACATTACCATTTCCCAATGCTATTCTGTGAATGGTGCTGAGATTATTTTGATGCCCCCATGTCGAAGGAACCTTTCAGAAGAGGGGCTTGATGACTTTCTGAAGCTCCAGGACCTTCTTTAGAGTTGCTCACCTATTGTGGGAAAGCAGGGTGGAATGGTGTGGAGTAAGGGAAAAATCAGGCTGCTTCTCAGTTCTATCCTTTTATTTTGTGCTTCAGCTGTCAGTTCCACGGGAGGTGTGCTTTCATATCTTTTGTTTGGGCTTATGTTGCGCCCCCCCCCCCCCCCAAAGCGGCAGCCTTTGCTTGGCTTGTGGGAAGGAAAAGGGTTTTGACTGTGGACTATCTGCTGAAAAGATCTATGATGCTACCAAATATTTGTGTGATGTGCTATGAAGATGTGGAAACAGTGGACCTACTTTTCCAACATTGAAGGTACCAAAAGATATGGACTGCACTTACTAAGCAAATTTCATATCTAGTGGACGATGCCGAAGTCAATAAGGGAACAACTTTTGGCTTGGCACAGGGTTGGGCTCAAGAAGATAGGAGGCTGTGCTGGAGATTGGCATTACTGGGCTGTTCTTCGGACATTCTGGTGGTGGAGAGAAAAGGGAGATGTTTCCGAAATAAGCATCCGCTGGTAAAAGAGGTGCTGGCCAAGACCAAGTTCCTAGTGGTGGAATGAACTTCTCAAATTAGGATCAAGGAAAAGTGTATTTTTCTTTTATTTTAGCCTTGTTTTGTCTTTGTTTTGCTGCTTTGGGGCTATCTTAGCGCTTGCCATTACTTTTCAAAAAAAAGAAAAAAAAAAAAAAAGGAAAAGAAAAAAGAAAAAAGAAATTGCCTTGTTGACCAAGTGTATAGAAGCAGGCATTTTAAAAGATATGTATACTTCATAGTTGAGAGTTCTTTTTTTTTTTTTTTTTTTTCCCTTCCCTTTTTCCTTTTCTTTTTATAGGTAACCTGGGCTAGAACCAGAGATGTCCATGCACGCCCGTCTACATTGAGCTATGGGCTCGAACGCCTGAGTGTATTAGTTTAAGTATAACACAATTGGAAATACATGATTCCTAAAATAAGCTCACAGCAAAAGCAACACTGCTATATTTTCTGTTATTTACCCCTGTTTTCTGTTCTGAACTTGAGAAATTTCCATTTCCATACTCCTATTCTTTCCCTCTGCTAACTCTTGTGAAATCATATGGCAGGGGCTCACAACTACTGGAGTGAAGAAGGATCAACTTTTCATTGGTGACATAAGTACACTGTACAAGAGTGGTAATACCACAGTCCATGTCAAAGTTGATACTGATTCTAATGTAAGGGAGGAGATCCTGGTTCAACGATTTATTTGTCTTTTCTATTCAAAATCAGGTGTGCATCTCCTAGCATGAAACACAAAACCTGTCGAGATGTTGGCCCTTCATCAGGTGGGAAGCATGGTAAACCGGCCCAAGGAAAACTCAATCCAGTCCACTCATCGTGTGGGCCACATGTATGTGTTGAATGTGGGCAGTTGGTTATCCTGTTTTCACCGCCCTTCTTTCCCGTACATGCGTGCCCATTTTATGAGCAAACCCACCTGATCTTTGGGCTAGAGGTTAGAGCAAATTCACTGTGGGGTTCTCTTGATAAACATCTCTTATCTTGTATGTTGGCATTTCGCAGGGTGTTTGTGTTCAGCATTTGCAGATTCGCATCTGCAAGTTGCATTACTCTTTCTGCCCATCTCTTTGAATATTCCCTGCATTCTACTATACGAGCATGCATCCATGCATGTACTTGGACATTCACACATGTAACATGGGAAATGCTCGATTAAATGCACACATTTATGGAATGTGCTCCTGTGTTTGTTTAAACTCACTAGCCTCAGATGATAAGTCATATTTATTGACAGGTCTCCACAACTGTGACGGTAAATGAAATTTTCCCATCTACGAAGACTGCGCTCAGCTTCAAAATACCCGACCACAAGTCTGGCAAGGTCAGTATGTCATTTACTTGTTATGAGAAAAACACAGAAAAATGGAGCATATATATATATATATATATATATAGGGAAAAGGTACTATGCGCTCGAACTCACGAGTCTGTCCCATGAGGTCAAGTAGTGTGGGCCCCACTGTGATGTGTTTCGACCATCAACCCCATCAGTCAGATGCACCATTCCATCGTGGGCCTAGGTCTCAAAAATCAAGTCAATCTGTGACTTGTGTGGGCCACACCACATACAGAAGTGGAGAGGGGCCGTGCACCATTAAAACATTCATAACCATTTTTGAGGGCCCACCGAGATGTGGTTTGAAAATCCAGCCCATCCATTATGTGTGTCCCACTTGAATGAGGGTTCAGACCAAGTTTCAGGCGCATGCAAAACTCAGGTGGGCCCCACCAAGTGCTTTTATATGTTTTAATGGTGTCTTCACATAATTTTAGATGGTATGGCCCACCTGAGTTCTGTATACGGCTGATTTTTGGGATATCCCATAATTTAAAGGGGACCCATCAAATGCACAGTGTTGATGGTCGAAACACATCATGGTGGGGCCCACACAGCTCAACCTCATGGGAGCTTATCGTGAGGTCGAGTGCATAATACCTTTTCCCATATATATATATATATATATATATATATATATATATATATATATATATATATCCGTGAGTAATGTGTCTGGTGCTTGAGAAGCAGTAAATATAATGTCGATATTCGCCTAGGCTAGTCATTTGGATTTTTGATTCATTACTATTTTTTTGATGGGTTATAGGATCCTTGACCCGAGGATATGTGCATCATACTTAGGTTTTCCATTTGTACAAGTGGGTCTAATGTCTCAATGATCCAGACTGTTAGTGATAAGGTCCTGTGGAGTGTGGATAGGCTATGCCCGTGAAAAACTCCCAGGGTGGGAAGTTCCTAGCCACCAGCCTTTTGGCCTTAATTTTATTTTTATTTATTTATAAACTTCTTTGTTTCTTTTATTTATTTATTTATGAGTTGAATGTGGATATTTGCTGTATTTCAAGAGTTTACCAATGGCCTGGATCACTGAACCATGGGCCTGCTTGTACATATAATAAGAACTGAATCCTATTTTTCCTCCCTTTTTTGGTAATAGGACTACAATCTATCTATGAAAAAAAGGCTACAATCAAAATTTTTTTTTTTTTTGAAAGGTTATGGTTTTATTGACAAAGGCCAAAACAACCAAAAAAATTACAAAGAAGCCTACAAAATGCAAGAAAGATCACAGTCGTCTAGGACAATTGGGATCGAAGCCCATTCCATTGCATCCAACTTAGCACGCCTAAACACCTCCAATGCTGCCCCACAAAGATTGCAGAAGCACTGGTTGTTCCTCTCCCCCCATAAGGCCCAAAAAAGGGCCATTAGTACCATCCTCCATAATCTGCTTCCTATCCCGACCCTGCCCCCATGCTACAATGATAACAAAAAGACAACAATCGTTCCAAATGTGAAATAGATTTCTGATTAATTGCCCTGTTCGGTACCCCAGCTGGATGTGCAGTACCTTCATTACCATGCAACTATTAATTCCAGCATCGAATTGACACCCGCTCCTCTGCTAGAGCTCGCGGCGTCCATTGGCAGCAAGGAGCTTAGTCTTGGTGGTGAGGTCGGATTCAATACTGCTTCAGCCTCTTTCACCAAGTGCAATGCTGGGATTGACTTAAACAAGCAGGATTTCTCTGCTTCCCTTATACTGTATGTTGTGACCAACTCCCTCATTACTTTTCATTTGTGTTATCTTTTCATCCTCTTAGCATACTGGTATTGATTTATGAATATTCATGAAAATTTCAAAATACCCCATTTAAGTTCACAAGTATTAAATGACCAAACTGTCCGATGATTGCCAATGAATGCTGAAAAAAAAATCTCCACTGCCTTACCTGTCTTTTCTATTGTTCTGTTCTCATTTGCATTTTCAATGTGGGAAATACTGTTTTACTCTGCAGATGTTTTAGACATGCTATGGCTACCTATAACTTGTTACATCTGCCAAGGCTTTTAGATCTGAACCTTTCATCTGGTGCACCGACCATCTGCTGTGGTTTAAAAATCATGCTACTCCAGTCATCAGGCCGGCAATGCATGTAGAAAAAACGGTCAGGTCAAAGTAATCCAATCACTTGTCCAAATTCAATGCAAACAAATGGCCAACCTGACAAGTAATTTGGCCCAATTTTTATGCCACATCACACAGGGTGGCCTCCCTGATGAATGGTCCCGGACGCACAGAAACATCCCTCAAAATTTTATTTTATATATATATATATATATATATATATATATATATATATATATAGGGTTAGCTTGTCAGTACACACCCCACTGTTAGCCACCCCCACTAGGGAATCGATACCAAGACCTCAATGTTGAAACGAAGGTACCATCACTCAGTCTACGACTCGAGCTATGGATCAGGGTGTAGAAACATCCCTCATTGGCATGCGTGGAGTTGAGGATTTGAAATCCTTATGAGCTGGAACGCAGTTTACTGCATTCCTAGCATTTTGTTGAAATATGTTTCTTTTAAAACACACTTTGGTTCATAAGGTAGAGGTTCGCTACCTGCAATCACCCCTCTGGCACGCATTTTACACATAGCAATGAGCCGATCTTGCAGGTGTATAGTCTATCTGGCAGCTGCATAATGTTGATTGTGACCACGGACAAGATTTTTTGAACTGTCCATTTTCCTGTAGAAAGATGGACTGTGTGTGTGTGCGCGCGTGTGTGCGTGTGAGGCCATCTTCATGAAGGAGTGCAACTTATGCATTGGTTGGATGGCCTATTCATGTGCCCGGTTGGCGGGGGTGTGCATGTGGGGATAGTGGACCTCCACAAAGTGATTGTTTACAACTAAAAAGTTTGCAGTGTTTGGCTTGTTGTTTCAAATAATTACTGCAGAAATTTTCCTTCTTATGGCGAAACTGCATTTTTTTTATATGCAGGGGAGATAAAGGAGAGACATTGAAGGCTTCTTATATTCACTTGGTGGACCCCATCAACGGCACTGCTGTCGCTGCCGAAATGACCCACCAGTTCACCACATACGAGAACAGCTTCACCATTGGAGGATCCCAAGTTCTCGATCCTCTCACCTTGGTGAAAGCTCGGCTCAGCCACAATGGACAGGTAGCGATGCTCTGTCAGCGCGAGTGGCGGCCCAAGTCGCTGGTAACCCTTTCAGCAGAATTTGATCCCAAGGCGGTGAATGGTCCCCCCAGGTTTGGATTTGCATTAGCTCTCAAGCCTTAAAAAATGGTGGGGCAGTCCCTTGTTTCTTCTATTTTTGAGTACCTGTCCTTATATTCCATCGGAAAACGATTTTTTTGACCTGCATCGGTTTCAATCTATCTGGATTCTTTCAGTGAAAGCATTAGAACTGATTGAGAAGGAATTGAAATTAGAAGGAAATCCAATAGCAAGAAATACAGATACTACTTGCTTGCTCTTCTTTAATTTCTTTCACATTTTCTGCCACACACATAAAAAGTTGAAACCTTGATATCGTAGTAAATTGTTTTTTGCGGTGATTGGAAAATCAATCTGAATTGCTTTTTGCAAATTTCTCAGCTCTGTTAGGATATTTGAATATGGGTTCCTTGCTACCTTCCGGTGGCGTCAGGAGTGGCCGAACCTTTCAATTGAGCCCTGTTTGGAAAGGTGTAAAATCATGGAAAATAGTTTGGATTACCCTGAATGTGAAAATTTCCTCTATTTGAGAAAAAAAAGAAGAGGAAAATGGATTCCCTTTTCCTACCTTTTTCTCATGAAAGTGATATAATCATTTTCTTCTTCCTCACTTTTCCTTGAGCCTTTTGTATCTATTCCGACTGTTAACGTTTTCACATTTTCATGGAAAACATCACTCCACACCAAACCACCAACACCTCCGCATTTTGGATTCTTGCCATTTAGACGTGCATTGCTTCGCTTGCATGAGTTTTGGATCGGTCTGATTTTTGTATCTTCCTTTCATCTTTGGTGATTCATACCTAACGAACCGGTCTGCTGAAAGATATCACGGTGGCTGCACGCATAATTCTATGGTTGGCATCCTGTCCTTACTGTTCGCTCTTGTGTGGCCCACCTGAGTTGTGGATCTGGCTGATTTTGGCCCTAGGGCTGCATCAAGGAGTGCTTATGATGAATGGTGTGAATTTCACATGTACAACATGGTGGGTCCCAAAGAGCTTGGGTGTTTAACAGGTGTGCTGTAGAGGATTCTGGTTTTAAGCATAATTTTTTGATGGATGGTCGAATGGAATGAACCAACGGATGCCTGTTATTATCACACAACGAGCCTTACCTGGTTTTGTGCGGACACGATTGCACGGACCCGTACAAGCTTTCTGGGGTTACTGAAACGTATATGTGATATCCAATCCGTCCATCATTTGTGCAAGGTCGCGCGAGGACGTGAGCCCAAAAACAATGCTGATCCAAAACTCAAGTGGGCCACACCACAAGGAAAAGTGGGGATGTGGATACCTACAATGGAAGCCTTCTTGTGGGCCTCTGAATTTTTGGATCAGGCTGATATTTGATTTTCCCTTCATCCTGGTGGGAATGACACAGAGGACCGGGTTGGATGGCATATAAACATCACGGTGTCCATAGGAAAGGTTTCAATGGTAGGCGTCCCATCCCCACTCTTCCCTCTGGTGTGGTCCACTTGAGTTTTGGATCGCCTTGATCTTCAGGTTACCATGCATACACGATATGATGCAAGTGATGGACGGATTGGATGTTACATATAATTATGCTGGGCCCCACCAGCTTTGTGCTGAATAGGGTCTCTGCAAGCAAAATTGCGTCGATTTGCTCGGGCTGCACATCTCATCCAACACAGAAAACAAGGGATGACCAACAGCGTAACAATAGCCATCTGTAGGGGCACCTAATTTTTAACATGCAGTGATCTCGACCGTACATAGGCCTATCTACAGCCATGAAGGGTGGTTTATCTGGTGGGCCCGTCTTTGGAATGGCTGCCGTGTGACGATATCATTCATTGGAAGATCCTAAGGTCATATTTGGTCGGTGGAATTGAATTATATTAGATGGGATTAACATAATTATTGCACAATGATTACATGTATGGAAATACCATGGTGTTGTACTCATCCAATCCCATGTTGAACACGCAAAACCATGTTTGGTGGACCATGGAATTGTAATCAACTGACCAAATTCAAAACTGATGTCATTCACTTGTACAAAACTCATGTCATTCACTTGTACACATATATAACCGTAATGTCATGTGTAAATGGTGTATATTGGGCATGAATACACGCATGCATCAATGTGTGGGCCGCATGTGTATTGGATTTCAAAATCCACATAAATTCTGCATGGACCTTATGCAATTCCACGAGACTTTGGATGGAATTGCAGGATCAAATGCAATTCTATCCAGTCTGGTCTTACAATTCCATCAAATATTTGGAAGGGATGGAAATGTTAAGATTAGGTGGGATGAAATTGCATTTAGTCTCTTCTAATAGCATTTGGTCCATGCTGGATTAAACATGATTTTGCTCAATATGGTGTTTTATAGCAAATTTTTTTATCCAAACATAGAATTGGATGGCTACAGTACCATGGTATTTCCGGACATGCAATCATTGTCCAATCTCATGTTTGGAATAAAATTCTTGCAGTGAGAAAAACATTAAATTGAACAAAACCATGTTCCGTCGACCATAAAATTGTAATCAACGAACTAAATTCACATCGGATGACAATCACTTATACATGTATATAACTAGAATATCACATATAAAAGCCCTATGCGGATGAACGGCATGGGTAAAATACTCGCATCGATGTAGAGCTCCCACACGCAATGGATTTCAAAATCCACGTGAATCCCACTCGGGAGCAAATGTAATTCCATCTCGCATAATCCCAATCCATTTTGTCTTTCCTGCGATAAAATTTGCACAGTACCAGATGCAATTCCGTCCCATGTAACACCATGCACTAAACACACCAAGCATCTGATCAGTGGAATGAAAATGAAGGGCTTGAAAAGTGGCCAACCGCTGAATTTCAGTATGAAGAGGGGAATCTGTATCGGATGGTCATGATTTCACTCCTCGTTTGACTATTTACAACGTGGTCAGCCCCCAGCAAATCCAGCTTATGGATGGTTCTGATTATCGAGGATGAGCAAAATTCGTGTCCATCGGTTCACACGTGCTCCGCTATGTATGTGGCACGTGCACCGACACGTTTTCCGAGTCACGAGTCCAACCAGTGTAACTCACGGAAGAAGCGGAAGGAAAATAAAAGAAAAGAAAATTGAGAAGCCTACTATACTCTGCGTGAGACTGGAATATTATAGTCACTCACGCTAGTACTTTACACACACCGTATTTATCCCTAATCCAAACCGTCCAAATTTTTTCAACCACCATTTTCAGTCTCCAGCCCGAAATTTAAAATGATTAGATGACTGAAACTGTCCTTTTGGTGGCCGTCAAACGTAGTTAAACAGGAGCTAGTCAACTGTTTAAAATCAGAAAAATCTGCATCATTGGAGATTGAAATCATCTAAACCGATCAAGATATCTAATTCTATCATACGGACCACAATGTTTAGTTCTTCTTGGAATATGTTGCCATTTTACTCCTTGGTGGGCCACAATGCATAGAAGAAATAAACGGCTAGAAGAAGTTTTCTTTTCCGTTCATATGCCTTGAACATATTTCGCCCGCTTGAGGATTGAAATACATCCTATTTTTTTAAGCAAAAAGATCAATCTAGCTATGGCCCATCCTGTGCACGAGTATAGTATTCCATGCTCCAGCAGAGCATGCTATAATTCTCCTCAAAGGAAGGTAAGAAGGAAGAGAAAATAATTTAATACTCGTGCAGCCTCCGATGGATGATACTCAGGCAGTTAGAAATTACCGGGAAATTGGATAGGTGGCATCCAAGTAATTCAACTAAGCAGTCTAAATCACGGAACAGATATTTCATGTCTAATCTAGCCATTAGATTGTTAGACATTTGTTGGACGGTTAAATAAAAAAAAATACAATGGTCATATTTAAAAAAACAAGTGTCCACGAATCAGAGGCTATGATTGTTCAACAAATCAATCTGATTTTTTAGATTGTAATTTAGTGAAAGTGTTTATCCGGTTTAAAATGAATGAATATTTTGCCAAGTGTACCATTTGTAAGTGACCGTGTATCAAGCGTCGTACGCAGACAGAGTATCAAATCACTCCTGGAGAAGAAGACGGCAATTTCCTCGACTTCCTGCCCTTTTACTCTTCCATACTTCTTTCCTTCGTGCTGACGCTTTGGTGGTGGGAGAAGAGGGGAGCACTACGTACCCATGCGCATGGTAGTCTTCAGCCCATCTCTCCTCCGTCTTCAATCCTCCATCCCTTGAAAAACCTCCTGGTGAGTTCCCCTCTCTCTTCTTATTCATTTCTTCCATTTCTACCCCTCGTCTTTGCAGCTGACCCTTCGGATCTCCTTTAAACGCCCCAGGTCAATACAGTCATTTCCATTTACATTTCCCGTGCTATTTAGGGTTTTTGTAGATTGCCGATCTGATCTGATTTCCTTCAATTGTAGTAATTCTGTGGTGAATTTTTTCTTGTTGTAGTTTAATGATCGATTAGGATGTTTCTGATTCTGTGATTTTCTCCAATTTAGATTTTCTGTATTTTTTTTAACGATTTTCGATGTTTTCGGTTCGAACCGATTCGAGATCTGTTTTTATTTTTCTTCATTTTTAGCTGAGCTTGCACTGGATTCAGTGTGTTTTTTGGTCTCTTTGATTTGATTATTAGTTAAATTTTACTTCATTTGCTGTGATTTTTATTTATTTATGTTTTTCCGTGATTTTGATTGAATACATTCGATGCCTGTGCTATTCTTTTCTTTTCTGGACTTTTATTTGTTTGATTTAAATGCCACGATTTTGATTTTTTCTCTTTTGATGATTTTCTGTGGTTTTGATTCGAATGTACTCAAGATCCATCTTCTTGCTAGATTGAACTAAGGTAATTTGCTGCAATCTTTCCCCAATATATGCTGACGTGATTCGTGCTGGGAAGAGATAAAGGAGGCGATTAATGGGATACGTGCAAGATTCAGTCATTTGTTGTGTGGGTCTCACTGGGCCCCTGCCCAAAAATTCAGGTGGGCCCACCTGCCGAGTGGGTCATATATATGCATCGAACATGGACCACTGATCATAGTTTAACAATCAAATTTCGGGCCGGGGCGTTTGCACTTTGCAGCAGGATCCACATGAAGAGTGGCCTGGATCTTGTGCTTTTGCATGCCCAATATTTACCACTTTTTTACATTTTAGGTTCCAAGTTTCAGATCAATTCGAGATCCGTACTTTTTCCCCCTTTCATTTTGTAGTTCAGCTTGCATTGCATTCACTGACGTCTTTGAGTTGTTTCAATTTGATTAGATCGTTTCCACTTATTTTATCAGTTGAATTTAATTCAATTACTGTGATTTTTAATGTTTTTCTGTGATTTTGCTTTTGAATATATTTGCTGCCTGTGCTCTGGATTTCTTTTTTGTACTTTTGTCTGTTTGACTTAAATCTACTTATTGCACTTCTTTAAAAAAAAAGTATTTTCTGCAGTTTCAGTATGAGTGCATTCAAGATCCATTTACTTGCTAGATTGAACTTAGATAATTTTCAGCAATCTTTCCCTGAGATATGCTGAGGCGATTTGTGCTAGGGAGAGACTAAAAATGCTATTCATGGGGCACATGCAAGATTCAGCCACTGATTTGGTGGGTCTCACTGTGTCTCTGCCCATAGAAATCAGGTGGTTCCACTCGCCAAGTGGGCCACATGTTTACCTTGAACGCAGACCATTGGTCATAGTTTTTTTGACCATCAAATCTTTTCTCATACCTGCATGGCCACCTAATGTACTGGCCATTCGGGCCAGGGCATGTTCCCAGTGGGACCTGGATGAAGAGTGGCCAGGATCTTGAACATGTCTACCCAATTGGATGTGCTGCAAATTGCCTCCACAATCTCTCCTTGTGGAATCTCCCTAGCATTTCTCATTGTTCTTCCACCAGATTGAAGTACTGTGCTTTTCTTTTTCTTTTTTTTTTTTTGAATTTCCATCAATTCGATGTTCTGATCTGTTGCTTATTTTGGCTATTAGATCTACAGGTTTTACGAGATATTGTGCATTTTCGGTTCATCTTCATCTGGAAGACGTCATCTAATCCTTACGTTTTGGGATTTCTCATTGTCTAAGAAAAGATGTCCCACAGCGATACTGTTCCGCTCCATCCTTCATCCCAGTCAGACATCGATGAAATTGAGAACCTGATTAATGCCAGCGTCACATCTGCGCCCGCGACAGTACTTCCTGCAAGACCCCCTAGTCCTCCCAGAGCTTCCATCCCTGTATCCACGACCCCCTTTATACAATCAGACATTCCCCCTGCATATCAGAAGCCTTCACCAGCTCCCATTCCTGTTCCACGCGCACTGCCATCCGAAAACCAATCAAGTTCTCGCCCGAGTATTACTGCCACAGGGTTTGGGCCGGCCCCCAACACTTTGACCGAGCCTGTGTGGGACACAGTGAAGAGAGATATGTCTCGGGTTATTAGCAATCTGAAACTCGTGGTGTTTCCGAACCCGTATCGGGAAGACCCCGGGAAAGCTCTTAGGGATTGGGATCTATGGGGACCATTTTTCTTCATTGTCTTCCTTGGCCTTACTCTATCATGGTCAGCATCAGTGAAGAAGGCAAGTGTTGGATTTTCCTATTTAAGTATTTCTTCCTTTATTTATCTGTTATGGGGATTTATTTAGTTATCATCGTATGTTGCTTTTTATATTTTATGGAGTGACTTGCCTTTTGAATTCTTTAACAAGCATCCTTTTTAGATCTATTTAGTTAGGAATTTATATAGGCTTTTAGGACGTTTTACTCTTTTTTTTTTTTTTTTTTGGGTTTACATTTGGAATGTCATGCTTTTTTACTTTTCGAAAAGACTTGATGACCTATGGTCTAACTGAAGGTTTGGCTCTTAATAGAGTGGAATGGAAGAACAAGATTCATATAGCCGACCCCAATTAATTGGGATAAGGCTTAGATGATGACGATGATGATTTTTTGGGCTTTCCTTTCCTTTTTATAACTACGTTATCACTTTTATGTGAGCCTCTACCATTGCTGGTTCTGGAGCCCGGGTGAAAGAGGAATCTTGATTTCCAGTGAGCAGCTGATAATAAAACGTCTGCCAATCTACTATTTAAAAGCTGACCCTCATTTTGTTGGGAGGATGGCTAAGATGATGTTGATAATTCATAGGTTCTCATGACCTAATTACTGGGAGGATGGCTAAGATGATGTTGATAATTCATAGGTTCTCATGACCCTAATTACTGGGAGGATGGCTAAGATTATGATATTGATAAGTGATAAGTTCTTATGCTGTTCCATTGCATGTCTTTTATTTTTATAGGATTTGATTAACAACATTATTCTTCATTTGGTCGTTGTTGATCGTTCAAATGAAGAATAATGTAATCGTTATCCATAAAAAGGCACTATTCTTCATTATTTTGTGGCGAACTTCTTTTAGTCCAAGTGCCTTCCAGTTGAGATGGGCCATACCTTCATTGCCCTCATTGCAAAACTCAAAGATGCAGTGAATCTTAAAGATATTCGTCTAATTAGTTTGATAAGCAGTCCTGACAAGATTCTTTCCAAGGTTTTGAGTCAAAGATTGGGATTTGTTCTCCCCAACCTCATATCCCTGTTTTAGAGTGCTTTCGTGTTTGGGAGACAAATTGTGGACAATGTGCGGATTGCACATGAATGTTCGGACACTTGCCATAGATCTGGCCGTCCGGGGGTGCTATGCAAACTCGATCTTGAAAAGGCTTATGACCATATCGATCGATCCCTTTTAGACTATACGATGACTAGGATGGGCTTTAGGGTTAAATGAGGGTGTGGACTTGCTCCTGTATATCGTCTATGAGATTCTCAGTCCTTGTTAATGGGTCTCCTTTTGGTTTCTTTTAAGCCTCTCAGGGGCTTCGATAGGGTGACCCTCTCTCTCCATTCTTGTTTGTTCTCGTATCGGAAGCCCTTAGTCGAATGCCATCTAGGGGCCAGGAGGCTGGTTTGTTTAGGGGTTTTAAGGTGGATAATTTCCCTCAAGCCATTTGTCATCTCTAGTTTGTTGATGATACTCTAGTCTTTTGCGACATAGAGGAGTCTATGGTTGAATTTTTGTGTATGACTGTATTTTGGTTTGAGGTGATTTTAGGTATGAAGGTCAATTTGTTTGAGAGTGAATTTTTCAGGATTAATCTTTCGGTGGAAGAGACCTCTCACTTAGTAGAAATATACGGGTGTGGGGTTGGTACCCTTCCAACAACATACTTAGCTCCCCCCCTGTGTGAGAAAGCCTGCCCTCTACCTTTGGGATAAGATTTTGGAATGGATGGAGAGGAAACTCTTCCCTTGTAAGAGCAAACTCCTCTCATTGGGGGGCAGGATAACTTTAATAAAGGATTCTCTCTCCAACCTATACATTTATTATATGTTGCTCTTCCATTGCCTTAAATCTGTCATCCTCCGAATTGATAAACTCCGTACGGAGTTCCTTTGACAGGGAGGATCCCCCCATAGAAAATTCCCTCTCCTAAATTGGAAGGAAGTTTGTACTCCCTACTCAGACGGGGGTGCAGGCATTAAGAGATTGGATTTATTTAACAAGGCAATGCTGGGCAAATGGAGGTTCAACAAGGACCCAAACCTATGGGGATCGATTGTTGGAGCTAAACAAGGACCAAATCCTCCTCTCTTTATCGCTCATCCTTTATTTGGAAAGGGATTGCTAGAGTTGCTTTGAAAGTTTTTGATGGTTTGAAAGTTGTTTTTGGGCAATGAGGAAGCAGTGAGATTTTAGGATGATAAATGGTGTGGGGATTCTCCTCTCATTTTGTAATTCCCTGCTTTGGCTGCTCTTGGCCGTGAAATCAATATATCGGTGGTAGATTGTTATTTGGGTGAGGGTGTGAATGGGGTTTGGATTCCCCTCATTTAGAAGAAACCTAATAGATTGTGAAATAGAAGAGTTGGCTACTCTTCTGTCTTCATTGCAGGGTTACACTCCTTCCCCCAAGACAGAGGATTCTTTGCTGTGAAGCTTCTCTAGTTCAGGAGCCTGTTTGGTGCGGTCTTTCTACAAGACTGTTGCCTCTAACTCTCTCCTAGCTAGTTGCAATTCCTTTGGGGCAGTTTGGTTCTATGGGGCTCCCCCCAAAATAGCTGCCTCTGCTTGGTCGGCCAGAAAGAACCACATCCTCATGGTGGACAATCTCTGGAAAAGAGGAATGCCTATCAGTATCACCAATGTTTGTCTTCTATGTCTTCAAGGAGTGAAATTGGTGGATCATCTCTTCCTCCACTGCTCTTTACATGGGACATTTGGTCAAGGTTGCTGGTTTGTGTGGCGGTCCGCTCGGCGATGCCCTTGACTATAAAGGGTCTCTTTGACTCTTCGCACACAGATGCTGGAGGTTCGTTTGGCAGGAAGGCTTGGAGACTCAGTCTCCTTTGGTTCTTTGTGCTGTTTGGTTTGAGAGGAATAACCGCTGCTTCTGGAATTCTCGCCTCTCTGTTGGGGTTTTTTGTAGGGTGTTAAGCTTATTCAGAGATTGGGCTCCCTAGATGGGATTGAGGTCAGGGTGGTTTCCAGTCATGGGACTGGTTTGTCGTACTATAGTTTTTCTGTGTTTTTTTTTTTTTTTTTTTTTCTGCCTGCGCTTGCTTGTCTTGGATCTGTTTTCTAGGTCCTGCCTAATAAATGATTACATCTTTCAGAAGAACCGCCTGCGCTTGCTTGTCTTGGATCTGTTTTGTAGGTCCTGCCTAAAAAATGATTACATCTTTCAGAAGAACTGCCTAAAAAATGATTACATCTTTCAGAAGAACAGAGAGAGAGAGAGAGAGAGAGGCCTGATTCTATATGCGGACACTACACTATAGGGCAGCCACTAAAAAACTACCACTGTAGAGTGATGGCCCACATGGACTGGACAGGTTAAGTCCATACCATGCATGCACCACTGTGGGCCACACCATAGAAAACAATGCAAAGCCACCCAAACACCTTCGAAGAAGAATGGGTTGCATGCATGCCATACACACCCGAGCAGGCCCCTAAAATGAAAAAATGAGGAAAAAGAAAAAAGAAATAAATTTGCAGAGCAACTCCTATCCTACAACATTGCATATTAACATGCCATGCACACACCACAATAGGCCCCTAAAGCGAAAAAAGGAGGAAAAAGGAAAAAATTGCATAACAGCCCCTATCTTACAACATTGCATATTAACATGCCATACACACACCGCAACAGGCCCCTAAAGCGAAAAAATTATTTTTAAAAAATGAAAAAATTGCATAGCAACCCCTATCGTACAACAATGCATAGTAACCGGTATCTTAAAAAAAAAAAAAAAAAAAAAAACCCAAAGGAAAATGACAAAAACATTCTGTTGTTAGGTAATTACTACCTGTTGGCTTATCTGTCAATAACCACCACTCCACTTATCCCTTTTTGTAGTAAGATTGCTTTCAACCAATCCACATTCTATAGAGAGAGAGAGAGAGAGAGAGAGAGAGAGAGAGAGAGAGAGAGAGAGAGAGAGAGAGAGAGAGAGAGAGAGAGAGAGAGAGAGAGAGAGAGAGAGAGAGAGAGAGAGAGAGAGAGAGAGAGAGAGAGAGAGAGAGAGAGAGAGAGAGAGAGAGAGAGAGAGAGAGAGAGAGAGAGAGAGAGAGAGAGAGAGAGAGAGAGAGAGAGAGAGAGAGAGAGAGAGAGAGAGAGAGAGAGAGAGAGAGAGAGAGAGAGAGAGAGAGAGAGAGGCGTAATTCTTCATCTGTCATGTTTGTACTCATGCCACGTAGTGTGTAATCTTGTTCTTTTATCACTATTAGTTTAGTTTAAAATAGTGCATAACGTGTTGTGTATCATTCAGCCCTCTTATAGCATGCAGCGTAAGCAACACAATACTTCTATTTAATTAATTTTTTTTTTTTAACAATAAAAATAAGGAAAATATGATAATACTAAGAAGAAAAAAAAGCCTAAAACAAGACCACCACCATTATACGCGGACACTACACTATAGGGCAGCCACTAAAAAACCATCACTGTAGAGTGATGGCCCACATGGACTGGACAGGTTAAGTCCATACCATGCATGCACCACAGTGGGCCACACCATAGAAAACAATGCAAAGCCACCCAAACACCTCTGAAGAAGAATGGGTTGCATGCATGCCATACACACACCTGAGCAGGCCCCTAAATGAAAAAGTGAGGAAAAAGAAAAAAAATAAAATTTGCAGAGCAACTCCTATCCTACAACATTGCATATTAACATGCCATGCACACACCACAATAGGCCCCTAAAGCGAAAAAAGGAGGAAAAAGGAAAAAATTGCATAACAACCCCTATCTTACAACATTGCATATTAACATGCCATACACACACCGCAACAGGCCCCTAAAGCGAAAAAATTATTTTTAAAAAATGAAAAAATTGCATAGCAACCCCTATCGTACAACGATGCATAGTAACCGGTATCTTCAAAAAAAAAAAACCCAAAGGAAAATGACAAAAACATTCTGTTGTTAGGTAATTACTACCTGTTGGCTTATCTGTCAATAACCACCACTCCACTTATCCCTTTTTGTAGTAAGATTGCTTTCAACCAATCCACATTCTGCCGATGGGGTGTGAGATAAGTGACGAACTTCACTCTATAGAACAAGTATCTATTGATACCTTGTTTCGGTTGAACTTATTGGGAAATGATCAGATTGCCGAGAGAGAGAGAGAGAGAGAGAGAGAGAGAGAGAGAGAGAGAGAGAGAGAGAGAGAGAGAGAGAGAGAGAGAGAGAGTAGAGAGAGAGAGAGAGAGAGAGAGAGAGAGAGAGAGAGAGAGGCGTAATTCTTCATCTGTCATGTTTGTACTCATGCCACGTAGTGTGTAATCTTGTTCTTTTATCACTATTAGTTTAGTTTAAAATAGTGCATAACGTGTTGTGTATCATTCAGCCCTCTTATAGCATGCAGCGTAAGCAACACAATACTTCTATTTAATTAATTTTTTTTTTTTTAACAATAAAAATAAGGAAAATATGATAATACTAAGAAGAAAAAAAAGCCTAAAACAAGACCACCACCATTATACGCGGACACTACACTATAGGGCAGCCACTAAAAAACCATCACTGTAGAGTGATGGCCCACATGGACTGGACAGGTTAAGTCCATACCATGCATGCACCACAGTGGGCCACACCATAGAAAACAATGCAAAGCCACCCAAACACCTCTGAAGAAGAATGGGTTGCATGCATGCCATACACACACCTGAGCAGGCCCCTAAAATGAAAAAATGAGGAAAAAGAAAAAAAATAAAATTTGCAGAGCAACTCCTATCCTACAACATTGCATATTAACATGCCATGCACACACCACAATAGGCCCCTAAAGCGAAAAAAGGAGGAAAAAGGAAAAAATTGCATAACAACCCCTATCTTACAACATTGCATATTAACATGCCATACACACACCGCAACAGGCCCCTAAAGCGAAAAAATTATTTTTAAAAAATGAAAAAATTGCATAGCAACCCCTATCGTACAACGATGCATAGTAACCGGTATCTTCAAAAAAAAAAAACCCAAAGGAAAATGACAAAAACATTCTGTTGTTAGGTAATTACTACCTGTTGGCTTATCTGTCAATAACCACCACTCCACTTATCCCTTTTTGTAGTAAGATTGCTTTCAACCAATCCACATTCTGCCGATGGGGTGTGAGATAAGTGACGAACTTCACTCTATAGAACAAGTATCTATTGATACCTTGTTTCGGTTGAACTTATTGGGAAATGATCAGATTGCCGAGAGAGAGAGAGAGAGAGAGAGAGAGAGAGAGAGAGAGAGAGAGAGAGAGAGAGTATTGCAAGAGGAGGAGGTTTGGAAGCCTTTTTATAGTGTATTAATGTATACCAAGGGACTTTAATACTCCCCCGCATGTGAACATACTGGGCAAGGGTGGAGGGATACTCACAACTCACACCATAAACGGGCCCCCATAGGAGAATATATCAGGGAGGCATATTTGCTGCTCTCGGGGTTCGAAAACAAGACATTCTGCTCCAATACCATGTCAAATAACCACTTACTCTAAAAGCTCGAGCTGTTAGAGGATGGTGTATCAATGTATATCAAGTGACTTTAACAACATCTATGTGAAAGTCTTGTGTGCATGTGTGCAATACATTTGAATGCCCCACCCCTCTGATGATTTGAACTTGAGACAATTCCAAGAAAACGTTGTCCATGTTTGTGTGCGTCTAACTCAAGATAATTCCAAGAAGCTTTTTCCACGTGTGCTACATTGACACAAGGACTTGAGAGTCAATCTATACAAATTAGGAATTCTCCACTTCGAGTTTGTGTCATGTTGATGATTTGGGTAGACGGTCTAGGCACCAGCCACCAGGATTGTTTGAAACTATATTCCGCGAGTCTCATGCAGTCTCACAGATACATGTTGACTAATGAGTCTGGATTTCAAGGTATTTGCATAGGATAAATCAAGAGGCAAATTCCTTTTGAGTATGGTTCTGCATGCGATAATGTGGGCAATTTATATGAAAAACAGAAGAAAAGACATTCTGATAATAATTCATTGCACATAGCTCTTGTTAAAGAGAAAGTTAAGGTGCATTGGATTCTCGTATTGAAGAATATTTAAGGGGGTGACTGCTGGGCAAGAAGGGAAGTTCATCCTCCCCCTCTTTTGTTTTGCTATTTCAGGAATCACTTCTCTCGCTGATGGGTTAACTTGGGAGCAGAGAGTGATCTTCCTGTAGCTTATGGTTTAGCTTTGTTGGGGGCCAATAGTCCTTTGTATTGGGGACTCATTCCCTCTTCCTTAGTTTAGTGCATTTTGAGGGGGGTACCCCTTCAGATCTCCCTTGTGATTGGAGTGCAGTTATTGACAATTTGGGCAAGTGTACCAAGAACTTTATATTTGGTCTAAGCCCCCAAAAGGGTGATGGAAGTTTAGGGGGGCGGCCACTTTCATCTCCCTCGTGATTTGGATTGCAGTTAGTGACAATTCATGCAAGGATACTAGAAAGTTGTTATTTGGATTAAGCCCCCAAAAGGGTGATGTAAGTTTAAATGTCGATGAGATCTCTTTTGACAAACCCAAGGCCTCTGATGTTTGTTAAGATAAGAGATGATACTGGTACTTCAAAATTGTTCTCTCCTCCCTGCCCAATAACAGGGACTAAGCTTGGTGGTGTTTCTTGAGATTGTAACTTCTGTTTGTTGGAGGAGACTCGTACAATGTGATTGTGGGCTTCCGGGTCTTGCTTGGTTAATGAGTTAAGATTGAATGCTTCCTTGCTGATCTCATTCAAAGGTGAATGCTAACTTCATTGCTGATGCCTCAGCTAAGAGGCATGTAGACACCGAAGCAAGTTTCAGGAGATGGTTGCAAATTCCATTTCCAGCATGAGAGCCACAGTTTTGCTAGTTCTCTCTGTGGGTACTTCATGATGCTTCATTTCTGCCAAACTGATCTACTGGTTTGATGGTAGGATCCCATGGTATGGGGTGGCCCATTGGGTCCTCAGGCCTAGCCTGTCATGGCCTGGGCTAGGGTTCATCAATGACACACAAGACCTGTAAATCTACCTCGCTCATCAGTTGGCCTGGGCTCTGGCTGTCCAGCAGGCTATTGATCCAAGGGCTACAATCCTTGTGCCTGAGTTGGGCCGGATCTAGGTTTGTTTAACGGGTCGAGCTTTCACAGAGCCCAGGCCAAGCATTGTTTCAAGGGGGGCGAGCTTGCACAGATCATCGCCCTGCCTGATAATTTGCCTAAGCAGTTTATGGAAGATTTTAGCTCCAAGAGCAATTGCTTCCATTTTCTTAATTCTTAACCAATTTTCTTCTTGAAAAGTTGTTTGTAAAATTCCTTTTCATCCCAGAATATGTTATTGGTTTCATCATTATTATCAAGGCGAGCTGTTCGCTGTCCTTTTAACTTAGCATCAGGCTTACCCTGCCAGCTTCAGGAAGTTTCAAGCATTTGGGTCATTCAAGCTAACTGAAGCATGCCCTTTTCTTTCTCGACAGCATGACTGGAACTGTGGGAGTTTCCAGCTTTTACCTACCACATTGAGAAGGCTTGGTCTTCTAGTTGTTTGTTGTCTGAACATTATCTCTTTTATCTGAAAGTTTGAGGTGATTTTTTTTTTTTTTTTTTTGGGGGGGGTGGGTTGGTTTATGTAATTTGTTAGATTTCTTATGGAAACTACGACAAACTACGACAGGCAAACAGTTTCGATTTGCCTGTCACAGATAGGGGTGTTAACCTGGGCGGGTTGGGTTGGGTTGCCCAAGCCCAACCTGGCCTCAAGAGGGCTCAACATGCAACCTGAGCCGATCCCAATTCCAATCCGAACCCTACCCAAAGTCCTCCATATTCAACCCAACCTGACCCAAATATGTGTGATTCCTGTCCCAAACCCAACCCAAGGACCTTGACAACCTGATCAGACCTGAACTCGACTCCGGTTGGGTCAATCAGGTTTGGGTTGACCAAAACCCTAGTTGCAACCCGGGTTGCAGATATCTAGCTGAATTTAATAGTATTTACAAGCTGCTGTCACAGTAGGGCATTGCCTTTGACATTTCATTCCCTGAGCGTTACCCACTGGGTTTTCGTGACTGCGTGCTGGCGTTTCTTAGACTTTCTCAAGTTCTTTTGTAGACATTTTGATGAACCTGGAAAAGAGGATTAAAAGGTTGGAACTAATGTATGACAAAAATTCTTGGAATTCCTTGGGGATTCTTGATTGGTGCTGAGCTAACCTTAGTGCAAAGTTTCATTGTTTTAATCAAGTGCATTTTGGATGACCCAGTTTCAATACTGGTTTCTGTATCTTTCTTGTCATGTTTCTTTTTTGGGTAGAGGATGTGTCGTTGATTTAATTTGAGGGAGGAATCCTCCTTCTCATGTGTTGTTTCTGATAAATGTACGGAGACAATTATAGTGCTTCTGATGAGAAACTTAAGTAGCACTGTCTTCAAGGAGCTCTCCATTTGGAAGATGGAAAGCTGATAGTTGCCAAATTTGCCAAATTACCCTGTGTGGTCCAGATTGATTCATGGTTCACCACAAATTAGTTCGCTGTCTTCACCTAAGTAAGCAAATTCCCTTTCAAGTTCAACAAAACTACGACGCATGCACTATTCCAGTTATACACCATTGGGATGACTGTTTTCACCCAATGAAGTGAATTCCCTGCTGTTAAGTTCACCAAAACTACAATACATGCACTTTGCCTGTTATACATCATTGAGAATGATTGCATCTAGTTTTACATTTACTTCATCATCACCACCACTGCTGCCACTTCCATCACCTCCATTGTCATCATTAGGGGTGCAACTTGGTTGGGTTGAGGGTCTACCCAAGCCTGACCTGACCTCAAGATGTCCAACCTGCAACCCGACCTGCAAGCTCATCTAATCCTGAATTCCAACGTGAGGTGCCCAACCTGAATTTCTCTATACTTGATCCAACCCTATCCAACCTGACCCAAACTGACCCAAAATGTGATTATTCCTAATCTGATGCTCAAACCGAACCCAACCCGATTTCAAATCGGGTTTGCATTTTCCAACACAAACCTGGCTGAGGACCTTAACAACCCGACCCCAATCTGACTTGAACTTGGGCTGGGTCAATCAGGTTTGGGTTGACCTGAACACAAGTTGCAGCTCTATCCATCATCATGGTCTTGTCCCAGCTATTTGGGGTTTGAGATCGCATCACTTATTTTCATGAAAATGCTCTGCTGAATTGAACTGCAGTTAACAGTTTGATATGGTGGGAGTGACCAAATTGCGATTACCTTCGGTAATTCATATTGGGAGACTCCCTTGCAAGTACATTACTTTCATGTGGAATGTGATGGCAATTTGGGGGCTAATTGCTTGTTATTGAACTGAATGGTTGCAATTCATTTCAGTTGTGCATCCAAACACAGTAACACACCCTTGGATGTATACAGTGAACATGCAACTAATTTCTTTTTCTGATTTTGATCTAACAGTCGGAGGTTTTCGCTGTTGCGTTTGCCGTCCTTGCAACAGGTGCTATAATTCTCACATTGAACGTGCTACTCTTGGTAAGCAGCTCCCATTTCTTTACAAATGAAAAAAAAAAAAAACAAGTTCCATGGATATAGACTCATGTCCATCACATCTGACACCTTCCATGGCTGCACATTGTTTCAGGGAGGGCACATAATCTTCTTCCAGAGTCTCAGCCTCCTCGGCTACTGCCTATTTCCACTGGATGTTGGGGCTGTAATCTGCATGCTGAAAGACAATGTTATAATCAAGGTGGTTGTGGTGGCAATAACGTTGGCTTGGAGCTCTTGGGCCGCCTACCCATTCATGAGCGCAGCTGTCGCCCCAAGGAGAAAAGCCCTCGCTCTCTATCCGGTTTTCCTCATGTACATCTCCGTCGGTTTCCTCATCATTGCCATCGATTAAGGCATCAAGTGGTCGATGGTCTTAAAGAGGTTTTATTTTTTGTTCGACCCTTAAATATCACATGCAGATTTATAGTCATTTTACATGTTCGCAGTTCGGGTTTTTAAGGAAGTGATTCTTGGATTTTGATCTGTTTTGACGATGGGTTTGTTTAGAAGACTTGGGACAGACTCGGACATGCGCTTGAAATAGGCATTTGGCTGCAGTTGTATAAGATGGTTTTACATGAAGTTATCTTATGATTTGCTGTGATTTTTCCAAAGGTTTTCACACCTCTGCTTTCTTTTTCAGAGATGTTTTTGTGCCATTGAGTGTGATACTTCCCATTGGTCGTGCAGGATCTGGGCCATTCATCCAGGTGTGCCAAGGCCAGAAATGAAATTGGTTGGACGACCGATTGCAGCCAGTCTAATGAAAGTGTGGATGGCTCTCCACATTGACTGTAACAATCCTCTAATTGAGCGGTTAGGATTGTCCAATCGTTCAGATTCACGTATTGGCGGTTACCTTTTGAATCAAAGTAGCGATGAGGCGGGGCCAGGTGGCCCATTGGACTTCAGGTGAAGGCCAGGATATAGGGTTTGTCTCGGGCCTGTAATAAAAGGGCCACACCCACCAGTTGGGCTCGCCCTTGGTTTGAAACCAATGGATAAAACGGGCAGTGGCTGAAATCAAAGCTCTGTTACTGAATGAGGCCGGTCAGGTTCTAATTATCAAATGGGCGGGCCAGAGCAGGCCCTGAGTTCGCCATGACCTGGCCCATTCGTATCCTTTTGTCTAAGATTTATCAGCGGATATGGGTCAGTGGTGCGTTTGGTTGCACTAGTTCGCATGAATCATGATATTGGTGCTACCAAACGCTTCCTAAAAAAATTGTCAGGAATTCGATTTCCCGTCAATCGATTGGCTTGGTACGTGCTATGCACGTGGGGTGGAGAGAGAGAGAGAGAGATTCCCAGGAGAGCCTCCCCACTATCTCAATTGCAGGACCGTTGAAATGTCATGAAAACCATGAGAGGGGCTGTATTCCAAAACTGTGAGCCATCAGACAGTGGTATCCGTACGATTAGTGCGCTGACAACGGACGGTCACCTCAGAAAGACCGACGGTTCACATTCAAAGGAAGAAGTCCACATCAATTGAACGGTCAGACGTGTCCAATCACTTCTGTTTTGAACCTTTAGTACATCCAATTCGTTACCACCGGACAGATGCTACTGATCATAAGCTCTTGCGACGGGCACCATGGGGAAGGAGTGAAGGATCAAGCGCGCGCGTCAGTTGGTTCATCTTAGACACCCGCCAAAGACGTGCAGTTGACAGTTGTGGCTGTGGAGTATAATTTCACATAGAAATGCCAATTCTACTCGCGGATACAAGATTGAGAGGTCTTCGCCGTAGACGTAAGTGATGCAGTGTAAGAATAACTAGATCTGTCCCATACGCACGTGTCGAGAGAGTAGGATTCCATTGACTACTACCGCGAGTAGCCATAACACGGGTTAATTCCTTGCTAGGATGGGTAACGTTAACTACAACTCGTGCGATGTACCCTCCTTTCATCGTTTTCCGCGCCCAACACCACCCAACCAGCTGGTGGAAGGGAGCCCACCTTGATGTTACTGGGTAAACTTAGTGGCTATTATCCTAACCATGTAGGGGCTCACATTGATTTATTTATTTTTGTATATCTACGCCATCCAACTGTTTTTCCATCTAATTTTAGGATGCAATCCAAAACATTAAGAATACCCAAATCTCACGTGGACCATCGTGGTCCACCAAAGTTTTGGAAGCTGATATTGCATTTTCCCTTCATCTACATTTTTTTGGCATTATCAACATGTTGGATGGAAAATAAACATTACAACAACCTTACCATGTGCCCTTTGGAGTTTTTAATGGTGAGGCACTCAGTTACCATTGTTTACTATGGTATGGTCCACTAGAGATTTAGATCTGCTTAATTTTTGAGACCAGTCCTATAATGATCTAGAGTAACGGATCGACAATGTGGATATACAACACATCATCAAAGTGGTGTTAACCGGGTAACACCTAATCTGTTCCCCCATTGGAAAAGCTCAGTGGGCCCACATCACCTAAGGCGCCATTGTATGAGAAAACCGCGCATGTTCACAATGGGTCCATAGTGATGTTTATTTGTCATCTAACTTTCTTATAAGATCACACATATATGAATGAAGGAAAAACACAAAGCTTATTCATAACTTTTGTGGCTCTCAAGAAATTTTTAGTGGTAGGCATTAATTTATGTTAATTTCTATGGTGTAATCCACTTGAGCTTTGGATATAGTTTATTTTTGGGCTCAAGCCTTAAAATTATGTAGTAAAATAGATGAACATAGTGGATAAAATATATATATCACACTAGTCCTCACAAAGATACTAAGTATGCCATCAGCTTCTTGTATTTTATCCCCACAATCCATTCATTTTGGCCGCTTATATTAGGAGATGAGCTAAAAAAAATGAGATAGATCTAAAGCTCAAGGAAACTACACCATAGAAAGTAGTGAGGATTGAACATCCATTAATCACGGAGCCTTAGCAGTTGGATAAACTAATATTTGTATTTTTAGTTCATCCGTTAACACATTAGATAGCAAATAAACAATGGGGCGTACTCCTAACAAAGTTTCAACAAAAGGCATTCAAATCCTACTGTGTCATATGGTGTGGTCCACTTGAACTTTGGATCAACCTCATATTCAAACTTATACCATATAATGAGATTGTACTGGGATGAATGGTGCTCAACCTCATATTCAAGCTAATACCATACAATGAGATTGTACAGGGACGAATGGTGCGGACAAAACACACATTATGATAGCGCTCAAGGACCTTTTTCACCGTAAACTTAAGCAGTGTAGGTGTCACTATCCAATTTTCATCTTTAAAATTAACCGTATCTAAAATTTAAGTAGGCCACATCACAAGAATAAGCAGCGATGTAGATGCCTTTTACTTAAAAATCTTCTTGGACTCATGTGAGGTTTGAATCAAGCTAACATTTGGCCTTTTTATTTTATCCAGTGGAACTTACCCTATGAACGGATTGGATGGTATATAAAAATCACAGTGAGGCTCACCAAAACGTTTTAATGGTTTAGATGGTATATGAGTTGAGTGTTCCCATCCCTATTGTTCCTTCCAATATAGCCACTTGAGTTTTGAATCAGCATGGTTTTTTGAGGTCATAAACTTAATGATCCGATCCAAACGATGGACGGTTGGATGCTTATATGTAAAACCTAGAGGCCCAAATGGCTTTTTGTTGCACCCACTTCCAAGAACAGCTGATGTAGTAAATTCGCCGCCGGTGGAAGGGAAAAAACACATACTCTTGCAGAGTATAAATGACCATATACACTAAAGCAGCTTAAACACATCTCATACACTAACCTTAATTAAAAAAAACAGAATAAATGTTAGTATTCACGTTAGATGTATCAGATTTCCTAAAGAAATTAATTAATGCGATGATCCTGACCTCAGATCAATGGAGTTTGTTTATTGAATTTGGACCGTTGGATAAATGAGCATTTTATATCCACTCAAAAATTTAAAATAGTATATTTAATTTATAATTATTTATATTAATCTATCTATAGTGTATCCCACGTTTGGGATTAAGTTCCGCATATGCCACGTATACAATGTAGTTGTATGCATGAGTATGAATCTTCATACTCCGCCGGTGTATTAACAACTACTAGAGTAATCCTTCTATGCTTTCCTGCTGAAAGAATCGAAGCTTGGCTGAGATTTCTTGGGTAAGTCTTTTTTCTTTTGCCTTTTCTCTATTTTCTTTTGCCTTTTCTCTGTTCTTCATAAACTTTTGTATTAGATTCAAATGTTCTACCTTTTTGCCTTTTGGATTCAACATCTCCTAAAAAATTTCTTGATTTTCTTCTGAAGAAGAATAAAAAAGGAAGATTTGGGTCTTGTTTGTTTTGTGCTTTCATTCATTCATATGCTCTGGATTATCTTTTGCAGCTGTTAATTTACTGTTTTTGTTTGATTTTTGGGCTCAGACAAGGAAAATGGGAAATGGGTTTTATTTCAATCTACTTGATTTTACTGTAGTTAGTTGCATTTGAATTCATTTTTGGAGATATTGCTGGGAAAAAAAAATGCTGGGATTACTGATTTTTTTGGGTGTTTTTTGTTGGATTTTTCTTGTTTGAATTCGCACTTCCAGTAGTATAGATTATTCATCAAGCAGTTTTGGTCATGCAAACACAAGTGTAATTTGAATTGGTGATCCTATGCATTATTGGGTGCTGGCATTATACATCAACAACGATGGAGGAGCGTTCCCTGAAATTCAAGGGGCATATGCCTCGAATCTGAACCGCCCAAATTGTCGGTCCCACTGGATTCGTTACATCTGTGAAATCAGATTGATTAGAGAATCCTGGCCTCTCTGATTATTGGACATTTGGATCATAGGCATTAGTGGTAGGGGCATGATTGGATGCTGGCAGAATGCCACAACTGCAGTGCCGGGGCATCCCCTGATATACAAATGGCATCTGCCTCGAATCTGAACCGCCCAAGTAGTCTGTCCCACAGTAGATTGGTCCTATCCCTGAAATCACATTGATTAGAGAATCCTCACCTCTCTGATTAATGGACATTTGGATCATAGGCATTAGTGGTACGGGCATTATACATGCTGGCATTATACCGGAACTACGGTGCAGGGGCATACGCATCCCCTGACATATACATAGCATGTGCCTTGAATCCGAACTGCACAAACTGTAGGTCCCATGGATTGCTCAAATCCCCAAAATCAGATTGATTAGAGAATGCTGATCTCTCTGATTAATGGCCATTTGTTTGTTTAATTTGGACTGTTTACTAGTTTTTGTTCTCACCATCCATTAGAATTTTTGACTGATCGGCCAGTTGGGATCATACTTTCAGATTGAGTTTTGGGCTATAATCCATCTACTCTGAATCCTACTTTTGGGTAGTGGTATCATGCGTAGCACTCTATCATTCTTCTGTTATACAATGCTTGGCCTGTATTACCAGCTATTTGATTCAGGCCAAGCATTTTTTACAGATGGGGCACCTCTTTTCCGGATCATCCAGCTGTTTATGTCATCCAATAATCCCATTCATCTGACAAGTGTATGTTTTGCTGATGACTTTTGGCAGGAAATCAATTGGATGGCTAGGATTGTCCATTGGCGAGATTTTGTGGCTCATCTCTAGTCCATGCGGGACGGACCAGATGAACTGTCTGGATGACTTAAATGCAGGCCCCACCTGCACAGAATGCTGGCCCAAGGAAGTCGCCAGTCACTCAGGCTGAGTGTTGTATATTTATCCTGAGCTAAAAATTCATATGCACATACAGTCATTGATGTATAGGTCAATTACAATGGGTCATCCTTTTGGTTTAGGGAGACCATGGCAGTGATATTCAGGGGCACTGGTAAGTCTCTCTCCCTCTCTCTGTCTATGTCTCTCTCTAATTTTCGTGCCATATTCTTCTTTGGTTTGTTCATTTCTTTTTCTTTTCAAAATCCCAATTGCTTTAGAAATGGGCCTGTTTGTTTAGAGAGAAACCCGTGGAAAAGAAAATGAATTGGAGGTAATTGAATTGGAAATAAATGGCTTACTCAGTTGTGTTTGGATGGGAATAAATGAAATGCATTTGAAATCCAAATATCATATTTGGATGGGAGTGAATAAGAGGAATGGGCATGCACTGGAAAATTTCAATATATTCACAGGAACATATGTGATATCCCAAATTGGTGTACATATGTGATATTTAACAGAATGGTTGTAATAAGCCCATTGAATAAATACTTATGCCAAAAATGAGGAAATTTTGAGCCTTGGTGGGCCACAAATGTAAGGATCACGAACAAGCAACTTGCCAACGTTTTTTAATCATCCATTTAGATGGCTAACCTTTGGACGGTTTGGATTGTTCTATTGGTGTGATTTTAGTGATGCGGCCGATAGTCGGATTGTTTTAGAGTATCATTAGCATGCCACGTGTATGATGGACATATGCTTAGCGGCACCTTTGTTTACTCTTGTGACTCTCCAAGGGAGCTGAAAAAGGCACTTCACCTCGTTTACTTCCAAATCCCCTCTCAGAGAGAGGATTTCATTTACATACCCACTTACTCCCATTCCATTTCATTTTCATGTATTTACTCTCATCCAAACACACCTTAAATGCCCATTTACTTCCATTTTCTCCCATCCAAATGGCCCTTATAGAGATTTTCCATGTCTGCCTTTTGGATTCTCTCTAAACAAAAGGCTTAAAATCATTTACCCACTTCAATAAGTCCCCAATTCATATTAGTTTCAGTTTTTACAAGCCCGATGGGAATAAGGAGGATGGAAGGAGATGCAGGTGGAGGTGACGCAAGGGAAGAAGATGTTGATGATCAATTGCTCTTGTTGAATAAGGAAGCCATCAAACATTCCAGTAAAAGGTTGGGAAAATTGACTCCCACAATACGTTCTAAGATTGCGGAGCATAGCCGGCACAATCCAACTTTCACTCAAAAAGCATTGCTGAAGTGGGCTGAAGACATGTTTGGTATTAGAGTAACACAAGGAACCATATCCAACATCCTTGCAGCTAATAGAAAAGTGGCGGCGGCAACTGGCAACTTAACGGTTGGTCAGAAGAAGGCCATTTGCGAAGAGAATGAGAGGGATCCGCAGAAGACACAGGAGCAACTTGCTGTGTTTGTCCAAGAGAAGTTCAATCTCAGCAAGAAACCGTCCCAAGCGACGATTTGCCAAGTCTTGAAACGTAAGAAGGAATTTCTGAAAGTGGATGGTACTCTTCAGGAATCTGTAAAGCGCCGCAGCATTCCCCGATTTCCCAAAATCGAGGCCGCGCTTTCGAACTGGGTGCTTCAGTGCCAAGCAAACCAGCTACCACTATCGGGCCAGATTATACAAGAAAAGGGGCGGTCGATGGCACGGATGCTTAATATCCCAGAGTACGAGGTTCCCACGTTCTCAGATGGATGGCTCCATAAATTCCAGATGAGGCACAACTTCCAGCATTTACGATCTCGAGGGAAGTGCCGGATCACTGATCCCATAGCCGTTGCAATGCTGAAATTGAAGGAGATCACCGACCGGTTCGAATTACAGGACATCTTTAGCATGGATGAGGTCGCCCTGTTCTACTCCATGTCCCCAGATAGAACTATTGCAGCGAAACAATTAGAGGGCGTGGATAAAGATAAAATTCGCCTGACGCTCGCACTCACTTGCAATGCGAATGGGTCCGAAAAGTTGCCGCCTCTGTTTGTTGGGTCTTCTGCAAGGCCAAGATCCTTCCAGAAGAGAACTCGAGAGGAACTTGGCTTCTATTACCGCAATAATAAAAAAGGGTTGATGACTGCGTTACTATTTCAGGAATGGCTAAAGAAGCTTGATATGTATATGGGGTCTCGCGATCGCAGGATTCTCCTACTTCTGGATGATGGGCCGTCCCATGTCATTGAAAATGTTGACTTGGGTCATGTGCATGTTCACTTCCTCCCACCTGACACAACCTCAAAGATACAACCGTTGGATGCTGGAATCATTTCAGCCTTCAAACGTCGCTATCGGAGCTATCAACTCCAACACGCCGTGGATTTAGATGGTGCAGGTGAGAGAAATATCTACAAGGTCAATGAACTTCAAGCCATCCGGTGGGCTGTGGCTGCTTGGAAGTCGATACATCCCAACACTATCATCAATAGCTGGAGGCATTGCCCCTTCCTTAGTCCTCGTGGTGAGGATGGTTTGCCATTGCTTACGCCAATGTCTAATGCACATCTGCTAATCGAGGAAGTTGGTGAAACTCTGATAGAGGAAGCGTTGGTTAATAAGATGACTATACTTGGTGTAAAGGATCCGTTGAGCATCCAAAAACTTATCCATCCTGCCATTGAAGAAGTAGTTCATGCGGTTTTTAGCAACGAGGATTTGCTTGAGGTGGTAGATGAGGCTGGCATAGAAGAGGAAGAAGACAATGGCGAAGAGCAGCAACTGAAGGTGACACCAAAGGAGTTGCTGCCTGCTCTCGAGATGGTCATTCGTAAATTGGCGGAGGATGCAATTGGCAATCATGGCATTCTTGTTCATTTGTTGGAGTTGAAAAGAACAACAAGACATGAAGAAGTTGATCAAGATGAGTCGTCATTGTACTTCTTCTAGAACTCAATTACCTGCCATTCTTGGTCATCTTACTTCCTTTCCTTGACTTTTAAAGTGACCCTTTTGCCTTTTGAGATTGTTTAGATCAGTAAGAAGAAGGGATTTTTAGAAACAGCCACCCTTTTGTTTTATGAGTTAATTAGACAGAACCACTAAAAAATCTGAGCCGTTCATCAAGTGGAAACCTTCAAGATGGGTATTTCTATTGTCCCAAAGCTCTGGTCTAGTAAGGTGGGCCAGATGGTGTCTGGAAGAAATGGGTGGTTACCACTGATTATGGCTATTTTCATCATTAAAAAAAAAAACTGAGGGCTGTGATTTCAATCTGACAGAATAAGGTCACATAAAAAATGTAGGTGCTAAAATCTAACCCCAAAGTTTTTGGGTGGCTCTATCTAATGAAGCCATAAAAAAAGGGTGGCTGTTTCTAAAAATCCCCAAGCAGAAGTAACTAGATCTCTCACCCTACTCAGAAATGCATTATGTATAGTCAACATTTTTCTCTGTAATGTGATCGTCATTTTATTAATATAAATTCCTTCTTATCCATTAAAAAGAAGAAGCAACAATATATTTTCTATGTTCATTGCATTTGATGATTGTATTCTATTTTTATCATTGTAAGGTATTTTTAAATGCATTGCCACTATGGTTTTTCAGTTGCCCACTGTTTTAGATGTTACAATCTCCCTTGCATGTTTCTTCATCTGCTTATATCCACTGCTGATTGATGCTGTGCCCAACCCCATTGAAGACCAGATGGGACATTGATCAATCTTCCTCGTCTCCACTGCCTGAGGCATCTACACACAAAGTTTGAGGCACAAACTTGTAGTTGATTGTAGCAACATTAGTCAGTTACCTATAGAGGTAAGGAAGCAGTTATTAGTTCCAGAAAGCTAATTTCATGGAATAGTGTTCTAACATTTAGTGGCCATTTAAGTTAATTAACAACATGAAAGGAGTTGAGAAACATGGAATGAACAAAAACACGGAAACCAAGTGAAACCAATTTTATGATATTTATGTCCAACTCATTTGACATTAAAAACCAAACATTCTCGAACTTCGTGGTAATTGAGATAAAAAATTCTCTCTCTCTCTCTCTCTCTCTCTCTCTCTCTCTCTCTCTCTCTCTCTCTTTCTTGTTTTAGCCATGTTAGGTTGCCACTTAAAAATTCTAATTGAAGGTTTGGCCCTTGAAAGAGTGGAATGGAAGAACAAGATTCATGTAGCCGACCCCAATTAATTGGTATAAGGCTTAGATGATGATGATGATGATGATAATGATTTTAGTTCACAGTATGTATTAGAGATGATAATTTATATAAATTATGGGTTATCAAGATTATTTTTATTCCTTACCAAAATCTCTAATACATGATTATTGTTAGCTAAAATGAGATGAACTCATTTTTGAGTGGCAACCAAACAAGGCCTTGAAGCTCATTTATAGACTCTTGGCGCAGGGAGGGATGTGATGAGGTCGATCACCGTCTTCCTCAGGGAATAACTACTCCGAATCCACAAAGCTCTCTGGACTCCTCACAGAGCTTCCTCGAATCCACGAGGGATAAAAGCAAGAATAATTCCTAATAATTTCGAAATAATTTGATTGATGATAAAAAACGAAATTACAACTCTTTAAATAAGGATCTCAAACTTAGGAAGGATAGATATTTAGACTTAGACTCCAACTCAAATACCCTAAAAATGTGACTTACTATAAATAGTAAACTTTGGCCAAAAATAGTAAGTGTCCAATTTGGCCTAACCATGTTATTCTGCTAATTTTTCTAAGATCTTTTCATGTTGGGCACGACTTCTACAACTCAAAGGATCAAAAGTTGTACTCGAATTAAAACTTACTATTTATAGTAAAAATGAAACTAAATAGGACTTTTGACCGTTGATCTGATAGAATCTCGCAAATCTGACGTGGGCAACCCGGCATAGCCGGTTGGTTGGCTTAAGTAGGTTCTCCTACCCCAAAATCACATATAATATGTCGAAAAACTCATCCTAGTTTGTGAGATTATGTCTGATTTAAGGTTCTGACGGTCCGGATCATTTTCACCTCCTATCGGGCCTTCTCTGGTCCATCTTTGCCATGAAAGTGTCTGCAACCCGCTCTACATCGACTCTCTAGTAAGATAGTGTTCAATCTTAATGGGTAGAAGGTATTCTTGCAATTGAAAAGAAGTATGAGTTTATCGCATTTTCACAGGTTAGAAAGAACAATGAGCACTACCAGAGTTGCAGTTGGTGCATTGAAAGTGAAAGCAAAGAGAAAACGATTCTCCTTTGGTTTTCTGTATTTCTGACAACCCTAAAAGGTTGAATATATAAAGATATACAATATCTATACAAGGAAAAAGATAAAATCAGAATCAACTATACAAGGAAAAAGATAAAATCAGAATTAATTATCTATACATGGAAACAAGACACGTTTCCTGTCTAACATCACCCCTCAAACTGATGCTGGTCATCGACAAGTAATAGTTTGCCAACGAGATATGAGTGACGTGCAAAAGTGAGGGACTTCGTGAGAATGTCTGCAATCTGATCATGGGATGCGACATGAGGAAGAGAAATGAGCCGAGACTGAAACTTCTCTCGGACGAAGTGACAGTTAACTTCAATACGCTTTGTCCGTTCATGGAAAACAGGGTTAGAGGTAATCTGAATGACACTCAGATTATCTACATGGAGTGGAGTAGGAGTCTGTAGATGAACGCCCAAGTCGAAAAGAAGTCCACGTAACCAGATAAGTTCACTACATGCAGCTGGCATCGCTCGATTCTCGGCTTCTGTGCTTAATTTAGAAACAGTGGCCTGCTTCTTATACTTCTAAGAGATGAAAGAAGTGCCTAGAAAAACACAGTAACCAGTGGTAGATCTGCGTGTGATAGTACAACCGGCCCAGTCAGCATCCGAATAAGCACGAAGGTCCAGAGTAGCCGTGGAGGAGAAGAACAATGATTGATCCAGAGTTCCACGTAGGTACTGTTGGATGCGCAACACCACAATCATATGAAGAGTTCGAGGAGCAGAAACAAACTGACTAATAATGTGGACAGCGTAGGCAATATCAGGGCGAGTCATTGTTAAGTAAACCAGTCTCCTAACCAACGGTGGTATAATGTGGGCTCCGTAAGGAGATCACCATCGTCACGGCCATATTTAACGTTAAGTTCTAAGGGATTCTAAACTGTCTTTTGATCCGTCAATGAGGCCAAAGCGAGAAGATCCTTGATATATTTACGCTAGCTGACCAAGATCCCACGTTTAGAACGTGAGAATTCAAGTCCAAGAAAGTATGTCAGATGTTCAAGGTCCATCTTGAAGGATGATTTCAGAACTTCCTTTAATGCCGAGATGCCAGTAGCATCGCTACCAGTTAGAAGTAGGTCGTCAACATATATTAGAACAATAACAATTCCACGATCAATGGTGCGTAAGAATAATGATGGATTATGACCACTTTCAGTAAAGCCATCACCTGTAACAACATCATGAAAGCGTTGGAACCATGCCTGAGGGGCCTATTTGAGACCATATAGAGCTTTTTTTAGGCGACAGACCTTATTGGCAGGGATTAAAGACCCAGGAGGAGGTTTCAAATATACTATTTCTTAGAGGTCGCCATGAAGAAAAGCATTTTTTACATCCATCTGAGTGAGTGGCCAAGAACGAACAGATGATATCGCCAGAAGAGTGTGAACAATTTTCATCTTGGCCACATGAACGAATGTCTCATTATAATCAATTCTGTGTTCCTGTTTATATCCCTGAGCAACAAGCCGAGCTTTGTATCGATCCAATGATCTGTCAGACTTGAGCTTTATAAAATAAATCCATTCTCTCAATTAATTGTTGGTCAGTGGGTCGAGTGACAATGTCCCACGTGTGGTTATTATCCAATGCTTTCAGTTCTTCTGCCATAGCCTTCTTCCAACAATCATGAGTGGCTACCTGATGGTATGAAGTAGGAATAGATACAGTATCCAGAGTAGCATTCATGACAGACATAGAGTATATCAAGTGATCAGGTTGTCGATGTACAGGAGTGGAACGACGTATCAAGGTAGGATCTGGATCGGTAACAGGTACAGTAGGTAGAGTAGTAGGTGGTGGATCTATATGTGGTTGTCGTGAGTAAACCTGCAACGGACAAGAGAGTGTACTCGAGGTAATAGGAATATCAGGAAAAACAGTAAGACTAGGAGAGTTTGGTGCGGGCGAAGGAGGAACAGATGAATGAAAGGCAATATGCCCAAGAAAAACAACATGTCGTGACACTTGAACACGACGAGAGACCGGATTATAGCAACGAAAACCCTTCTAAGTTTCTTCAAATCCCAGGTACATACATTTGACTGATTTTGGGGAAAGTTTGTTACATTTATGTGATGCCAGATGAACATAACATACACAATCAAAAACACGAAATGTGGAATATGTAGGAAGTAAACCGGTGAGAATAAAGTAGGGAGATTTACTGTTCAGAACTGTGGTTGGCATTCGGTTAATCAAGTAGACTAAATGCGTCATAACTTCCACCCAGAAGGAACGAAGAACACTCATAGTGGTCTTCAGGGTATTGGCAGTTTCAACAATATGACGATTTTTTCGTTCAGCCACCCCATTCTGTTGGGGAGTATCAGAACAGGTGGTCTGATGAATTATCCCATAATTCTAAAGATGTGTACGAAAATTTGTGGAGAGATACTCTCCCCCTGAGTCAGAGTGGAGAGTTTGAATTTTTACCCAAAATTAAGTGTCCACCATAGAGTGAAATATCTTGAATTTTTCAAAAACCCGTGACTTAGAGTGCAGAAAGTAAATTCAGGTGTAACGTGTGAAATCATCAATGAATATAACATAGTATCGTAGTCCAGAGAGTGACATAATTGGTGAAGGACCGTAGACATCTGTATGCACTAGCTCAAACATAGATGGTGATTTCGTAGTACTTAGAGGAAAATGAATACACTTACTTTTTGAAAGACAACAGGAAGAACAAGAATAATTCAAATTTCTTTTATTAAGAGAAATATTCTCTAACATGCCAGAAGAAAATAGTTGAATCAACTGATCGGAGTGCGGATGACCTAGGCGAAAGTGCCATAGTTTCTACATTTTATTTGCCGAAAAAATATCCAAGGAAGATGGAAAAAAGAAACAACGAGCTGGAGTGACAAATGGGTCAAAGTCCAGCACGTATAGACATCCATGCCGCCTAACCTTCCCAAGTACCTTCCCCGTTACCAGATCCTGCACAAAACAATAATTTGGAAGAAATATGACTAATCAGTTATTGGATGTAAGTTGACCAACAAAAATTAAATTTGAGGAGAGTTTAGGGACATGAAACACATCACGAAGGGTAAACTGGCGATGGGCAGAATGAGAGAAAGTTAATGAACCAACGGACTGAATGGGTAGTCTAGTGCTATCCGCAGTAGAAATCGCCTGATTTTTAGTGTAGGGACGAATGTCGCGAAGATGTGATACCTCACCAGTTATCTGATTGGAAGCACGCAAATCGAAGAACCATATAGAAGATGAGGATATACCTGACATACCGGCCGCAGAGAGGGCCTGCACGATCTGCTGGAGCATCGTAAGATTCAAAGGTGAGGAAAGACCTTTAGCAGCAATAGTAGATGTAGTATCACCAACAGAAGAACTAGTCGCAAAAGTAGCAGAAAGTGCATAGCCACGGCTTCGACCACCACGGCCACGGCCGAATGAGGATGCATAGGCACTTAAACGGCAGTCTTAAATACTATGACCAGTCCGTCGACAATAAGCGCACCAATCTTTGCACTGGGCGACAACATGTCCCACTTTGTTACAGCTGCGACAAGTTAACGGAGTGGAACCACGGTTTGGTGCAAAGGTGGATACAGCGAGTACCAGATCAGATGGTCCTTGAGATGGTCCTGGAGAGAGAACTTGCAGTCGTTGTTTCTCAGCTAATAAATCATTAATAACCGAATTCATTAAAGGAGTTGGGCTACGGTTCAGGAGAGCAACCCTACAATGCTCAAATTTCGAACGCAGCTTCATAAGAAACTGTCTAACTCGCGCACTATCGCTCATTGTTTGGAATATCTTAAAGTCATTAGGGAATTCTGGATTCATCATAGCCATCTCTGTCCAAATTGTAATAATTGTAGAGTAGAATGTTTGAATACTTTTGTCACCCTGAGTAAGGTGAACCAGATCCTGTTCCAGGCGGTATAACTAAGCCGCATTACTCTGTTGATAAATAGTCTGGAGATGCTCCCACATTGCCTTAGCAGTTCGATATGGCATGAGACCAACAGCAATTGTCCGATCGACCGAATCGAGAATCCGGGTAATAATTCGGCCATTATTCATTTCCCACTCAGCCACTTTGTCGGCATCTGTGGAAGTGGGGACAGTAACAGATCCATTAATTAGTCTCCACAAACCACGACCCTTGAGAAAACTTTGAAAGTGGATGACCCATAGATTGTAGTTGGTTCTATCGAAACTACATCGTGGGGCCTCTGTACGGGAGTCTTTGTCCATAGTTAGGAAGTGAGATAAACCACGCCAAGGAAGAAGGTACCTTGCAGCAGGAGAGCCGGTTGTAGTGACAGAAACAAAACAGCAATAGCACCAGAGGCAGGGACTATGCGCAGTATAGAGGCAGGGGCATGTGCAAAGGGTGATCGGATGAGGCAAGGACGTGTGCAGCAAGACGTGCAACAGGACGTGACAGGACACGCGCAGAGATGTGATTTGATAGCAGGGGTGTGATTGGACAACAGGAGTGTGATCAGACAGTAGAGGTGTGATCGGACGGGCTTGGGAATGGTCAGACGGGCCTGGGGATGGTCGGATGGGGGTTGGGGATGATCGGACGGGGGTTGGGGATGGTCGGACACAGCAGGAGTGGAGAAGGAGGTGCTGGTACAGGGTTTTCTAATGTAGGAGGGGCCGGATCTGTCAGGAGGTGGTGCCAGTGATGAAGGAGGTGCTGGATCAGGATCGGTATAACTCTGATACCATGAAAGCAAAGAGAAAACGATTCTCCTTTAGTTTTCTGTATTTCAGACAACCCTAAAAGGTTGAATATACAAGGAAAAAGATAAAATCAGAATCAACTATACAAGGAAAAAGATAAAATCAGAATCGATTATCTATACATGGAAGCAAGACTCGTTTCCTGTCTAATAGAAAGATTCAATCACTAATGCAAGGTGAGAAGCAAGGTATTCTCAATAACAGTAACGATGGCCATAATGGTGGGATTTTTTTTTTTCAAGGAAAAAATGTATTGGCCCATTATGGGCCTGTAACGGTCGTTACCGTGTTAGAAGCTTGTTATGAGCTTCTTCTTCTTCTTTTTCAAATTGGGCGTTATGCCCCAGGCCGGTTATGAGCCTTTTTTTTTTCCAAATCAGGCATTATGGCTCGGTATCCTGTAACAGGCACTGCCATTGCTTTTACATGATGGCCTTCACATAATCATTTTTGAATACCTACTGAGAAGCATAATTGTTTTTCCCATTTCAGTCCTTTCTACTCGTATAATCCCAAAAACTAAGAATTATTTGAAGTTGCTCTATGATTTCATTTCTCATTCCAATGTTAAATGGCCATATTAGGAGAAAGAACTATAGAGGTGAAGTCGCCTGATTTTAGAGATCATCATCATCTGTTTTCTAACCCACCTTTGCATGGATGGTGAGGATCTCCGATTCAATTAAATTGCTTGCCAGAGTTTCTTGTTTGGTGATTTCCAACTCCCAATTGAAAATTATTTGCCTTTACAGTAATAACTAGATTTTGGTTTTCTCGACTGATATTGGAACTGTTTTCTGATAGTAGGATGTAACATGCCCAAATTTAAGAACTGCAATTTCCCGCTTTTAAGTGTTGCTTGTGGATAGGAAGGAATGCACAAGAGCTTGTCTAGGAACTCTGTATGGAGTTTGCAGTTCTTGCAGTAAAATCAATGTGGGAGTTACTTGATATGCCGGCGGAGTGTGGCCATTCATACCAATGCATGCTGCTGTACATGTGATACTACAAACCATCCAAATCTTGGGCCCCACTTCAGATGGGTCATATCTCAATGTCATATCAATTTGACATCCCTAGCCTCTCATTAATGGATACTGTTTGTTGAATTTTGACCCTTGACTATTTGTCATGTTAACTGTCCATTTCGGTGGCCATCAGTGGTGAAAATATAATGATATTTTTGCATGAGTTTGGGTAATAACCCAACTTCAGTGGGCCCCACTATTCAAGCAGTTTGAATTAGGGCACAGCCAAGCATTGGTGTGCACAGTGATTATGTGCCTGTTTATGGATGGTCATACTGCCAGAGACAAGAGTATCCAAGTTTTTTCTCATATCAATGAATGTGGGGTCCACCACATTGTGTATCTACCATCCAACCTGGTCATTAGGTGTGCCCCACCAGGATGAAGTAGATAAGAAAAGGTTTCAATAACTCTTTGTTTTTTTTTTTTATTTTTTATTTTCTGATTAATGCTAGAGATATTTTCCACCAAATTTCAACAAATTTTCTCATTTCTATTCTTCTTGCTTTCTTCTTCTATTAGTGACTTGAGGTAATCACCTTGGACATCTTGAACGCGATTTGGGTTTCCTTTAGTGTTGCACAAGAGATTGAAGATGAATTGAGAATTTTGGAGGAAATAGAATAGGTTAGATGATTTGGAGATTTTGAAAAATTGGATTATAGGGTTTAAAATTTTTAGGTGTTAAACTTGTGAATTTGGATTGTTGAATTCAGGGGAGCTAGGGAAAATGAGAGGTTTAGGGTCAGGTGATACGCACTCCATTGATCATGTGGACATGTGGAATAAAAGGGAATCACCTTAATTCTCTCTTCAGGTTGTTCCTTAGGTTTAGTAAATTTGAAGTTTGAATAAGAGGATCATCTTTTCCTTGATACTCCCTAAGATAGGAATAGTTAGAAGTGGAGAATAAAAGAGTGGTGTATTTCTAAGAAAGCCATGAAGGAAAAATCAAGGAACTGGGGTGGCCCACTACCCTCAACGTGGTTTGTTACCCCTTATTCTTTTTCTTTATTTTTTTTTTCTTGAAATATTTACATAAATTCGTGATGCGAGTTGAGCATTTTATCATCGGGATTGGGAAATTGGAAAATTACGATGTAGAATTGAAGAATTTAGGGAAATTCGAATATGGGGTTTGGGCTAATAGGAACTGAATGGTATTTAATGCAGTGGCATTTTCACACCGGGCTCGAGCGGGGTGGCCTGTGGGATGCAGGGGCACACTCGGGGTGGGTGACCAGTGTGAGGTAGGTGGCTCGTGTGAAGTGGAACCTATGTGAAGTGGGGCCCATGAGAGGGGTTCGACTTAGGTCCTAACCCATGTGATGTAGGGCCTAGGCTATGAGATAAAGGGATTGATTCGCCATGCTTTATCAGTTCAAGCTTTTAGAGCAAGTGGTTAATTGTCCTGCATCAGTATCGCTCTTGACGGATTAAAAAAAATCAACTTATATAAAATCAAATATTAATATTTTAGACAAAATTCAAAAATTGCGCTTGAAATCTCTAGGTGTGTGCATTGGCGTTTAGGGCGCTCATAGGTCGGGTGCACCCAGTGGCTTTAACTATGTTGATGTTATCTCATTCTAGAGTAATTGTATGATACTTGGATGCAATACCCATCTAGTATCAATTGGGTCTCAGTTCGTATGAGCGGGGACAATGGTTCAACAATTCGATTGTCGATCGGACGGGTCCACGTTGGATGGTGCATGCAAACACAAAAATTTCTCAGTGTAGAAGATCCTATCTATCCAATTTATTTATTTTGTTTTAATGTTTATTTTAAAATCGAATGTGGCAGAGTTTGATCCCATTTCTTCTTTCCTCCACGACTGCCAATCTCCAAGGAATACCAATGAAGAGATGGAATCGAAGACAAGATGATTTCGACCACATCAAAAACACAAATAAGGATCAGTAGCCATTGGATCAATTTGCGCACGAGATCAGTCGTCAGATTCATTTAGCTACAAGATGGTGCTGACCCACTCATTCAAGACACAGGTAATTCAAAACTTCTCCTCATAGACAATACTGAATGGATAGGATGGAGCCTTGTTATATTCACATTGCCTTTTTGTACTTTGGTTACCTGCCTGTGGGCCAGCTATTGATTCTAAGGGCCCATTTGTTTTTCAATTTACAATGTAAATGGAGTGTAAATGATTAATTATTACTTCTCACACATGTTTGGAAGAGAGGGATTTAGAGTGTAATTAGGCCTTGAAAACCATAGGATAAATACATTGAAATCAGAACAAAATTGCAATTCTAAAATCTGTGAGGCCCACCATTATGTATGTGTTTGATCCACGCTGTTCATCCGTTCTATGTTCTCATTTTAGGGCACTAGCCAAAAAATGAGGCAGATCTAAAGCTCAAGTGAACCACACCACAGGAAACAGGGAAATTTGAATGCCTAATATTGAGAGTTAAAATGAGCATAGGGTCCGCAGGGAAATGTACCTATCATCCCACCTGTTCATAAGGTCACACAAACATGGATGGAGGGAAACCACAGATATCAGCTTGATCCAAAACTTTTCTGGCCTCTGGCCTCCAAGAAGAATTGAACGGAAGCATTCAATTCCCTCTGTTCCCTGTGATGTGGTCCACTTGAACTTTGGATCTACCTCATTTTTGGGCTCATGCCTTAAAAGGAGTGGGAAAAACAGATGGACGGTGTGGATCAGACACATACATAATAGTGGGCCCCACAGATTTTAGGGCATAGCCTCCAAAGAAACTTTTTTTTTTTTTAAATTTTAAACGCACGCATCACACCCCACACACTCACACCTCACAGTGGGATTTCATCACGATGGGTACTCGAACCCATGATGGTTGAACTAACTTTCATTTCAGAAATGATGGGTTTATTTGATGGGCTTTCTTGCATGTCTGGAGCCATGATTGTGGGATCTATGGTCCAATACCATTTCTTCTTACCTTATTATGGCATGCCCACCTATGATCAATAAAGGCCATTGGGTAGGAGGAATTCAGTATATGTTGCACATGATCCAGAAATAACTATGATTGGATAATCACAGCGCCATACATTCAAAGACTGCATATTGATGGCTAGAGTAGTAATGGTCCTGTAGTCTATTTTTGTGGGCCCTTGTTTGAATGGCTGTGATCATTCGATAGGGCTTTTGGGGCTGTCTGAAATCCACAATGGACTTGTAGTCCCTACATTGGGGCTTGTTTATTGAGAAGAGATTTGATACTCTGGCAGTGTGATGGTTATATGAATGGAGTTCAGGTAAATGGAAACCGTGCAAAATGTGGGCCCCACTATAGATGGATCAGAGCTGAACTTTATATGGGGTTGATTCCTATGCCGTGGATTGATGAAAATGAAATGGCCAGTTAAAAAAAAGACGAAGAAAATCAATGGTCCTTATTCAACAAACTAACCTCCACTAATCAAGGTTAGGATCCCTCAATAGTGTGGGCCACATTACAAGGATGGTTTAGTTTAATTGGTGTTATATGCATACATGTAGAATTTATGAGTGCATGTGTATGAACTATGACAATATTGGAGTATTAAATAACTCGCCTTGCTTCGAGCAACCCACATGAGACCATGCAAGATCTGGGCCACTTATCAAGTGAGCTCAACGTGAACATACCATCACACTAACTCCAATCTGGTCCACTGATGAGGTTGGTCATATTTGTATGTAGAATATAAACTATCCATTTTTTTTTTCTTATGCAGGTGTAGCCCATCTGATTAGCAGATAGTCTGATTTGTGGGCCATCCTCGTGGGTATGATTCAGCAGTACTCTTTCTCATGATCAATGTGTAAATGGCCTAGCTGGGCAATCTTTAATTTTTTATTTTTATTTTTATAACTTTTGCAGAATATTGATCCAGCAAAATGGATGGACTGTGTGCATAAAGCACATACATCACAGTCACAGTGGGCCCCACAGAGCCCCTTCCACGACCGAGTCCGTCTTGCCAGGGGCTCGTGTGTTGAAGAGATTTTTAAGGAAAAAATTCTCATAAATCTCAATTTTTCATTGAATTTCTTTGCGAATTGCAGTCCTGTCAAAGGAGGGACCCTCGTATATTGTTTTTCTTTAAAAAGTAGTAAAGTCGGAAAATAGGCTGTACATGCATTTTTTATGTTTTTAAGTGGTGTATATTATTTTTTATGGTGTGGCTCAACTTATGTTTAGATCAATCATATATTTTTTTTTCTACTAAAAATCATGGCGGATTACATTTTTTGGGCGGGTTAGATATCATACAAATAGCACATGAGCCCCATAATTATCCATTTTATGGGTTTTTGAAGAAAAATGTACATAGTGAGCATTATGGTAATTTTATCACTCAAAAATCACTTTTTGGTAATTTTCATAGGGGAGAGAGATGCTCTACCATGGGAACTTCTTGAGAGCTTTTCATGTGTGATGTGGCCACAAAATCCGGACGATCCACTGAATGAATCACCTCATGAAACCTCTTGAAGTTTCCGTGAGAACTGGTTACCAAGAGAGCATGTACTATGAGGTCGATCTCATGGAAGTTTCCCATGACGTTGGGCTCCTTGGGCCCCACCAAGGTGTGACATCCATGCTGTGCATTTGGTAGGACCCCTCTAAGTTGGGGGATGTGTCAAAAATCAGCTGTAATCGAAACTCAGGTGAGCCATACCATCTGAAACCATGAAAAATCAAGCCTAAAACAGCTAATAACACATTGTGGGGCCCACCTGAGTTTTGGAATGGCCTCAAATTTGGTGTGAACACTCATCCAAGTGGGAGATACAATGGATGGGCTAGATGTCAAAATCACATCTCGGTGGTCCTATGCACAATCAAGAAAATGGTAAATATGAGGTCGACCTCATGGATTCAGATGGTGTGGCCCACCTGAGTTCCGGATACAGCTGATTTTGAAGGCATCTCATGACCTAGAGGGGACCCATGAAGCTTCCATGAGGTTGACCTCATATAACCTTTTATATATATGTGTTTGTGTGCCCATCATCCACTTGAACTATTCATTCATTGAAGGGCAAGCAGGGAAATGGACAGCCAATAGGGAGAAAGAAATTAGCTTCAATCACTATCTTGAAACATCTACTAGATAGATCTTTCTTTGTATTGCTTATGATTTGACAATTCTAACCATGTAATTTGATTATTCTAACCATAATGGTTTTTCCATCACGGTTTGCTCCCATTGGTACTATTGAATAACCTATCTCAATCAATGATTGGGCATCCCATGTGCCATTCAAAAGGTTTGGGGACCTATGAGGTGTCCATGCCATGCATTTGTTGGGTCTCATTTAGATCATGGGATGTCCCAAAATCATTTGTATTTGGAACTCAGGTGAGCCCCACCATTCACGTGAAATCATACCTAAAACATCTAAAAGCACTTGGTGGGATCCACATGACATCGCAATGAGATTTAGGCACACACACTCATGTGAGTCTACAACGAGGCAAGGGTAAGAACCCCATCTAACAATTAAAATAAAAGTATTTGCAACCCAATTGTAATAAAAGTATATGAGTCTTGTTTGTTTCACCAATTACCACGTATTGTAAATATGTAATAATTATAAATTACTTTATTTATCCCTTGGCAACACTTGCATTTGATAGCTGATTCCTATGTTCGGTTTATCCATCATAAATCCATAATGAGGGTATATTTATGTTACTTTAATATTAAAATATCACTAAAATACACCGATATTTTATATTAATATCATGAAAAGTGTAATGATTATAAATTCTTTTACTTGTCTCATGAATAATGCATTTGCACTTGACCACGATCTTTATGTTTATTTTGACAGTGATAAAATCATAATGATGATATAATTACTAGAGTAATTTGAGAAACAAATAAGTAATAATAAATATTTTCAATAGTTATATTTATGTAAGGATTTTTCTAATGTTTGCTCTAGAAAGTTAACTTAATCATTGATTAGGACAATTCATTCATTAGTACCATTGGAAGTAAGCCATGGTGCAAGAATCACACAAATTGGAAGATCCTAACCCTTTGAAAGGGGTTATTATTATTTTTTAACAACTGTGTTATTTACAACCCATAGATTTGATAGATCACATGGTTGGAATCATTGAATGAAAGTGCTACTTTAAGTAATACAAAGTGAGATATATCGAATAGATGCTTCAAGATGGTAATAGGAACTATTTTGTTTCTCCTCTCAATCTTGACCGTCTATTTTCCATGCTGTTGATTATATGGTTAGGATAAATTCGATTGGTGTGATTTTTGTACCATGTTTTTCTCCTACTTGTATTAATAAATGAACAGTCCGAATGGATAAAAGTCATCTCACCTATCATTTAAAGGCTTTGTGGATGTTGCTAATGTGTGCAATGAAGGTGAGGATGTCAGCAAAACCCTTCAGATAAAATATATAAAATAGCTAAAATAAATGAATGCACCACCAATGATAGTGCATTGTCTATCAAAAACCACTAATGATGGTCCATTATCTAAGAAATCTTTGCTTAGCTAAGCCTGTGAGTTAGAAAGTCAATGGAATATTTGAAAATACAATTGATTAGTTGAGTGACATGGCTCAAGTCATCAAGGGCCCACTTGCTGATTTAACCAATAATAAATAACTGGGGATATGCTAGTAAATAACTGGCAATGGGCCTCTAGCTTAGCCCAACCTAGCTAATCTAGGACCAAGGGCCAGTCCCAATCTTGAAATCTAAGCATGATGCCTGGACCAGGGCCAATGATGAATAGCCTCTTCTAGCCCATTGGCTCAGACCAATCATCAAGTGGGTCACCTTTATAAAAAGGAATGGATGATTTAAAGACCACCTATGAGTGTTTCTCATTCATTACTTTTGAATTTGGGCTCATGATTCTATGATCAAAATCAATTTATGATGTGACTCCACATGGACGGAACGGATATCCCAAAAGAATTTTACTTTATATTTATTACAAGACCTTTGAACTTTCGCACTTTTCCTAGCTAAGCTGGGAAGCGGATTGGCTGGTGTACCACACATCAGCTATACAGCTGGTGTAGGTACGTGTCGTGCGAAGACGAGCGCTGAAGCTCCGAGTTGTACGAACGGTTCAAAGGAGATCAAAGTTTCATGGCCCCACAATGATGTATTTATTATATCCACACCGTTCACCTATTTTTTGAGATCATTTTAGAGCATGACCCAAAAAATGAATAATATCCAAAGCTCAACTGAACCATACCAGAAATAGCAGCGGAATAGTGTTTTTCACTTTTAAATCATTCGTAGGGCCCACATAACGTTTATTTTCCATCTAATCTGTTCATAAGGTCACAAAGACCTGGATGAAGAGGAAAAACAAATATAATATTGGTCCAAAACGTCTCAGACCCCAAAAGGGTTTCAATGGTAGACGTTCAATCCCCCACTTCTTTTTGCAGTGTGGTCCATTTGATCCATAGAACTGTCTTATTTTTCTAACGAAACCTTACGATAAGCTCGCCAAATGTATGGACGGTTTGGATATAACACATAACTCATGATGGGACCCACAGAACTTGCTGACGTCAACACACCAACTAGATCGGTGTTGTGTGGTCCACTAGCCAATCCGCTTCCAGGGTACTTATAGCCAAACCTGTCCCATCTGTAGTGGGGTCCACTGCCAACCCCACTAGTTAATCAAGGGTTGGTAAGACTGACATCCATTATTATTATTATTATTATTATTATTATTATTTTTCTCCAGTCGGTCGACCTGAATGGAATCTGAATACAGGCTTTTGGCATGGAAACAAAAACCTCATGCGCATGCACCAGTCCTTATCCAGTATAGAGTTGATTTAGCCATTGGATGCATTAAATAATTTATTTATTTTTAATCTCCAATTAAAAAATAAAATCTTAGATAGAGGTTACATTAAAATAGGAATCTAAAACTAATCTGCATTATGTGGGTCCCATTTGAGCTCTATCCATCTTTTTACAAACTAGCATTGTGTGGGTCCCATTTGAGGCATATCCATCTTTTTACAAACTAATTTGAAAGTGTCTCGTAGACTCCTAATGCGTCAGCAGAATGACTTTGGTAGTCTCATTGGCAATGACAAATTATTTGATGAATGGCTCACATTTATTGCTACATGATTTTCAATTCTACATATTGGACCTATGATTTGGTAATTGAGACCGTTGGATGTAAGACTAAATGCAGAATAATGGATCATCTATACATTAATTATAGAGATCATTAAAATTGAATAATTGAATCTTAAATGCGGACTTCAATGGTGTTAGATTATTAGATGTGGACAAGCGCACCACCTTATTATATATTTGAATCCATCACAACTATAGTGGGGCCCACTAATATGCTCAATCTAAATATCCAACAAACCATTAATCATGTGGGGCCCACCTAATAAAAGTCTCACCACAGATTGGAAGTTGAGATTTTATCTAGTGGGGAGATATTTGAGGTAAAGGCTATCCATGGTGGGACAGAACGGACCCATGGTTTCCATTACCAAACGAGGCCCCCACTTGTTGGAAATGAAAACCATTGTATAATGATATGGGCAATCTCTCCTATAATTCGTCCATTTCTCTACTGTGTGTGCATGTGGACCGTTCGTGCGATCAATATGCAGGGTTGATGTGGTCCAAGGTACCCTTTTTGGACGACTGTCCCGGTCAGATGATGCCAACCACCTTTCTTTTTTTCTTTTATAGCATGACTTTTTATTTCAAAGGCATAGATTGAAGGGCTAACATTGCTTCACCAAGTGGTTCTTTCATCTTTGGAAGCTTTAATGATACAAGGTAGGCTGACCTAACTAATGTTTGGGCTTAAGGATTGTGGCCCACTTAGATGTGTAATCCTTTAATTTTATCATAATGGATTTTTCCTGATGCTGAATTTGATGAATGGTCTAGATTTTCTGCACGTTGGACATTTGAACGTGGAGAATTGTTCATTTACAAGCTGCTTACATGACAAGAGCAAAGATGCACCACATCTTCCTGACGGGAGCTGATTAGCTGTTACCCATGTAACACCTACCCTTACCGTGTGGGGACCACCTTGATAATTATTTGTATATCCGTGCCGTCCATCCATTTTCACATATCATTTAAGGGTCTGATCTCAAAAATTAATGAGACCCAAATCTCAGGTGGTCCACACCACTGGAAACAGTGGGCCACAAAAGTTTTTGATCAAGCTGATTTTTATATTTTCCCTTCATCCATGTCTGGTTGACCTTATCAACGGATTTGATGGGAAAGAAACATTAGGTTGGGCATTACCTTTAGGCACTAGAAAGTTTTTAATGGGTGGCCCTTCAATCACCACTATTTCCTGTGGTGTGGTCACCTGATATTTGGATCTACTTAAATTTTGGAAGAACACCCTAAACTGGGATGGAAAAATGGATGGACGGCGTGGATATACAAAACATCATTAAGTGGAACCCATGGTAAGGGTAACACCACCTAATCCGCTCCCCTTCTTAACATAGCAGCTGGCAGTTGGTTAATTCCGTGTGGTCATGTAGACTGTTTTATTTTTTGAATAATGAGAAATGGAAATTGGTGGCGTCCAAACACACCTTAGGAATATTATGGACACTTATCTTGACACTTGCAATAACCTCCACTTAGGATTACCAATGACCCAAAAATCATTCCTATCAGATCATTCTAACCGTAGAATAAGTGGATTCTAATTGTTGAATTAGAACTATGGTCCCTTTTTTCATGACCGCTCATTTGCATGCTATTGATGAGATGATGGAATAATCACTTGGGCTTACCAAGTGGGGGCCATTTAGATATTGATTGAACCATTTGCATGCATACAGTTTACGATGGAGTTGCATGTATTGAACCATTCCTCTTTAAAATATATTAGGTTTGTGTGCCCTTTCGCCAAACACGCCACTTTCTCAATCTCAACTTTTCATCCTTAAAGAAAGAGGTATGCTAATTGCACGTGTATGGGACCTGTACATCTGCATGCGGACATATGCCTATATGGAAAATTTTTATTTGATCAGATATTTCCATCAGATGTATTACATTGTATAGATGCTCGATTCTAAAATATTAGGCCATTTAATGCATTAGGTGGGCCACAACTTACAAAAAGATGGATGGCTAAGAAAAAAATTGTTTCAATTGTCTGTTCTCTCTGTACATTTTGGCTCACTTGAGGATTGAAATGGCCAGATTTTTTCGTCAGAAGATCTAATCGTCATTTCCAACGAAATGGAAGGCTGAAATCTCATACACGTGTTCCATATAGACATGAGATGTGGCCAGGATAGATCTATACTGACGTGGAATTTGCAAACCTTCTTTGAGAAGGAAGAAAGGTACGTAAAAGAAATGACATATAAATACTTTTAACCTTCTATTAATTAATACACAGCAATATTGTATTATTTAAAATTTAATTAATAATAGTATTGTAATGATACACTTTTGTATGATATTAGTTTTACATCATACGAAGATTGCTAAACTTAGTTGTCCAATGAGATACCATCATGTATCGTCACTAGTGTACGTGCAACTAAATTAAAGCATACTCGCACTTCGAGGAATTTTCCATTCATATCTTATATCATATGGTGTCAAAGAGCGTATCAAAGGAAAATGGCTCAAGACGTGTGTACTTCTGCTGTTGAAAAAAGAGAGACATTTCTTGAACGTACGTGGAAAGTCACTTAAAGCCCCACCGAATATCCCACAATTAAATATATACACGACAACCACGTCTCATGCAATTATGGCAAGAAGAAATATTTTCTAGAGGTGATTTATAATTTCGTGAAGACCATAAAGCATAAGGGCGATTAAATGAAAAGTTTATATGAAATTAGAAGAAATCAGATCACGATAATATAAAGAACTCAAATCTTACTAGGACAAAAATAATTATATACTCGAGAACAGGTAAATAAACTTAGCATGTCCACCATCTCTCCAAGTCTATATAAGTAGCATTCGAAATAGTAAGCCCTCACCACATACAATCAATTTCTCTATAATACAATATTGCTTAACTTTGTTTTAGCTTATTCACTTAGATTTGGAAATTCATAGTTTAACTTAGACCTGTTATGGTCGAGTGACATTGTTGCAATATCCATGACCATCGTTACCAAATTTTATTGATCATCAAGTTCCTACTTGAAAGATCACACCAGTCATATATTGTATAATGTAAACTTTAGTTGTTCTGTCCACAAAGGTAATCATAGATAATTATGTTCTCTCTCTTTGGTTAATTTACTTTTTCTTTGATGATTATACTTTTAATTTTTAATTAATAAAATCAGTAATTTAGCCTTAATTTTAGATTTTAGCCATCCATCATTACATTATTGAGAAACCTTAAAACACTATCACTGATGAAAACAAAAAGTCATTAGCACAAGGCAAAATGATTTCATTTTAAAAGACTAAGCTACACCTTCTAAGCTCAAACTTTTAAAATAACTAGTTGAAAAGAGAGAAAAAATAAAAAAAGAACCGTAATATTAGTGGTTTAACAATTAGATCAACCTTTATAAGTTTGATCATAATTTTACTAGTTTGGCGCATGAGTTCACAAGCATACAATCGATTTGAATCGAATATAATTCTAATATGATTGACATTATTCATAATCGCCAAAAAATGAAGCATACCCAAATCTCAAGTGGACCACACTGTAGGGAACAATGGTAAATAAATGCGATCAATTAGAACTATTGAAACGTCCATTGTAATATTTACTCTCCATCCAACTTATTGATAAGGACGCACATACTTAAATGAAGGGGAAAACAAAAAAATAAAAATCAACTTGATCCAAAACTTTTATGGTCTACAGGAAGCTTTTAAAGGTCAATCACACCATTTGTACAAAATGACGGAAGACATGATATATACATTATACATCAATGTGGGCCCCACAGTTAGGGCCGCAACTAATTTGCTCCATCACACCATTTGTACAAGAGATGAAGAAGAGAATAAAATAAAAATTATTTTATTATTTTCTCAACACTTTCTCTCTTTTTACAATTTACCTAAAGTAATAGGATTCACACTTAAAAAAAGAAAGACCACCTAAACTCATATTTTTAAAATAAATTGTTGAAAAAAAAGAGGGAAAAAATAATAACTACTTCTAACATTTAATTATACTCGGACTTAAAAAATCAAGTTTATTTAAGTGAATCTGCATTCTTATCATCCAAAAGAGTGAACCAGTGTGGCCCACCTGTTGGATTTGTGTGGTGGGATGGCTTTACACGTTTGCATGGCCTACTTGCCACCCACTTGAAAATCAATTCAAAAGAGAGCTAACTTTTACAAGAAGAGGTCACAACAAAGGAAATCTAAGTTTTTCTTAGCCGTCCATTTTTTTACACTGCCCCCACGTGCTAGATCGGCGAAACCTGGCTCGAGGGGGTAGGGAAAAAAAAAAAAGTGTGTCTATCAAACAAAGGGGTGTAGATATCAATTCTCTAAGAGAAAAGCTTTAATACTCTGGTAGAGTGCGGATGATGATACTCATGCACTTAGAAATTAGAAAGAATTGCTTACGTGGCATCAAGTAATTTACTTAAACGGCTCCATATGGGTTCAGTTTTCATGTTAGAACTGCGCATTGAATACAGAATTAGTAACAGACCTTATTTTGGGACACTGACTCAGCAGGGGAACTGCCTTTTATTCTGTTTAATTTGAGTTAATGCATGCAGACATGTATAATTTCTGAGTGCCTGAGTATCAAGTGTCATAGTCTGCCAGAGTATCAAATCACGTTACATAACATTTGTGGGATTTGTTACCTTAGTTACATCCCCAATATTGTCTTTTCCAAAACAAGTTAGAGACGTTGATGTGTGGACCACCTAACCATCCCTCCATTGGGGGGAGTGTCGTTCACGACAGCGTAATTATATGAATGATTGTTTGACTTGAGTTCCATTGAGAGACGCAAAAATCGTAACCATACGATCTAAAAGGTGGGCCCCACTGTACTTGGTTTAGCCAGAACTAATCACTCATAGGATTTACGTCCATTAGCTGTGAGCCATTGATCTTACATTTCTAGTTATTTTTTTCTTTCACGACCGATCCAAAGGCTACGATCGTTCGATGGGCCATCCACGACATGGGATAGCTGGATCAATGGTCCTAACCTGTTGGATTGAGAGGTATTTGTGAAATTGACAGGATTCCTAACTTACCAACTTCAAGGCAGTATTCAAGAAAAAGAGACCATTTCTTAGTCTCAAAGGATGGGGTTGGTGAGGGGGATTTGATAATATTTTGTACACTGATTGTAGAAATTGTCCACGTGGCATACACGTAGCTCAATCTAGACCATTGAAATCGCCGACTCACTGTATACGCCTCATAATCCCGAGATTCCGGTTGACTGAATGAACGCACCCTCTGATTAACGGAGACTTGATTTTGAGTTTGCAACGTTAACTATTTTTCAATCCTATCCGTCCATTAGATGACCTCCCAACTGGAAAGTTAGGATATTACTTCTGTTTAATATTTTGTTTACGAGCCATCCAAGTGGGGCCTACGATATTAACGGTCTAATTTTAGTTTTATTTGGGCCACTTACACAGTAGTCCAAGTGCATGCTTATGAAGCTTCCTAGTCTTTCAGAGTATCAATGCTTTTGTTGCGGTTGGTAGGATACAAGTACGTACTAGTCGTGTGAAAAAAGGTCAAGAGAAATGCTCCAGTGGTCTCAGAGAACAATAGGTTATAGTGCTCCTAGTTGCATTACGAGTCTCAAGAAAGTCCAATACATTGATCTAGACCGTTCATTAGCTTCAATACATATTTCAAGGCTATAAAAATATCACACTAATATGAAAATATTAACCATTTGATCAATGGACCTAAATATGGACGGTCAAGATCATTTAAACAAAAATTGGATTAAGCAACAATTTGATCCATCTATTTGTTAGGGATCATTATGGATTGTTTATAATTCTAAAGAACCACGTTCATTAGGAAATCATAGCCATCCAATCCATGGCTTGAGAAAAGAATAACTATTGAAAATAAGACCAAATATAGGATGGATTGAATCATCCGATCAGTCAGTGTAGCCTGAAATATTATTCTGAACACAATGGACAGTTCAGATCGATTGATTAAACTGTCCAAGTGATAGGATCACTTACCAAGCACTGAAGCATTTCTTTAAAAAATAAAAATAAAATATAAATTAAAAAAAAAAAGAAGAAGAAGGAAAAAAGAAGAGAACAAGATATTGGGATTGCCATGGCCCACCTACCAAACACTGTCCCAACATACCCATTTACCTACCGTCGATTTGCTCCCATGACTTTCCACCGGATTATATTAAAATAAAGTGTTGATAATGATACCGTTTGTTTCCATGGCAATAAAGAAATTTAATATCCACGCCGTCCATCCGTGGGCCCACCTTTTAGAAATTGTCCACGTGGCACATGCATAGTTGTAATGGAGACTGGGGACCGTCCAATAATCGAAAATTACACCAACGCAATGATCTTGACTCTCTGAAAGTTGGTCAAGAGTGTAATAGGTGGGTCCCATCAAACAAATGTTACAAGTGATTACTGTACATATTTTTTTCTACTTGATCTTAACCATTCATTTAACATGCTATTAATTAGATGGCTAGGATTGTCCAATGGTTGTGCTTCTTTCATGATTGCTTGCCAAGAGGATTGGAGTGTTCAATGTGTCTAAATCTACCAATTGCAATATAAGCCTATGATACAGCTGATTGCATCAGATCATTCCCAAATTTAGACTAATAGGGCTTCACGCCCTCCACTTTTTTCTGTGGTGTGGTCCACATGAGGTTTGGATCCGCTTCCTTTTTGGGCTCATGCCCTAAAATGATCTGAAAAAATGGATGGACGGCGTGGATATACAGAACATACATCAAGATGGGCCCCACGGTCACCGCCTCCCCGAGTCGGTATTTCCCAGACTCACCGAATCGGCTCTCCTCCACGTCTTACAGCAATACCAGTATACCACCTTGCGTTGGCATGTTAACTTAACATTTTCCGCTGACGTGTCACTTGGATATCAAATCCGACCCATGCAAAAGGTGGGCTGCATAATAAAGATTCTCTGGAACGAAAAATAGGATGGCCCGTTCATCAACGGCTACATTTGAAATCAATGCACAGCCAACGGTCTAACTCACTGTAAATGTGTGGCCCACATGATACGCCAAATGTTCTAATTTTCCATGCAATTCATCTTCATTATATGGGCCATCCTTTTTATGACTCAGATGTTTCACTGAAATGACATATAAGTGGAAAGTAGAAACATATATCTATTAACATACAACCGTTGGATGTGATCATTGGTCCACATGTTAATAGCCTCTGACAAAGCCAGCATTCACTTTGGGAGACTAGTGCTGGCTCGAGACTACTTAATACAAGAAATATCAAGTGTCCCTTTCGAGAAGTGATATTCCATCTCAGCCCTATCTTCGTTAGATCAATCAATGGCCCACCACCCAATATTGCTAGTGAAGCACGATGAGTTTTTAATATTTCATGTCTTTTTTATAGGGCCTATTAGAGTAAGGAATAATGCACGGCCAAGATTTCACGGGATCTTCTGTCCAAATGGGCGTTTTATTTTTGAAAAATGAGTTTACTTTAGAAAATATGGAAAAAGATCGATGGCCCACCAAACATTAGATGTTGGGATGGCAATGGCCCAAGTGAGGTTAGGGTCGAGCTTGGCCTGAGCCCGGCATCAACTGGGAATGGCCCTAGTGAGGTCCAAGGCCTGAGCCAGGCATCAGCCTGCCATGAAACTGGCTCATGCCTAAGCCTAAGTGCCAGTTTGGAATGCGGGATTAAATGGTATTGAATTGCTTTTGGTGGTATTAACATTATTATTATATAATGATTATATGTCAAAAAATACAATAGTATTTTGACAATCAAATCTAAGTTTAAGATCAAATTCTGCCTTTAAAAAAAAAAATTGTATTAAGTAAAATCAGTGTTTGGTAAATTAAAAAATTATAATCAATGGATCATATTTTAAAGATGATTCTGATCACCAGTACACATATGCAACTCGATTATCACATATAAAGAACGTATATGGATGGATGATGTAGATAAAAAACATGCATCAACATAGGACCCATATATGTAATGGATTTCCAAATCCACCAAAAATCCTATTGTATCTCACGTTGCGACTAAATGATATGATACTTAGATTAATATTCCAATCCTTCCCATCCCAAATAATAGATGGAATTTACATTGGACTAGATACAATTCCATACCACCTAATCTAACGTTCCAAACAGGCGGCTCGACCACACTTGACTTAACTTGGCCTGGCTTGAAAATTAATAAGATTCTTATTTCCCACTTAAATGTTCTTGATATATTAGTATGATTAAGTAGGCCATACACGCACAAGAAAATGGTTGCTTAGAGGAACAACTACACAATCCAAATTCAATGTGTTGGTAGCTTATTTAAGGATTAGAATAATATATTTGTAAGATATAAGAGTGACGCAGGGAGGTACGTGATGAGGATAACTACTCCGAATCCATGGAGCATCTCTGGACTCCTCATAGAGACTTCTTGAATCCATGAAGAAAGAAAGCAAAAATTAGAAATAAATTCTAAAAAATTCGAAATTGATACATGGATTACTAAAAACGAGTTCACAACCTTTTAAATAGGAGTACCAAGCAATGGGAAAGAAATCAGAATCAAACTACAACTAAAACTCCTAGAATTCGCGACTTACTATAAATAGTAAACTTACTATTTATAAATGGTCGTGATGTCTACTAGTGCGTAAGGTTTTCGGCCAAAAATAGTAAGTGTCCTATTTGGCTTCACCTAACCGTTCTCCTAATTATTCTAAGCTCTTTTCACGTTGGGCGCAACTCCTAAAGCCCGACGGATGAAGAGTTATAATCAAACTAAAACTTACTATTTATAGTAAAAACGAAATTAAAGCAGGGAAACGACCGTCGATCCAGGGTTTTTTCGCAATTCCGGGAATCGCAACTCAGCGTAGTGGGGTTGGTTGGCTAAAGTAGCTCGTTCTACCCCAAAATCATATATTTTACGTCAGGTAACTCATTCCGGATTGCGAGATACGCCCGATCTAAGGTCCAACGGTCCGGATCACTTCTGTCATTGACCGAGCCTTTTCTGATCCATCTTGGCCATGAAACTGTCTGCGACCCACTCTACATCAAAGACATGTAAAAACAAACTTGGATTGGGTGGGGTTTCGTTGGGACAAGCTAGGTGGCACTTAAGTGACTTAAGAACAAGTTTTGCTTGAAAATTAATTAGGCTATACATGCCAAGGCCTAGCTAATATAGGTTCAAGTGCAGTCTAGAGTGTAGTTGGACTTGTTGAATTGCTTGACTATTGATATATGAGACTTTGATGGATCGATCAATCAAATAAACCTCGGATTGAACAGATTGGTTTTCAGACAGTTTGGACAAATTTCATTGATCGACCTTCGAAGTTCGAGTAATTGACATAATTTGAAAGATTCATGTAGACTCTCTTGATACTTTTGAGCATGTTCGATTGATCGAATATGGGGAGCTCAATTGATTGTGGGTTGCTCGAGCGATGCCGATCGATCGATGATGCGTGCATTTTTGCATAATTGTGCGATTTATTTCCTATTTTGAATGTAACACTATATATATATATATATATATATATATATATATATATATATATATATATATATATATATATATATATATATGCGTGCGTGTGTGTGTGTGTGTGTGTGTGTGTGTGTTTGTTATTACAGGATTAAGGAGAATAATGGGGGCTAAATCGATTCTAAGGTTTGAAAGGGAGAAAAAAGGTGTTTTTGCATCTGTAGGCGCTTCCATCTTTCGTACCATCGATTTCATAGTGGAATTGTTTATTACTTCATGGCTTCATCTTTTTCTATAAAAGTTTTCTATATAAAATCATGTGTTCTTATGCATGTTTTGTTTGTGTTTATCTCTTATAGTGTGATTCGAATTCATAATTTCCTTCAGTGGTTCCCCACCATAAGGTTCTCCATTGGTCAATTTGAATTTTCTTTTCTTTTTTCAAGTTTGAAACCCATGACCTAAACTAAGAAAGCAGTGGTCTATTCCAAGAGACCACATGACTTATACTTTTGTACTTGATATATGGAAAATGAAGGCCGGGAAAGTACCAAAGGAAAATTAGTAATGCTCCCAGAGCTTTTAAATAACTCTAAGACACCTAAGAGATGATTTGATCTATCCATTTTTATATATACAACGCGGGCATGCCTTGTTGAAAAAATATCACACCAATTTAGATGATCCTAAACAGGTCAATGGTATGAAAAATGGCCAATCAAGATTGAGCGTAAAAACAAAATAGATACAATAATCATTTTGAAACATCTATTATATAGATGCCACATCATATTGCTTATGATTCCAAAGCAACACTTTAGATCGATGATTCTACCCATGGGATCTATGACACATAATAAATACATTGTTATTACAAATTGCCCCTTTTAAAGGGTTACGATCAGCTGATGGGTATGATTCTTGCACTATGGTTTGCTTCTAATGATACTATTGAATGAACTGTCCCCATTGATAATTAGCATCCCATGTGTCATTTAAAAGCTTTGTTACTTGTGTCCCTACTAAAGTGGGATGTTAGCATTTACATATCTACACACACAAATACATATTTACTAACATTAAATATTTTAAATACTACTATTATTCTAAGTAATTTTTTTAAAATATTTTGATAATTATAAGTACTTTAAAAATCTATCACTAACATTTATGGGTAATTTTAGTTAAATTATTACCTATCAAGTAAAATCATCAATTAAGAAATGGGGAAGTGGACCCTACCCAACCTGGCTGATGATTGAGTCCATCTGATTTATGGGTTTTTTAACTATGGTTCTAACCATGCTTGTAGATGATTAGTTAACACAAGAACAGCCAACTAATGGTTCTGATTACAAGATTGGGTCCCATTTTTTTTGTTGTGGAACCTAAATACTACAATTTTGGACCGTCCATTAGACCACTAAACAAGTCCTCATTGTAACATTGGAGTAGGCTATGCTATGTCGAGAGAACTGTAGTTTGTACACGAGTCAAAACTCACAACTTGGTTTACGACCCAGTTGAGTCGACTTAGTTGCTGAAACAACACCTTTTTTTTTTTTTTTTGTCAGCTTGTTAGTACACCCCACTGTCAGTTGACACTTCACTGTTAGCCACCCCCACTATGAAACAACACCTCTAGTTGTATGGAATTTCCATAAAATAACCTTGAACCGTCGGATCACTTGGATCTGATATGAAAAACAAATTTGAAATCTTTTATTCAACTTTTCTTCATTTTCCTACTTCGATGTTGAAAAAAAACCATATTCTAAAACATTCCACAGGACTCAGCATGCTACGGAAGAGCTCATCGAGTCAATCAAGCATCTCTACTTTCAAATGCAAGTTACTAGGGGAGCGGATTAAGTGTTACCCTTACCGTGTGGGGCCCACCTTGATGAATTTTTTGTATATCCACGCGGCCTGACCATTTTCCATATCATTTTAGAACGTTATTCTAAAAATAAATCAGATTGAAATCTCCGGTGGACCACACCACGGGAAAAAGTGGTGAATGATCATTAAAATAATTTTATAGGCCACAAAAGTTTTGGATCAAGCTGATCTTTGTATTTTCCATTCATCTATGTCTATTTGACCTTGTCAAGAGGTTCAATGGAAAATAAACATTATGGATCTGCTTACAGTGGTCCTTAGGAAGTTTTTAATGGCACTCGTTCAATCACCAATATTTTCTGTGGTGTGGTCCACCTGAGACTTGTATCTACTTAATTTTTTGTACCACCTCATAAAATAGACTGGAAAAACATATGGACGGCGTGGATATACAACACATATGCAAGGTGGGCCCTACAGTACTAATGGTAACACCCACTAAGGTGTTCCAGGTATAACACCGATAATCCGCTCCCACTTACCAAGAGTCGATACCGAGTTATTAATCTTAAAATCTATACATAGCAGATGACCTGAGTGTGGTAGTACATTTGCTACAATGATGATAGATGGAAGTACACATCATTAAGATGGGCCCCACGATGATAGATGCTTAGTAAACGTAGGTAGACGTGCATTTTCTACAACGGCTAATTTCCTTTTGTGATTTAGTTTGACGAGCGAGTATACATTTAATAATTTGAATTAATTCAATAGTCTGACCATGTTAAAATAATAAAAACGCGGACATTTTTAGGAGCTTATTTCAACACCTTCCATGCTCATATTATTAGTAGAAAAGGTGAGTGCCGTGCACACATACGCATTGCTTCACCTACTAAGGTGGGTTAGATTGACATCTCGATACAAATTTCAGAATTGGATTTTGAAAATTCCCGATGCTTAATGGATTCCTGCCGACGAGCTAGTCATGCCCTTGGAAGTAACTATTTCAATAAAACTATTTATGTGTGTGTGTGGGCAGATGGATTGCTCTATGCGGTCGACCTCATGGGAACTTCCTAGGGGCGCACATAGGTCGGTTTGGTCGGATTTTGGGGTGAAACTGGTGTAAGACTCCTATTAGGTGGGCCACATATGATCATCAGATCTGATCGTTGTATTATTCAAATTGAGCGATTCAGTGGACCCCCACTACAGCTGTGATCGTTGTAAATAGGTTTGGGTGAGACAATTGAACCAATGTCCTTATACTCGATTATTAAGACAGATATGGAAACTGACGGTGTGGAGACCCTATAGGAAGAAGTGTGATGGATAAGCTTCTATCTCTCTTTCTTATAAATAGACGTCTTGATTCCCTCACCAACACAAGCGAGAAACCCTAGAGTCCCATTGAAGGTTCTCCTAAAGGTGTAAGGTGCGGAAGATCAAGATTCCTGTCGGCAGAATGTCTTCCCAATCAGGTACGCTTTCAGTTTATGGTTTTGAATCTCTATTGTTGATGTATAGACGATCTGTCAATTTCACAATGCAAAAATAACAACTGAAACGGTTCTAGGATTTTCGGAATTGGAACCTGACTATTAGCACCCTAAAACCAAACTGGAACCGAATCGTGAAAACCAGTTCGATTTCAGATCAGTTCCACGATTTTGGGCATTTAAAAATCTAGCCCAATTGGTCAAACAGACCTGGATGGAAGGAAAATACAAATATCGGGTCAAACAAACTTGAATGGAGGGAAAATACAAATATCGGGTCCCCAAGAAGTTTTTAATGCTGTGCGTTCGAGTCATACCCGTCAAAGAATACATCTTGCAAGGCCACCCATCAAACCATACCCATTTGTCAGTATGGGCTAACACAGGAACTCTCACCAACCAGGTGCACAAAACGCATCCTCTGAAGCCCTCCCATCAAAAAGTATGCAAACAATCCCTCATTTTGGGTGTTTGCTAGTAAACAAAAAAATAAAAATAAATAATAATATTAAAAGAGGTTGTGGAGCAACAAATAGTCATTTCAAACACTGTATCATCTGATACATGTGCTCCTAACATCTCATATATATTAAAAGCACAGTTCAAAAAATAAAAATAAATGATTGAAATATTGGCCATAACAGCTGGTACTTGACTCATAATGATTAGGCATCTGACTAGTATAACTTGATATAACAGGAGTTGAAAGACGGTGAGAGAGAGGGAAACGACGAGAGTGGGCAGGGCCTTGGGCAGCCGCATGCAGAGAGAGAGAGAGAGAGAGAGAGAGAGAGAGAGAGAGAGAGAGAGAGAGAGAGAGAGAGAGATGGTTTTTTTGGTTTTAAACCTAAGTTCGAATTCAAGGTTCAGATCAACCTTTCGGTTCAAATTCAGTTTGATTCTACATGCCCCTAAATTGGAACCAAACCGTATCCAACGGTTCTTAAATTATTGGAACCGAAAATGAAAATAGTGCAGTCTAAAACCAGACCAAACTAGACTATTGGATTGGTTCCGATCCGGTTCCATAGTTGTAACGCCCCGGAAAATCAGGGGTCGTGCATAGACACAACTCCCGAGTTCCCGAGTGTCACTTATCATGCATTTATGGTTTTTACGATTAGTCAAGTTTAACTGCACAATTTGGAATTTCCTGAGCATGAAGCACAATCGCACCATTCTACTGAAATGAAGGTTATAACACATATATACAGGTCAAAAAAAAAATAAAAATAATAAAGGGTCGCCTAAGGCGTTGCCCAACAGAACAACAAAAGAATGCTATGTCTAAAAATAGTAAAGTTGAGCCCGTGGCTCAGCAATTCCAAATTCGGCCCGATCAAGCCGATGGAGAGCCGCCCATCACCGCAGTAGGAGAGTCCGTCCTCCTCGTCCAAGCTCGCCTCGCCAGTGCTCCTCATGCCCTGAGTCACTGCATCTATGAATGGGTCCAGTTGGTGTTTTAAAACACCGTCCCAGAGTGGGAGTGAGTGATCAACTCAAGTGAACTATTAGTCTCAAGTTATCACAGGCATCAATTGTAATATGAACTTAATGAAAAGCGCATAATCATCAATACCTAATAACTCTTATTTAAAATGCATGCATGTGGGATGATATGATGCATGCCCTCGCCACAACACTCCCTCAAGCGACTCCATCTAACGATCGCATATGACAACACTCCCTCAGAGCGACCTCGACTTCCGAGTCGCCACCCTAACTAATGCATGCAATGCGATCGTGTTAGCCGAGTTATTAGTTAAGTCCATTCATCCAAAGAGGTTGGGGATTCGATTCACCCTACGTATCAATGCCCTAAACCGGTTGCGAGGCCAAGACCCCATCAACGCGTGAGGCCGAGTCCCCGCGTCCGTGATCCCGTCGTGTCCTCATCCCCGACTCCAAGCACATGAGGAGTGCCGATAGGAAGGATCGCTCGCGGTCACTACGGGGAGGCGCGGTACCCCAAGATAGGCCGACAAATTTCCTCGGACACAGTGTCCCATTCCACCATGCCCGGCTCACGAGGCATGGGACCGCCAAGTGGATTATCATTGGGCTACAATGGTTGCAGGGTGGTTCAGATTCCATACATATGTGAGCACACAGGGTTAACAAACAGGGTTGGTCAGTCAGTAGACTAGACCGCATGAGTCAGGCGAGTGTGAGACGAGTGACCTCGGGCACAAGGGTCCCACGTAGTCGAACTACAGTCGCTCGAGTACACCCGCCCAAGCCCACGGATATAGCCCTAGCGTAGTCCTACCGATGGGACTACCGTCTCTCATCAAGTTCCTGACCAACCCAAGAGTGTGAGGGGATCCGTAACATGCCCATTCTACAGATTATCAATTAGCATAGCGACCACATGTTCTCATGCATCTCATATACCATTCAGATTCTCATAACAAGCAAGACTAACCATAACATGTAATAAGTGCATGTGAGTTATGTGTGTGTGTGGGTGAGGAAGTTGCGCACTTCCTCCATCACAAGCCATCATATGCATAAGGGTAATGAACCATACATATTATAAAGCACAACATATGGGAAAAATCAATAAAACATGAGCAAGTGATTCATTCATACACACAATCACGTAAGAGGCAAGATCAAAATAATGAGAGAACTAAGCATGCACATTCATACAATTCCAACAACATGTAATTTCCTAGGGTTTTTCTAGAATTTCAAATATAACATCCAAGAATTCAAAATCATTAATCCCACATTAAAATTGGTGCTAGGCCACCTAAGAACAATAGTCCGCACCTAGGATCGTTGGAGGCTTGAGAAAAACGTCCTAGGAAAGAGGGCTTTGCGGTAGACCGACCGGAATCCCTAAAATAACTTCACATGTTAGATTTGCAAGCAAAACCCCCCTCCTTATAAGGGTTTTCAAAGAAAAAGAGGGTTGGATCTTACCTAAACGACCCACGAGATGAAGATGATGATTTTCGGATGGGTTTCCCCCTTGGAGAAGGTGTAGGAGGTTGTGAGTTTGATCCTCTTGGGCCCCACCTTGATTGAGAGTCCACCATGCCTTCATCCCTCTCTCTTTCTTCTCCATTCTCCTCTTTCTCTTCTCCCTTTTCTCTCTTCTAGGGCAAAATTCGTATGGGGAGAGGGGTGCCCAAAAGAGGCCCTTTTTATAATTCCAAATTTGGTGCAAATGGCCCCAAGGGCTAGGTTTTTACTATACTAGACTTATGGGAGGGTATTTCTAGGATCTAGGGCCCTATCACCCCTCTGGTCACCAAATTCGGTGTGTAGGTGCCTTATGGCCCGATTAGGGCCCATGTAAAAATTAAGGACGAACGGATGAACGGATATATGATCTGAGAAAGAGTTTCTGACCTTTAAGTGGTCCTGTGGGGCCCATTTTGGTGATTGAAGCATTTCTGATGGCCCTCTGGCCATGAAATTTATAGGATAAGTGGTCCATGGCCCGATGAGGGGTCTTACAAAATTTGGGAACGAACGGATGCGGGGTTTGGTCGTACGGGTCCGATTCGCGATCAACGGTCATCGTGCCACGATCGGGCCTCAGATTTGGTGGACGGGCGTAGAAAAATATATTAAACCTCCACTGTAAATTTGGAAGAAATCCAACGGCTGAAAGGCCCGGAGTCTCAGTTTCTTTTTTCAGTGCCAGATTTTAATCTGGCATTGGTGGGGTGCATTGGGCAAGCGCCAGATGGTACTTCTGGGTGTCCACTGGGTCCGCAGTCCGCGATGGACCACAAGCCCAGTGAGATCTATGATTTCCTAAATTTTTAGATTTTTCTGACCTTCCTCGGTCATTGGCGGCCCACACGGGTGTTGTTAAGTGCAAACAGAGCCATCGGCAGGGGCCCGTGCTTGGTCCCATCATAACTAGACTAGTCCACCCCAGAATAAACTAACATTGAGTGTTAGTGGTCGGTAAGTGATATTATAAGTTAATAATAAAAAATAAATAAATGAATTTCAAGGATTTTTGGAAATCCAAAACAGTGAAAATCCGGGATGTTACAATAGTTCTACCGGTTCGCTGTGCACCCTTAGAGCTTCCCATGAGGGTGAGCTACATAGGCCCCACCATGATGTTTGTTGAACATCTACCCTACCAATCAGATGCACCATTACATGGTGGCATAGGACTTAAGAATCAAGTCAATTCATGACTTGTGTGGGCCACAGCACATACAAAAGTTGAGAGAGGTTACCCTCCCATTAAAACAGTCATAATCATTTATTGCGCACATTGAGATGTGGATTCACAAATCCAACCCATCCATTATGTGTGTCCCACTCGTCTGAGGGGTCATATCAAGTTGCATCCAAATTTCAGGTGAGCCCTGCCAAGTAATTTTATTTGTTTTAGGCATGTCTTCACATGATTTTAGATGGTATGGCCCACTAAGTTCCGTATACGTCTGATTTTTTGGATATCCCATAATTTAAAGGAGACCCATCGAATGCACGGTGTCGATGTTCGACACACATCACATTGGGGCCCACACAGACCTCATGGAACCATTTCCCTGTATATATGAATATTGCATGGAACTAATTAATTATTTTTGTACAGATCCAAAATAATGCGTGCTTGGATGCCACCTAAAAGTAGGTTTAACGAGTCGACGTTGAAACTCACATAGGCGGCTAAGCGGTGATTCAATGTACTTGATAAAGTACATATTTCAGAAATAATCTAAGAAAATTACCTATTACCATGGCATTTTTCAATGCGTTGAATTTGACATTTCCATGGCATTGAATTCGGAAACGGATTGGCTACTCCCCCTGCCACCAGCCAATGGCTGGTGGTCGGTGCTCTGTGGGTGTACCATGATGTATGTCTTTCATCTATGCCGTTCATATATTTTTATAGATAATTTTATGGCATTACACAAAAAATGAGATATATCTCAATCTCAAGTGGACCACATTATAGGAAACAGTGTTGAATGATTGTCCACCATTAAAAACTTTTTGGGAGCCATAAAAGTTTTGGATCAAGATGATCTTTGTTTGTTACCTTCATCTGAGTCTTTATGACCTAATCAACAGATTGGATGTCAAATAAACCTTACAGTGGACCTTAGGAGGATTTTAATGGTGGATATCCAATCATTATTGTTTTTCTGTTGTGTGATCCACCTGAGATATATATTCCTCTCATTTTTGGGATAAAACACTAAAATTATCTTTAAAAATGGATAAACGGAATGGATGAAACACATACATCATGTTGGGGCCCACATATTGAATTCTCCATGCTGTCTTTCACCGACTCTCCGCATAAGGGGATTGCATGGTGTATTGGTGTGCCAACTTCAGTGGTGTGTTGACGTCAACAAATTCTGTGGGTCCCATCATGATGTATCTGTTATATCAACGTCGTCCATCCACTTTACGAGATAATTTTATGATATAGACAAAAAATAAAAATAAAAGAGGCAGATCCTAGATCGAAAACTTTTGTGGCGCCCACCAGGCTTTCAATGGTAGGTGCTCAATCCGTACTACTTTTTTTGTGGTGTGGTCCACTTGAGATTTGAATCTGCCTCATTTTTTGGTGCCCTAAAATATCTCACAAAATGGATGAACAGTGCGGATATGACACATTCATCATAGTGGGCCTCACAAACTTGGTGATGTCAATACACCAACAAGGTTGGTGGTGTGTGGCACACCACACAATCCACTACCCAACCCCTCCGTTGTGTGCTTCATCAGGTACGTTGAATCTTCACCAAGATGATGTCCGCAACCGTGGCCCGGCTGTTATCCAATGTGGCTTAATTTCAAGGGAAAATTAGCACTGTGGACCCACCTTTTATCCGGCTGTTTTTATGAAAGTATACAAACTTTGTTTTGCAACTTAGACCTGTTAATACGGACAGCGAATTTGAGGACGAAAATACCCCTCCCTACCTTTCGAAGACGAGCGCTGACGCTCCTCCAACCGAGAGTTGTACGAACGGCTCAAAAGAGATCAAAGTTACATGGCCCACAGCTGTGTATTTATTATATCCACAGCGTTCATCCATATTTCGAGATCATTTTGGAGCATTATCCCAAAAAAAAAAATCATATCCAAAGATCAACTGGACAACACCACAAAGAGCAGCGGGAAAACTGATCTTCGCCATTAAAATTTTTGTAGGGTCCACTTGATAGTTAGATCTGTCTTATTTTACGTCTCAAGCTTAATATGAGCTCGCCAAATAGATGGACGGTTTGGATATAACACAGAGCTCATGATGGGACCCACAAAAGGCGGTGGGGATTACAACAGCAAAACAAATAATTAAAAAAAAACAAAAAAACTAGGAGCCTATAGCTACAGATAGAGCTATACACGAGCAGACTAAGGCTCGAGTACTCGCTTGACTCGACTCGGAATACTCGACTCGTACTCGGCTCGTCAAGTGTTAGAGCCGAGTACGAGTAGTTTTTTCCTACTCGTTTTGAGTTCGAGTAGAGTATGAGCAAAGTAGTACTCGACTCGGTACTCGACTCGGTGCTCGACTCGGTGCTCGAACTCGGTATTCGATCAGGGCCATATATATATACAACTAAAGCCCTATTTCTCGGTCGCTTTCAGCTTTCGCCCGCCCAAATCGAAAAACCAAACCCTCCCTTTCCTTCCCTTCCTCCTATCGCCCAGCGCTTGTCCCTTCTACCCAACCCATTCGGCCATTCTCTCTCTCTCTCTCTCTCTCTCTCCTCTCATTCATCCATTGTCCAGACTCCAGCGATCGTCCCTCTTCTTCCCCCCCTCTCTCTCTCTCTCTCTCTCTCTCTCTCTCTCACTCCCTCGCTCGCTGCGGCTCATCCCTACGGCCTGTCTGGTGCTGCTCGCCTGCTCGTCCCTACCCTGCCCAGTGCCCCTGTCCCTGGCCTGCCCGACGCCCCTGTGCGCAGCTCGTCCCACCCCTGCCCGGTGCCCCTGTCCGTCCATCAGGTAAGAATTTCGTTTTGAATCTGTTGCTTTCCAATGTTGATTTTGATGGATTACCGAATCCGTGTTGGGCCCACCATTTTGTGTTCGGTGCCCCTGTCTGTCCGCAGATTTTCTTGTGTTGGGCCCACCATTTTATGTGTATGCTGTCCAAGCTGGACGGCGGATGATTCTGAACAATGTATTTGAACTTTAACATACAATGGCTTTTTTCCGGCCATTTTATTGCTTGCGTAGAACATCTGATCCATGTAAATGATAGACCGCAACAAAAATGATGAATTAGAGAGAAAATCTGATTAATTTACAAATTAGGTGTACTAAACATGTACATTCAATCAGTCCATCGGCTGTCCATTGATATTAATGGTGTTGCTCACCTGATGAATGGACGCCCTTTTTTTGCCTCCAGCTAATCTCTGTGGGGTGGCCCACATTTCGCATGGCTAGGATTTTACACACAACTGACACATTGGTAGGAAAGACATATCATGTATTGAATGTCACATACAAGGATTGCATTCATGTATTGAGTTGCTACTGGACGGTGCTCTATGGCCCCACATTGATGTATGTTTTTATCCAAGCCATCCATTCATTTTACATCATTATTTCAGTTAATGTGCTCGTACTTGGACTCGACTCGAAAACTCGGACTTGACTCTACTCGTTTATTACTCCTACTCGGCTCGTACTCGGGCGAGTAGAGTACGAGCAGGGGGTCTCTGCTCGTTGGCCGAGTAGAGTCGAGTACGAGCAGCACTTGGGCGTTAAGAGCCGAGCACGAGTAGGGCGATACTCGACTCGTGTACAACTTTAGCTACAGATTATAACTGTAGCCATAGTCGTAGCCCTTGCTTTTCAATATGTATCGAAGGTCTTTCAATATATCGAAAAAGGTCCCGAACTGTCCAGCGAGTTTGCCTCAAAATCCTGCAGTTTTCCCTATGGCTACGGATTAGAACCGTAGCTATAGCTGTAGTCCGTTGCAGTCTATATATTTTTAAAAAAATTGATTTTCACCGTTTAAAATTTTGTAGGGTCCACCATGACATTTATTTTCCATCCAATCTATTCATAAGGTCACAAAGGTCTAGATGAAGAGGAAAAACAAATTTCATAATGATCCAAAACTTCTGTAACCCCTAAAAGGGTTTCAATGGTAGACGTTTAATTCCCCACTTCCTTTCACAGTGTGGTCTACTTGATAGCTAGATCTGTCTTATTTTTCATCTCAAGCCTTAATACGAGTTCGCTGAATCGATAGACGGTTTGGATAGAACACATACCTCATAATGGGACCCACGAAAGCAATGTAACAAAAAAAAATCGGCGGGGGAAGCATGAAAATCGGCGGGGGAAACTAGAAAATCGGCGAGGCAAGCATGAAAATCGGCGGGGTAAACTAGAAAATCGGCGGGGGAAACTAGAAACTTGGCGGGGCAAACTAGAAAATCAGCAGGGGAAGGTTTAAAATCGGCGAGGGAAACTAGAAAATCGGCGGGGGAAACTAGAAAATCGGCGGGAGAAACTATAAACTTGGCGGGGCAAACTAGAAAATCAGCCAGGGAAGCTTTAAAATCGGCGGGGAAAACTAGAAAATCAGCGAGGGAAACTAGAAAATTAGCGGGGGAAACTTTACAATCGGTGGGGGAAACTAGAAAATCGGCAAGGCAAGCATGAAAATCGGCTGGAGAAACTAGAAAATTGGCGAGGCAAGCATGAAAATCGGCGGGGCAAACTAGAAAATCGGTTGGGGAAACTAGAAAATCGGCGGGGGAAACTAGATCAAGTTCTCTGGTTGAGTCAGGTAACCTGAGGTTCGGCGGTTCGGTGGCAGTGCTGTTGGTTCGGGTTGGTGCTCAACCCTAACCCAACCCAAGGTTCTTATACCTAAACCTTGACCCAACACAACCCAATCTTGGGTTGGAAATTCTCAACTCAAGCCCAACGCAAGAGGGCTCGACAGGTTGATTGGGTTGGTCGGGTGTATACGTGCTAATATTTTCGTTATTACATTAGTTTATTATATTTCAATATAGGACTTATTTTTTGTATCTATGATTTTATTAATTATATACGTGATTATTCATCATAAAGAACTTCATTTTTTTTCTTTAAAAAACCAAGCTAAAATATAGGACTACTCCTTTAAAAAGTCATGTAGAATAACATGTAATCTATTTGGGAGAGAGAAATCCGACATATCTTGTTAGCTTGAGTCCTTGGAAATGACGTGGACAAATGAGACCCGACATCACTAGTGTACCTTCTACACAAACAATCCACACTTAATTATAATTTATAAGTAACTAATATATCTTAAAACAATCCACTGACAACACCATCATTACCTTTAAATTCCATCTAATCCACCCTAATCCGTTCAAATTTGCCTGGGACATGTTTGGTTCGAGGGATTCGAAGGGATGGGAAGGTTTAATCCCGGGATTGGCTGAGCATGCCAAACAGACTCAATATAGCAATCCCATGGATCTTAAGACAATCCACTAACAACACCATCATTACCTTGAAATCCATGCCATCCACCCTAATACCATTCAATCCCTTCCAATCCACCCTAATACCATTCATTCCCTTCCAATCAATAAAACTAAGATTGGGCTATACAAACACCAACTCGATAGAACTGAGGTTGGGCTTGGGTTGAGGTCTCAGGTTGCCCGACCCAATCCGAACCCGATCAATATATTAGTTACTTATAAATTATAATTGAGTGTGGATTGTTTGTGTAGAAGGTACCTAGTGATGTCGAGTCTCATTTGTCCATGCCATTTCCAAGGACTCAAGCTAACAAGATATGCCGGATTTCTCTCTCCCAAGTAGATTGTGTGCTATGCTACATGACTTTTTAAAGGAATAGTCCTATATTTTAGCTTGATTTTTTAAAGAAAAAAAATGAAGTTATCCGCTGAATTTTTGTTTGTCCCGCTGAACTATCTATTTCGAATTAAGTCCTCATTTGTCCAGCGACTAAACCAAAAAATTCCATGTAACGTCGATATATCGACAATATGTCGATATATCGATGCTTGATTTTGTCGATATATTGACAGTATGTCGATATATTGATACTTGATTTTGTCAATATATCGACATATGGTCGATAATATCGAATTAAGTCCTAATTTGATCAACGACTAAACCAAAAAATTCCATGTAACGTCGATTATATCGACATACCGTCGATATGAGATGAAATAAGTTGTCGATATAATCGACGTATCATCGATCTTATCTGCGTAAGTTATCAAGCTTTAAAAAAATTCCATGTAACGTCGATAGATCGACAATATGTCGATATATCGATGTTGATATTATCGATATATTAACATATGGTCGATAATATCGAATTAAGTCCTCATTTGTCCAGCGACTAAACCAAAAAATTCCATGTAACGTCGATATATCGATATAATGTCGATATATCGATGCTTGATATTGTCGATATATCGACATATGGTCGATAATATCGAATTAAGTCATCATTTGTCCATCGACTAAACCAAAAAATTCCATGTAACGTCGATAGATCGACAAGATGTCGATATATCGATGCTTGATATTGTCGATATATCGATATATAGTCGATAATATCAAATTAATTTTGCCGATGCATGTTGTCACTGCGATATATCGAAGCTACAGTTAAGGCTATGGTTATAATCCGTAGCTATAGGGTCCCACTTACTCCAACTCACTAGTTCCTTTTTTTTTTTTTTTTTATACAAGGAGAACTTTTTCTCCTTTACATTTTTCTCTAATATATAATTATGTAAATACGTATATATAAGTATATAAAAATATTTTCTTATCTTTTAATTCATTTTTTTGTCTATGTATTTAACAAGCATATCTCCTAAATTAGAATGATTTTTTTATTTTTATTTTTTTACACACGCACACACACCCCCACACACTAGTGGAATTTCACCACCTATGGATACTCGAACGCTTGATCGGGTGTTGAAACTCCAAACAGCTTGACCGGGACAAACTAGAAAAACAGCGGGGCAAACAGGAAAAACAGCGGGGCAAATTAGAAAAACAGCGAGAGAAATATGAAAAACGGCGGGGCAAACTAGAAAAACAGCGGGGGAAACATGAAAAACAGTGGGGCAAACTAGAAAAATAGTAGGGGAAACATGAAAAACAGCGGAGTAAACTAGAAAAACAGTGAGGCAAACTGAAATATCAGTGGGGCAAACTGAAATATCAGCGAGGTAAACTAGAAAAACAATGAGGAAAACTGAAATATGGGCAGGGAAAAATAGAAAAACAGCGAGGCAAACTGAAATATCAGCGGGGCAAACTAGAAAAACAGCGAGGCAAACTAAAATATCAGGGGGCAAACTAGGAAATCAGCGGGACAAACTATAAAATCAGTGAGGGAAACATGAAAATGAAAGGGGCAAAACTATCAGATGCACCATTCCATGGTGGGGTTAGAGCTTAAAAATTAAGTTAATTCGTGACTTTTGTAGGCCAGACCACGTACAAAACTTGAGAGGTGTTACCTTCCATTAAAACATTCATATTTATTTTTTGGGCCCACCAAGATGTGTTTACAAATCCAGCCCATCCATAATGTGTGTCCCACTTGGATGAGGGGTTAGACTAAGTTTTAGACACATCCAAATTTCAGGTGGGCCCCACCAAGTAATTTTATATGTTTTAGGCATGTCTTCACATGATTTTAGATGGTATGGCCCACCTAAGTTTCGTATACGGCTGATTTTTCTGCTATCCCATAATTTAAAGGGGACCCATCAAGTTCAAGGTGTTGATGGTCGACATACATCATGCTGGGGTCTAATAACTCGACCTCGTGGGGAGTTCCCATGAGTTCGATCGTACAGAACCTTTTCCTCTAGTAAAGAAATAAAAAAGAAACTACATACATTCAATGTGGGGCCAACTGAGTTTAAAATATACCTTTGCTGCGTGCTTTCTTCTCTAGACCGACCATTTTGAGAAGAAGACAAAATGCGATTGAGGAGGGCCCACAAAAAGGGTTTTTTGGGGTCTTTCTACCGGAAACACAGTGAGAAAAGGGAGTGAAAGCAACGGCAGTGAAAGCAACAGTGGAAAGGGAGAGGAAAAGCAAGCAGTGGAAATGGGAGAGGAAAAGCCACAGCCGTGAAAGGAGGGGTATTTTCATCCAGAAATTCGAAGTCCGCACGTGCAGGTCGAAGCCCACTGATTTTCCAGTTTCTCCCGTCGATTTTCATGCTTGCCCCGCTGATTTTCTAGTTTCCCCCACCGATTTTCATACTTGCCCCACCAATTTTCTAGTTTCCCCCACCGATTGTAAAGTTTCCTCCGTTGATTTTCTAGTTTCCCTTGCTGATTTTTTAGTTTCCCCCGCTGATTTTAAAGTTTCTCCCGCTGATTTTCTAGTTTGTCCTACCAAGTTTTTAGTTTCTCCCGCCGATTTTCTAGTTTGTCCCGCCGATTTTCATGCTTGCCCCGCCGATTTTCTAGTTTCCCCCGCTGATTTTCATGCTTGCCCCGCCGATTTTCTACTTTCCCCTGTCGATTTTAAAGTTTTCCTCGCTGATTTTCTAGTTTCCCTCGCCGATTTTCTAGTTTCCCCTACCGATTTTAAAGCTTCCCTCGCTGATTTTCTAGTTTGTCCCATTAAGTTTCTAGTTTCTCCACTGATTTTCATGTTGCCTGTTCTTGATTTTCTAGTTTCCCACTGATTTTCATGCTTGCCCACTGATTTTCTAGTTTCCCCGATTTTAAAGTTTCTCCAGCTGATTTTCTAGTTTCCCTCGCCGATTTTCTAGTTTCCCCCGTCGATTTTAAAGCTTTCCCTGCTGATTTTATAGTTTGCCCTGCCAAGTTTCTAGTTTTCCTCGCCGATTTTCTAGTTTGCCCGCCGATTTTCATGCTTGCCCCGCCGATTTTCTAGTTTCCTCCGCCGATTTTCATGCTTGCCCCGCCGATTTTCTAGTTTTCCTCGCTGATTTTCTAGTTTTCCCCGCTAATTTTATAGTTTGCCCTGCCAAGTTTCTAGTTTCCCTCGCCGATTTTCTAGTTTGCCCGCCGATTTTCATGCTTGCCCCGCCGATTTTCTAGTTTCCTCCGCCGATTTTCATGTTTTCCCCGCCGATTTTCTAGTTTCCCCCACTGATTTTCATGCATGCCCTGCCGATTTTCTAGTTTCCCCCGCCGATTTTCATGCTTCCCCCACCGATTTTCATGCTTCCCCCGCCGAAATTTTTTTTATGCTTATATATACATATTTATATAAATATGTATTAGAGAAAATTGTAGGTATAATAAAGTTCTCCATGTAAAAAAATAAAAATAACATAAATAAAATAAAAAATAAAAATTTTTTGCATTGAAAGTCTTTTGAAAGTCTGTGGGACCTTATAACTACGGATTATAACCATAGCTAAAACTGTAACTTCGATATATCGAAACACTTTCGATATTATCGAAAAGGTCCAAAACTGTCCGGCGAGTTTGCCTAAAAAATTCTGCATTTTCGATATACTATGGCTACGGATTATAACCGTAGCCATAACCGTAGCCAACCTTCGACAATTCCGCGGCCATCCCTTTTCTTTTCTTTTTTTAACTGTGTTGCTTTTGTGGATCCCATCATGAGGTGTGTTATATCCAAACCGTCTATATATTTGGAGAGCTCATATTAAATCTTGAGACGAAAAGTAAAATAGATCTAACTATCAAGTGGACCACACTGTAAAAGGCAGTGGGGAATTGAACGTCTACCATTGAAACCCTTTTAGGGGTTACAGAAGTTTTGGATCATATGAAATTTGTTTTTCCTCTTCATCCAGGTCTTTGTGACCCTATGAATGAACTTAGACGGGGAGGATTTCTCACAAACATCACAGTGGGCCCCCTAAAGGTTTCTAATGGTTGACGCTCATTCAACACTGTTTCCTGTAATGTGGTACACTGGAGATTTGGATATACCTCATTTTAGGTCTCATATCATAAAATGATGTGGAAAAATATATGGACGGCATGGATGAAAAGTATACATCATGGTGGGGCCCACAGACCACCGACCATCTGCCATGGGCTGGTAGCAGGGGAGTACCCAATCCGTTTCCGTGAATGGAGGGGTATTTTCGTCCTCAAATTTGCTGTCCGTACGAGCAGATCTAATTTGCAAAACAAAGTTTCTCTTCTTTCGTAAAAACAGCTGGATAAAAGGTGGGGTCCACAGTCCTAAATTTTTCTAATTTCAAGTAAGCTCTTTCTCATGACGATGCATTTAATGAATGGTTTAGATCTCAAACGTAGATCACACATTACAACCAAAAATCACCTTTTGGAAATTAGGGCAAGGGCAGTTTTCCGGACGAGTGCAGTGTGTACTACAGAAAATCTGATGATTTTGATTTACACCAAAACAATACCTATAGAATGGTTTGGGTGAGAAAATCTCGACTTTAGTGGGTCCCACACCCTTTGACGGGCATGCAGTTCTTGTCTATGCTCTGATAAAGATCTCAAGCATGGTTTTAAGATCATGCGACTCGTCCGAGTCGACTCGAACTCAATAGGACCCAATCCGTTTCGGTACATTGAGTCACCCGACTCACCAGAGTCGGGCCACTTCAATTGCAGACGGTGTGGTTTGACCATGCTTTCAATTGGATCCTTACTCTTGCTTGGGTAGTAGACTCTCAGGAGTTTCAACACCCGGTCAAGGGTTCGAGTATAAATCCTGCTACGGTGTGAGTGTGAGGGGGTGTGTAAAAATAAAAAAACACAAAAAAGGTCCACCGCTGACTCTGGGGCCTACTGTGATATATGTGACTTACATCCACGCTGTCCATCGGTTTTGAAAAATCATTTTAAATCATTATCCTAAAAATAAAGCAGATCCAAATCTTATCCACCATTAAAAACTTCTTGGAGGCCACCGAAATGTTTATTTGCCTTCCAACATATTTATAAGGTGACAAAGACCTGGACGAGTGAACCACTTAAATATCATCTTAAACTTTTGTGCCCCACAAGCTTTTAATAGTCAATTATCACTGTTTCTTGTAGCGTGGTCCACCTAGATTTACCATTTGCTTCATTTTTAGTATTGTCCTGAAATGAGCTGTCAAAACCGATGGACGGTACGTGTGGATGTAAGTTACATAAATCAGGGTAGGCCCCACAGGGATACACCCACCTCAGATCCACCTAAGTCCAGACGAATTTGACGTGCACTATAAAAACGTTTATTATTAAATGGCCGACTGCCTTTTCAGCTATAGACGCTCGGCTTTTAAACTATTTCACAATGCCGCCCACCTATTTCGAATAGGTCTTGCGGCAGTCTAGAACACGTCTATGCATGAAGATAGGTGTGGTCCACATGGACGGTGCTGATTGTATGGACATCTTTTTTTAACTAACATCCACCGATCACGTGGCAATCGTGGATCCAGATCGTCAAAATCACACCGATCACAGATATCTTGCCATGAATTTAGCTGATGAGTATATGCAATTGCCATTATTTTACTTGAACTGTTTTTTTTAAGGCCACCTAATGAACAGATAAGATTGATTTATCAGTGTTGTACTTAGCTTGATGCTCATCCACGTTAATACCACGATTCAGAAGGACTAGGATTACAATGTATAAGAGATCACCAACCTAGTACTGTATTGAGGTGGCAAAGTTCTGTGGGCCCATCATAATACTTGTGTTATATCCGCACCGTCCATCCATTTTTCCATATCACTTGGAGCATGAACCAAAAAATAGGCAGTTCCAAAGCTCAAGTGGACCTCACTTGAGGACAGTGATTCCCACCGTTGAAACCTTCCTTGCGCTCCATCAACCTTTCCTCTGCCACTTGAGGACAGATTGTGCAGGAATGCAAGTCCAACTCGTGCATTGAAAAATTTTAGGGCATGGGATACAGAATAAAAAATCCACCCCGTCCATTGAATTTGCCCTCTTATTTTAGGGCATTGGATGAAAATGAGGCTGATACAAATCTTAAGTAAGCCCAACGAATAGGAAAGAGTGGGGATTGAATGCCAACGGCCAAAACATTCATGGGATCAAAGGATGTTTATGACAATTCCACTTCTAACTATAATTCCTCAGCTCATTTTAAGGAATGATTCCAAAAATGAAGTATATTATATATATCAAGTGAGCTAAAAAATAAAAAATAGTAATATTGAATTATCACCATTGAAGCATCTTGAGGTCATCGTGGGGCTTCACATCTGCCTCATTTTTGGGTGCTTGCTCTAAGGTGAGCTGGCAAAATAGATTGATCGCATGGATTTCTCACAAACATCAACATCAAGGTGGGCCCAACATACAGTTGTAGTTAATGTGAAGTGAGAGGTTTGATGGACATTTAAATCCGGAGGGGAGGATTGCTCGACCTATGTGGGGCCCACCATGATGTTTTGCCACCTTATTTTAGGACATGGACCTAAAAAAAATAGCCGTATCTAAAGTTTGAGTGGGCTAACCAAACATGAAAAATGGAGAATAAATGTCCATAGTTGAAATATTTACTAATCCACTTCGTCTATCTGTTTTTCAGCTCATTTTATGGCTTATGCCAAAAAAAAGAAAAGAAAAAAAGGATGATATCAAGCTCCAGTAGGCCACACTACAAGAAAATTTTGGATCGAACCCCCACTGTTAAAACATCTAGAGACCATCCTAGTCCAATTTTAAACTTTGGATCATCTGGTTTTTAGGCCCATGCCCTAAAATGAGCTGAAAAACAGATGGACAGGTAAATTTCTCACAAACATCAGAGTGATTCCCACCTATGGTCTGGTCAGGGTTTGGTTAGCACTAGAATCAATATCAATCAACATAAGATTAAGTCCACTGATGATGATGGTTGTTCGACCATAGGTGAGGCTACCATGATGTTTCTGACCAATCCACTCCGTCCATCTGTTCTGCCAACTCACTTTAGGGCGTGGAAGGATAAATGAAGCTGATCCAGAGCTCAAGTAGGTCACACAACATGAAACAATGGTGATTAAAAGCTCACAGTAAAAACGTTCGTGGGGCCACAGGATGTTTTCGAAAAATCCACCCTGTCTATCTGTTTTTCCCACACATTTTATGTTATGGGTCAAAAATTTAAGGCCAATACCAAGCTCCAGCGGGCCAAACAATTAGAAACAGTGGGAATTGAACGTCCACTGTTGCATAATCTTGGAGCTACCATGAGTCCCACTTTGAGTTTTGGATCTGTTGCATTTTTATGCTTGTACACTATAATGAGCTGGGAAAACAGATGGACGGGATGGATTTTTTTACATATGAGCTGGGAAAACAGATGGGGGTTAATGTGGCACACCCATGAACCAAGGCAACGATGAGAGATTGCCCAATGCGTATGGCTGTCAACGGCCAGCCCTATTTAAAATTAGAGATGGGCACGGGATGACTTAACTTGACTAACTCGACTTATCTGACTCATTTAGACCCGGCTCAATCTGAACTGAATGACTGAGTCAGTCCGAACTGAGTAGGCTTTGTCCAATCCGAACTCAAACCAAGTCGAGTCGGAGTTACCCAGTAATTCGTCCCGACTCGATCCGATTGTACTCGACTCGATCTGAAACCCGGCTCAACTTGGATTTGAGAGTGTGTGTGTGTGTACACCCTAGTTTTTAAGTATTTTTAAACCTACCCGCCACACCCGACCCTGATCCGAACCCAAACTCTCTCTCTCTCTCTCCCTCCCTCATCCTCCTCCTCTTCCAAATCCGGCAGCCACCCACCACCCTCCCTCTCTCTCTCTCTCTCTCTCTCTCTCTCTCTCTCTCTCTCTCTCTCTATCCGACTCGGTGCCAACTTGACTCGACTCAGTAGTTTTGACCGGTTCGGACTTTATCCGGATCAATCCAGGGCATACAGACTTAGATTGGGTTAGGCATGCTGGACTCAGTACCGAGTCAAGTCAAGTTCGGGTCAAACATTTTTCAAAACCTGATCAAGTCGGATCAACCTAACTCGGTCTAACTCAACTCGATGCCCAACTCTATTTAAAATTCTGATTTTTCAAACCTAAGCCCGGCCCGTTAATAGGCCAACCATTGCGATAAAGTGAGGGCAATTCCGTCAATACTAAAATATTCAAATCCATTCGTATTCTAAAGTAACCGCAGGTGGTTTAATCTCTATTAGAGAAAACTATAAGCAGGTTACAGGAAATAGTTTAAACTGGGAGTTTTTCAGTCTAGTGCCGAAAGGCCTTACCTTTATTCATACATGCTTACATACAACTAGTTGGACTGCTAAATTACAGTCCAACTAGAAGATGATTACTAATGTATGTGTATTTACATAATCCAGCCCGTCGAGAAAGTTAGTCCACGGTAAAGATCAGTTCACATAAAATTCAGCCTGATCCACTTACGAGGTGAGCCGCATCACTTTGAATCTGATCAACGGCTGCCTGTTGTTTTTGTAGTGTGAACAACTTGATAAGTTGGTCAATTAGAATTTTATATCTGCAGTTCTCGGTGGTGGGCCCAATCTGTTGGACAGATTGGATTTCTATTCAAAAGACCATCTGATCCACTGTGCCATTGATATTTCACTTGTTAGCCTGGCAAGCACCAATTTAAGGCCGTAATTTACTTTTGTAAATCTAAGTAGGACCACCATTATCATGTGTGTGACGTCCAGTCCGTCCATTATTTGGTACACCCATGTCATAGGATGCCAACCCAAATAATAAGGCCGGTACAGGACCCAAGTGGGCCACATCTCAGCAAAAAGTGAGGATGGGATGAATATCATGTCCGTCCATTATTTGGGACGGCCACATCATAGGATGCCAACCCAATAATGACGGGTCCAAGACCCAAGTGGGCCACATCTTAGCGAAAAGTGAGGATGGGATGAATATCATGTCCATCCGTTATATGGGACAGCCACATCATAGGATGCCAACCCAAATGATGAGGCGGATCCAAGACCCATGTGGGCCACATCTCAGCCAAAAGTGAGGATGGGATGAATATCATGTCGTCCATTATTTGGGACAGCCACATCATAGGATGCCAACCCAAATAATGAGGCAGGTCCAAGACCAAAGTCGGCCACGTCTCAATGAAAAGTGAGGATGGGATGAATATCATGATGATTGGTGAGGAATCCGATCCGGGGGAGATCCCTCCAGTAACTTGGTACGCTCTTATTGTACTGAGTAAACTCAGTTGGCCCACCTTAAATGTATGTGGTCTATCCACACTATTAATCCATTTTTTTCATCTAATTTAAAGGGTTTAGCACAAAATTAAATCATATCCAAATATAAGTGGATAATACCACAAGAGACAGTAGACCTTTAAACCTTGCTAGGCCCCATAGTGATATTTATCTGCCATCCAACCTGTTTATAAGATCATACAGACATGGATAAAGGTAAAACACAAATATAAGCTTTGATTCAAACTTCTGTAGCCCCAATAAATTTTCAACGTAGAGGTTCAAATCAATTGTTTTCTGAGGTGTTGTCCATTTGATCCTTACATATACTTCATTTTTTGGCTCAAACACTAAAATTATCTGATAAAATGAATGGACAAAACTGATAAAATACATAAATTATGGTGGACTTCACAGAGTTTAGCGTAGTTACTCGCTACACAATCCGCTTCCCTCCGGTACGAGGTCTCAATGCTGGTAGTGCTAGTCGGTGCTGTGAGCCCACCATGATGAATATGTTTTATCCCTACGTCCATCCAGAAAGTTTTTAAAGGTAGGCGTTCAACCCCACTGACTTTATGAGGTGTGGTATACATGAGCTTTTGGATCTTACTTATGTTTGAGCTCATGCATTAAAATGATCATCTAAAAAAATGAATGTGTGTATTGATGGGGTTTTTTCCCCGTCTTCGACCGGTCGTGGGAGGTGCTCGACCGGTCGTGGGAGGTGCTCGACCGGTCGTAGGTTCGAGCCCTGGCACGACTCGAAGTCCAGATGAGTTCGTGCTTTGTTTTTTACTGTAGCTAGGACTGGTCGTAGGAGAGCTACGACTAGTCGTAGGTGGTCTACGACCAGTCGTAGGAGAGCCAGGACTAGTCGTAGGTTACGCAGATTGTTCCGCGATTTTGCGCGAAACTGCGGATTTGAGTCCTTTCGCAACTGGGATGCGGAAAGGAGTTTCCCAAAACTATAAAAGGGGTTGCCTAGGGTTTTTCTAGGTATCACAAAATAGCAAGAGGGTTTCCTAAAGCTTTGCAAGGGATTTGCTAAAGGGTTTAGGGCTATCAAAGGTGAGAGAGAGAGGGAGAAAGAGAGAGAGGAAGCTTATAGAAGGGAGGTTCTGCTCGTGGAGGTTCTCTACTTTGCAATCTACATCTCAGCGCTTCTATGTCCTCGTAATCGGTTAGATCTCTCCGTTTTCTCTATTTCTCTTATTGTTTATCCACTCCTGCGTGAGTGAAGAAGATTGTAACGTTCTACTTCATAGTGGATTGTTGATCTGGACGAGGTCCCGTGGTTTTTACCTCTTTGAGGGTTTTCCACGTAAAAATCTCTTGTGTGGTGTGTGATTGATGCTTTGATTTATTTCATTGCTTTATTATCCATAATTCTGGTTTGTTTTGGAGGGCTAGATCCTAAGGTTTTGTGCAAGGCCCCCAACAAAGTGGTATCAGAGCTAAGTTCATTGAACGGGTAGGATCGGTTGGAATTATGGAAGGTGGCTCAAGGATGATCAGCCTCAATGGTTCTAACTGGACCATATGGAAGGCTAAGATGGAGGACTTGCTTTATTGCAAGGACCTATATTCTCCAATCTCAGGCATATCAGCAAAATCCAAGGATATGACTGATGATGATTGGAAGAAGATGGACCGAAAGGCGGTGGGGTTTATCGACAATGGTTGGATGATTCCGTGTTTCACCATGTGTCTACGAAACCTCACCATAGAAGCTATGGCTAAAATTACAAGGGTCAGTATGAGAGGAAGACAGTAGGTAATAAGATATTTCGATAAGGCGACTTGTAAATCTCAAGTTCAAGGATGGTGGTTCAGGCCGAGCATATGAATGAGGTCGACAATATAGTGAACCAACTCACCTCTATGAAGATGGTCCTGGATGATGAATTGCGGGCTTTACTATTGCTTAGTTCATTGCTCGACGGTTGGGAGACATTGGTGGTGTCTCTAAGTAACTCCGCGCCGACGGAAAGATATCCATGGAACAGTAACCGGTTGTCTCTTCAATGAGGAGACAAGGAGGAAGTCTCGGGGTCTACTCAAGAAGAGGCTCTTGTGACGCAGAACGGGGAGAGGAAAGAACAGGAAGGGCGGAAAGGCCCGAGATAAATCAAGAGGCAAGTCGAGTAACGAAAAGAGGTTGAATCTTTGGAATTGTGGCAAGAAGGGCCACTACAAGCATGAATGTCGTGGTAAGAAAAACGACAAGAAAGGAAAAGGGAAGGAAGAAGAATCGATTCCACTTCGCGGTCGCTTCGGATGGCGACATGGTAGTTATTCTTTCTACGATCACGATGTATGTCTCACGGCCACGAGTCGGGCACCGACCGGGTGATAGACTCGGGAGCTTCTTTTCATGCGACTCCACACAGGGGACTCCTTCACAAGCTACAAGTCGTGACTATGGGACCGTGAAGATGAGAAATTCTCGCGTATCAAAGATCGTGGGAGTCGGTGATATTTGTGTGAAGACCGATGTGGGGCCGCACATTGGTTCTCGGGGATGTGAGGCATATCCCGGACCTTCGCCTCAACTTGATGTCGACGGAAGGTCGGATGATGATGGCTATGAAAGCCGGTTTTTGGTGGGCGATGGAAGCTCATCAAGGGTTCGTTGATCGTGGCTAAAGGAAAGAAGTGTTGCACCTGTACAAGGCAAGTGTCGGTATGTGCAAGGGTGGGTTGAACGCAATGAAGATTCGGCTATTGACATGTGGCACGGGCGTCTAGGCCACATGAGTGAAAAGGGCTTCAGCTACTAGCGAGGAAGCAACTCCTTCCAGACGTGACAGGTATGCCTCTCAAAACCTGTCTTGATTGTTTATCAGGGAAACAGCATAGAGTTTCATTCATTAAAACTGCTTCTCATGTTAATAAAGTGCATGCATTAGATTTGGTTTATTCTGATGTTTGTGGTCCTATGAGGACAAAAACCTTGGGTGGGGCATTGTATTTTGTTACTTTTATAGATGATGCATCTAGGAGGGTTTGGGTTTATGCTTTGAAATCCAAGGACGAGGTCTTTGGTGTGTTTAAATTGTTTCATGCTATGGTCGAGAGAGAGACGGTAGATCATTGAAGTGCATCCGCACTGACAATGGTGGTGAATACATTGGCGACTTTCACGAGTACCGCAAGTCCCGGGGTATACGGCATGAACAGACGGTTCCCAAGACCCCCAAAGATAATGGTGTAGGCCGAGCGAATGAATCGCACCATTGTTGAGAGAATCGGATGCATGTTATCCCATGCGAAGTTGCCCAAGACGTTCTGGGGAGAAGCAATGCGCACGGCGGTGTATTTGATAAACAGGTCTCCATCAGCCCCATTGAATGGAGAAGTGCCTGAGAAGGTGTGGACTGGACATGATCCATCGTACAGTCATCTCAGGGTGTTTGGATGCAGGGCATCCGTTCACGTACCAAAGGACGAGAGGTCCAAGCTCGATATGAAGATCAGGCAGTGCGTGTTCTTAGGGTACGGTGATGAAAAATTCGGTTACAGGTTATGGGATCCGACCGAGAAGAAGCTCGTCAGGAGCAGAGATGTGGTTTTCTTTGAAGATCAGTGTATCGAAGACATTGGTAAGCCAGAGAAGAACCAGCCTAGTTCAGGTGAGCTAGAGGACATGGATCCGATTACTCCTCCCGTGGTGCCTGATGACGGGGGAGTACAGCAAGGTGCAGAGGACGAGGGAGTTCCTTCAGAAGATGGACCAGGGGAGCAGCCCCCACTTGATCCACCTGTTGAGCCACAGGTGAGGAGGTCATCTAGGGACAGACAGCCGTCCAAGAGGTACTCGCCGCATGAGTACATTATGCTAACCGATGGGGGAGAGCCAGAAGATTATTCTGAGGCCCTAGCCGACGAGCATAAGGAGGAGTGGTTGAAAGCTATGCAAGAGGAGATAGAATCCTTGCATAAGAACCACACCTATGATATGGTGAAACTGCCTAAGGGCAAGAAAGCTCTGAGCAACAAGTGGGTGTTCAGAAAGAAGATTGAGCAGAAGAATTCACAGATGAGGTTCAAGGCCAGACTTGTGGTGAAAGGGTTTGGTCAGAGGAAAGGCATAGACTTCGAGGAGATATTCTCACCAGTGGTGAAGATGACATCCATACGGGTGTTGCTTGGGTTGGCGGCTAGCATGGATCTGGAGATAGAGCAGTTAGATGTTAAACCGCCTTTCTCCATAGTGACTGGAAGAAGAGATCTACATGCATCAACCGGAGGGGGTTCGAAGTCAAGGGCAAGGAGCATATGGTGTGTAAGCGAGGAAGAGCTTGTATGGGTCAAACAAGCTCCACGGCAATGGTACAAGAAGTTCGATTCGTTTATGTTACAGCATGGGTATGACAGAACGGAGTCGGACCACTGTGTGTTCACGCGTAAGTTCTCAGATGGTGATTTCTTAGTTCTGCTATTATACGTTGATGACATGCTCATCATGGGAAAAGACATCAAGAAGATTGACAGGTGAAAAACAGAGTTGGGCAAGTCTTTACGATGAAAGACTTGGGCCGGCTGAAACAGATCCTAGGAATGGAGATAACCCGTGACGAAGCGGCAGGAAGCTTTGGCTGTCATCACAAGAGCGGTATATTGAGAAAGTCCTGAGCGGTTCAATATGAATGCAAAGTGGCCAAGACTCCACTAGATGGTCACTTCAGATTGAGCGACGGGCGGTGTCCCAAGACGAAGGCGAGGTGGAAGAGATGCAGAAGATACCCTACGCGTCGGTGTAGGAAGTTTGATGTATGCTATGGTGTGTACACGCCCGGACATAGCATATGCGGTTGGTGTTGTCACGGTACCTTGCCAATCCCGGCAAAGAACATTGGGCGGAAAGTGAAATGGATACTACGGTATCTAAGAGGCTCATCCAGGTTGAGCCTATGCTATGGTGATTCGGTAAACCCGTGTTAGAGGGCTACACGGATGCGAGATATGGCGGTGTGACATAGATTCCAGGAAGTCTACATAGGGGTTCATGTTCACGTTTGCGGGGGAGCGGTTTCTTGGCGAGCAAGCTACGAGAAGGTCGTAGCATTGTCGACGACAGCAGGCCGAATACATTGCGGTCACGAAGCATGTAAAGAGATGCTTTGGATGAAAAGGTTCCTACAGAACTTAGTCTCGAAGCGGGAGGAGCACGTGGTCTATTGCGATAGTCGAGTGCTATACACTTGAGCAAGAATCCAAGTCAGCATTCCAAGTCGAAGCACATAGAGATTCGGTATCACTGGATCAGGGATACTTTGGAACAAAAGGTGTTACAGCTTGAGAAGGTCCACACGGACGATAATGGGTCAGACATGATGACCAAGGCTTTGCTCAAGGGCAAGTTTGAGGTTTGTAGAAACACAGGTGGCGGCTTGAAGAAGGTGGATCCCTCCCGGGTCAAAAAGGGGGAGATTTGATGGGGTTTTTTCCCCGTCTTCGACCGGTCGTGGGAGGTGCTCGACCGGTCGTGGGAGGTGCTCGACCGGTCGTAGGTTCGAGCCCTGGCACGACTCGAAGTCCAGCTGAAGTCCGAGTTCGTCTTTGTTTTCTTGTAGCTAGGGCTGGTCGTAGAGAGCTACGACTAGTCGTAGGTGGTCTACGACCAGTCGTAGGAGAGCCAGGACTAGTCGTAGGTTACGCAGATTGTTCCGCGATTTTGCGCGAAACTGCGGATTTGAGTCCTTTCGCAACTGGGATGCGGAAAGGAGTTTCCCAAAACTATAAAAGGGGTTGCCTAGGGTTTTTCTAGGTATCACAAAATAGCAAGAGGGTTTCCTAAAGCTTTGCAAGGGATTTGCTAAAGGGTTTAGGGCTATCAAAGGTGAGAGAGAGGGAGAAAGAGAGAGAGGAAGCTTATAGAAGGGAGGTTCTGCTCGTGGAGGTTCTCTACTTTGCAATCTACATCTCAGCGCTTCTATGTCCTCGTAATCGGTTAGATCTCTCCGTTTTCTCTATTTCTCTTATTGTTTATCCACTCCCGCGTGAGTGAAGAAGATTGTAACGTTCTACTTCATAGTGGATTGTTGATCTGGACGAGGTCCCGTGGTTTTTACCTCTTTGAGGGTTTTCCACGTAAAAATCTCTTGTGTGGTGTGTGATTGATGCTTTGATTTATTTCATTGCTTTATTATCCATAATTCTGGTTTGTTTTGGAGGGCTAGATCCTAAGGTTTTGTGCAAGACCCCCAACATGTATATGCATTTTGAATGTCACGTGTAAAATATACGTATGGATAAACAAGGTAGATAAAACACTTGTCAACGTGCCCACAGCTATGATGGATTTCAAAATCCACTTAAAATCCTAAAATATCCACCGTTGACATTGGAATGTATGATACGGAGGTTAACATAATCCTTCTTTTTATTATCTAACACAAAATGAATGAAATTTACATGAGATGTACAATTCCATGCCACCTGATCTGTTGTAAGACTTGGCACTAATACATTCATAGAAGGTAGAGAGTAAATTGATCCGGCTATCGTCATGGGATGCACAACCTGCCTATCTTTATCTTTATTGTACCGGCCCATTTGAGGTGAACGACCCACAAAGTTGGTTGCATTTGTCCAAAATGCATCTTCAACTCAATGAGAAAAAATTTAAATAAAAAATAAATAAATAAAAAACAAAGCAAAATAAAATTTTATTTTTAATAATTTTAATTTTTGTAATATTTTATTGTTCGAGAGTTTTAGATTTTCTTCAGGACTCTTTTAAGATAAGTTTATTTTAAAATTTTATTTTAAAAAATTAAGCTTTAAAGGAATTATACTAGAATTAGAATTTTTATTACATTTAGAATTTTACTATTGATTACGAATTTTAGTCCTATTCGGAGAAGTTATCCCCTTAACGAAGACGAGAGTCCCATCTAATATCATGCGCAGCACGTCTCATGCTTTGTGGGGTCCACCATACTGTATATGTAAAATCCATTCCATCCATCTGATGAGAAGATCTATTGGCAACGTACAATTAATATAGAATCCAGATTAAAAACTCATATGGGCCATACTAATGGGAGCAATGTAAAATTGCTCCCAAAGCACGTAAGTTCCCAAGATGGTCTTTCCCGAGATTTTTTTTTTTTTTTTTTATCAGGCTCTTGTTTTTTTCTTCTTTAATATTCTCTTCATCCATGTGATTTACACCTGACTAGCGTGTTTGATGGAAGATATCATGGTGCCCATGTAAAAACATATGGTTTTCATCCCTACCTGTCGTTCCATGTGGTGTGGTCCATCCACGGTGTGGATCTTACTAATTTTTTGGCTCGCCATCTAAGATCAAGGATAGAAACTGATGGACGGAGTGGATTTTACATATAGAATATGCTGGCCCATCAGACTTGGGTGTTTTACGCAGGGGTCCTATTTCTTGGGAAGAGTCAGATGATTCCATTCTGGGAAGGGGTTGCGTACTGAGTAACTCAGTACGTTAAGCGTACTGAGTAAACGCTGTGGGACACACCGTAATTCATGCATTATATCAACTCCGTCCATCTGTTTTATCATATAATTTATTGGTTTAGTCCAAAGATTAAGCATATCCAAATATCAAGTGGACCACACCACCTGAAATGGTGTGAATTGAAGCCTACCGTTGAAAAGATCTTGGGGGTTCACAGAAGTTTTAGATCAAGCTGATATTTGTGATTTCCCTTCATCCATATCCGTGTGATCTTATGATAAGTATGGATGACAAATAAACATTAGTGGGGCCTTAGAAAGGTTTCAATGGTGGAAATCAATAATTCCACTGTTTCCTATGGTATGGTCTACTTGAGCTTTTTTTATACTTCAATTTTGAGCTCAACCCTTAAAATGATCTGGAAAAACGGATGGACGGCGTGGATAAACCACGTGAATTCACAGTGGGCCCAACAGAGTTTACTCAGTACGATAAGAGCATACTGACTCAGCACGCAAACCGATTCCCAGATTCTGATATCTTTTAAAGATGTTTTTGTCAGCTCGTTTAATAAGAATATAATGTTATCTGGGAAACGGTTCGGCTGACTATTGGTCGGTGTTATGTGGCCCCACCATGATGTATTTGTTTCATCCATGCCGTCCACCCATTCTTCAGGATCATTCTATGGTATCAGCCCAAAAATGAGGTTGATCCAAATCTCGAGTGGGCCGCATAGTGTTGATTAAATGAACACCATTAAAAACTTCTTGGGTGGTACAAAAGTATTGGATCAAGATGATATATATTTTTTCCCTTCATCCAAGTCTGTATGACCTAATCAACAGGTTAGATGTCAAATAACTATTACAGTGGGCTACAAGAAGTTTTTAATAGTGGACATTTAATCATTACGGTTTTCGAATGGTGTGGTCCACCTGAGATTTAGATCTACCTCATTTTTTGGATGGAGCCCTAAAATTATCTTTCAAAATGGATGGACAGCCTAAATAAAACACATATATCATGTCATGGTAGGTCCCCATGGCACCGACCATTAGCCACCTAGCTGGTGGCAGCTTCACTAGCCAAACCGAGTCCATCGCTATCTGTCGGGAACGTATTGGCTACTCACCCGGCCACCGGCCGGTGGCTCGTAGTCGGTGCTATGTGGGCCCCACCATGATGTATGTGATTCGTCCATGCCATTTATCCATTTTTATAGATTCTTTTAGGGCTTTATACCAAAAATGATAGGAATATAAATATCAGGCGGAAAACAATACTGGTTAGATATCCACCATTAAAATCCTCCTAAGGATCACTGTACTGTTTATTTGACATTCAATCTGTTGATTAGGTTATACAGACCCGATGAAGGGAAAAAACATATGTAAGCTTGATCCGAAACTTTTATGGCCCTCAAAAGGTTTTAAATGATTGAAGCTCATTCAACACGGTTTCCTATAATGTAATCCACTTGAGACTGGGATATACCTCATTTTTTGTCTTATACAATAAAATGATCTGAGATGGATGGCATGGATGAAACATTTACATCATGGCAGGCTATGGAGCACCGACCATTATCCATTGGCTAGTGGCAGGGGAGTAGCCAATCCGTTGGACGAAGATTTCCAGCAAAACCCTTTCGCAGGAAGTTCCTGCGCAAGGATTTTAGGTGGGGCACGGCAATGTTTATGAGAAATCAAATACGTCCATCCATTTTTTACCTCATTTTAAGACATGCTACCAAAATTGAGGAGGATCCAAAACTCAAGTAGACTAGGAGATGAAACAGTGGGGAAAGGATTTCCTACCGTTGAAACCTTCTTAGGCTCCACCTTACTGTTTCTTTGTCATTTATAAGGTCATTTTCACTCAAATAAAATGAAAAAATAAATATTTTATATTGTTAAAAACTTTTCTAGACATAAATATTTCAACAGTGATCACTAAATCTCCACGGTTTTCTCTCGTATGGCCCATTTGAGTTCTAAATCCTCCTTATTTTTGATATCATGTTATAAAATGAACTTAAAAAATAAATAGAGGTGTTGGATTTCTCACAAACATATAAGTAAAACCACATAGGATCTTTGCAGGAACTTCCTGCAAAAGGGTTTGGCAGGAAATCTGCGTCCCAGTCCGTTTCCCTGTTTGAGAGGGTTTTTGAGGGCGCGGATTTCCTGCTAAAGGCTTTCGCAGGAAGTTCTCCTGCGCAAGGATGCTGGGTGGCCCACCGCTATGTCTGTGAAAAATATATCCCGTCCATCCATTTTACTAGCTCATTTCAGGGCATGCGAGTAGAAATGACGTGGATCCAAAACTCTAAGTGTGATGCATGAGAGGAAACAGTGGGGATTAAGTGAGAATGATTGAAACATTCTGACGGCCATAAAAGTTTCATGTCAGGATAATATATTTTTTTTATCTTCACTTCATCCCAGCGGAAATGATCTTATAAACGTTTTGAATGACATATAAACATGATGGTGGAGCCTAGGAAGGTTTCAACAGTAGAGATTTCTTTTCCAAAATTTCCCTCTCGTGTGACCCATTTGAGTCTTGGATCCATCTCATTTTTAGTCATATGTCCTGAAATGAGCTTGAAAAACAGATGGACGGGAGATGGATTTTTCAAAAACATCATGGTGGACCCCACCCAGCATCCTTGCGCAGGAACTTCCGGAGAAGGCTTCTGCAGAAATCCGCGTCGTTCTCAGGGGCCATGATTCTATGATCCAAACCGTTCGTACGGTGGATCGCAACGTGCACTACTCATGCACCAGAAATCTCTCGGAGATTGAAGATCCAAGAGTCCAACGATTCTCTCATTTTTGTCAGTGGTGGATCGTTCCTTTTAATTTCTTCTTTAACCGTCTATTGCATCACATGCACAACGTGGTTTCCTGGGAAAAGAGCCGTACAGAATGAAAAGGCTTTTAAATTAACTGATAGGCACGTGACGACAACGTGGATGAGATCTGTCCCACTCCCATCCATCAGGTGCACCATCTCAAGTTCTCAATGTGGCCAAACAATGAGGACCATCCAACGTTCGAGATGGCTTAATTTTTGGGGCGTCCCTTGGTCCCGGAGGGGGTCCCATGATGTAGGGATTGCATGGCGTATATACACAATGGTGGGCCCCACACAATCGGCAATATTTTAATGGTGGGTGTCCTCATCCCAACTCCCCGCCGGACTTATTTGATACTCCGCAGAGTATGATGCTTGATGCACAGGCACTCGGAAAGTGTATACACGGAGGATGTTAAGTCAAACTAAACCGACCTACTGTGGATCCCACCGTTGCCAATTTCAGTAAATGTTTGTCACGTGTATAATTTTGAGGACTTGCCTACCAAGCCCGACTCTGCTAAACGTGGGGATTTTCTGGACAATCCTACCCATCCAACCATTGGCCTTCTCCTAATACGGACCCTTTGTAGTATCCCTTTTCTCAGCCGTCCATGAACAAACCACCACTGGAAGGGTTCTTATTGGCCAACTGACAATTATATTTTCCCCAAGCCATCCTGTACTGTGTCCATCTGATCAATGGTTATTGGCTAGGATGACTCCTCACTTTGTGAGGACTGAGATATTCTACAGCCGGGCAGACTTGACTCAACCTTGTTTTGTAAAAAGAGTTATCTTGAACTTGACTCGACTTAGGCTCCGTTTGTGTTAAATCTGAAATCTGAAACCATCCGTAGTCAAAAAGTTTGTTTGATAACTATGGCTGAAGTCTGAAAATTAAGTACTCAATTTGAAACAACTTATTTGTTAACAAACATCTCAAATGTCTGAAATATGTTAATTTGACACATTTGCCCTTATCTATCTCTAGTTTGGAAATGCTTTACATTATAAAGAAATTATTTTGGAGTGTATCAACTATTAAATGAGCATCCTGGTCATCCTTGGGAGATTGGAGCCCAAACTTGACCCATGAGAAGAGCATGAAAAATGGAGAATACCCGGCCAATTTCAAAGTAATTGGACAGTACATTCCGACAAAACAAACATTAAAAGTTGGTTGGGAATTAAATGGCAAATTTGTAAATAGATATGCATGCATGGCACCAAGCCTACGTGGTAAGTGGATTTTGGTTATAACGGTGAGTATTGTCCACCCATTCGCTAAGTGTGCGGCCCACTGAAAACTTAGATCAGCCCCATATCTGAGCATGTGGATTTATATGATACGATCAACATGATGAAAGGAGTGGATCCTCTGAAAAGTACCAAGGGTGAAACCCACCTATTTCGAACAAACCACCTAAAACACGTCCTTCCACGGTGTTAACACAAATATTAGCATGATTCAAAACTTCGACCGCGTCACAAATATTTCAACTGTGGAAGTTTAGTTATCACGTTTTCGGCCCACCTGAGTATTGGATACGGTTTATCTTTGGCCTAATGTCCTAAAATAAACTCACAAAACGGATGAATGGTGAGGATTTCTCACAAACTTCCCAATGGCCCCACCTGCGTTCCCAGCGCAGGAACTTCCCGCGAAAGGCTTTCGCAGGAGATCTGTGTCCGGAATGGATTGGCTACTCCCACTGCCACCAGCCAATGGCTGCTGGTCAGTGCTCGTGGGCCCTACCATGATGTATGTGTTTCATCCATGCCATCCATCTATTTTTTTTCAGATCATTTCATGGTATGGGATAAAAAATTAGATATATCAAAATCTCAAGTGGGCTACATTACAGGAAACAATGTTGAATGAGCGTCGATCATTAAAAACCTTTTGGGGGCCATAAAAGTTTTGGATCAAGCTGATCTTCGTTTTTTCCCTTCATCTGGGCCTATATGACCTAATAAAAAGATTGTATGTCAAATAAACAGTACAGTGGGCCTTGGGAGGATTTTAATGATGCATATCCAATCATTATTGTTTTCCTATGGTGTAGTCCACCTGAGATTCATATCCCTCTAATTTTTGGGGTGAAGCAGTAGAATGATCTGCAAAAATGGATGAACGGAATGGATGAAACACATACATCATGGAGAGGCTAACAGAGCACCGACCACGGTGGCTGGAGAGTAGCCAATCCGTTTCCATCCGTTCCCGTACGAGTGGCAAGTTGTATGAGGACGCAGATTACGTACTACTCCCGCCCGTCCTTAGCTCCGAACGGGCAGTTTTGTGGGCGGGCCCACCGTGATGTATCTGTACATCCAAACCGTCAATCCATTTTCTCAGATTATTTTAAGGCATGAACACAAAAATGAGGCAGATCTAATGCTCAAATGGACCACACCAAAAATAGCAGTGGGATAATGATTTTCACCGTTAAAAAATTCACAGGTCCCACTGTAATGTTTATTTTCCATCTAATCTATTCATAGGGTCAAAAATATCTGTATGAAGAGAAAAAACAAATTTCATATTGATTTGAAACTTCTGTGACCCCAAAAGGTTTTCAATGGTAGACGTTCAATCCCCCTCTGCTTTTTGCAGTGTGGTCCACTTTTTCTTTAGATTTGTCTTATTTTTCGGCTCAAGCCTTACGACGAGCTTGAAAAATGTATGGACGGTTTGGATATAACAAATAAGTCATGATGGGACCCACAACATGCTGACGTCAATACACCTGCCAATCCGCTTTCCAAATCCCAATCCGTCCCGGGCTCCCAGATCAGCTTCGAATGCATAACGCGTCCTACCCCGCCCGGATTGTCCGGGCAGAGATCTGTAGGGCCCACCGTGATGTAAGTGTTTTATCTATGTCGTTTATTATTTTTCTTATATTATTTTAATATATGATATGAAAGATGAAGCAGGTCCAGAGCTTGAGTGAGCCACACTAAAGGATGCTACAGTGATAATGACATCCATTGTTGAAACCTTTCTAAGGGCCACTGTGATGTTTTTTTAACCATCCAACCTATTCATTAGGCCATGTAGACGTGGATGAAGTGAAAACACAAATATCAGCTTGATTCGAAACTTCTCCAACTCTCAAGAAGTTTTTAACGGTGGACGTTCAATCCTCACCTTATGGTCCAATTAATCATTGGACCTGCTTCTTTTATTGGATCACACCTTAAATTATTTGAAAAAGTTGATGGACGGTGTGGATCAAACACATAAATCATGGTGGGGCATAAAAAAGTTTCACAGGTTAAAGGTTGGTTTTGTATTACGCAAACAATTTAAAAGAAAAAATTTCTGTAGTAACTTGAAAAGGGGTACTTTTGGAAGTAAAACTGTAACGCCCTGAAAATCGGGGGTCGTATATACACTCAACTCCCAAGTTCCCGGGGTCAATTATGACCGGTTTTCATTAATATGCGATTAATCAAGTCAATGCGCAGCTTGGAAATTCCTAGAACATGAAGCACAACCACATAAGTCTGCTGAAATGAAAGAGATTAAATATATACATATATACATGTCCAAAAGAATAAAGGGGTCGCACATGGCATCACCCCACAAAATCGTAAAAGAATAGCAAATCCAAAAAGAACAAGACTGAGCCCGCTGCCCAGCGATCCATCTACTCATCTATGGGTCCGGTGAGGTATGACAACTCCTCCTCCTCATCGAGAGTAACATCACCATGCTCCACCTGCTCTGCCTCCCCTGCATCTATGAGAGAGTCTGGTTGGTGTTTTAAAACACCGTCTCAGAGTGGGAGTGAGTGATCAACTCAGTGTGTACTATTAATCTTAAGTTATAACAGACATCAATTGTAATATGAACTTAATGAAAAACAGTCAATCATCAACACCTAACAACTCTTATTAAATGTGCATGCATGCGGGATGATATGATGCATGCCCTTGCCACAACGATCCCTCGAGCGACTCCATCTAACGATCGTATATGACAACACTCCCTCAGAGTGACCTTGACTTCCGAGTCGTCACCCTAATTAATGCGATGCAATGCGATTATGTTAGCCGAGTTATTAGTTAAGTCCATTCATCCAGCAGATTGGGGAATATGATACACCTTACGTATCAATGCCCTAAACTGGTTGCGAGGCCAAGACCCCCCAATGTGTGAGGCCGAGACCCCGCTGTCCGTGATCCTGTCGGGTTCCTCATCCCTGACTTCAAGCACATAAGGAGTGCCGAGAGAAAGGGATCGCTCGCGGTCACTACGGGGAGGTGCGACACCCCAGCGTAGGCCGATAGCTTGGACACAATGTCTCATTCCATTATGCCCAGCTCAAGAGGCTGTGGACCAATTACAATCGGTTATTGGTGGGCTACTTATGGTTGTAGGGTGTTCTAGGTTCCATACATGTGTGAGCAAACAGGGTTAACAAACAAGGTTGGTCAGACAGTGGGTTAGGCTACATGAGTTCAGGCAAGCATGTGGCAGAACGACATCGGGTATAAGTGACCTTTGTAGTCTAACTACTGTCGTCCACACGTACCCGTCCAAATCCATGGGTTTAGCCTCAAGACGGTCCTACCAACGGGACCGCCTTTGCTCTCCTCATATTCCTGACCAACCCAAGGGTTGGGTGGTGATTTATAACATGCTACGTATACAAGTTGTCAACTAACATATCAATACCATGTTCTCATGCATCTCAACCATACAAACGAATACTCCTACCAAGTAAGCAAACATTATCAAGCAACAAGGTGCATGTGAGTGTGTGGGTTTGTGAGGAAGTTAAACACTTCCTCCATCTTAAGAAATCATGAGCACAAGGGTAATAAATCATACACGTAATGAAGCACCACATATGAGGGAAAAGAATTAAGCAAACATGAGCATGCTATCATTCATACATAATATCATGTGAGAGGTAAGATCAACACAAAATGTGAGAGCTAAGCAAGCACATGCATACAATTCCAACAAACATATAATTCCTAGGGTTTCTCTAGCATTTCGAATATAACATCCAAGCAAATAAAATTATTAATCTTGTTGTAACATCCTGGATTTTCACTGTTTTGAATTTTCAAAACATCATTGAATTTTTTTCTTATAATATCACTTACTAACCATTAGTACTCAATGTTAGTTTATACATGGGTGAAACCAGTAAAGAACTGCACAAGTTTGATTAATCAACCATAGGAAGCCAACGAATCCGCCCGATCACTTGAATATCAAGTGTAGCCCCATGATTTACTCACATAGGACACAAATCTATCTGACCCATCGCTAACTAATCAAGACAAGCATAAATAAATTAAAGATCTAATCGAAGCCGAGTCAGATAAGGCCCGGTTCTTAAATAATAGACTAAATCAACACTGTTACTCTTTTAGCCTAAAACCGATGGTTTAGAGTAATCTTGACCAAATCTCCACTTTCACTAGTTATAAATAGGCCACACTATGAACGTAGTTAATCCAAACCTTGATCATTGCTAACGAGAAATCTCACTACCAAATTCATTCCAGAAATGCCCCAATTTTCCAAACAAGCTCTAGATCGCTCATTAGTGGGCCACTAGTTCTAAAATTTTAGAGTAATGTCTGTCTTACTGGGCTCGACGTCCATCGCAGGAGTCGGACCTGGGTAGTGTCTAGAACTACTCAACTTGAGCCGAAGGACGAGTGCATGAGAAGTGTAAATACCCTAAAGAAATGAGCTGAAACTTAAGTGAATTGAGTCATCCACTCTTATGTAAAGTTGATGATTTAAGACTGTTGGTTTGCGACCAAACTTTACTTATAGAGTAAGGATATTTCTCTGCTCATATCCGTACAGTCGCGGCCTCGATCTACTATCGGTGACCGTTGAACAGACTTTTAATCATATCTGTCGATCGGCGCGTCCAAATGGCGGGCCGATTGTGTCTGTGTGTAGATCATCACTAGGGCTAACTATCCTACGATTTATATCAATATGTACACCCCATAGTGGGCCCTAGAGCTTAGAAAGGCCCTCACATAGGTCTAGTATAGTAAAACCCTAGCCCTTGGAGCCATTTTCACCAAATTTGGCATTATAAAAGGGCCTCATTTGGGGCACCCCTCTCCTCATACGAATTCGCCTTAGAAGGGAAAGAGAGAAGAGAGAAAAGGGAGAAGAGAAAGAAAAAGAAGAAAGGAAGAAGTGAGGAAGGGAGAGTGAGGAAGGGAGAGAAAGGTGGGCCGTAAATCGAAGTGGGGCTCAAAGGAGTTCCATCTTGCAAACCTCTCCCTCTCCCTCAAGGAGATTCCTCATCTACAACCGGAAAAAGCCCATTTCCACCGATTGAGTAGGTAAAACCCTCATCTCTTAGAAACCCCTTTCGTTGAGTGAGGATTTGCATGAGATTCTAACATGCAATGCTTTGCTTTAGGAATTCTGGCCAATCGACCCCAAATTCGAACACTCCTAGGTCGTTTCTCAAGAACTCAACGATCCATAGGTGCGGACTATTACCCTTAGGTGGCCTAGCACCAATTATAGTATAAGCTTAATGATTTTGTTTGTTTGGGATGTTGTATTGAAGAATCTAAAGGAGACCTATGAATTTTATGTTTGTTGGAATTGTATGGAATTGCATGATTATTTCTCATTGGATGATTGACTTTGCCTCTCACATGATTTGGAACATGGATGATTACATACTCATATTTTGTTTAATTTCTCTCATATGGTGTTGTTTTATAACATGTATGATTCGTTTCTCTTGTGTGATTGATTCTTTGAGATGTAGGAATTGCTTAGCTTCCCCACAAACCCACACAATACACATGCACTTGTCTCATGATAATGTTAACATTGATTGTTAGGAGTATCCGATTCATATGTCGAGATGCAAGAGAACATGATATTGTTATGTTAGTTGATAACTTGGATTCTTGACTTGTTATGAATCACCACCTAACCCTTGGGTTGGTCAGGAATACGAGGAGAGCGAAGGCGGTCCCGTTGGTAGGACTGTCCTGATGCTAAACCCATGAATTTGGGTGAGTGCGTGTGGGCGATAGTAGTTAGACTACATGGATCGCTTGTACCCAATGTCGTTCCTCCACGTGCTTGCTTGAACTCATGCTGTCTACTCTACTGACTGACCAATCTTATTTTGTTAACCTTGTTTGCTCACACATGTATGGAACTTGGCATACCCTACAACCGTTGTCGTCCATCGATAACGAATTGAATATCGGTCCACAGTCTCGTGAGCCGGGCATGGTGGAATGGGACACTGTGTCTGAGCTGTCGGCTACGCTGGGGTGACGCGCCTCCCCGTAGTGACCGCGAGCGATCCCTTTCTCTCGGCACTCCCCATGTGCTTGAAGTTGGGGATAGAGAACCCGATGGGATCAAGGATCGTGGAGTCTTGGCCTCACACGTCGGGAGGCCTTGGCCTCGCAACCAGTTTAGGGCATTGATACGTGGGGTGTACCAGATTTCTAAACCTGCTTGATGAATGGAATTAACTAAGAACTCGGCTAACATTATCATTGCATCGCACTAGTTAGGTTGGCGACTCGGTAGTCGAGGTCGCAATGAGGGAGTGTTGTCATATGCGAGCGTAAGATGGTGTCGCTTGAGGGAGTGTTGTGGCGAGGGCATGCATCATATCATCTATCATGCATATGCATTAATAAGATTAGTTAAGTGTTTGTGAATGATTGGTTTTCATTAAGTTCATAATATAATTGATGCCTGTTACAACTTAAGACTAATAGTACCCACTGAGTTAATCACTCACTCTCATTCTGGGACGGTGTTTTAAAACACCAACCAGACTCTTCAGTAGTTACAGGTGACGCTGAGTACGAGGAGCCTTTCGGCGTAAGCCTGAATAAGGAGGACGAGCTGTCCTATTTCCAGCTGATAGACGGTTCCCCGTCGGCCTAGTAGATGGGATTTGGTTCGCTAAGTTGTAGACTTAGCCCTATTCTTTTGGACATGATATTCCTTTTGTGATTTTATTGGGCAACGCCTGGTGTGACTCATTTACATTCTTTTGGACTTGTATATATATATATATAAAATTGACTTCTTTCATTTTAATAGATCAGTTGTGATTATGTTTCATGTTCCAAGAAATTTCATGCTGTGCATTTAACTTGATTAAACGTAAATTAGCAAAAATTAGCATAAGTGATACTCGAGAACTTGGGAGTCGAGTTTATGCAAGACCCCCAATTTTCAAGGCATTACACTTATACTAAAATTGGTGCTAGGCCACTTAAGAATAATATTCCGCACCTATAGATTGTTGGAGTCTTGGAAAACGACCTAGGAATGAGGGCTTTGAGGTCGATCGGCCGGAATCCCTATAAACGAATACTCCTACCATACAAGCAAACATTATCAAGCAACAAGGTGCATGTGAGTGTGTGGGTTTGTGAGGAAGTTAAGCACTTTCTCCATCTTAAGAAATCATGAGCACAAGGGTAATAAATCATACACGCAATGAAGCACTACATATGAGGGAAAGAATTAAGCAAACATGAGCATGTTATCATTCATACATAATATCATGTGAGAGGCAAGATCAACACCAAATGTGAGAGCTAAGCAAGCACATGCATACAATTCTAACAAACATATAATTCCTAGGGTTTCTCTAGCATTTCGAATATAACATCCAAGCAAACGAAATCATTAAGCTTGTACTAAAATTGGTACTAGGCCACCTAAGAACAATAGTCCGCACCTATGGATTGTTGGAGACTTGAAAAACGACCTAGGAATGAGGGCTTTGAGGTCGATCGGCCGGAATCCCTAGAGCAAGCACTTGCATGTTAGAGATCCAAGGCAAACCCTTCTCAATACATGTATTTCAAGAAGAAGGGGTGAAGGATCTTACCTAGATGACCAACAGATGATTGTTATGGTAGTGGTGGAGAGTTTCTCCTTTGAAGAGAGGTAGGGAGTTGAGAGGGTTGATTTCCTTGGGCCTCACCTTGATTTAGGGTCCACCTTAGCTCTCGTTCACTCTCTCTTTCTTCATTCCTTGCTCTCTACCTCTCTCTTTACTCCCTTGGCAATGGTAGTTGTGGTGAGAGTTATGAGATAAGTGGTTATGGCTTTATTTCCTAGAGTTGGGCCTTTTGGCCCCAAGCTTCCACAAATTTCCAAAATAGCCCTGTAGGACTCCCATTGGTGTTGAAGTGGCCCTAATACCCCTCTGGCCACCAAACTTAGTGTGTAGGTGTCTCATGGCCCCGATGAGGGGTCATGCAAAGTTTGGAAATAAACGGATGAACGAGTATGGGGTTTGAGCATTCGATTTCGATCTTTAAGTGGCTCTGTGGGGCCCATTTCGGTGATTGGGGTGGCTCTGGTGGCCTCCCGGCCATGAAACTTATAGGATAAGTGCTCCATGGCCTGATGAAGGGCCATGTAAAATTTGGGAGCGATCAGATATGGGGGCGATCGGATATGGGATTTGATCGTATGAGTCCGATTTGCGATCAACGATCACCGTGCCACGATCAGGGCCCAGAATTCGTGGACAGGCGTAGAAAAGTACATTAAACCTTCACCTTAAATTTGGAAGAAATTTGACGGTTGGAAAGCCTGGTATCTCGGTTTTATTTGCAAGTGTCAGATTCCAATTCTAGCATTGGGGGGTGCATTTGGCAAGTGCCAAATCCCAACTCTGGGCGTCCATTGGGTCCGCAGTCCGCGATGGACTACAAGCCCAGTGAGATCTATGATTTCCTAAATTTTTAGATTTTCTGACCCTCCTCGGTCGCTGGGTGGCTCACACGGGCTGTTGTTAAGTGTAAATAGGTCATCTGGCTCGGCGGGTTGCACTTGATCCGGTCATGACCAGACTGGTCTACTCTAATGGGCTAGATGTAAGTTAATTAACTCGTGGTACCCCACCACGAGTACTTTGAATGAACGATCCTGCGGCAAATCCTACGTGGATGCCTCAGGACACTGTTCTGGTTGGACGGGACGTTACAAAAATATTTTTATTTAATGAAAAATCACGTAGCGCATTCCGCGTTAGCGCTTTCCGTCTTCCGCGTTAACAACGCATTAACAAACACCACTAAACATAGAAAATTTTCCCCATTCCGCATTAAGTGCAAAAATTTAGCGTTAACAAACATGGCCTTAGTCTTAATATCGAGCCTAGCATGCCAGATTCAATTCGAGTCTCAGTTTGATTTGGACTAAGTCTGACCGAGTCACAAGTAGCAAGTCGATGAGTCAAATCAATGTCAAGTCGGGCCGGGTGCAATGGGTACCATAGGCTAAAATCACAACTCAAAATCTAAGTGCACTTGTCGGAATTGTAGCTTCATCCTACACAACTAGAATTGGGCAATTTGGGTCCGATCCGATGGATTCGACCCAATTCAAACATATTCGACGGGCTGGATCGGTGCGGATCGCGTAGGCTCATTCAAATTCGATTTTTTTTTTCGGGTCGAGTTCGTGTTGGGCCTGACCCGACCTGACCTGATCCGGAATCCGATCTGAATGGATTCGATTCGGACCGATCCGATCCGGTCCAGAAATATTAAGTAATATTTAATTTTTAAAAAGTATTTTTTTAATGCTTTTAAATTTTTTAAAACTATTTTTAAATTTTTACCAATTCGAATTGTGCCCAATTCAATCCAACTCGGTTTTCTTGACCGAGTTGGACTTGGATCGGATCAGTCCAGTGAGTTTTCGGTTCGGTCCAAGTCAGGCGACCTGGACTCGGTACCAGATCGGATTCGGGTCAGGCCAATGGTATTTCGGATTGGTCTGGGTTGGGCCCAATCCGATCCGACTCAGACTGATGCCCAGCCCTATACACAACATCTCAAATTTGAAATGCCATATATATATATATATATATATATATATATATATAGAGAGAGAGAGAGAGAGAGAGAGAGAGAGAGAGAGAGAGAGAGAGAGAGAGTTGGACTCCAGGTTAAGTCATGTTACCGGGTGACTTGGGCTCGGCTTGAATTCTTGAATTTAGATCGGATGAAGTCTACCCGGTTCGAACCGAGTCACCAATAGTATCGAATTGATCCGAAACGAGTGTGAATGAGTTAAATGAGTCAAGTTTACCGAGTCGAGTCGTCCCGTGCCCGGCTCTAAATATTCATATTACTTTATCATGAAACCGGCACATGATTGCAAGGTTAATTCACTAACAACCGATTGTATTATTATTCAAGTGGGCCATCATCTTGTAGTAAGCGTTGATTTATACACTGTCCTCTTCCTAAACATGCACACGTGGAGACAGACGTCATCATCCCTCTGATATGCTCACACGTTTTTACCTGATCAATAAAAACAAGACGTGTCTTTCAGGGACATGGATTGCAGATTGCCCACATGGGCACAGTTGTGGACTTGCGGTAGGTAAGAATGTAACCTTAGCCGAGCCATATGGCTTCGTTTTACCCCTCTGGCTCGGCTGATGTTTTTTTAATTTTTAATTTTTAATTTTTTGTTTAGAATGCTTGATTACTGCGAGAGTATGATTAATCGTGCACAGCTATTTAGGTAGTTTTCATATGGTGTACATTTATCTCAATCCAGACCGTCCATATTTTGTGGAACTTATTAGATAAGGACTGACCCAAAAATCAGATTGACTGAGACATGATATTACTGTCCATCAAATGGATTTTTTTTTGCGATTAATGTAGACCGTTAGATTTCTTTAATTAAACCATTCATGGACGAAACTAAGAATAATACCCCACCTATTGGTTGTCCTAGATGGTGTGGCCCACCCAATGGATTTGATAATTTCTGTCAAATTCATCTAAATAAAGCCACCACAAACTTCTCTATGGCCTGAGGACCGTCCGACTGGATCCGATGGTTTCAATCTGAAATGGGAGAAGCAGCATCCATTTGTATGATATTTAGATTATGTCCTGTAACTTGAACGGACGAGATCGACCGGATGTCAAGTATTTACACTGGGTCATCAATCAAACAACGAGATTGGCTAATCCCACACGCGTGTATGGTAATGCTAATGTTCCGGCCCACATGACAGGTGAGATACGCAAGCCATCGAAAAGAGGACGCGGATTGCGTCCTACCCCTGCCCGTCTCCAGCTGGGAACGGGCAGGAGCTTTGAGTGGCCACCGTGACGTATGGGTCTTATCCACACCGTCCATCCATTTTTTTTCTATCATTTTAGAAAACCAACCCAAAATTTAGATAGATTAAAGGCTCAAGTGGACCACACCACAGGAATCAGCGGTGATAATGATTCTTACGGTTGAAACTTTTCTAGGTCCCACCGTGATGTTTATTTTCCATCCAACATACTGATAAAGTTAAAAAGACTGGGATGAATAGTAAACACAAATATCAGCTCCATTCAAGACTTCGGCGGCCACTAAGAACTTTTCAATTGTAAGAGTTTAATCCCCATTGCATAGTTTACTTAAGCCTTTGATCTGTCTCATTTTTGAGCTTATTATTTAATATTGTAAGAAAAAAAATGGATGAACGGTGTGGATAAGACCCATACATCAAGGTGGCCACTCAAAGCTCCTGTCAATTCCCATCCAGAGATGGACAGGGGTAGGACGCAAACCGCGTGTAGGGAGTAGCTTAGTACGATCAGCATGCTGGTAAACTCCGTGGATCCAACGTTATTTATATATCTTTATCGACTCTGTACGTCCTTTTATCATATAATTTTAGGACTTATTCTAAAATGAAACATATCCAAATTTCAAGTGGACCACACCATAGGAAGAAGTGTGAATTAGACGTCTATCAGTGAAATTTTCTGATAGGCCATAGAAGTTTTGGATCAAGTTGAAATTTGTGTTTCCACTTCATTCACGTCCTATTGATCATATAAACATTTTAGATGATTAACAAACATTAATGTGGGTCTTGGGAAGGTTTCAACTGTTAAAATTATTATTCTGAGTGTTTCCTGTGGTGTGTTCTATTTGAGCTTCGTAAATCAATCCATAAAATAAGCTGAAAAATGGATGGACGGCTTAGATAAATCACAGGACCCAACAGAGTTTTCTCAGTACGATGAAGCTTACTAATAAGCAACTCAGTACGATTCCTATCCATATTCTCCCCTAAAAATAAATATGATCCATTTAGCATGTCGGCAGTCTGTTAAAAGACATCAGTCAAGCTGAAAATTTGTTTGGTGAGATTTAGCTCATCTGTCACTGAAATGGATTGGTGGCCTCGTCAAAACTCCTACATTACTGGCACTCAAAGTATAGAGATTTCAATCCCAAATCTTGGTGTATTAACTTAGTAAAATTACACGTGGGTGAGTTCCAACATTCAAATACGGTGCGGTTAACATTTATTTATAATTATTAATTAGAGTAGTTTTAAAATAGCAACATTAAAAATTAAACAAAAATAACTAAGTAATTAAACAAAGACAACATTAATTTTAGGTAGATCTTTATTAAACTGCAGTGATTTTGATTAATAAGTGTTGGGTCACCTAAATCTTCGCTCTCGACTAATAGATAACAAAGTTAGGAATAAGATTTTGGTGATTCAAATTAACGAAAATCCAAAATGTTACAACTACAATAAATCTAATCCATTCAGCAGGTTAGTCATGATATCAGAAACATTTGGACGGTTAAAAACTGCCAGTCAAGTCATAAATTTATTTTCTAAAATGTAGGCCCATCTGCCAATTAAACTACCTAATTCTGGCCAAGTCATAAATTTATTTTCTAAAATGTGGGCCCATCTGCCAATTAGACTACCTAATTGTTGGATGAAAGCGTTTAAAGGGTCGTACGCCTCTGATGAATGGATTAGATGTCGTAACAATGTGCTAGGCTGGCACATCTGGTCCGATGTGCATTAGCATCATTGTACCTGCGTGTGCACTTAGCAAAGCCCCGAACACCCATGTCCGTCCGTACGTGGGTAATGGACCGTGGTGTTCCATGTCAGCAGTGGATTAGGTGATCCACACCGTCCAAACATTTTGAAAGATTATTTTAGGGCAGGATCCAAAAAATGAAGCTGACTCAAATCTTAGGCGGACCACACCACAGGAAAGAGTGATGATTGAATCCCACCATTAAAAACTTCATGGCTTCCACTGGAATGTTTATTTGCCATCCAACCGGTTGATAAGGTCACAAACACGTAGGCGAAGAGACCACACAAATATCATCTTGATCCAAAGCAGTTGTGGCCCACAAGAAGTTTCTAATAGTCAATCACAACTGTTTCCAGTACTATGATCCATCTGGGATTTGCAACTGCATTTTTTTGCCCTAAAATGATCTTTCAATACGGATGGACGGCGTGGATGTAGTCATATACATCACAGTGGGCACTACAGTCAGGGGTCTCACCCACCTCGCTGGACTTGGTTTGTGTCTATTTGCCCATTTAATGCGTCAAGGTCTCATTTGTCAGATCAAATACCAGCTGCAAGAGTCCACTTCTGAGTATTGATGATGGTCAAATCCGACGGTCCACCTGTATTATTTAAGTCTGTTGAGCTGACTGCTAAATCATTAGGCCGGACCATCTGAACCGTCCGATCATGGGCCAGTATTCGATTAGCTTCACCTGATCTACGGAACAACATTCGTCAAGAACAATGGATATAGAAGGACTGATTGTGCGCCCACGTAACATTTGCGTGTGGCATCCGCAACCGCCATCACTTGAGCCACCTCAAGCAAGGACCTGATGATAAAACTAATGCCATCCAAAACTCAAGTGAGACATACCACATGGAAAAATGATGGAGATGCCTAGCACTGAAATCTTCTTGGGTCCCACCGAAGTACTGGACAAGATCGATATTTTGTTTTTCACTTCATCCTTGTGGAGAACGGATTGGCTACTCCCCCGACCACCAGCCCCGTGGCTGATGGTCAGTGCTCATTGGGCTGCGCCATGATTTATGTGTTTCATCCATTCCGTTCATCCATTTTTACAAATCATTTTAGGGCTTTGTGACAAAAATGAGAGGAATATAAATCTCAAGTTGACCACACCACAGGAAAACAATAATGATTGGATATCCACCATTAAAATCCTCCTAAGTCCCAATGTACTGTTTATTTGACATCCAATCTGTTGATTAGGTCAGCTTGATCCAAAACTTTTATAGCCCCCAAAAAGTTTTTAATGGTCAATTAATGGTCATTCACCACTGTTTCCTATAATGTGGTCCACTTGAGATTGGGATATACCTAATTTTTGGTCTCATACCATAAAATTCTCTAGAAAAATAGATGTACAGAATGGATGAAACACATACATCATGGTGGGGCCCACAAAGAACCGACCACCAGCCATTGGCTGGTGGCAGCAGGGGAAGTAGCCAATTCGTTTCCATCCTTGTGGGGACTCACTTGATGAATGGTTTGGACCGTACGTAAACATAACGGCGGGCCACAAGAAGGTTTCATTAGTGGGCCTCTCCATCACAACTGTTCCGTATTCTGGCCCACTCGATTTTTGGACGGAACTGATTTTTTGGGCTCACGTTCTCAAGTGAGCTGGAGCAGATGCATGGTTGGATTTCGAAATCGGCCTGCGTACTGAGTTACTCAGCCTGCTCTTATCGTACTGAGTAAACTCATATTGGGCCACCTTGAATGTATGTGTTCTATCCATGCCGGCCATCCGTTTCTCCATCTAATTTAAGGCGTTGAAACTTGAAAAGATCAAGTAGATCATAACATAGGAAACCGTTGGTGATAATGATTTCGACCGTTGAAACTCGCTCATAAGATCGTAGATGAAGGAAAACGTTCAGTTCAACTTTTTACTTTGTTATGGACCATTTGAACATTTTATATTCTTCATTTTTGAGCTTATACCTTGAAATTATCTTGTATAATGGATGAACCAAGTGGATTAAATAAATAAATCATGGTGGACTTCACGGAGTTTACTCGGTACGCTGAGCGTGGTGAGTTACTAAGCGATCCGCTTTCTCGGATTTCACGCGAATGTCGCGGCGGGCCCCACAGACCTTTTTCTTGCACGGTGTCCCTGCAACAACCGCAGGAAAATCGCTCCCATGTAAGATAGGACTCACCAACTTTTTATGAATTAAATGTATCAAGAGAGTTTCCTAATTCCACACGCTGGCGCACAGGCAAATAAGAAACACGTGTGTGGGATCTGACCTTTCATCATTGGAAATTATGCTTAGGTTTCTTACAATCAGCCAATTTAACTCTTCAAATGGCTCAGCAAATATAGAGAAAATTGAATGTTAGTATTTCTTTCTTATCCGTTCATTTCTTTAATATGCTGTGGCCCAATGGGGTTTGAAACGGAATTATTAATTTCATAAAATAAGATCTATAAAGAATAACCCACCTTGATGGAAAGCTCAGATCTTATACATGTGTCACCAGACACATATGCCCTCGTGTGGATATGTACCGTTCCCACACGCGCATGGACTTACTAAATATGACGTTCTCCAAGTCAACCTCCCGTACGCAAGCTAAGCCAAGCCAAGCCAAGCCTAAAATCCTAATAATTACGCAACCATCACGTCACGCGCAGCTTATCTCCCCTGGCGCAGCGGACGGGGTTTGGCTAGTTACCTAACGCTAGCCAACTAGCTGATGTTAAAGCTCTATGGGGCAACCATGATGTATGTGCTTTATCTACGCCGTCCATCCATTTTTAAAGCTCAATTTACGTCCTAATATAAAAAATTAGGCAGGTGTATATCTCAGGTGGACCACACCACAGGAAAACAGTGTTAATTGAATGTTCATCATTAAAAAATTCCCAGGGCCCACTGCAATGTTTATTTGCCATCCAACCTCTTGATAAGTCACACAGTCCTGGGAAAACACAAATATCAGCTTGCTCCAAAACTTATGAGGCCCCGCGAGAAGTTTTCATTCATACTGTTTTCTGTGGTGTGGTCCACCTGATACTTGGATCTGACTTTTCTTTTTTGGATTATCACCTAAAATGAGCTGTAAAAATTGATGGACGGCCTTGATAAAACAATACATCATGGTGGAGCCCACAGATCTTTGACCCCAGCTAGCCGGCTGGTGTTTGCGTCACTAGCCAAACCGCTTACCGGCGTAGCGTAGTAGGTGAAGCCCCGGCAATCCGGGACGGGGACAAGGCTCCTTAGCCCATCAGCGGTAGGTAAAATCCTACGTGGCAAAGTGGAAGGTCTCCAGTCAACGTGGGCCCACCACTATCATCACCAACACCAACACCAACGAAGCCCCCCCTTCTCTGTCTCACCAACCATCTACTCCACACAGTCTCTTACCTATCCTAGCCCCACACAAATACTAAAATCCCCAACATACCCGCCACACACCCGCTTTCCACCTTCTCTTATATTACCTTCCCTCCTCCCAAACCCAAACCAAACTCCCAACATCTCCCTCCCATCTCTTTCACACTTCAACTCCTCCCAATGGAAAAGCAACCCCAGAATTCCGATTTCATCTACCGATCCAAGCTCCCGGACATCGAAATCCCACACCATCTCACCCTCCACAGCTACTGCTTCGAGAACGTGGCCCACTTCGCAGATCGTCCATGCCTCATCAACGGCGCAACGGGCGACATTTATACATACGCGGACGTGGATCGCACCGTCCGAAAGGTCGCGGCGGGTCTCGACAAGCTGGGGATCGAGAAGGGCCACGTCATCATGCTCCTCCTCCCAAATTGCCCTGAATTCGTCTTCGCATTCTTCGGCGCGTCTCGCCGCGGTGCCACGACGACGATGGCGAATCCGTTCTACACACCGAACGAGGTGTCCAAGCAAGCCAAAGCATGCGATGCACGGCTGATAATCACGCAAGCGTGCTACGTCGATAAGGTGAGAGATCTCGCGAAGGAATCCGATATCAAGATCATGACCATCGATTCTCCACCGGACGGATGCCTGCATTTCTCTGAATTGCTGACAGCTGATGAGAATCAGATCCCAGCCGTTGAGGTCAGCCCCGATGATGTCGTGGCGCTCCCGTATTCCTCCGGCACCACCGGGCTTCCGAAGGGCGTGATGCTGACACATAAAGGGCAGGTGACTAGTGTGGCCCAGCAAGTGGACGGTGATAATCCCAACCTCTACATGCACAGCGAGGATGTTGTGTTGTGTGTGCTGCCGCTGTTTCATATATACTCCCTGAATTCGGTTCTGCTCTGTGGCCTGCGAGTCGGTGCGGCAATCTTGATCATGCAGAAGTTCCAGATCGTAGCCCTGATGGAGCTGGTCCAGCGGTATAAGGTCACGATCGCTGCGATCGTGCCACCGATCATGCTGGAGATTGCAAAAAGCCCGGACGTGGACAAATACGATCTGTCCTCCATCAGAACGATCATGTCCGGGGCCGCGCCTATGGGAAAAGAGCTCGAGGACACTGTTAGAGCTAAGCTGCCCAATGCCAAGCTCGGCCAGGTGAGCGGATTTCTCTCTCTCTCTCTCTCTCTCTCTCTCTCTCTCTCTCTCTCTCTCTCTCTCTCTCTCTCTTGTTTTATTTAATTAGATTTAATTAAGATAATTAACGGAGCATGCTACGCACGTGCCGGCATGGTACTTTCGTACGAGATCCAATCCGTCCATTAGTCGGTCACAACTATCTATAGATATCCTTTCCCAAGAAACTGATTGTGGGCCCACGTAGTTAGTGGACGAGGTTTATTTTGGATCGAAAAAGTTTAGATGGTCGGACCCACATGATGATGGTTTAGAAATTTCACCCGTTATCGATTCTAGTTTATTTATTCCTTTTGGTATATAAACCCACCTTTATGGATGGACGGAACCTCTCTTTCTAGTTGGGTGATCGATTCACCTTTCCCGACTCACCATCTCACCGTCCACGTGGAAGGGAGGGCTTTAGATCGTGACTGTTCAAACGGTGGACCTATTGTGGTTGACTACTAAATGGTGTCTTAAATGGAAAGGATACTTTCAAACAGTATATTTGTGGGCCTTTAAATGAACGGTACAGAACAGATGGAGTTGATGGTCACAGAGAGATTCCTAGGATTGTCTGATTAGTGTTGTTTCTGAGTCATGTGACATTGAAGGCAGACCTAGTTAGGTGAACGGTCCTGATCCACCCGTCTACCTGGCGATCAATGGTATTATGATGGTGATGCCTCTAACGTACGGTTTTGTTAGGGAAGTCTTTGGTTTATATACCCGAATTGAGTGTATATTTGTTCGTATGTAGTGGTGAGTGGACCCCACCACTTGGTCAAGGTAGACACGTTCTTTGATGGGCCCCACACCGAGTTGGACGTGTTCGACCTCATTCCTTGCTTTTGTCCGCTGATGTGGTCGGTGGCCTAGGTGGAATCACATTGACATGACATACACCAAACATTTCGGTGTATACACTCTACATCACGAATTATTTATTGTCTTTTAAGTGGGTCACGTTAGGTGAACATCCTTGACCGTTGAAAAATCAAAACAGCTCCACATATGCATGGTACGCCATCTTCGAGTAGTATACAACACTTTTTAAATTCTGAAAAGCAAGGTCGTGGTTTGTTAATCCATACCATTGATCTTTTGGGTCCCACCTTAGATGAAGAATGCCCTAAACAAATCAAGGGTTGAAAGATAAAAGAGACCAAATACTAGAATTACTTTCAGTTTAATCTGCGCCGTTGTTATATTTCTTCAGTAGGCCATACATCGAAAGTCTCGTACGTAAGGAGATTCTTTCGGGGCCTTTGTTTATTTATGGTAGGACACAACAGACAAAAAGAAGTGGATTACGGAACCGTGGGCCCCACTGACCAGAACTGAAGACGCGTGTATACAAAAGTGCAGATAACTATTCAAGGACACACTTCAACATGATACACGTGTGAGATAAATGCAAACATGGTTTCCTGCCTTGAATTTTTGGTCGAGTGGTGGCCACACATTTGAACGGCTTGGAACTTTACACAGAATCTCAACTGTGTCACGTAATGTTGAAGTTGTATGAGTCGTGCGATTAAAGAAAACAAAAATGTGCAATTTTGAGCCACACGTTATTCAATATTAATACAGAGAATGCTCCCGTACAACCGGATATGCCAAGCTTACAATTCTACACGATTTCCTGCCAACGTGTCAGATAAGCATGACATCCCAACCGTGAAAATGTGGCCTCATATCATGAATATCACCAGACGGAAAAATAAGGACGATCAACTCATCAGGTGGGCTACACTATGGAAATAAATATATGGCCGGTGATCTGATCCAGCATGTAGTTGTGGCTCATCTAATAAGTGGATCGTCCTGATCTTTCCATAAGGTCAACGACATATTGAGGCCCACCTTTTAAGTGGCTCGGATGTCCTGCAAGTGATATTAGTGTAACATTGAAAGCTTAGCTTATCACGATTGCATGTGATCATCGTTATTTAAAACAGAGACTAAACGTGGTCAGAATCCGGATCATTCGTCAATCAACACTGCCGTGGCGTGGACGATCAGCAGCTCAAAACGTGGCACTAACCAGGAGATTCTATCTGTCCAATCCGTGGAATTCTGGCCATATAGATCTTGCCGTTATTCATTAAAAAAACAAACCCCACACCGTTTTTTTTTTTTTTTTGGAATTTAATGTCGACTTGTTAGGGGATGTCTACGATCTAGAGTTTCATGGTACTCAGGCTGCCTAGGACGCTTTATACGCAAGCGTTCAGAAATTATTCACGTGTCATATATAAAATAAAATAACCCGCCTAGATTGTGTAATCCACTGTCTTAAAGTCATGATCCCAATACCAGATTTGGTGAACAATCCTAACCTCTGATTCGTTGACACTTTTTCTTGGAAATAGGACCGTTGGATCTTTTTCATCATTTTAAACAGTCCAATCACCACTTTTTTCTTCTGGTGTGGTCCGATGGACGGTGAGGATGAAAAAACATATATCGTAGTGGCCCCACAGAGCAATGTCCAGTAGCCAGGTGGCTAGTGGCAGCGTCAGTAGGCAACCCCTATTCGTGAGCCACGTGGACAATTTTGGATCCAGTACATAATTACTCCTTGTAGCTGTAAGACATTGCGGGACTGATTAATTATGGGCCCCATTCAATAAAATTCTATCACATGTCTCCGGAATTAATGTCTTTCTTCCAAGGTATTACAAGTAAATACAGTACGTTTACCGTGGTTTACTTTTTCCTAATTTGCCCCCGAAATATACATAGCTTGGATTTAGGAACCGAGGCTAAAATTGGAATATGCACACAGGGGTACGGCATGACGGAAGCGGGTCCAGTGCTTTCTATGTGCTTGGCCTTTGCAAAAGAGCCGTTCAATATAAAATCGGGCGCTTGTGGAACGGTCGTGAGGAACGCTGAGTTGAAGATCGTCGATCCCGAGACGGGCGCTTCCCTGCCTCGCAATCAGCCCGGTGAGATTTGCATCCGAGGCGATCAAATAATGAAAGGTGAGATTTTAATCTCTCTCTCTCTCTCTCTGCCATTTACTCATTTTCTAACGTTTGGTTGTCGGTATTGTCTGGCATCCATTGGAACCATTCAATGGACTCTTTGGCATCCGCAGCATCTATCGGGACTGTCTACCAGGTCCAGTCCACTTTTTTAAACTATTCCCTGAAAAAAAATTCATACTAATCAAATGGCCTAGATCATCCTGTCACTGACATGCAAAAATAGATGGATAAGAATGTATTTAGAAGATAGGTTCAATCACGATTGTTTCCGACCGCCTGATTGCTGTGATTATTTATTTATTATTATTATTATTTTTGCATACTAGCAATACTAGCAGTAGAAGAGTGGATTGGACCTAATGAACGGTCCAGGTGATATGGATGCGAATGAGTCCGTACACAACTACGGGCATGGGAAAATTTACACACACTTTAGCCACCTGGAGCAATCATTACCGGAGAAATACTTAAATCGAGACGCTCCATCTTAAAGGGCCCAGTCCAAATGGGCCAAACGTGCCAGCGCCACACATGTTTGCAAGATCTGAGGCATTCATCAGATGACTGGCCTGGTTTTTGAACTGATCCAGAGGGACCCACTAAATAATTTTCGTTAGTCCGGAGCCGGGCCCATCTGCAGCCATGCTGACCGTCCATTGAGTCTATGTGATCATTGCTCATAAATGACTAGCGTACAGAATATTCAAATCCCAATGTGGGGTCCACCTTATAGGTGGCTCACCTAAGGCCCCTGCCACCAGCCATTGGCTGGTGGTCGGTGCTCTGTGCCCCACAATAATGTAAGTGTTTCATCCATGGTGTCTATATATTTTTATAGATCATTCTATGGTGTTACACTGAAAATGAGGTATATCCCAATCTCAAGTGGACCATTAAAAACTTTTTTGGGCCATAAAAGTTTTAGATCAAGCTGATCTAGGTCTGTATGACCTAATCAACATATTGGATGTCAAATAAACAGTACAGTGGGCCTTAGGAGGATGTAAATGGTGGATATCCAATCATTATTGTTTTCCTGTGGTGTGGTCTGAATGAGAATTATATTACACTCATTTTTTGGATAAAGCCCTAAAATTATCTTGAAAAAGGAATGAACGGAATGGATGAAACAAATACATCATGGTGGGGCCCACAGAGCACCGATCACCAACCACGGGGCTGATGGCAGCGGGAGTAGGTAATCCGTTTCCGAAAAACAGAGAATAAAATGTGTAACATGTGAGGTGGTAGTGGTCTCTCCACCCAAGACCAAGAGATCTCTCTCTCTCTCTCTCTCTCTCTCTCCTAATAAACTTTACAACGTTAGGCAACCCGGGATCCAATCCTGCCTAACGTACGCATCATGCCTTTAGAATGTATTCGATTCACTGGCATCTTTGCATGGTGCACACGTGTTTATTCTTCTAGCAAGTTAGGACATGTGCGGTCTTTTCTTTTCCACTGTGGATAGAGACCCATGTTAGAATATATAAATGACAAATAATATGACCCTTTTAATTGAATTTGGACGGTTGATGTTTTCCTCTCCTTAACTATTTTTCTATAGGGGGCGAACCGGTCAAGCTTTTTAGAATCTAAAACCCATACATTAGGATGTATTTAGGGGTGGGAATGGGTCAGGTTGGGTTGGCCCATGGGTCAACTGGCCCGTCTCACTTGGACTCACCCGCTGCCTTTTAGGCAGGTTTGGGAGAGGCTGCATTCGTAGTGGGTCTGGTTGGGCAAGGAATGTGGCCTGTTCGATGGGCTTGGTTAGATTATCGAACCCAACCTAAAATCCAAAACGAAGAGAATAGAAGTACGTAGATGATGTGCGTTTGTGTTTGTATGCATCCACTAATTCGTGAGTGGTAGGCATGCTTTTGGTCCTAAATTCCATTCTTAAACCTGTCTAAGGTCATGTCTGGTTTGGTTGGGTCAGTAGTCAGACCCAGTCACAAATGTGTTAAGTTGGATTGGGATTGGGTTTGAATTTTAAGTGGCTTGGATTGAGCCATAAGTTAATGGAATGGGGGGCGGGTCTAGCTCTAGGCCTGCATTTTTATCCCGTATAATTCATGGGTTAGGTTTTTCATGACTCGCACCCGCCCCACTGCCAACCTTGCATGCAATGCACTATGCATGGATGTTTCACCCAAATTCATGTGTTGACATGACATGACATTAGGATTCAGAGTTCTCTCTCTCTCTCTCTCTATATATATATATATATATATATATATATATATATATATATATATATATATATATATATATATATATATATATATATAAGTGCGGCGAATCCAGAACATAGCCAGTACTGGATGAGCCCTGTGAAGCGCGGGGAAGATGTCAGTGGGCAGGAGCGAGTGGGGCCGGCCACCTGCTTGTATTGGGGCACTAGAGGCACCTTCACATTCTCCTAGCAAGTGCGGTGGGCCCACCCAACTTTCACCGCTTTGGGGTAAACACGACTGGAAGTGCGTATGCCATTCACTTGAGAAGTGGGCTCTACGCGTTACGTGTAAGTGGTGGACCCCACTTGTCACCACCTTCTGATGATGCGCATTGATCTGGTACTCTGGACGGCTTGTAAGCCAGTGTTCAGTGCATGCCTATAGAAGATATTATATATAATGCTCGGGCAAAAGAGTTTGTACGGTGTGGCCCACCCAACTTGAATGAACCGGTACTATATTTTCGTTCTTAACCGTTTCTTTGTAGGTCACCTATTAAAATGTTATGTTTCATGCGAGAGATTTTCAAATAAAGAGCATGCCTTATTAGAATATGTTGAAGTAAATTAAGGTATCTAATTAAATTAGAAATATTTCATATTTGTTTAAAATGCATATTCGTGAGGATCTATTTACATCTTTTACCAATCTCCCATCTACTTTATATATCAGGCCCAAGTACAATCTCTTAGGCAGGCAATATATTTTTATGCCAGTTTGAAACAAGGATCATGACTCGTCCAAATCAGATACAACTTAACTGATTCCACTCAGACTCAGTCCAGTCCAGTCCAATCTAACTCAGCACCATGAGGCAGTATTTAAAATAGACTTGACTGAGCCGAGTCACCCTCAACTTGGCTAAGTCAGGACCCACGGAGTCTACATCTTAAAACCTTGGTTCCCCAACGGCTAGGTAAGACACTAGGTACCAAAGATATCCTCTGCTTGCCACAAGTATAGGTTTTCTGCTTGTTTCGATGTGATTGGTCCACATTATCATTGACATTATTGTAATAAGCAGAAAATTTCTGCCAGCGACAAACAAAGGAACTATAAGTGAGAAACCTGAAATGTGCATCGGGATTCCTGCCCGCCCTTAACTGATGACCAGGCAGGCAATTTGGAGGCAGTCTCATTTGGTAATTTTGTTTGAACTGATGAAAGATATTACAATGTAGTGCATGAACTGATATGTTTCAAATGTAATTAACTTAGGTTACCTCAATGATCCGGAGGCCACGAAAATAACAATAGACAAAGATGGATGGTTGCATACTGGTGACATTGGCTTAGTGGACAACGACGATGAGCTCTTCATCGTTGACCGGCTCAAAGAGATCATCAAGTACAAAGGATTTCAAGTGGCCCCCGCCGAGTTGGAAGCCATGCTCATCGCTCATCCCAAGATTGCTGATGCCGCTGTTGTTCCGTGAGTTAAAAGATAGTTAGCCGTCTCTAATTATTTGATTGGCAATGTGTGGTTCTGATCGGATTTCATTTGTTTTTTTTTTTTTTTTTAAAAAACTCAGCATGAAAGTTGAGGCTGCCGGCGAGGTCCCAGTGGCATTTGTAGTAAAATCCAACGGTTCAGACATCTCTGAGGAAGAGATCAAGCAATACATATCAAAGCAGGTAAATTTTCAACTCCAATATATGCAAGAGATCTCTTGAGCTGTTCATCTAATGGGACAAGGTGTGAAAAATCGCTCTGATAAAAAGGAATACTGCCCAAGCAATGGCCTGAAAATGTCCCGCTATAACCAAAACCACAGATGGGACTGAAAAAGTAATCCCATCAAAGTGTCATTTTCAGTACTCCCACACCACGGGGCTCTGGACAAATCCAAACGAATATCCGTATTGGCTTGATTTATAAACACGTCACCCTCAGAAATGAGGCAATCCAGTACGGTAATTGGCCACGTGGATGGGTCCAAATGCATCTGGCAGGCCATGTGAACAGATTCATTCTCAGCTAATCATCCCCACATTCACAAAGGTGGCAGAATGTGATTGGAGGATAGGTTTCTCCTGGAGATAAGATCTTGAAGCATGTTTAAAAGTTATTAGTTGAGTATATACTCAATCGAATTATCTTTGAGGCCAACCTATCATTCAATAAAATCCCATTACGTTAGGGTAAAAGTGAGTTTAGTCAACACCGACGGAGGATTCTAAGGAATTTGACTCCGTGGAGCCCACGTGATGTATGTGTTTTATCGCGTTGTTCGTTCATTTTGTCTTGTCATTTTAAGTCTTGTGTTAAAAATGAATGTAGATCCAAAATTAGACTGATAAGCGGGCCAATGAAAGGTCAATCATTTTGAGGGTATGAACTAAAAAATGAGGTAGATTCAAAAGCTCGACCCGAAGAGTACCGCAGGGACAAAAAAGATAACGACATTCACTGAGCTTTGGATTGGTGTTATTTCCCCCCGCAGGGACAAGGTGGGTTGCCAAACCCGATGGATGGCATGAATAAAACACATAATCACGTTGGGTCCCACGTACCCGATGTTCGTGCTATCCGTGTGTGGTCACCATTGCGGCGGGCACCCGTCTCGAAAAGATGAGAAGTACTCGACCGCTTTGGACGTAAAATTCGAGATTTTACGGTTGTTAATAATTGCATACACGTGGTTGAATTGCACTTGACCGTACCCACGCGCGTGTATAACTCGTGTGCGACGGTAGCATGGAGGTGCGAGATCTAATCCATTCATCAGCAGCTCAGCTATGTTGATGTCCTGGTCCAAAAATCGGATCCATCCACCAATCAGGTGGGCCACAGCTTACCAAACACAAGTACAGCTGGCGAAAAGTTGGCCTAGCTTTTCTATGAAGTACATGTGTTTATAACAGTGGGGAAGACTGGCCTGGTTAGAACATCTACCATTCAGAGCCACTTGATAGACGGCTTGGATGTTGTACCTCTCTGCCACGCTGGCATTTATGTGTGTCACAGCCATCCATTCCGCCAGCTGATGTGACTCTCACATCCAACGGTTGTCCATTACCATATATGGTGGCCCACATAGGTGGACCCCACGGATGAATCTGAAAAGCCCACTTGATCGTTGATCATCAATAAAATAAATCAATCTCATATCTATATAATCTGTTGCATGTAGGTTGTATTCTACAAGAGGATTAGCCGAGTGTTCTTCGTGGAAGCCATTCCAAAGGCCCCATCAGGTAAAATCCTGCGGAAGGATTTAAGGGCTAAGCTTGCAGCTGGTTTTCCCAATTAAACGTCCACATCTGGCACATGGGCCGGTAATGGTCTTATGTGACCTACGCATGTATGCAAAAAGATCAAGCATTAAAAGGAGTGCTTCTGGGTAGCCCGCGGACTACATTTGTTTCATTACACTACCCAGCTTAAAAAAAAGGAATATATTGTTTATTTGTGAGCTTAATGTGATTATACGGAATTTTACAGTAAACAATACTAAGTTCGAATCTCATGTATCTTAGACTCATGCTATTTTGATGTGGCCCATTACGGACCATCACCAACTGGGTCTGCCTAAACATGGCTCAAGGGTTTTGGATGGTCTAAGCTTAGTCTAGTGATGAATGGTTGGGCTTAGGTTCCTGGCTTGATCTAATTATTAAGTCGGTTATAAGTATATAGAAATAATGGATGGTTTAAAGATACTTGTAAGTATTTCCACAACATACATCAACAAGGCAATGGTTAGAAATGTTATCTGGTTAGGCATATCATGAATGGGGGATATTATTTGATATGGCCATGTGGGGCTCATAATATTATTTTCTAGACTACATCTTTTTACTATTTTACTTTAAATTAATAATTTTAACTTCAAATAAAAAAAGATTATAATAAATAGTTTGGATGTGATAGGTGCATGCTCTATACATTCCAAATTCCTCTTAACCTCTACGAAACGGAAGATATTTTCTCGGTTATGTATTTTAGTAACTTTGCGGAAAATAATAATAAGAGAATATCAATTGTACATTACACCGTCACTTAGACAATTTAAATCATTGATTGTGTCCTCTGATCATTTTTACTGATTAGAGGAGTGACTAGCTCTCTCCTACTCTCATAATAATTATTTATGCAAGGTTTCTAAAATCTCGTAGATACTGTCAGATTCCATGGACAAACCTTTTAAATTTTAAAAGAAAATCATGAGAATTACTTAAAAAGGTTTTTCCTTACAGCCCTCGCATAGCCAAGCTAGGGTTTTTTCAATCAGAATAGGGGCACGGCTAGCCTAGGGCCAACCTCAGTCCACCAATTGCCATTATTCCCAGCCATTATTGTGATTGGTATGCGTTGAAAACGGGGTCATGGATTTGGACAACTAATCTTTTGGGCTATATTATGGGTCGACGTAGGGTCAAAAATCACTTTCGTAGGATTATTCTAACCATTTAATTACTGGAGTCTCATCCATTTACTGTGTATGAAAGCATCATCAGAACTATAATACCCACTGCTTTTAATTCTAACTTTTGGTGATAAGGGCCATTCATCTCACCTTTCATCGACCATGCCTCGAAAATATCCTTGTTAGGAGGTGAGTCCAAAACGTTAGGACGTGGATTTCTTGAAAGCCTTTAGCTTGAAGTTCCTGCGCTGGGATGCCAGGTGAGGCCAACTGTGATGTTTGTTAGAAATCACCCATCCATCCGTTTTGCAAGGTCATTTTAGGACATTCAACTGAAAATTAGATGGATCCAAAACTCAAGTAGTCCACATGAGAGAAAACAGCCGGGATTCAGTGGCCACCGTTGAAACATTTTTATGGCTACAAAAAGTTACCTATCAGGATAAAATTTCCGTGTTTTCACTTCTCCCAGTGGGGATGACGGATGGCATAAGAATATCAAGGGGATTCAACCCAAATTCCCCTCTCGTATGGCCCACTTGAGTTTCGGATCCAACTCATTTTTAATCTTATGTCCTAAAATGACCTCATAAAATGGATGGCTAGAGCAGATTTCTAACAAACATCATGACGGGCCCCAGGTATCCCAGAGCAGGAACTTCCTATTCTTTTAAAATGAAAGATGAAATTAAAAAAATGTTACATCAATATCGTACCTTATGGAGGGCTTCACATATCCTTTTGTTTCTTCCAAGTAGTACAAGGCCTGTCCTGCCTATACCTTTTAGCTTGTTAGCCACAACTGTTCTGCTAAATAGTACAATCACATGTGGGGCGCCCTCAATAACAACCATGAATTTTCAGAAAAAATAATAATAAATCAAACATGTGCAGTTGTCGAGGTGGGCCATGCTATTGACTGTGTCGCTGGCAGTTTGTAAATGGTGGTGACTCACTTTGTGCATGTGGCTTCCATTTAGAGCATTTCTGACCTTCCAAATTGTGGGCCCCTAATTTTTGTCCACACTCAGAGAATGCAAATCAAAGTGTAGTAGGCACTTAAGGGAAAACATTGTAATATTGGGCCACACCATTGCTAAGATCACCATTAAAATCATATAGCCGATGTGAGATTTCGTTCTGTCCATTTAGCTGTTTTGCAAGGGAATGTCCATTTCAGGGTGTCTTTGCACCCCAAATGGCATGAGATATGATCCAAAGAAAATAAAATATTTTGAATATTTTCATGTATGAGATATAAATATTGTTTATGAAGTTGACTTAGGATTATGTAGGAAATTTTTTTATGATTTTTTTGGACTAGAATATCATTAGGGCTGTAATCCTTTTGAGAATAACGTTTTCAATAGGGGCTCATCCATAAAGTAGGCACAATGTTGAACCACGTTAATTTATTTATTATTATTTAAATATAAATGTTTAGTTCTCTTTATTATATCAATTTGTTTTCTTACACAAGGTGTCGGATAAATTTGATGCTTTCTTCAAATTCTTACCTTTGTCACGGGTGTACTGACATGGGTGTGCACTAACAAGCTAACTCAAAACACCCGCAAAGTGGTCCTGATAGAAAAGGCCCCCAGTAAGGGTGCAGGTCCTATTCAAGATCTGTAGCTATTAATAAAACAAGGGTCTGAAATCAAACGTCACCACCTTTTTAGATGCACCCTTGAAGAGAGAATCTACACGCAATTGTAGTGAAACTTGGATAAAAATATCTTCATATCTCAAAGCAGAGTTGGTTTTAACTTCTCTAATTCATTAGTAGAATTCATTGGTTCTTTTGCTACGAGAAAAAAACGAATAGGAGGAGAAAATTGGCATCACGAGATAACTCTCATCTTGCTACATGTATCACTTGTGAGAATGTATGGGCTGTATTGTCAAAATTAAAAAAAAAAAAATAATAATTTGTTGATGTAGAGCGGGTCGTGGGCACTTTCATGTCTAAGGTGGATTAGAGGAGGCCTGTTCAAAAGCAGAAGTCATCAAGACCATCAAAACCTTAAACCAGGCATATCTGGCAAATCGGAGTGAGTTACTCGACGTGCTATATATAATTTTGGGATAGGACGAGCTACTTTAGCCAACCAACCTGGCGTATCTGGGTTACCCATACCGAGTTTGCGAGATTCCATTATATCGACGGTCGAATTCCGTGATTAAGCCACATAGGACACTTACTATAAAAAATAAATTTACTATTTATAGTTAGTTACGAATTTTATGAGTTTTAGTTATAGTTTAATTCTTAAACTTCTTCCTAATCTTAGTATCCTTATTTAAAGGTTTGTAGACTTATTTATTTCATTTATCAATCAATCAACAAGTTTCTTTCATATACTTTAAAATTCTTTTTATTTTTCTTGTCTCATGGATTCGAAAAGTCTATGTGAGGAGTCCAAAAAATCTTTGTGATTTCGGAGTAGTTATCCTTGAGGAAGACAGTGATCGACCTCATCACGTTCTTCCCTGTGTCAAATAAAATGCATGTATAACACATATACATACATACTTTTGTGCTTGCCTAGCCCTGCATGTCCGGCTTGACTTATATAAGAATTTTTGGGCTGAGGTGATCCGCTACCTGGATGGGCTGAGTTAGGCCCAAGTTTTAATCTCACGGGCTGCGCTCGAACAAGCCTCACTCAACCCAATTGTGCCATCATGGCCTGCGAAATCAGGTACAGTCATTATGTGGGTCAACATTCCCTGGTCCACAAACCCAATAATGATATATTATTCATATTCAATGTATGTATACCGTTCGCCTGATAAGTGGACGAGCTTTGATATTCATGTTAAACATTTCTTGATGCATGGCTTATAACTTTTACATGTTTGGTATGTGTGCTGAGCCTTACATACATTGAATCTGGTGGATAGGACTGTTCTCTCCACTCATACGTGATGGGATTTGATTATATACAGGCCGGTGTCAGAAATGAAGTTGATATTGACTTAACAACTTAATTTCAAAGATAGCTAGCAACCACTTGCAGCCCGCTCGAATCCCACTACGTCAGGACTGACAGGTTGAGTCCATGGTACGTAATGTGCTGGCCTTTTGAAAGGCAGCTTTGCCAGCTTATTTCAAGGGCATCGGTAGAAAATATACTAACCCAGCAGTGGTGGTTTAATGCTCATGGTTAAAAACTTCTCACAAGCCTTGCAAGTTTTGAATCGAAGTGATATTTATATTTTTATCTTCATTTAGGTCAGTGTGGCCTTACCAATAGGTTGCATGGAAAATAAACATGATGATGGATTAATAATGGGCATTCAATCACTATTGTTTCTAGTGGTATGGTCCACTTGAGATTTAGATCTACTTCATTTTAGGCCATGAATGGATTGTGTGATGTACAAGACATTTAAAGTGGGCCCCATGATCATGGCCTCACCGAAGTCGGTGTTTACCCTGCCTCACCAAAACCGTGTTTGTTCGAATATATGTTAATTTAGTCGTGCTATCTCTAAAAGTGGTTGCCATCCAATCAAAATCTGTCATGCCATGCTTGTACTAAGGTAGAGACAAGCATTAGCAGTTCCCAATTTGCACTCCTCAGAAGAGGAAACGGATTGGTTACTACTCCTATCCCGAGCTTTGGCAGGGCAAAGAGCTCTTTGTGGCCACCATGATGTATGGGTTTTATCTACACTATCCAATTTTCATATCATTTTAAAGGTATAAGCTCAGGAATGTTGCGATCCAAGGCTCAAATGGACCACATAGTGGGGACTGAACACCCACCGTTAATAACTTCTTAGGAGCCATGGAAGTTTTGATCAGGTTGATATTTGTGTTCTACCTTCATCTATGTCTATTGTTATATAGCCAATGAACATCATGGTGGCCTCTAGAAAGGTTCCAACAGTCGGCATTAGTACCACCACCATGAGGTCTACTTGAGCCTTGGATTTGCCTCATTTTTTTTTTATCTTGTAGTTAAAAATGAGATGGCAAAATGGATGGATAGGGTGGATAAATCCCGTACATCATGGTGGCCCTCAGAATCTTTGCTCGTGCCGAGCTCCAGAATGGGATGGGGGTACAAGTACCCAATCACATCCCTTTTTACGGACGTCTCAAAAATTTCTCATTCAGATTCATCTTTGGGTGGAACCATCAAAGGTGGTAGATTTTTTAGGCAGGGCCTAGCCACTACGGGGCCTTCTGAATTAATTATGGTCTGTATGGCTAAAATAAGGCTAGAAATAGAAACTATTAAGAGAGAGAGAGAGGCCTATGAAATGAAGATAAATGAATAGGAGGGATTTATATATATTGTGTGCGACGTGCAAGTTTGCAGTGTATATGGGTTTTTAGATCTGACAAGTGGGTCTTGTGATTTGGTAACTTAGACCATTGGTTAACTGTTGGGGGCCTTGCACAAAACCTTAGGATCTAGCCATCCAGAACAAACCAGAATTATGGATAATAAAGCAATGAAAATAATCAATGCATCAATCACATACCACACAAGAGATTTTTACGTGGAAAACCCTCAAAGAGGTAAAAATCACGGGACCTCGTCCAGATCAACAATCCACTCTGAAGTAGAACGTTTACAACCTTCTTCACTCACGCAGGAGTGGATGAACAATAAGAGAAATAGAGAAAACGAAGAGATCTAACCGATTATGAGGACATAGAAGCGCTGAGATATAAATTGCAAAGTAGAAAAACCTCCCTGAGCAGAACCTCCATTCTATAAGCTTCCTCTCTCTCTTTCTCCCTCTCTCTCACCTTTGATAGCCCTCTTGTATTTTTCTCATCAACACAATATCCGTAGAAAAATCCTAGGGACCCCTTTTTATAGTTTTAGGAAACTCCTTTCCGCATCCTAGTTGCGAAAAGGACTTTACATCCCAAATGGCTTGAAAGGACAATGGGTCAAAAAAACCCATCAAATCTCCCCTTTTGACCCAGAGGGATTCACCTTCTTTAAGCCACCAGTGTTTCTACAAACCTCAAACTTGCCCTTAAGCAAGGCCTTGGTCATCATATCTGACCCATTATTGTCCGTGTGGACCTTCTCAAGCTGTAACACCTTCTGTTCCAAAGTATCCCTGATCCAGTGATACCGAATCTCTATGTGCTTCGACTTGGAATGCTGACTTGGATTCTTGTTCAAGTGTATAGCACTCTGACTATCGCAATAGACCACGTGCTCCTCCTGCTTTAGGCTAAGTTCCTGTAGGAACCTTTTCATCCAAAGCATCCAAAGCATCTCTTTATATGCTTCTGTGACTGCGATGTATTCGGCTTCTATCGTCGACAATGCTACGACCTTCTGTAGCTTGCTCTGCCAAGAAACCGCTCCCCCTGCAAATGTGAATATGAACCCCGATGTAGACTTCCTGGAGTCTATGTCACTTGCCATATCTGCATCTGTGTAGCCCTCTAACACAGGTTTACCGTCACCATAGCATAGGCTCAACCTGGATGAGCCTCTTAGATACCGTAGTATCCATTTCACCGCTGCCCAATGCTCTTTGCCAGGATTGACAAGATACCAGCTGACAACACCAACCGCATATGCTATGTCTGGGCGTGTACACACCATAGCATACATCAAACTTCCTACAGCTGACGCGTAGGGTATTTTCTACATCTCTTCCACCTCTGCCTTCGTCTTGGAACACTGCCTGTTGCTCAATCTGAAGTGACCATCTAGTGGAGTACTGACCGGCTTCGCTGCATTCATATTGAACCGCTCTAGAACTTTCTCAATATACCGCTCTTGTGACAGCCAGAGCTTCCTGCTGCTTTTGTCACGGGTAATCTCCATTCCTAGGATCTGTCTAGCCGGGCCCAAGTCTTTCATCGCAAAAGACTTGCCCAACTCCTGTTTCAGCCTGTCGATCTTCTTGATGTCTTTTCCCATGATGAGCATGTCATCAACGTATAATAGCAGAACTAAGAAATCACCATCTGAGAACTTGCGCGTGAACACACAGTGGTCCGACTCCGTTCTGTCATACCCATGTTTCAACATAAACGAGTCGAACTTCTTGTACCATTGCCGTGGAGCTTGTTTCAGCCCATACAAGCTCTTCCTCAGCCTACACACCATATGCTCCTTGCCTTTGACTTCAACCCTCTCGGTTGGTGCATGTAGATCTCTTCTTCCAGGTCACCATGGAGAAAGACAGTTTTAACATCTAACTACTCTATCTCCAGATCCATGCTAGCTGCCAACCCAAGCAACACCCGTATGGATGTCATCTTCACCACTGGTGAGAATATCTTCTCGAAGTCTATGCCTTTTCTCTGACCAAACCCTTTCACCACAAGTCTGGCCTTGAACCTCGTCTGTGAATTCTTCTGCTCAATCTTCTTTCTGAACACCCACTTGTTGCTCAGAGCTTTCTTGCCCTTAGGCAATTTCACCATGTCATAGGTGTGGTTCTTATGCAAGGATTCCATCTCCTCTTGCATAGCTTTCAACCACTCCCCCTTATGCACGTCGGCTAGGACCTCAGAATAATCTTCTGGCTCTCCCCCATTGGTTAGCATAATGTACTCATGCGGCGAGTACCTCTTGACTACGCCGTCATCGTCCCTGATGACCTCCTCACCCGTGGCTCAACAGGGATCAAGTGGGGCCGCCCCCCGGTCCATCTTCTCGAAGGAACTCTCTCGTCCTCTGCGCACCTTCTTTGTACTCCCCGTCATCATGCACCATGGGAGGAGTAATCGGATCCATGTCCTCTAGCTCACCTGAACTAGGCTGGTTCTTCTCTGGCTTACCAATGTCTTCGATACACTGATCTTCAAAGAAAACCACATCTCTGCTCCTGACGAGCTTCTTCTCGGTCGGATCCCATAACCTGTAACCAAATTTTTCATCACCGTACCCTAAGAACACACACTGCCTGATTTTCATATCGAGCTTGGACCTCTCATCCTTTGGCACGTGAACGGATGCCCTGCATCCAAACATCCTGAGATGACTGTACGATGGATCCTGTCCAGTCCACACCTTCTCAGGTACTTCTCCATTCAACGGGGCTGATGGAGACCTGTTTATCAAATACACCGCTGTGCGCATTGCTTCTCCCCAGAACGTCTTGGGCAACTTCGCATGGGATAACATGCATCTGATTCTCTCAACAATGGTGCGATTCATTCGCTCAGCTACACCATTATGCTAGGGGGTCTTGGGAACCGTCTGTTCATGCCGTATACCCTGGGACTTGCAGTACTTGTGAAAGTCGCCAATGTATTCACCACCATTGTCAGTGCGGATGCACTTCAATGGTCTACCTGTCTCTCTCTCGACCATAGCATGAAATAATTTAAACACACCAAAGACATCGTCCTTGGATTTCAAAGCATAAACTTAAACCCTCCTAGATGCATCATCTATAAAAGTAACAAAATACAATGCCCCACCCAAGGTTTTTGTCCTCATAGGACCACAAACATCAGAATAAACCAAATTTAATGCATGCACTTTATTAACATGAGAAGCAGTTTTAATAAATAAAACTTTATGCTGTTTCCCCGATAAATAATCAAGACAGGTTTTGAGAGGTGTACCTGTCACGTCTGGAAGAAGCTGCTTCCTCGCTAGTAGCTGAAGCCCTTTTTCACTCATGTGGCCTAGACGCTTGTGCCACATGTCAATAGCCGAATCTTCCGCTGCGTTCAACCCACCCTTGCACATACTAACACTTGCCTTGTACAGGGTGCAACACTTCTTTCCTCTAGCCACGATCAATGAACCCTTGATGAGCTTCCATCGCCCATCAGCAAACCGGCTTTCATAGCCATCATCATCCAACCTTCCCGTCGACATTAAGTTGAGGCGAAGGTCTGGGATATGCCTCACGTTCCTGAGAACCAATGTGCAGCCCACATCAGTTTTCACACAAATATCACCGACTCCCACGATCTTTGATACGCCAGAATTTCCCATCTTCACAGTCCCATAGTCACCTAACTTGTAGCTTGTGAAGGAGTCCCTATGTGGAGTCGCATGAAAAGAAGCTCCCGAGTCTATCACCCAGTCGGTGCCCTGACTCGTAGCCGTGAGACATACATCATGATCTGTAGAAAGAATGACTACCATGTCGCCATCTGAAGCGACCGCAGTGGAATCAGATTCTTCTTCCTTCCCTTTTCCTTTCTTGTCGTTTTTCTTACCACGACATTCATGCTTGTAGTGGCCCTTCTTGCCATAATTCCAGCATTCAACCTCTTTTCTGTTACTCGACTTGCCTCTTGATTTATCTCGGGCCTTCCCGCCCTTCCTGTTCTTTCCTCTCCCCTGTTCCTGCGTCACAAGAGCCTCTTGCTGAGTAGACCCCTGAGACTTCCTCCTTGTCTCCTCATTGAAGAGACAACTGGTTACCTGTTCCATGGATATCTTTCCGTCTGGCGCGGAGTTACTTAGAGACACCACCAATGTCTCCCAACCGTCGTGCAATGAACTAAGCAATAGTAAAGCCTCGCAATTCATCATCCAGACCATCTTCATAGAGGTGAGTTGTTCACTATATTGTTGACCTCATTCATGTGCTCTCGGCCACGAACCACCATCCTTGAACTTGAGATTTACAAGTCGCCTTATCGAAATATCTTATTACCGACCGTCTTCCTCTCTCATACGACCCTTGTAATTTTAGCCATAGGCTTCAGCGGCCGAGGTTTCAGAGACACATGGTGAAACACTAATCATCCAACCATTGTCTAATAAACCCCACCGCCTTTCTGTCCCTTCTTCTTCCAATCATCATCGTCATATCCTTGATTTTGTTGATATGCCTGAGATTGGAGAATACAGTCCTTGCAATAAAGCAAGTCCTCCATCTTAGCCTTCCATATGGTCCAGTTAGAACCATTGAGGCTGATCATCCTTGAGCTACCTTCCATAATTCAAAACCGATCCTACCCGTTCAATGAACTTATCTCTGATACCACTTTGTTGGGGGCCTTGCACAAAACCTTAGGATCTAGCCTCCGTAACAAACCAATTATGGATAATAAAGCAATGAAAATAATCAATTCATCAATCACACACCACACAAGAGATTTTTACGTGGAAAACCCTCAAAGAGGTAAAAACCACGGGACCTCGTCGAGATCAACAATCCACTATGAAGTAGAACGTTTACAACCTTCTTCACTCACGCAGGAGTGGATGAACAATAAGAGAAATAGAGAAAACGAAGAGATCTAACCGATTATGAGGACATAGAAGCGCTGAGATATAAATTGCAAAGTAGAAAAACCTCCCTGAGCAGAACCTCCATTCTATAAGCTTCCTCTCTCTCTTTCTCCCTCTCTCTCACCTTTGATAGCCCTCTTGTATTTTTCTCATCAACACAATATCTGTAGAAAAATCCTAGGGACCCCTTTTTATAGTTTTAGGAAACTCCTTTCCGCATCCTACTTGCGAAAGGACTTGCGCATCCTAGTTGCGAAAGGATTTTGCGCATCCCAGTTGCGAAAGGACAACGGGTCAAAAAAACCCATCATTAACAGCATGATGCCCTAGTGTTAAAAATTTCCTCTATAGGGCCAATTTACAGGTAGATGGTTAGGAAGATAAATAAAACAATGGTATATAGTTAAATAAAAAATGGTCCCAATATTAATGGTTGTGAGTTTTCTCTTTATATCCGGCCTAACAAAGTCAGGTTAGATGGCTCGAAAGGCACCACGTGGCAACAATTTACCTTACGTGGTGAAGATGAAATTCTGAGTCCATGTTGGAATGTATTACATGAAAGAGTTTAAGAAAAATTAATCTCTAAAAATGCATTAAATACAAGATTATAATAATTAAAGAGAATGCATTAAATACAAGTCCAATAAATAAAGTTTATTATAAAAAAATATTGTGATCCATATGTGGTAAGTTATGAATGGCCAAAGATAGAATAATGGTTTATGAGAGTATGCACATTCATATAATTTGCCTGAGAAGTAATTCTTCATGTTTTGAAATAGCATGTGTAAGCATATTACTTTTTGGAGACATTTTTTTTTTTTTTTTTTCTCATATGTGTTGTTGAAAGTGAGAGGCTACACTTGTGCGAAGGACTTACACAAGATCACGTGGCTAACAAGCCCAATCTCTTAGGACGCCAAAGATCACTTTCCAACAACTACCTTTCAAACTTAGGGCCTGTTTGATTTTCCATATCACATGTAAATGCAATGGGAAATAGTAATTATTATTACTTCATGTGTTTGAAAATGTATTTGCATTTGTCTTGAAAACCGAGTAAAAAAGATTGGTTTAAATTTTTGGGCCCCACCATGATATATAATATATCTAAGCCATCCATCAGTTTTTAGCGTAACATTTTAGGTATGAGAGCCAAAAAAATGAGCCTGATCCAACACTCATGTGGCCCACACTAAAGAAAATAGTGGCACCGATATGTTTTTAACGGTAGATATTCGATTCCCTAAATCTTGTGGTGTGACCCACTTGAGCTTTGTATCAGCCTCATTTTTTTGGATGAGCCCTAAATTCAGCTGGCATAACAGATGGACGGTATGGATAAGACACAGACATCATAGTGGGCCCCACATATATTATACAGTCTCCTTGGGTTTAGAGCTCAAAAAAGTAAGTGTCAAATCAAACATCGCTGTAATTACCCAGTGAAATAATTATTACTCACTTGCAGTGTATTTACTAAATGTTTGGAAAATCAAATACGCTCTTATAAATAAAACACAGAACGAACAACTCTAGGACATACAATAACATAACAAAACCCAACGCAATGCTACTTGATTATCTATCCTCATGATCACTTATCTTTTATTATATTTTAGTTTTACTCCCATTACTCGCCAGCACAACGCTACTCATAGCATGAGTTAATTTTATCATTAGTTTATTTATCCACATTTTATTCACGATATTTCGATGAATCGCAGGAAAAATCACTAAGTTTCAAATTGAAGACAGTGGGACTTTTCTACTACGTACTAGGTCATGATTCCATTGGTTGTCTCGCCTCGGAGTTTGGTTCACATTAGACAATGAACAAATAGACGAATAATTACCATCTTGCTACGTGCTTGGTTTTTACTAAGTCCTCGAATAGACTACCACCCACCGCCCATCTCGCTACGAAGTCCGGATTTAACAAAGTAATTAACAAATGGTTGAAGATCCGTCCCCATTGGTAGTCTTGCCACGAAGCCCTATTTTTGATTGAGTAACAAACTTACAATCATCTTGAACTTCATGACCATTCTCTTGCAAAGTTCAATTCATACTAGGTGACGAACGGATCATCATTCCTTTAAGCTGGTTGAGTGCCTATATCTAGTCTTAATCATTCTGTCTGGGGTCTAGGGTAAAAAGGAGTTCGGTTCGAATCAAGTTATATCCCACTTTTAAAGTACATTGCACGATTAAATTTGAGCCAAACAATTCCAACTTAGGATTTTTATGTAATTCTCCATACACGGTGGAAATCATATAATCAGGGGCGGCTCAAAGGGGTAGGCAGGTGAGGCAATCGCCTAAGGCCCCCTAATTACGAAGGCCCTATGTTATATCAAAATTAAAATTTCTTAATTATAAAGGTCCTATATTATAGTAAAATTAAAATCAATAATAAAAAAAAGCTTAAAATTTTTGAAATAAAACTTATTGAAAGGCATACAAAATAGGAACATCTAAAAATTAGTTGACAAATTTGAAATTAAAAATAAAAAACGAATCCTATAAACTAGCACTATCAATAATAATAGTAAGTGTATCGTCTCTTTTCAAAATAATAGCATCATTCCCAATAAATTCTTCTCCTAAAACCTAGGACCGCAACTACCTACTTTATTGCTGATTAAGTTCTCAAAAAATTAAATTCTAACTTCATTTTTCTAATTAAATTCTAACTTCATCACAATGGGCCTCATTTTTATGACTTGCCTAAGGCCCCCAAAAATGTTGAGCCGGCCCTGCATATAATCAATGGTCTGGCTTACCAGCCATGGGCTCCACTTTTCAGAATTAAAAACCTTGTGCATGTACGCGGTTTACCATGTAATTTCCCCCGCAAGTCAAGTCAATGAGAAAATGCAATAGGTAAGTTCTTTCATCACAATGGAATCCCTTACAACATGTAAGACCCCTAATCTCTGTGGGCCCACATGTTGGATATGTTACATCCACTCCGTCCATCCATTTCTATCCGGTGGGCGACACCACATGGAGCAGTTAGGATGAGATGTCAAACATAAGTTTGTGTATTTGGGCCACCATGGTATGCATCTTTCATTAGGTGGGCCACACTGCATGAAAGAGTTCTCACCTTGTGGACGGAGAGGATTTACGCATACAACATGATGAACATGTATTAATTTGACCGTTGATCTGGTGGGCCACGTGTGGATCTGCAGGAGGCCAAATAGCAGTGATTGGAAATCTTTCACCCTACAGTTTCTGTGTGTTTTGCAGGTTGAGCGTGGACCGTTGTGCTAGCCGTTCATTTGGTGTCCACTAATCGGATAACCATCACAATTCAACACAATGGGTGGCCCACCAGATCAACAGTGTCGATTAACCCTTTTAAACGTAATGCGAGCTGCAAACTAGGATTCTTAATATTCCTTCTAGAGTTGAAATGAGGCCAGGGACCCGATGGGTCTCAGTCGGGTCCGGTCAGCCAGGCCCATCCCGAATCTGAACCCGAGCCCAATGGGCTTGTCACAGTTCAGCTCAACCAGACCCAACCTATCTGTAAAATAGGCTTAGAATTCAAGCAGGAGCCTGCTGGGTTTTGGTTCAGTTTGGGGTAGCCCAACCATTGTGATCAAATCCTGATTTCCTAATATGAATTTTTCTAATCCATCTTTTGATCACGTGGGCCACACATGCATAAAGAAACAGACATTTAGAAGATGAAAACCAATGGTCTACATGCAAGATTGGAATTGGTTAACAGGACACATGTTATATGGGTCGTGGTTGGCATGTTATATGTGTCGTGGTTGACAACTACGAACCACTTGAAAGGTCGTGGTTTTCAACTAAAATGGGTCGTGGTTCAGAGGGCAATGAAAGAGACGATCCATGTAACATGACGACCACGACCCATTTGGCATGACAACCATGACTCATAACATTTGCCAACCATGACCCATAACATTTGCCAACCACGACCCATGTAACATGATGACCATGACTCATGTGCATGTGAAAAGCACGATCCTTATAATATGACAACCAACATCCAATGTGCATGGGAACTAGTAACCACTATCCTTCGTCTGGGTAGTGGTTTTAAATACGTGAAGGGTCGTGGTTGTCACTGTCGGTGGTCGAGGTTTGATTTCTTGGAAGGTCGAGGTTTGAAAATGTGAAGTCGTAATTTTCTACCATCAATGGTGAAGGTTTGATGGAGGTGTGCCCTACAGTAAGCTCCCTTCACGTGATAAGAACCTTCTCAACTCTGATATTCCTTTACCTTATCAAAAAACCTTAAAAAAAAAACTGAAATATGAATCTCGTAGTGGACGAGAATTTCAGACAAGGACAAACGATTCGGCAATGGATCGACAACGTAAATATATAATATATACCTCAAGAAGGTGGGCCTCATGGTCCGGGTTGCACACTGTTGGGCGAGACCGGGGCACACCTAATCCCTTATAAGTTTTCCATATTGGAAATTCTGTGGTGTGGTCTACCTGAGATTTAGATCTGCGTACGCTTTGATTTCATGGCTTAAAATGATATTAAAAAATGTATGGACAGTCTGGATATGACACTTACATCATAGTGGGTCCACAGAACTTGATGACGTCAACACACCACCGAGGTCAGTGGTATGCAGCACACTACACCACTTCCATTTATCGTGGTTAAAATGGGACGCGGATTTCCTCCGAAAGCCCGGAAGTTCCTGAGCTGGAAACCAAAGTGGGGTCCACCGTGATATTTGTGTGGAATACTCCGTCCATACATTTTGTGAGATCATATTATTAGATGAGACCAAATTTGAGTAAGATCCAAGACTCAAGTAGGCCGTAATAAAGGAAAAGGTGGTTAGGGATATTCGCACCGTTAATAAATGGAAATCTCCTTGGGATCAACAGTGATGTTTAAATTTAATCCATACCGTTAATAACATCATTCCTACTAGGATTAACTTAAATTTTTTTTTAGAATGATTCAAAACTTCAGTGGCCCCACAAACATTTCAACCGTAGATATTCAATTATCATGTTGTCGACTCACTTGAGCATTGGATCCGGTTCATTTTTTCCCTAATATCTTAAAATTAACTCAAATAAAGGATAGACAGTGTGGATTTCTCACAAACAACACAGTGGGTCCCACGTAGGTTCCCATTACAGGAACTTGCTACGAAAGGCTCTGACAGTAAATCCGCGCTCATTAAAATATAACAAACAAACTAACAAAGAATAAACAAGAATTAAAAAAAATCAAGAAAAAGAACCAAGAACAAGATTTAATAACAGTATTTAAGATTCGATAGTTGTATTGTATTTAAAAAAACCATTATCTTCATTTTCTCTTCTTTAAAAGCAGCGCACCATATACTGTTGATTTCTTGTTCGACGGCACTAGCTATCGACGTCATGGCATTACGTAGAACGGGATACCCGTGTGATACGATTTACTTTAATCCTGAGGATGATACGATCGTTGCCATCGGCACCCACCCAACTGATGATGGTGTCCTGTATGGACGTCTCGAAGTATAAAGTTCCGACTTAGATAAAAAACAATATTCTTTTCTTTATGAACGCCCGATATTTGATTTCACGTGGTTACTAAACCACAATAACCACTTGAACCACATTACATTAGTAAGTGACAATGGTCACCGCGACCTTATCAACGTACCCAATGTCAGCGTAATCCAATCATACGAGGCAGAAACTCACTCCAACAGCACATCAGTGGACTATCATCGTCGCGTCACGACCTTCTTGTCAGCGTATAGAGATTTTAGTGTAAAACATTGGTTCTTGGAACATTCGATTATCCAAAGTATCTATGTCTACCCACTACGTGTGTAGTTTCGAATCCTCGTGATGATGTTACTTTTGCCACGACATGTGAAGATGGAACTCTATGCATATGGGACTTTCGTATTCAGAATGTGGCTATCGACATCCCATCCAATGATGGACCACTGCATTATTGCGACTGGAATTGGATAGGGAATCCACGTATGGTGACTTGCTCGTTGGATCGAACGTACCTCAAGGTATGGGACACTAGACGGAATGACATTCACGTTAAACTATTGGGCGGAGCCCACACGGATTGCGTACGGAGGGTGAAATTCTCACACCACCGTAAATACTAGGTGGCGTCCTCTTCGTATAATTACAAGATGGTTGCAGTCTGGGACTATGGGCCAGAGGACTCAAATCCGATGATTACGTGGAAAGATCATCCATCAGATGTGCTTGGTTTGGATGTGAGTAGGTGACATGATGGTGAAATGGCCAGCTGTTCTAATGAAGATGGTTCAATATATGTCCGGGATCATGCACCGCCTGAAGCACCATCATCGTCATCCCCTCACAATCTTTCGTCTTCTTCTACTTCTACTCTTCTCCAGCTTGAAAGTTGGTTCTCCACTTTAATTTTTCCTTATTTGTCTTCTCCTTCTTTATCATCTTATTCTTCTTCTTCTCACCTACCTTATAAATTGCAGGGGGCGGTTACAGAGTGGATCGCTGTAGAGTTTTACGACGGATATGCCAGCGACATCTGGAGCTTCAGAGTATCTGTTCTGGAGTGCCATTTGGGCAGACATCCATTCAAGCTTTATCACATGCTGCTTACGGAAAGAACCGTCTGATCGGTGAACCGCAAAAACTTCTGATGCATCCATTCATGATTTCTGTTTTTACCCTTCTCATGGCTGAATATTTCTTCTTCTACCCTTTTCGTTGCTGCATTTTCTTTTACATTTGTACCATTCTCATGGCTAGATTTTCGTTTCTTTCTTTTCCTTTCTACATATTTGCCCTTTTGATGATGGCTTGATGGTGTATGCTGCGAAACTAGGGTATACCGAGAAAAATGTCAAAATGAGAATTCTCTGTTTTTTTTTTAAAAATTGTTTTCTCTGTTTCTTTGATGGGTTCGTTCGTTCGGTTACTGTTATTTCTGTTTGAGAAATAATTCAATACTCTGACAGAGTGTGATCGTTCATACACATATATTTTGCGGTGCTGGCCAAGGATGTTTAGAAGAAAAAGTAGTTAAAAAATAAAATAAAAAAGAAGAAGAAGAAATTATTATGAATGTTTTAATGGAAGGGTAACCCCTCTCAATTGTTATAAGTGGTGTGGCCCATCCAAGTCATAGATTGACTTGATTTTCCAGCCCATAGCCCACCATGGAATGGTGCATCTAGCTGATGGGATAGATGTTCAACATGCATCACGGTGGGGCCCACATAGCTCGACCTCATTGGAACTTCCCATGAAGTTGAGCAGTGCAGGTTCCACCATGATGTGTGTCAAACATCAACACCATCAGCAAGATGGGTCCCCTTTAGGTTATGGATATCCCAAAAATCAATCGTATATGGCTCTTAGGTGGGCCACTCTTAGGATATATGGAATGTTGTAGCTTTCTAGGTAATTGGCTGAAACTTCGAGGTCAGTACGGTTAATTTCCCCCTTCAATTTTAGGCTCATTCCCTATATGATTTAGCAAAACGGATCAGCAACATAAATACATAATATATACCTCAAGAAGGTGGGCATCACAGTCCGGGCCGCACCCTGTTGGGCGAGACCGGGGCACATTCTGTGGTGTTGTCTACTTGAGATTTAGATCTGCGTACGCTTTGATTTCATGGCTTAAAATAATATCAAAAAATGTATGGACGGTCTGGATATGACACTTACATCATAGTGGGTCCATAGAACTTGGTGACGTCAACACACCACCGAGGTCAGTGGCATGCGGCACACTACGCCGCTTCCATTTATCTAGGTTAAAATGGGATGCGGATTTCCTCCGAAAGCCCAAAAGTTCCTGCACTGGAAACCAAAGTGGGGTCCACCATGATATTTGTGTGGAATCCACTCTGTCCATCCGTTTTGTGAGATCGTATTATTAGATGAGACCAAATTTGAGTAGGATCCAAGACTCAAGTAGGCCGTAATAAAGGAAAAGGTGGTTAGGGATATTTGCACCGTTGAAACCTCCCTGGGATCAACAGTGATGTTTAAATTTAATCCATACCGTTAATAACGTCATTCCTACTAGAATTAACTTAAAACAAAAATATTAGAATGATTCAAAACTTCAGTGGCCCCACAAACATTTCAACAGTAGATATTCAATTATCATGTTTTTGACTCACTTGAGCATTGGATCCGGTTCACTTTTTCCGTAATATCTTAAAATTAACCTAAATAAGGATGGACGATGTGGATTTCTCACAAACAACACACTGTGCCCCACCTAGGTTCCCATCATAGGAACTTGCTGCGAAAGGCTCTGGCAGGAAATCCGCATTCGTTAACTAAAATATAACAAACTAACAAACAAAGAATAACTAAGATTCAAGAAGAAAGAATCAAGAAAAAAGAACCAAGAACAAGATTTAATAACAGTATTTAAGATTCGCTAGTTGTATTGTATTTAAAAACAGCGCACCGTCGTCTTCTTTCTTCTTCTACACTTCTTCCACATGTTGTTCTTTATTCTTTTTCGATACTTCTTCCACACCGTCTTCCATTTTTTTCATTGACGACTTTCTTCTTCGACGGCACTAGCAGCACCATCTTCCATTTTTTCTTCGACGACCTTCTTTTTCGACGGCACTAGCAGCACTATCTTCCATTTTTCTTCGACGACTTTCTTGTCGGGTAATTTTTTACTGTAGACGCAACCTTTTCCTCACCTTTTTTTTCTCCCATCGTAAACTTAGTTTACCAAAGTAGACTCATCACCGTACGGACAACAACTATAATGACCAAAATACCCCTCTTCCGTTTTTCCAATGGTCTTCCCCTACTTTGCATGGGTACCTTCGTCGGAATGTCTAAATTGGTAACGTATCATTCTTGGACGTTGCCATATCACGCCGGTTAAAAGGTAGCGTCTACAATGCTAATTTTTTCTTTCTAGTTTCATGACACTAGCAACACCATTTTCCATTTTTTCTTTCGACGGCACTAGCTATCGACGTAATGGCATTATACGTAGAACGGGATACCTGTGTGATACCATTTACTTTAATCCCGAGGATGATATGATTACTGCCACCGACACCTACCTAACTGATGATGGTGTCCTACTTGGACGTCTTGAAGTATACAATTCCGACTTAGATAAAAAACGATATTCTTTTCCGTATGAATGCCCAATATTTGATTTCACGTGGTTATTAAACCACAATAACCACTTAAACCACATTATATTAGCAAGTGACAATGGTCACTACGACCTTCTCGACGTACCCAATGTCAGCGTAATCCGATCATACGAGGCAAAAATGCACTCCAGCAGCACATCAGTGGGCTGTCATCATCGCGTCACGACCTTCTTGTCAATATATAGAGATTTTACAGTAAAACATTGGTTCTTGAAACATTCGATTACCAAAGTATCAACTTCCACCCACGTATTCATATGTGTGTAGTTTCGAATCCTCGTGATGACTCTACTTTTGCCACGACACGTGAAGATGGAACTCTACGCATATGGGACTTTTGTATTCTGAATGTGGCTATCGACATCCCATCCAATGATGGACCACTACATTATTGCGATTGGAATTGGATAGGGAATCCACGTATTGTGACTTGCTCGTTTGATCGAACGTACATCAAGGTGTGGGACACCAGACGGAATGACATTCATGTGAAGCTATTGGACGGAGCTCACATGGATTGCGTACGGAGAGTGAAATTCTCACACCACTGTGAATACCAGGTGGCATCCTCTTCGTACGATGACAAGATGGCTATAGTTTGGGACTATGGGCCAGAGGACTCAGATCCGATGATTACATGGAAAGATCATCCATCAAGAGTGCTCGGTTTGGATGTGAGTAGGCGACATGACGGTGAAATGGCCGGCTGTTCCAATGAAGATGGTTTGATATGTCTGGGATCATGCACCGCTTGAAGCACCAACAGCGTCGTCCCCTCCCGATCCTTCATCTTCTTCTTCTTCTTCTTCTCCTCCTCCGACTTGAAAGTTGGTTCTCCACTTTAATTTTTTCCTTCTTTCTCTTCTCCTTCTTCATCATCTTATTCTTCTTCTTCTCACCTACCTTATAAATTGCAGGGTGTAGTTGCAAAGTGGATCGCTGCAGAGTTCTACGACGGATATGCCAACGACATTTGGAGCTTCAGAGTGTCTGTTTTGGAGTGCCATTTGGGCAGACATCCATTCAAGCTTTATCACGTGCTGCTTATGGAAAGAATCGTCTGACCAGTGGACCGCAAGAACTTTTAAGGCATCCATTCATGATTTCTATTTTTACCCTTCTCATGGTTGAATATTTCTTCTTCTACCCTTTTCGTTGCTGCATTTTCTTTTACATTTGTACCCTTCTCATGGCTAGATTTTTGTTTCTTTCTTTTCTTTTCTACATATTTGCCCTTTTGGTGATGGCTTGATGGTGTATGATGCGAAACTAGGGTATACCAGGAAAAATGTCAAAATGGGAATTCTCGTTTTTTTTTTTCTAATTTTGTTTTCTCTGTTTCTTTGATGGGTTCGTTCGTTCGGTTACTGTTATTTCTGTTTGAGATATAATTCAATACTCTGACAGAGTGTGATCATTCATACGCATATTTTTTGCTGTGCCGGCCAACGATGTTTAGAAGAAAAAGTAGTTAAAAAATAAAATAAAATAAAATAAGAAAGAAGAAGAAGAAATTATTATGAATGTTTTAATGGAAGGGTAACCCCTCTCAATTGTTATAAGTGGTGTGGCCCATCCAAGTCATAGAATGACTTGATTTTCTAGCCCGTAGCCCACCATGGAATGGTGCTTCTAGTTGATGGGGTAGATGTTCAACACGCATCACGGTGGGGTCCACACAGCTCGACCACATTGGAACTTCCCATGAGGTCGAGCAGTGTAAGCTCCACCATGATGTACGTCAAGCATCAACACCATCAGCAAGATGGGTCCCCTTTAGGTTATGGATATCCCAAAAATCAACCGTATATGGCTCTTAGGTGGCCCATTCTTAGGATATATGGAATGTCATAGCTTTCTAGGTAATTGGCCCAAACATTGAGGTTAGTACGGTCAATTTCCCCCTTCAATTTTAGGCTCATTCCTTAGATGATCTAGCAAAACGGATCGGCAACGTAAATACATAATATATACCTCAAGAAGGTGGGCCTCATAGTCCGGGCTGCACCCTGTTGGGCGAGACCGGGGCACACCTAATCCCATATAAGTTTTCCATGTTGGGAATTCTGTGGTGTGGTCTACTTGAGATTTAGATCTGTGTACGCTTTGATTTCATGGCTTAAAATGATATCAAAAAATGTATGGACGGTCTGGATATGACACTTACATCATAGTGGGTCCACAAAACTTGATGACGTCAACACACCACCGAGGTTAGTGGCATCCAGCACACTACGCCACTTCCATTTTCGTGGTTAAAATGGGATGCTGATTTCCTTCGTAAGCCCGGAAGTTCCTGCGTTGGAAACCAAATTGGGGTCCACCGTGATATTTGTGTGGAATCCACTCTGTCCATCCGTTTTGTGAGATCATATTATTAGATGAGACCAAATTTGAGTAAGATCCAAGACTCAAGTAAGCCGTAATAAAGGAAAAGGTGGTTTGGGATATTCCCACCGTTGAAACCTCCCTGGGATCAACAGTGATGTTTAAATTTAATCCATACCGTTAATAACGTCATTCCTACTAGAATTAACTTAAAAAAATATATTAGAATGATTCAAATCTTCAGTGGCCCCACAAACATTTCAACTGTAGATAATCAATTATCATGTTTTCGGCTCACTTGAGCATTAGATCCGGTTCATTTTTTCCCTAATATCCTAAAATTAACTCAAATAAAGGATGAACGTTGTGGATTTCTCACAAATAACATAGTGTGCCCCACCTAAGTTCCCATCACAGGAACTTACTGCGAAAGGCTCTGACAGGAAATCCGCGTTCGTTAAATAAAATATAACAAACTAACGAACAAAGAATAAACAAGATTCAAGAAAAAAGAATCAAGAAAAAAGAACCAAGAACAAGATTTAAAAATAGTATTTAAGATTCGCTAGTTGTATTGTATTTAAAAAATAGCGCACAGTCATCTACTTTCTTCTTCTACACTTCTTCCACACGTTGTTCTTCTATTCTTTTTCGATACTTCTTCCGTACCGTCTTCCATTTTCTTCTTCAACGACTTTCTTCTTTGACGGCACTAGCAGCACCATCTTTCATTTTCTCTTCGACGGCTTTCTTTTTCGACGGCACTAACAGCACCATCTTTCGTTTTTCTTCAACGGCTTTCTTGTTGGGTAATTTTTTATTGTAAACGCAACCTTTTCCTTGCCTTTTTTTTCACCCATTGCAAACTTAGTTTACCAAAGTAGATTCATCACCGTACGGATAGTAACTATAATGACCAAAATACCCCTCCTTTCGATTTTTTCAACGGTCTTCCCCTGCTTTTCATGGGTACCTTCGTCAGAATGTCTAAATTGGTTACGTATCATTCTTGGATGTCGCCATATCACGCCAGTTGATAGGTAGTGTCTACAATGCTAATTTTTTCTTTCTTGTTCGACGACACTAGTAGCACCATATTCCCTTTTTTCTTTCGACAGCACTAGCTATCGACGTCGTGGCATTACGTAGAATGGGATACCCATGTGATACGATTTATTTTAATCCCGAGGATGATACGATCGCTGCCACCGTTACCTACCCAAATGATGATGGTGTCCTGCATGGACATCTCGAAGTATACAGTTCCGACTTAGATAAAAAAACAGTATTCTTTTCCGTATGAACGCCCGATATTTGATTTCACGTGGTTACTAAACCACCATAACCACTTGAACCACATTATATTAGCAAGCGACAATGGTCACTGCGACCTTATCGACATACCCAATGTCAGCGTAATCCGATCATACGAGGTAGAAACTCACTCCAACAGCACATCAGTGGACTGTCATCGTCCCGTCACGACATTCTTGTCAGCGCATAGAGATTTTATTATAAAACATTGGTTCTTGGAACATTCGATTATCCAAAGTATTTACGTCCACCCACGTATTCCTACGTGTGTAGTTTTGAATCCTCGTGATGAAGCTACTTTTGCCACGACATGTGAAGATGGAACTCTACGCATATGGGACTTCTGTATTCTGAATGTGGCTATCGACATCCCATCCAATGATGGACCACTACATTATTACGACAAGAATTGGATAGGGAATCAACGTATTATGACTTGCTCGTTGGATCGAACGTACATCAAGGTGTGGGACACTAGGCGGAATGACATTCATGTTAAACTATTGGATGGAGCCCACATGGATTGCATATAGAGAGTGAAATTCTCACACCACCGTGAATACCAGGTGGCGTCCTCTTCGTACGATGACCGGATGGTTGCAGTCTGGGATTATGGGCCAGAGGACTCAGATTCGATGATTAAGTGGAAAGATCATCCATCAAGAGTGCTCGGTTTGGATGTGAGTAGGCGACATGATGGTGAAATGGCCAGCAGTTCCAATGAAGATGGTTCAATATATGTCTGGGATCATGCACCGCCTGAAGCACCATCAGCGTCGTCCCCTCACAATCTTTCTTCTTCTACTTCTTCTTCTTCTCCGGCTTGAAAGTTGGTTCTCCACTTGAATTTTTTTCCTTCTTTGTCTTCTCCTTCTTCATCATCTTATTATTCTTCTTCTCACCTACCTTATAGATTGTTGGGGAAGGTTGCAGAGCAGATCACTGCAGAGTTTTACGACGGATATGCCAGCGACATCTGAAGCTTCGGAGTGTCTGTTCTGGAGTGCCATTTGGGCAGACATCCATTCAAGCTTTATCACGTGCTGCTTACGGAAAGAACCGTCAGATTGGTGGACTGCAAGAACTTCTGATGCATCCATTCATGATTTTTGTTTTTACCCTTCTCATGGCTGAATATTTCTTCTTCTACCCTTTTCTTTGCTGCATTTTCTTTTACATTTGTACTATTCTCATGGCTAGATTTTTGTTTCTTTCTTTTCTTTTCTATATATTTGCCCTTTTGATGATGGCTTGATGGTGTATGACGCGAAACTAGGGTATACCGAGAAAAATGTCAAAATGAGAATTCTCTGTTTTTTTTTTTTTTTTTTTAAAAAAAAAAAAAATTGTTTTCTCTGTTTCTTCGTTCGTTCGGTTACTGTTATTTTTGTTTGAGAAATAATTCAATACTCTGACAGAGTGTGATCATTCATACGCATATATTTTGCAGTGCCGACCAAGGATGTTTAGAAGAAAAAGTAGTTAAAAAATAAAATAAAAAAGAAGAAGAAGAAATTATTATGTATGTTTTAATGGAAGGGTAACCCCTCTCAATTGTTATAAGTGGTGTGGCCCATCCAAGTCATCAAATGACTTGATTTTCTAGCCCATAGCACACCATGGAATGGTGCATCTGGCTGATGGGATAGATGTTCAACACGCATCACGGTGGGGCCCACACAGCTTGACCTCATGGGAAGTAGAGTAGTGTGGGCTCCACCATGATGTGTGTCAAACATCAACACCATCAGCAAGATGGGTCCTGTTTAGGTTATGGATATCCCAAAAATCAACCGTATACGGCTCTTACGTGGGCCACTCTTAGGATATATGGAATGTCGCAGCTTTCTAGGTAATTGGCCCAAACTTCGAGGTTAGTACTGTCAATTTCCCCCTTTAATTTTAGGTTCATTCCTTAGATGATCTAGCAAAACAGATCGGCAATGTAAATACATAATATATACCTCAAGAAGGTGGGTCTCATAGTTCGGGCTGCACCCTGTTGGTCGAGACTGGGGCACACCTAATCCCATATAAGTTTTCCATGTTGGGAATTCTATGATGTGGTCTACCTTAGATTTAGATCTGCATACGCTTTGATTTCATGGCTTAAAATGATATAAAAAAATGTATGGACGGTCTGGATATGACACTTACATCATAGTGGGTCCACAGAACTTGATGACGTCAACACACCACTGAGGTCAGTGGCATGCAGCACACTATGCCGCTTCCATTTATTGCGGTTAAAATGGGACGCTGATTTCCTCTGAAAGCCAGGAAGTTCCTGCACTGGAAACCAAAGTGGGGTCCACCGTGATATTTGTGTGGAATCCACTCCGTCCATCCATTTTGTGAGATCATATTATTAGATGAGACCAAATTTGAGTAGGATCCAACACTCAACTAGGCTGTAATAAAGAAAAAGGTGGTTAGGGATATTCGCACCGTTGAAACCTCCCTGGGATCAACAGTGATGTTTAAATTTAATCCATACCGTTAATATCGTCATTCCTACTAGAATTAACTTAAAACAAAAATATTAGAATGATTCAAAACTTCAGTGGCCCCACAAACATTTCAACTATAAATATTTAATTATCATGTTTTCAGCTCACTTGAGCGTTGGATTCGGTTCATTTTTTCCCTAATATCTTAAAATTAACTCAAATAAAGGATGGACGGTGAGGATTTCTCACAAACAACATAGTGTGCCCCACCTAGGTTCCCATCACAGGAACTTGCTGCGAAAGGCTCTGACAGGAAATCCGCGTTTGTTAACTAAAATACAACAAACTAACGAACAAAGAATAAATAAGATTCAAGAAACAAGAATCAAGAAAAAAGAACCAAGAACAATATTTAATAACAGTATTTAAGATTCGCTAGTTGTATTGTATTTAAAAAATAACGCACCGTCGTCTTCTTTCTTCTTCTACACTTCTTCCACACGTTGTTCTTCTATTCTTTTTCAATACTTCTTCCGCACCATCTTCCATTTTCTTCTTCGAAGGCTCTAGCAGCACCATCTTCTATTTTTTCTTCGACGACTTTCTTTTTCGACGGCACTAACAACACCATCTTCCATTTTTCTTCGACGGCTTTCTTGTCGGGTAATTTTTTATTGTAGACGCAACCTTTTCCTCACCTTTTTTTTTCTCCCTTCGCAAACTTAGTTTGTCAAAGTAGACTCATCACCATTCGGTCAAGAACTATAATGACCAAAATACTCCTCCTCTTCCGTTTTTTCAACAGTCTTCCTTGCTTTTCAGGGTTACCTTTGTCGGAATGTCTAAATTGGTAATGTATCATTCTTGGACGTCGCCATATCATGCCGGTTGAAAGGTAACGTCTATAGTGCTAATTTTTTCTTTCTGGTTCGACGGCATTAGAAGCACCATCTTCCATTTCTTCTTTCGACGTCACTAGCTATCGATGTCATGACATTACGTAGAATAGGATACTCGTGTGATACGATTTACTTTAATCCTGAGGATAATACAATCGCTACCACCGACACCTACCCAACCGATGATGGTGTCCTGCTTGGATGTCTTGAAGTATACAATTCTGACTTAGATAAAAAACGGTATTCTTTTCCGTATGAATGCCCGATATTTGATTTCATGTGGTTACTAAACCACAATAACCACTTGAACCACATTATATTAGCGAGCGACAATGGTCACTGTGACCTTATCGACGTACCCAATGTCAGCGTAATCCGATCATATGAGGCAGAAACTCACTCCAACAACACATCAGTGGACTGTCGTCGTTGCGTCACGACCTTCTTGTCAGTGTATAGAGATTTTAGTGTAAAACATTGGTTCTTGGAACATTCGATTATCCAAAGTAACTACGTCCACCCATGTATTCTTACGTGTGTAGTTTCAAATCCTCGTGATGACGCTACTTTTGCCACGACAAGTGAAGATGGAACTCTACGCATATGGGACTTCTGTATTCTGAATGTGGCTATCGACATCCCACTCAATGATGGACCACTGCATTATTGCGACTGGAATTGGATAGGGAATCCACGTATTGTGACTTGCTCGTGGGATCGAACGTACATCAAGGTGTGGGACACCAGATGGAATGACATTCACGTTAAACTATTGGACGGAGCCCACATGAATTGTGTATTCTCACACCACCGTGAATACCAGGTGGTGTCCTCTTCGTACGATGACAAGATGGTTGCAGTTTGGGACTATGGGCCAGAAGACACAGATCCAATGATTACGTGGAAAGATCATCCATCAAGAGTGCTCGGTTTGGATGTGAGTAGGCGACATGACAGTGAAATGGCTAGCTGTTCCAATGAAGATGGCTCAATATATGTATGGGATCATGCACCGCCTGAAGCAACATCTGCGTCGTCCCCTCCCGATCCTTTGTCTTCTTCTAATTCTTCTTCTTCTTCTCCTCTGGCTTGAAAGTTGGTTCTCCACTTTAATTTTTTCCTTCTTTGTCTTCTCCTTCTTCGTCATCTTATTCTTCTTCTTCTCACCTACCTTATAGATTGCAGGGGCGATTACAGAGAGGATCGCTACAGAGTTGTACGATAGATATGCCAGCGACATCTGGAGCTTCGGAGTGTCTGTTCTGGAGTGTCATTTGGGAAGACATCCATTCAAGCTTTATCACGTGCTGCTTACGGAAAGAACCGTCTGATCGGTGGACCGTAAGAACTTCTGATGCATCCATTCATGATTTCTGTTTTTACCCTTCTCATGGCTGAATATTTCTTCTACCCTTTTCATTGCTGCATTTTCTTTTACATTTGTACCATTCTCATGGCTAGATTTTCATTTCTTTCTTTTCTTTTCCACATATTTTCCCTTTTGATGATGGCTTGATGGGGTATGATGCGAACCTAGGGTATACTGGGAAAAATGTGAAAATGGGAATTCTCTGTTTTATTATTATTATTTTGTTTTCTCTGTTTCTTTGATGGGTTCGTTCGTTCAGTTACTGTTATTTTTGTTTGAGAAATAATTCAATACTCTAACAGAGTGTGATCGTTCATACACGTATTTTTTGCTGTGCCGGTTAAGGATGTTTAGAAGAAAAAGTAGTTAAAAAATAAAATAAAATAAAAAAGAAGAAGAAGAAATTATTATGAATGTTTTAATGGAATGTTAACCCCTCTCAATTGTTATAAGTGGTGTGGCCCATCCAAGTCATAGATTGACTTGATTTTCTAGCCCATAGCCTACCATGGAGTGGTGCATTTAGCTGATGGGATAGATGTTTAACACGCATCACAGTGGGGCCCACACAGCTCGACCACATTGGAACTCCCATGAGGTCGAGCAGTGTGGGCTCCACCATGATGTGTGTCAAACATCAAGACCGTCAGCAAGATGGGTCCCCTTTAGGTTATGGATATCCCAAAAATCAACCGTATACGGCTCTTAGGTGGGCCACTCTTACAATATGTGGAATGTTGTAGCTTTCTAGGTAATTGGCCCAAACTTTGAGGTTAGTATGGTCAATTTCCCCCTTTAATTTTGGGCTCATTCCCTAGATGATCTAGCAAAATGGATCGGCAATATAAATACATAATATATACCTCAAGAAGGTGGGCCTCACAGTCCGGGCCGCACCCTATTGGGCAAGACCGGGGCACACCTAATCCTTATAACTTTTCCATGTTGGGAATTCTGTGGTGTGGTCTACCTGAGATTTAGATCTGCGTACGCTTTGATTTCATGGCTTAAAATGATATAAAAAAATGTATGAACGGTTTGGATATGACACTTACTTCATAGTGGGTCCACAGAACTTAATTACGTCAACACACCACCGAGGTCAGTGGCATGCAGCACATTACGCCGCTTCCATTTATCGAGGTAAAATGGGACGTTGATTTCCTCCGAAAGCCCGAAAGTTCCTACGCTGGAAACCAAAGTAGGGTCCACCGTGATATTTGTGTGGAATTCACTCCGTCCATCCGTTTTGTGATATCATATTATTAGATGAGACCAAATTTGAGTAGGATCCAAGACTCAAGTAGGCCGTAATAAAGGAAAAGGTGGTTAGGGATATTCACACCATTGAAACCTCCTTGGGATCAACAGTGATGTTTAAATTTAATCCATATCGTTAATAACGTCATTCCTACTAGGATTAACTTAAAACAAAAATATTAGAATGATTCAAATCTTCAGTGGCCCCACAAACATTTCAACTGTAGATATTCAATTATCATGTTTTCGGCTCACTTGAGCATTGGATCCGGTTCATTTTTTTCCTAATATCCTAAAATTAACTCACATAAAGGATGGATGGTGTGGATTTCTCACAAACAACATAGTGTGCCCCACCTAGGTTCCCATCACAGGAACTTGCTGCGAAAGGCTCTGGTAGGAAATTCGTGTTCATTAACTAAAATATAACAAACTAACGAACAAAGAATAAACAAGATTTAAGAAAAAAGAATCAAGAAAAAAGAACCAAGAACAAGATTTAATAACAGTATTTATGATTCGCTAGTTGTATTGTATTTAAAAAATAACGCACCGTCATCTACTTTCTTCTTCTACACTTCTTCCACACGCTGTTCTTCTATTCTTTTTCGATACTTCTTCGGCACTGTCTTCCATTTTCTTCTTCGACGGCACTAGTAGCACCATCTTCCATTTTTTCTTCGACGACTTTCTTTTTTGACGGCACTAGCAACACCATCTTCCATTTTTCTTCGACGACTTTCTTGTCGGGTAATTTTTTACTATATACACAACCTTTTCCTCACCTTTTTTTTCTCCCATCGCAAACTTAGTTTACCAAAGTAGACTCATCACTGTATGGACAACAACTATAATGACCAAAATACCCCTCTCCATTTTTTCAACGGTCTTCCCCTGCTTTTCATGGGTACCTTCGTCAAATTGTCTAAATTGGTAACGTATCATTCTTGGACGTTGCCATATCACGCCAGTTGATAGGTAGCGTCTACAGTGCTAATTTTTTCTTTCTTATTCGATGGTACTAGCAGCACCATATTCCATTTTTTCTTTCGACCACTTTCTTGTTCAACGGCACTAGCTATCGACGTCATGACATTACGTAGAACGAGATACCCATGTGATACGATTTACTTTAATCCCGAGGATGATACGATCGCGGCCACTGACACCTACCCAATTGATGATGGTGTCTTGCATGGACGTCTCGAAGTATACAGTTCCGGCTTAGATAAAAAATGGTATTCTTTTTCGTATGAACGCCCGATATTTGATTTCACGTGGTTACTAAAGCACAATAACCACTAGAACCACATTATATTAGCAAGCGACAATGGTAACTGCGACCTTATCGACGTACCCAATGTCAGCGTAATCTGATCATACGAGGCAGAAACTCACTCCAGCAGTACATCAGTTGACTGTCATTGTCGCATCACGACCTTCTTGTCAGCGCATAGAGATTTTACTATAAAACATTGGTTCTTGGAACATTCGATTATCCAAAGTATCTATGTCCACCCACGTATTCCTACGTGTGTAGTTTCGAATCCTCGTGATGACGTTACTTTTGCCACGACATGTAAAGATAGAACCCTACGCATATGGGACTTCTATATTCTGAATGTGGTTATCGACATCCCATTCAATGATGGACCACTACATTATTGCGAATGGAATTGGATAGGGAATCCACGTATTGTGACTTGCTCGTTGGATCAAACGTACATTAAGGTGTGGGACACCAGACAGAATGACATTCACGTTAAACTATTGGACGAAGCCCACACGGATTACATACGGAGAGTGAAATTGTCACAACACCATGAATACCAGGTGACGTCCTCTTCGTACGATGACAAGATGGCTATAGTCTGGGACTATGGGCCAGAGGACTCAGATCCGATGATTACATGGAAAGATCATCCATCAAGAGTGCTCGGTTTGGATGTGAGTAGGCGACATGACGGTGAAATGGCCGGCTATTCCAATGAAGATGGTTTGATATGTCTGGGATCATGCACCGCTTGAAGCACCAACAGCGTCGTCCCCTCCCGATCCTTCATCTTCTTCTTCTTCTTCTTCTCCTCCTCCGACTTGAAAGTTGGTTCTCCACTTTAATTTTTTCCTTCTTTCTCTTCTCCTTCTTCATCATCTTATTCTTCTTCTTCTCACCTACCTTATAAATTGCAGGGTGTAGTTGCAAAGTGGATCGCTGCAGAGTTCTACGACGGATATGCCAACGACATTTGGAGCTTCAGAGTGTCTGTTTTGGAGTGCCATTTGGGCAGACATCCATTCAAGCTTTATCACGTGCTGCTTATGGAAAGAATCGTCTGACCAGTGGACCGCAAGAACTTTTAAGGCATCCATTCATGATTTCTATTTTTACCCTTCTCATGGTTGAATATTTCTTCTTCTACCCTTTTCGTTGCTGCATTTTCTTTTACATTTGTACCCTTCTCATGGCTAGATTTTTGTTTCTTTCTTTTCTTTTCTACATATTTGCCCTTTTGGTGATGGCTTGATGGTGTATGATGCGAAACTAGGGTATACCAGGAAAAATGTCAAAATGGGAATTCTCGTTTTTTTTTTTTCTAATTTTGTTTTCTCTGTTTCTTTGATGGGTTCGTTCGTTCGGTTACTGTTATTTCTGTTTGAGATATAATTCAATACTCTGACAAAGTGTGATCGTTCATACACATATTTTTTGCAGTGCCGGCCAAAGATGTTTAGAAGAAAAAGTAGTTAAAAATAAAATAAAATAAAATAAAAAAGAAGAATAAGAAATTATTATGAATGTTTTAATGGAAGGGTAACCCCTCTCAATTGTTATAAGTGGTGTGGCCCATCCAAGTCATAGAATGACTTTATTTTCCAGCCCATAGCCCACCATGGAATGGTGCATCTAGCTGATGGGATAGATGTCCAACACGCATCACGGTAGGGCCCACACAGCTCGACCTCATTGGAACTTCCCATGAGGTTGAGCAGTGTGGGCTCCACCATGATGTCTATCAAACATCAACACCATCAGCAATATGGGTCCCCTTTAGGTTGTGGATATCCCAAAAATCAACCGTATACGGCTCTTAGGTGGGCCACTCTTATGATATATGGAATGTCATAGCTTTCTAGGTAATTAGCCCAAACTTTGAGGTTAGTACGGTCAATTTCTCCCTTCAATTTTAGACTCATTCCCTAGATGATCTAGCAACATGGATCGGCAATGTAAATACAAAATATATACCTTAAGAAGGTGGGCCTCATAGTCCAGGCCGCACCCTGTTGGGCGAGACCGGGGCACACCTAATCCCTTATAAGTTTTCCATGTTGAGAATTTTGTGGTTTGGTCTACCTGAGATTTAGATCTGCGTACACTTTGATTTCATGGCTTAAAATGATATCAAAAAATGTATAGACGGTCTAGATATGACACTTACATCATATTGGGTCAACAGAACTTGATGACGTCAACACACCACCGAGGTCAGTGGCATGCAACACATTGTGCTGCTTCCATTTATCACGGTTAAAATGGGATGTTGATTTCTTGTGAAAGCCCGAAAGTTCCTGTGCTGGAAACCAAAGTGGGGTCCACCATGATATTTGGGTGGAATCCATTCCATCCATCCGTTTTGTGAGATCATATTATTAGATGAGACCAAATTTAAGTAGGATTCAAGACTCAAGTACGCCATGATAAAGGAAAAGGTGGTTAGGGATATTCGCACTGTTGAAACCTCCCTGGGATCAATAGTGATGTTTAAATTTAATCCATACCATTAATAACGTCATTCCTACTAGGATTAACTTAAAACAAAAATATTAGAATGATTCAAAACTTCAGTGGCCCCACAAACATTTCAACTGTAGATATTCAATTATCATGTTTTCGGCTCACTTGAGCATTGGATCTGGTTAATTTTTTCCCTAATATCCTAAAATTAACTCAAATAAAGGATGAACGGTGTGGATTTCTCACAAACAACACGGTGTGCCCCACCAAGGTTCCCATCATAGGAACTTGCTGCAAAAGGCTCTGGCAGGAAATCCGCGTTCGTTAACTAAAATATAACAAACTAACGAACAAAGAATAAACAAGATTCAAGAAAAAAGAATCAAGAAAAAAGAACCAAGAACAAGATTTAATAATAGTATTTATGATTCGCTAGTTATATTGTATTTAAAAAATAGCGCACCGTCATCTACTTTCTTCTTCTACACTTCTTCCACACGCTGTTCTTCTATTCTTTTTCGATACTTCTTCGGCACTGTCTTCCATTTTCTTCTTCGACGGCACAAGCAGCACCATCTTCCATTTTTTCTTCGATGACTTTCTTTTTCAACAGCACTAGCAGCACCATCTTCCATTTTTCTTCGACGGCTTTGTTGTCGGGTAATTTTTTACTATAGACGCAACCTTTTCCTCACCTTTTTTTTTCTCCCATCACAAACTTAGTTTACCAAAGTAGACTCATCACCATATGGACAGCAACTATAATGACCAAAATACCATTCCTTTCCATTTTTTCAACGGTCTTCCCCTGCTTTTCATGGGTACCTTTGTCGGATTGTCTAAATTGGTAACGTATCATTCTTGGACGTTGCCATATCACGCCAGTTGATAGGTAGCGTCTACAGTGCTAATTTTTTCTTTCTTATTCGATGGCACTAGCAGCACCATATTCCATTTTTTCTTTCGATGATTTTCTTGTTCGACGGCACTAGCTATCGACGTTATGACATTTTGTAGAACGGGATACCCATGTGATACGATTTACTTTAATCCTGAGGATGATATGATCGCAGCCACCGACACCTACCCAACTGATGATGGTGTCCTACATGGATGTCTCGAAGTATATAGTTCCGACTTGGATAAAAAACGGTATTCTTTTTCGTATGAACGCCCGATATTTGATTTCACGTGGTTACTAAACCACAATAACCACTTGAACCACATTATATTAGCAAGCGACAATGGTAATTGCGACCTTATTGACGTACCCAATGTCAGCGTAATCCGATCATACAAGGCAGAAACTCACTCTAGGAGCACATCAGTGGACTATCATTGTCGCATCACGACCTTCTTGTCTGCGCATAGAAATTTTACTATAAAACATTGGTTCTTGGAACATTCGATTATCTAAAGTATCTACGTCCACCCACGTATTCCTACGTGTGTAGTTTCGAATCCTCGTGATGACGCTACTTTTGCCACGACATGTAAAGATGGAACTCTACGCATATGGGACTTCTGTATTCTGAATGTGGCTATCGACATCCCATCCAATGATGGACCACTGCATCATTGCGAATGGAATTGGATAGGGAATCCACGTATCGTGACTTGCTCGTTGGATCAAACGTACATCAAGGTGTGGGACACCAGACGAACTGACATTCATGTTAAACTATTGGACGAAGCCCACACAGATTGCATACGGAGAGTGAAATTGTCACAACACCATGAATACCAGGTGACGTCCACTTCGTACGATGACAAGATGGTTGTAGTCTGGGACTATGGGCCAGAGGACTCAGATCCGATGATTACGTGGAAAGATCATCCATCAAGAGTGCTCGATTTGGATGTGAGTAGGTGACATGATGGTGAAATGGCCGCCTGTTCCAATGAAGATGGTTCGATATATGTCTGGGATCATGCACCGCTTGAAGCACCATCAGCGTCGTCCCCTCCTGATCCTTCGTCGTCTTCTTCTTCTTCTTCTTCTTCTTCTCCTCCGACTTGAAAGTTGGTTCTCCACTTTAATTTTTTCCTTCTTTCTCTTCTCCTTCTTCATCATCTTATTCTTCTTCTTCTCACCTACCTTATAGATTGCAGGGGGTAGTTGCAGAGTGGATCGCTGCAGAGTTCTACGAAGGATATGCCAACGACATCTGGAGCTTCGGAGTGTCTGTTCTAGAGTGCCATTTGGGCAGACATCCATTCAAGCTTTATCACGTGCTGCTTACAGAAAGAATCGTCTGACCGGTGGACCGCAAGAACTTCTAATGCATCCATTCATGATTTCTGTTTTTACCCTTCTCATGGCTGAATATTTCTTCTTCTACCCTTTTCGTTGCTGCATTTTCTTTCACATTTGTACCCTTCTCATGGCTAGATTTTCGTTTCTTTCTTTTCTTTTCTAGATATTTGCCCTTTTGATGATGGCTTGATGGTGTATGATGCGAAACTAGGGTATACCGTGAAAAATGTCAAAATGGGAATTCTCAGTTTTTTTTTTTTATATATAATTTTGTTTTCTCTGTTTCTTTGATGGGTTCGTTCGTTTGGTTACTTTTATTTTTGTTTGAGAAATAATTCAATACTCTGACAAAGTGTGATCGTTCATACGCATATTTTTTGCAATGTCGGCCAAGGATGTTTAGAAGAAAAAGTAGTTAAAAATAAAATAAAATAAAATAAAAAAGAAGAATAAGAAATTATTATGAATGTTTTAATGGAAGGGTAACCCCTCTCAATTGTTATAAGTGGTGTGGCCCATCCAAGTCATAGAATGACTTGATTTTCCAGCCCATAGCCCACCATGGAATGGTGCATCTAGCTGATGGGATAGATGTTCAACACGCATCACGGTGGAGCCCACACAGCTCGACCTCATTGGAACTTCTTATGAGGTTGAGCAGTGTAGGCTCCACCATCATGTCTGTCAAACATCAACACCATCAGCAAGATGGGTCCCCTTTAGGTTATGGATATCTTAAAAATCAACCGTATACGGCTCTTAGGTGGGCCACTCTTATGATATATGGAATGTCATAGCTTTCTAGGTAATTGGCCCAAACTTCAAGGTTAGTACAGTCAATTTCCCCCTTCAATTTTAGGCTCATTCCCTAGATGATCTAGCAAAATGGATCGGCAATGTAAATACATAATATATACCTCAAGAAGGTGGGCCTCACAGTCCAGGCCGCACCCTGTTGGGCGAGACCGGGGCACACCTAATCCCTTATAAGTTTTCCATGTTGAGAATTCTGTGGTGTGGTCTACCTGAGATTTATATCTACGTACGCTTTGATTTCATGGCTTAAAATGATATTAAAAAATGTATAGACGGTCTGGATATGACACTTACATCATAGTGGGTCCACAGAACTTGATGACATCAACACACCACCGAGGTCAGTGGCATGCGGCACACTACGCCACTTCCATTTATCGCGGTTAAAATGGGACGTTGATTTCCTCCGAAAGCCCGGAAGTTCCTGTGCTGGAAACCAAAGTGGGGTCCACTGTGATATTTGTGTGGAATCCATTCCATCCATCCATTTTGTGAGATCATATTCTTAGATGAGACCAAATTTGAGTAGGATCCAAGACTCAAGTAGGTCGTAATAAAGGAAAAGTCGGTTAGGGATATTCGCACTGTTGAAACCTCCCTGGGATCAACAGTGATGTTTAAATTTAATCCATACCATTAATAACGTCATTCCTACTAGGATTAACTTAAAACAAAAATATTAGAATGATTCAAAACTTTAGTGGCCCCACAAACATTTCAACTGTAGATATTCAATTATCATGTTTTCGGCTCACTAGAGCATTGGATCCATTTCATTTTTTCCCTAATATCCTAAAATTAACTCAAATAAAGGATGGACGGTGTGGATTTCTCACAAACAACACAGTGTGCCCCACCTAGGTTCCCATCACAGGAACTTGTTGCGAAAGGCTCTGGCAGGAAATCCGCATTCGTTAACTAAAATATAACAAACTAACGAACAAAGAATAAACAAGATTCATGAAAAAAGAATCAAGAAAAAAGAACCAAGAACAAGATTTAATAACAGTATTTAAGATTCAATAGTTATATTGCATTTAAAAACAGCTCACCGTCATCTACTTTCTTCTTCTACACTTCTTCCACACACTGTTCTTCTATTCTTTTTCGATACTTCTTCCTTACCGTCTTCCATTTTCTTCTTCGACAGCACTAGCAACACCATCTTCCATTTTTTCTTCGATGGCTTTCTTTTTCGACGGCACTAGCAACACCATCTTCCATTTTTCTTCGACGGCTTTCTTGTCGGGTAATTTTTTTTTACTGTAGATGTAACCTTTTTCTCACCTTTTTTTTTTCTCCCATCGTAACTTAGTTTACCAAATTATACTCATCACCATACGGACAACAACTATAATGACCAAAATACCTCTCCTTTTTCATTTTTTCAACGGTCGTCCCCTGCTTTTCAGGGGTACCTTCGTCGGAATGTCTAAATTGGTAACGTATCATTCTTGGACGTCACCATATCACGCCGGTTGATAGGTAGTGTCTACAGTGCTAATTTTTTCTTTGTTGTTCGACGACACTAGCAGCACCATCTTCTATTTTTTCTTTCGACGACACTAGCTATCGACATCATGGCATTACGTAGAACGGGATACCCATGTGATATGATTTACTTTAATCCCGAGGATGATACGATCGCTGCCATCGGCTGCTACCTAACTGATGATGGTATCCTGCATGGATGTCTCGAAGTATACAGTTCCGACTATAAAAGACGATATTTTTTCCATTTGAATGCCCGATATTTGATTTCACGTGGTTACTAAACCATACTAACCACTTGAACTACATTATATTAGTAATCGACAATGGTCACTGCGACCTTATCGACGTACCCATTGTCAACGTAATCCGATCATACGAGGCAGGAACTCACTCCAGCAGTACATCAGTGGACTGTCATCGTTGCGTCATGACCTTTTTGTCATTGTATTGAGATTTTACTATAAAACATTGGTTGTTGGAACATTCGATTATCCAAAGTATTTATGTCCACCCATGTATTCCTACACGTGCAGTTTCAAATCCTTCGTGATGACGCTACTTTTACCACAAGATCAACAGTGTTGATTAACCCTTTTAAACGTAATGCGAGCTGCAAACTAGGATTCCTTAATATTCCTTCTAGAGTTGAAATGAGGCCAGGGACCCGATGGGTCTCAGTCGGGTCCCGGTCAGCCAGGCCCATCCCAAATCTGAACCCGAGCCCAATGGGCTTGTCTCAGTTCAGCTCAACCAGACCCAACTTATTTGTAAAATAGGCTAAGAATTCAAGTAGGAGCCTGTTGGGTTTTGGTTCAGTTTGGGGTAGCCCAACCATTGTGATCAAATCCTGATTTCCTAATATGAAATTTTCTAATCCATCCTTTGATCACGTGGGCCACACATGCATAAAGAAACAGACATTTAAAAGATGAAAACCAATGGTTTACATGTAAGATTGGAATTGGTTAACAGGACACATGTTATATGGGTCGTGGTTGGCATGTTATATGCGTCATGGTTTACAACCACGAACCACTTGAAAGGTCATGGTTTTCAACTAAAATGGGTCATGGTTCACAGGGCAATGAAAGACACGATCTTTATAACATGACAACCACGACCCATCTGGCATGACAACCATGACCCATAACATTTGCCAACCACGACCCATGTAACATGATGACCATGACTCATGTGCATGTGAAAAGCACGATCCTTATAATATGACAACCAACATCCAATGTGCATGGGAACCAGTAACCACTATTCTTCGTCTGGGTAGTGGTTTTGAATACGTGAAGGGTCGTGGTTGTCACTGTCGGTGGTCGAGGTTTGATTTTTTGGAGGGTCAAAGGTTTGAAAATGTGAAGTTGTGAGTTTCTACCATAAATGGTGAAAGTTTGATGAAGGTGTGCCCTACAGTAAGCGCCCTTCACATGATAAGAACCCTCTCAACTCTGATCTTCCTTTACCTTATCAAAATGCCTACAAAAAAACTGAAATACGAACCTCGTAGTGGACGAGAATTTCAGACAAGGACAAACGATTCGGCAATGTATCGGCAACGTAAATATATAATATATACCTCAAGAAGGTGGGCCTCATGGTCCGGGCTGCACCCTGTTGGGCGAGACCGGGGCACACCTAATCCCTTATAAGTTTTCCATATTGGGAATTCTGTGGTATGGTCTACCTAAGATTTAGATCTGCGTACGCTTTGATTTCATGGCTTAAAATGATATTAAAAAAATGTATGGACGGTCTGGATATGACACTTACATCATAGTGGGTCCACAGAACTTGATGACGTCAACACACGACCGAGGTCAGTGGTATGCAGCACACTACGCCGCTTCCATTTATCGCGGTTAAAATGGGACGCGGATTTCCTTCGAAAGCCGGGAAGTTCCTGAGCTGGAAACCAAAGTGGGGACCCCCGTGATATTTGTGTGGAATACTCTGTCCATCTGTTTTGTGAGATCATATTATTAGATGAGACCAAATTTGAGTAGGATCCAAGACTCAAGTAGGCCGTAATAAAGGAAAAGGTGGTTAGGGATATTTGTACCGTTGAAACCTCCCTAGGATCAATAGTGATGTTTAAATTTAATCCATACCATTAATAACATCATTCCTACTAGGATTAACTTAATTTTTTTTTTTAGAATGATTCAAAACTTCTGTGGCCCCACAAACATTTCAACTGTAGATATTCAATTATCATGTTGTTGACTCACTTAAGCATTGGATCCGGTTCATTTTTTCCCTAATATCCTAAAATTAACTCAAATAAAGGATGGACGGTGTGGATTTTTCACAAACAACACAGTGGGTCCCACATAGGTTCCCATTACAGGAACTTGCTGCGAAAGGCTCTGATAGTAAATCCGCACTCGTTAAAATATAACAAACTAACTAACAAAGAATAAACAAGAATTAGAACAAGATTTAATAACAGTATTTAAGATTCGATAGTTGTATTGTATTTAAAAAAACCATTATCTTCATTTTCTCTTCTTTAAAAGCAGCACACCGTATACTGTTGATTTCTTGTTCAACGGCACTAGCTATCGACGTCATGGCATTACATAGAACAGGATACCCGTGTGATACGATTTACTTTAATCCCGAGGATGATACGATCGCTGCCATCGGTACCCACCCAACTGATGATGGTGTCCTGCATGGACGTCTCGAAGTATAAAGTTCCGACTTAGATAAAAAAAACAGTATTCTTTTCCGTATGAACGCCTGATATTTGATTTCACATGATTACTAAACCACAATAACCACTTGAACCACATTATATTAGTAAGTGACAATGGTCACTGCGACCTTATCGACGTACCCAATGTCAGCATAATCCAATCATACGAGGCAGAAACTCACTCCAGCAGCACATCAGTGGACTGTCCGTGGTCGCGTCACGACCTTCTTGTCAGCGTATAGAGATTTTAGTGTAAAACATAGGTTCTTGGAACATTCGATTATCCAAAGTATCTACGTCTACCCACGTATTCCTACGTGTGTAATTTCGAATCCTCGTGATGACGCTACTTTTACCATGACATGTGAAGATGGAACTCTACGCATATGAGACTTCTGTATTCAGAATGTGGCAATCGACATCCCATCTAATGATGGACTACTGCATTATTGCGACTGGAATTGGATAGGGAATCCACGTATGGTGACTTGCTCGTTGGATTGAACGTACCTTAAGGTGTGGGACACTAGACGGAATGACATTCACGTTAAACTATTGGACGGAGCCCACACGGATTACGTACGGAGGGTGAAATTCTCACACCACCGTGAATACTAGGTGGCGTCCTCTTCGTACGATGACCAGATGGTTGCAGTCTGGGACTATGGGCCAGAAGACTCAGATCTGATGATTACGTGGAAAGATCATCCATTAGGAGTGCTTGGTTTGGATGTGAGTAGGCGACATGATGGTGAAATGGCTAGCTGTTCTAATGAAGATGGTTCAATATATGTCCGGGATCATGCACCGCCTGAAGCACCATC